>LR738711.1:798661533-798694091 GCA_902687465.1 Secale cereale
GGGGGATTTACGCTTGTTGTATGTCTGCTACTGACGCCGGCTGGACTCTCCAGCCGGCGTCCAAGGAGCAGGTGGAGCCATCTTTCCGGAGACATCTACGTGCAACTCGGACTTCATGGAAGAGTCGGCTGTGGCGTACTTGTCTGCTATGCTTAACAACTCATCCAGCGTGGTGGGCTCGTCGCAGAGGAGCTTGTGCTTGAGTAAGGTGCCTTCTCTGCACCCGACCATGAAGTACTCAATGGCTTGCACCTCATGCACCCCTTCACAGGAATTGCGCAGCTCGGCCCAACGCGTGAGCTAGTCACGAGCGGACTCGTTTGGACCTTGGACGCATAGGGAGAGCTGCTGCAGCTTGGGCGGCCGCTTGTAGGTGCTGGTGAAGTTGCGAGTGAAGACGTCGGTGAAGTCCAGCCAGCTATTAATGCTGTTGGGCTTGAGGTTGTTTAACCATGTCCGGGCCGTACCCTCGAGCATGAGTGGTACATACTTCACGGCGATGCGCTTATTGCCGGTTGCTATGCTAACGGCTGTGGAGTAATCCACCAACCAATCCTCCGACTTCACGGATCCATTGTACTTGGGAGTGTCTCGGGGGAGTGAGAAACCTTTGGGGAAAGGCTCGTCACGGATGCGGGGGCCGAAGCAAGCCGGGTTGAGTGCGTCTTCTTCCTCGACCGCCTGGGACCGAGCCAGTCGGTCAAGGCGGTGGCGGGCATCGTTCTCCCAAACTCCCTCGCGGCGGCCCAAGCGGCCTCCGAGAGACGGATGCTCGATAGGCGGCGGGGATACACGCCTCTCCCAGCGAAGGGGAGACGGGTGCTCGTTTCGCCGCTCCACAGCCCTTGGGTAGCCGTCTTAGTCGCGCTCGATGGTGATGCGAGTCTGTCGACTACGGCTGGCAGCCGGCTCTGAGTCACGCCAACTGCGAGCACCGACTGTCGGTGAACGGGACGTAGCCCCTTGCTCCCGCTGAGGAGGAGGTTGTCTGCTTGCGCGTCTGTTGGAAATATGCCCTAGAGGCAATAATAAAATGGTTATTATTATATTTCCTTGTTCATGATAATTGTCTGTTATTCATGCTTGAATTGTATTATACGGAAACAGTGATACATGCATGAATACACAGACCACGACGTGTCCCTGGTAAGCCTCTAGTTACTACCTCGTTGATCAACAGATGGTCACGGTTTCCTGACCATGGACATTGGATATCATTGATAACGAGATCACATCATTAGGAGAATGATGTGATGGACAAGACCCAATCCTAAGCCTAGCACAAGATTGTTGTAGTTCGTAATGCTAAAGCTTTTCCAATGTCAAGTATCTTTTCCATAGACCATGAGGTTGTGCAACTCCCGGATACCATAGGAATACTTTGGGTGTGCCAAATGTCACAACGTAACTGGGTGGCTATAAAGGTACGCAACGGGTATCTCCGAAAGTGTCTGTTGGGTTGGCACGAACCGAGACTGGGATTTGTCACTCCGTATGACGAAGAGGTATCTCTGGGCCCACTCAGTAAGACATCATAATAATGAGCTCAATGTGACTAAGGAGTTAGTCACGGGATGATGGATTACGGAACGAGTAAAGAGACTTTCCATGACGAGATTGAACAAGGTATCGGTATACCGACGATCGAATCTCGGGTAAGTACCGTACCGATGGACAAAGGGAATTGCATACATGATTGAGTGAATCCTTGACATCGTGGTTCATCCGATGAGATCATCGAGGAACACGTGGGAACCAACATGGGTATCCAGATCCCGCTGTTGGTTATTGACCGGAGAGTCGTCTCGGTCATGTCTACGTGTCTCCCGAACCCGTAGGGTCTACACACTTAAGGTTCGGCGACGCTAGGGTTATAGAGATATATGCACCCGGTAACCCGAATGTTGTTCGGAGTCCCGGATGAGATCCCGGACATCACGAGCAGTTCCGGAATGGTCCGTAGGTAAAGAATGATATATAGGAAGTCCAGTTTCGGCCATCGGGAGAGTTCCGGGGGTCACCGGTAGTGTACCGGGACCAACGGAAGGGTCCCGGGGGTCCACCGGATGGGGCCACCCATCCCGGAAGGCCCCATGGGCCGTAGGGGGAGGGGGACCAGCCCCTGGTGGGCTGGCGCAACCCCCTTGGACCTTCCCCATGCGCCTAGGGTTGGAAACCCTAGGGGTGGGGGGCGCCCCCCTAGGCTTGGGGGGCAAGCCACCCCCTTGGCCGCCGCCCCCTAGGAGATCCAATCTCCTAGGGCCGGCGCCCCCCTGGCCCCTATATATAGTGGGGGGAGAGAGGGCAGCCGCACCTCAGCCCGTGGCGCCTCTCCCCCCCGTTACACCTCTCCCTCCTCCCGCAGGGTCTTGGCGAAGCCCTGCAGCTTTTCCTGTTGCATCCACCACCACGCCGTCGTGCTGCTGGATCTCCATCAACCTCTCCTCCCCCTTGCTGGATCAAGAAGGAGGAGACGTCGCTGTACCGTATGTGTGTTGAATGCGGAGGTGCCGTCCGTTCGGCGCTGGGATCATCGGTGATAGGGATCACGACGAGTACGACTCCATCATCCACGTTCCTTCGAACGCTTCCGCTCGCGATCTACAAGGGGTATGTAGATGCACTCCTTTATGCTCGTTGCTAGATGACTCCTTAGATTGATCTTGGTGAAGCATAGGATTTTTTTTGAATTCTGCTATGTTCCCCAACAGTGGCATCTGAGCTAGGTCTTTGCGTAGCATCTTGCACGAGTAGAACACAAACAAGTTGTGGGCGTTGATTTTGTTCAATTCTCTTGCTGCTATTAGTCCAATCTTGATTCGGTTGCATCGTGGGATGAAGCGGCCCGGACCGACCTTACACATACGCTTACGTGAGACTGGTTCCACCGACTGACATGCACTAGTTGCATAAGGTGGCTGGCGGGTGTTTGTCTATCCCACTTTAGTTGGATCGGATTCGATGAAAAGGGTCCTTATGAAGGGTAAATAGAAATTTACATATCACGTTGTGGTTTTGGCGTAGGTAAGAAACGTTCTTGCTAGAAACCTATAGAAGCCACGTAAAAACTTGCAACAACAATTAGAGGACGTCTAACTTGTTCTTGCAGCATGTGCTATGTGATGTGATATGGCCAAGAAGATGTGATGAATGATATATGTGATGTATGAGACTGATCATGTTCTTGTAATAGGGAATCACGACTTGCATGTCGATGAGAATGACAACCGACAGGAGCCATAGGAGTTGTCTTATTTATTGTATGACCTGCGTGTCACTGAATAACGCCACGTAATTACTTTACCTTATTGCTAAACGTTAGCCATAGTAGTAGAAGTAACATTTGGCGAGACGACTTCATGAAGACACGATGATGGAGATCATGATGATGGAAGATCATGGTGTCATGCCGGTGACAAGGTTGATCATGGTGCCCCGAAGATGGAGACCAAAGGAGCAAAATGATATTGGCCATATCATGTCACTTTATTTGATTGCATGTGATGTTTATCATGTTCATGCATCTTGTTTACTTATAACGACGGTAGTAAATAAGATGATCTCTCACTAAAAATTTAAAAAATTGTGTTCCCCCTAACTGTGCACCGTTGCTAAGGATCGTTGTTCCGAAGCACCACGTGATGATCAGGTGTGATAGGCTCTAACGTTCGCATACAACGGGTGTAAGCCATATTTACACACGCAATACACTTAGGGTTCACTTGACGAGCCTAGCATGTATAGACATGGCCTCGGAACACGGAAGACCGAAAGGTCGAACATGAGTCATATAGAAGATACGATCAACATGAAGATGTTCACCGTTGATGACTAGTCCGTCTCACGTGATGATCGGACACGGGCTAGTCGATTCGGATCATGTATCACTTAGATGACTAGAGAGATGTCAATCTGAGTGGGAGTTCATTAAATTTGATTAGATGAACTTAATTGTCATGAACTTAGTCTAAATTCTTTACAATATGTCTTGTAGATCAAATGGCCCATGCTCATGTCACCCTCAACTTCAACGCGTTCCTAGAGAAATCCAAGATGAAAGACTGAAAGAACATGCGGTGCCCCCATGTTTGGTTTTGGTAATTGATGACAATCTCTATGGACTAATGGTTTCCTTGAGTTATATTTGAAGGGTTTGCCCATAGGCTTTTCTTGGAGTTCATTTGTTGGTTTCAAGGAGAGTTTGTGATGACCAAGGTGCTATTAAGGAATTATCCAAAGATTGGTCTTGTGAGTGTTGAGCTTATTGCAAGCATGTCTTGAAGAAGACGAGTGTGTTATCATTCATATTTACCTTCAAGACATCATCCAAATGAAGAGAGTTGGAAAGATTCAAGGTTGATCAAGACTAAGTGAAGGAGTGAATCAAGTTGATCAACACACAAAGCGTAGAAGATGTACCGAGAGGGATCAAGCAATCCCATGGTATGGTAAGCATTTCAATCATGCTTTGTGTACTAACCCATGGTCTTCGTGAGAGTTGTTTGTGGGGTTAGGGTGTGGTGTGCAAGTTCAAGTGGAGCATCACGAACAGATCAAGTGCTTGAAGCTTGCCGTCCATGGTGGTGACAATGGACTGTGAAGATATGCCGAAGAGTGGCTCACCCATAGTGGAGTATGGGGGAGCAATCTACTAGTCTTCATCGAGACAATGCAATCAAGAAAGGTGGTCCAACTTGAGGAAGTCAAGATCATCTACATCTAGCTCAAGTGGACTTTGTGCAAAGCAAAGGTTTGCCCTTGATAGGTTTTCTATTTTACCGGTCTCGTGGTGGTAGTTGGGAGACCGGGTTATAGGATCGTTTGCCGTACTATCAAGGGGGGCTCTCAAGTTGGTAGCTTGATCGTATCGTTAGTAGAGAGCTCAAACCATTGCATCCTTGAATCATGTTTCTTGGTTCTTTTTTGGTTCTCTTTGCGAGTCTTAGAGCTTATGGTCATCTTGATGACAAGCTTGAGTTCATCGAAAACGGAGTTCACATGCGTCTTCTATGATGTTTTCGGTGTTGGATGTTTTACCGGTCTTATCCGAGGAAGGGTTCTCACCATTTTCTTTTGGGACTTTTCTAATTTGCTTCTTATTGATATTTCTATCAAGATTGTGTTAGCCCTTGTCGCTAGCTTTCCAACAAACTTGGTTTCATCGAATTCGGAATCCGTATGCAAAAGTTATTGTCGTTTTGGTGTATTGAAAAGGCTGCAGCGGTAGTACCGCGGGTTGGAGCGGAAGTAATTTTTTACTACCGCTTTCGGGAGCGGTACTACCGCTTTTGGGAGCGGTACTACCACTTGGAGCAGTACTACCACGGCTACTTCCGTGGCTACTTCCGCTCGGGACCAAAAACTCGTCACAAGTCCAGCGGTGGTAGGCACGGATGTAATTTTTTAGTACCGCTCGCAAGCAGTAGTACCGCTACCCATAGCAGTAGTACCGCTACCCGTAGCGGTAGTACCGTGAGGTCAAGCAGAACTACCGCTCCAACGGTTCTTCTGACCTTTTTGCCTCCTCGCTATTGTTTTTCAAAGGGGTTCTACTGCCCTAGCGGTAGTACCGCTCCTGGAGCGGTAGTACCGCTCTGTGCGGGCTGTGAGCATAACGGTTGGATTTCCCCCCCACCTATAAAAGGGGGTCTTCTTCCCCAATGAACCTTATCCTTTGAGCTCGTGTTCTTCCCCCATTGTTGACCTTCTTCGAGCTTGCTATCTCTCAATCCCTCCATGGATTCTTTCTAGTTTTGGGGGAAAAGAGAGAGGAGATCTAGATCCACATTTCCACCAATCACTTTCTCCTCTAGGTGAGGGGAACCCCTTGGATCTTGATCTTGGAGTTCTTGGTGTTCTCCTTCTTGTTCTTCCTCTCATTTCCCTCCCTAGCATTAGTTGCTTTGGTGGGATTTGGGAGAGAAGGACTTGGGCACTCCGTGTGCCCTTGCCATTGCATTTGGTGCATCGGTTTGAGTTCTCCACGGTGATACGTGGAAGTGAAGTTGAGAAGCTTATTACTCTTGGGTGCTTGGTACCCTTGAGCTTGTTCCTCTTGGGTGCTTGGGCGCCCTAGACGGTTGTGGTCACCTCGAAGCCATATTCCATTGTGGTGAAGCTTCGTGGTGTCGTTGGGGAGATAGCCCCAACCTTGTAGTGTTCGGAGCTCAATCATTGTGGTGCAAAGCTCCGGGCAAGCGTCGGGGTCTCCAATTAGGTTGTGGAGATCGCCCCGAGCATTTTGTACGGTTTCGGTGACCGCCCCCAAGGGTTGCCATTTGTACGGGTTCGGTGACCGCCCTCAAGGGTCCCTTAGTGGAATCACGGCACCTTGCATTGTGCGAGGGCGTGAGGAGATTATGGTGGCCCTAGTGGCTTCTTGGGGAGCATTGTGCCTCCACACCGCTCCAAACGGAGATTAGCATCCGCAAGGGTGTGAACTTCGGGATACATCGTCGTCTCCGTGTTCCTCGGTTATCTCTTACCCGAGCCCTTTACTTATGCACTATACTTTGTGATAGCCATATTGTTTCTTGTCATATATCTTGCTATCACCTAGTTGTTTATCTTGCTTAGCATAAGTTGTTGGTGCACATAGGTGAGCCTAGTTGTTGTAGGTTTTGTGCTTGACAAATTAACCGCTAGGTTTTTTCCGCATTTGTTCAAGCCTAAACCGTAATTATTTTAAATCGCCTATTCACCCCCCCTCTAGGCGACATCCACGATCTTTCAATTGGTATGAGAGCCTCGTCTCTCTTTATAGGGCTTAACCGCCTAGAGAGTAAGGATGTCGACTAGGGGCTTAGGATTCTCTGACCCTCTTAGTTTCGATGGCACAAATTTTGATGTTTGGGCAATTCGCATGCTTAATCTCTTTAGGGTCATGGACCCAAATTTAGAGCGAATTGTAGATATGGGTTTTTCTCCTCCAAAGGATCCCCAAAGATTATCTTTAGAGGATGAGAAAAACTCTTATCTCAATGCTCAAGCTTCTAATGTGCTTTTCGTTGCTTTGAGCAATATAGTTATATTTCAACTCATGCCATTCCGGGATGCTCATGAGTTGTGGACAAAGCTTCAAGATAAATATGATGTGTCCAAGAATTGTGGGAATGATTGTTCTCCATCCACCTTCGGCCGTGTTGTCTTCTCAACTTCCTCTACTTCACCTACATGTGGTTTGCCACAAGGTAATGATATGGTGAGTAGTGTTGGTCATTGCAATGATGATAGTATGCTTATTGTGGATGATCCTTCATCACTATCGTATTGCAATGCATCTTCTTTGGACTTTAACACTTCGAGCACCCAACATGTTTCACATGCTTGTGTTGATAGTCCTTGCATATCATGTAGAAATTGTTTGACTAAAACTCATGATGATATGCTTGCTATGTCTTGTTGCCATGATAAAAATGCATCTATTTCCTCGAATTATTGTGCTAACAATGTAGAGGAAACCCAACAACCCATGGAACAAGATGTAGTCTTGAATGGTGCTTCAAGGGATCCTACATCATCATCTATTGCGTTTTTCCTTATGGTTAAGGCTTCAAAGGTATCTCCCACTTTGAACCCCAATATATCTTGTGATGATAGTGATGATGACAATGATGATGATGTAGAAAATGATGAAGAGAATGATAATGTTGCCTCCTTAAAAATTAAGGGGGAAATGATTTTTAAAGCTCTTCTTAAGAATAAATTAGCTCGTTCCAACTTTATGGAAATCATGTCTATTGCCATTGAGGGCAATAAATATATTGATGAGTCGGAATCTCATCTAGAGGAGCATGAGGTCACCATTGAGAAAATGGAAGGTCATGAGCATGATTACGCTAATGAGATCGCCGACCTTTCGCAAGCTCTTGAACTTGAACAAACCACCAAGGAATCTCTTGAGGAGACTTTTGCTCTAGAACTATCTAGAATAAAGGAATCCCGTGATAGAGCTCTCAAGGTGGCTAATGATTTTGAAACTAAAAATGAGAAGCTTGAAGTTACACATGCTAAACTCCTTGAGGATTTTGAGCACCTCGAAAATGGCTCAAGGGTCATTAAGAGTGAGCTCATCAAACTCACCGAGTCTCATGCTCAACTTAAAGCTTCATATTCTAAAGAGCTTGCCAAGTTGCCTTCTCCTCTTGCTATTATTGATGATGCTTGTGCTACTAACTCTATTTCTAGTGAAGCATCCATTTTGAAGGAGAATGTTGAGCTAAGGGCTCAACTTGAGTTGTTATCTAGCAATTATGGGAAATTGGAAGAAAGTCATGTAAAGCTCACAAGCTCTCATGATGATCTTCTAGTATCCCACAATGTGCAAAAGATAGCTCATGAGGCTATGATTATCAAGGTAACATCTAGTGAGTCTCATGTGGTCGCTAGCACTACTTCTAGTCAAAATGCTATATTGCCATGTGCTAGTCCTCGTAATTCATCTATGCATAACATTGGTACATCTTGTGATGAATTGCTTTCCTTGCCTTGTTGCTCTAACAATGAAGCCTATACTTCCTCTAGTACTTGTGTTGATACTAACCATGTAGAGGAAATCAAAGAGCTCAAGGCCCAAGTCTCTTCCTTGAAGAAAGACTTGGAAAAGTGTCATGAAGGGAAGTCCACACTCAACAATATCTTGAGTGTGCAAAAATCCCCCAATGACAAAGGTGGACTTGGATTCAACTCCAACAAGAAGAAAAGGTCCAAGATCATTAAGAAGAAGAAGGGCCAAGAACAACTCAAGAATTCGGCCAAGATTATTTGCTTCAAGTGCAAAATTGAAGGGCATCATGTTAGATCTTGCCCATTGAAGAAGAAGGTCATTAGTGACAAGCAACAAGGGAAGAGGCCACAAGTTCAATCTCGTGCTCAACCGCAATTTGGAGAAAGGCCGCTTACCAAGAAGACTCATGGTAATGCTTCTCATTTTGAGAAATCAAATGAGAAGAAAGTGAAGAGTAGATGTTGCTACCTATGCCGTGAGAAGGGTCACCTTGCTTCTTCATGCACTAGTGGTAACTTATCCAACCCAATTATTATTGATGATGTCTATTTTCTTGGGAAGGATAATGTTGGCAATGTGTTTGCCAAGTTTTTTGGTACTCAAAGTGGTGTCAAGAAAAGAACCATTTGGGTGGCCAAGCCTATTGTGACTAACCTCTTAGGACCCAACTTGGTTGGGGACCAACAAGCTAAAACTTGATCAATAGGCGTTGTTGGAGGGCATTGGAGACTTGGCTATATTATGAAGATTTAAGGGGTCTTCATCATTCATATTGTCTCAAGCCAAGTCATTCGGATTATCTTTCTATGGTATATCCAATGTTCCTCCTTGCGGTAACTCGTGCTTAAATTGTTTACATTGAAAGTTACTTGCCCCTTAGCATGTTGTGGTTTTGTACCTTGCATGTGCTTGTATATGTTGTGCTTCCAATTTGCTTATCTTGAGAAATCAAGTATGTGTATGTTGGTTTGTACATCATGTACGCGTGTGTCGTGTGTTGAGCCTTTTTGCATCTTGTTTATATCTTAGTTGGCTCTTGTGAGAGATTAATGGAACATCCCATTTTGGGGGAGTGATGTGCTTTGTGCACCTCACAATCCTAAAAATGCGTGTACATGAGAAATACCATCTAGTTTTGATATTACAAGATTATCTAGTCACTATGTGGTATATCTTCTCATGAGAAATTCAAATTCTAAAGTGTCCATTAATTATCTCTTGTTGGTTCCTCTTTTGCATCTTGGTAAGTTTCTCATTGGTATCACATTATGGGGGAGTAATATTCTATGTGCATATTACAAGCCTAGAAAATGTGTAAATTTGAGATTTTGTCACCTAGAGTTGATAGTATAAATTATGTTGTTCCTAGGTGACATGTTAGCTCTACAAGTTCCAATTTGCTTGTGCTTGGTGTGAAGATGATGTTGGATATCATTGCTATCTATCACCAGAAATTATTCCCAAATACTTCTTGTCTCTTGACAATTGGTAATCATATATGTGGTAGAAATTGTTGATCATCTTTACATTGGCTTTTGCTTTTGTTCGGCCTATTTCTTTCCAAGATTGCATCAACTCCCATTGCCTTCCGTGCCACTTGTGGATCTTGCTGTTTTCTTGATCTTGTCTAGTGTTTTATAGATATAGCGAAAGTGGTGATCCCATCGTGTGCATTTCGTATTCAACTGCAAATTCTCTATAATGCACAATTCTTGGGGGAGCTATCCTATTTTCGATAGAACACTCTTATTGTGATTCATTTCAAGTGTGTGTTGATGGAAGGCAAGCCGTTTCTTTTTGGTACTTTGTGCCATCATGAAACTTTGTAGATGGGTTGGTTTGTTTGGAACCATCCTCTCTTTTGGGAGTCCGATATCTTTCCTTTTGCGTGTATCAATGGATATCTCATTCCTTGATGTATCTTCTAAATAGATATCCTCCAAGTGATGATTTCTCCATTTAGTATCCTATTTTCACTTGGTATTTCTTTTTCATTTTGTTTCGTTTCTTGAAAGTCTTGAGCATGCATATTTACTACATGTATTTTCTTTGGCATGCTTTCTTTCTTCAACCCAATATATAGGGGAAAATCCACCTAGTCTCAATTTGGATGAGATGTGCATGAAACTTATTTTCTTATATAAATGCACATATGTTTGTGGAGTTTGTCCTATGTATTGGTGTTTCTAACTCTTTGGTCCCAATGAGTTTGGGTACCATTTTGTTTGTGTTGTTGTTCTAGGAACAATTGGGGATGCATTGGATGCTCGGCTCATTCAAAAGGAAGGTGGTGTCACCATGTGCTTATTGGAGTCAAGCTAGGATGATCAATGAACTACTATCTACCTTCATTTGGTATCTACTACATCCTTCCAATGGTATCTCGGTAACAAGTATCATCATCTACTTCATGCACACATTTCTTGCACCAACATTGTGTAGGTTGCATCATGGCATGTTAGTCATTCTTTCTTGTGATATTTGTTTCCTTCCTCAAAGCATCCCAACAATGATGCCTTGTTGCTAGTTGTGATGTCTTTGATGTTCGCTTGGTTGGAATTCATGTATATACAATAAGACCTTATCTGGCCATGTGCTATGCGTTTAAGCAAAATATCTTATTGGTATAATTATGACTTCCTTGTGGATATCTTTTTATTTCCTTTTTTAACTATTTCGAGTGTACATTATTCTTTGTGGATTGATATCATCATGATTTTCATCTACCTAGAATCTTATACACTTGAGAGAAATTACATATCTAGAAGATATCCTTTCTTTCACGACCACCTTGTTGTTCTTGTTTCATTTCTTTGGTGGCTCCGTGAAAGCCTTTGCCTTGAGTGCGGATCTTATCTTGTTGCATCTAGATGCACTCTTGTGTGGTGAGGATATTTTTGTCTCTTGCTTGTCTTGACAAGGCTTTTGCCAATTAATTGGTATCCCTCGTCTTGATAACGCTCTCTTTTATATCTTCACCACGGGTTGTCACAAGCATAGGTTCTTTATATGCTTATTAGTGAGCTTGTGAACCCGTTTGCTTGTTGTGTGTGGGAATGATAGGCCTTGCACCGAGTATCTCTTTCTTTCAAGACTATATTGATGCTTAATGTTCATCCATACATTAGTCTTCTCAAGTTCTTCGCCATGACTCACACACATCATTTTGGTTGAGCATACTCTTAAGTTGTCTCTTTTATATGTTGCTCAACCATTTGTTTGTTGCAAGTGCTAGGCTTTGTTACCTTCATGCTCACTTGCACTTGGTGTGAGTTTCTATTGATTTTGGGGGAGTGATGATCCTATTTCGTGCACTTGGTATCCTAATGAAAATTTTCTAAGGTGTGCACAAATAATGGGGAGCTTCACTAGTGTCTTTAGAAAAATCGGTTGCTATGTCGTGAGTTCTATTGATCTTGGGGGAGCGATGATCCTATTTTGTGCTCGTTGTATCTAGATACAAAACTAAATTGTGCACAAATCATGGGGAGCTTCTCTAGTTTCTCTAGAACACTCCTTTGCTCTTATCATAATATCTCTTATTCATTTGGCTTGTAGGATCATTGGTCTAGTTGGGTCAATTGGTATCTTTTGATAGCTTAATTCAATTGGTTTCCTTTGATTGCTTGATTGCGTGTTTTTCTCCCTTTGTTATGCCTTTGTGGCATATCATTCTTTTGCAATCTTTGGGCCTCAATATAGTTTGTCTTCCTCCAAGTATTTACAATTGGATATATGTATTGCATTCCACTCTCTATTTTGAGGAATACATAATTTATGGAGGAACACAATTTATATTGACCTTCTAAGTTTTTCGCCCATTTTGGCAATCGATGCCAATGGGGGAGAAGTTTAAGAGAGTTTAGTTTTGTGAGGAAGTTTAGAGAGTTGTCAATTCGCTCTTCTTGCTTTGGTTTTGTTCCTAAGCTTTTGCATCTCATGCGCATACATTATTGTTGCATGGTATTGTGATGCATAATTCCTTATATAAACTCTCTTGAAAGTGATTGTCATCAATTACCAAAATAGGGGAGATTGAAAGAACATGCGGTGCCCCCATGTTTGGTTTTGGTAATTGATGACAATATCTATGGACTAATGGTTTCCTTGAGTTATATTTGAAGGGTTTATCCATAGGCTTTTCTTGGAGTTCATTTGTTGGTTTCAAGGAGAGTTTGTGATGACCAAGGTGCTATTAAGGAATTATCCAAAGATTGGTCTTGTGAGTGTTGAGCTTATTGCAAGCATGTCTTGAAGAAGAAGAGTGTGTTATCATTCATGTTTACCTTCAAGACATCATCCAAATGAAGAGAGTTGGAAAGATTCAAGGTTGGTCAAGACTAAGTGAAGGAGTGAATCAAGTTGATCAACACACAAAGCGTAGAAGATGTACCGAGAGGGATCAAGGAATCCCATGGTATGGTAAGCATTTCAATCACGCTTTGTGTACTAACCCATGGTCTTCGTGAGAGTTCTTTGTGGGGTTAGGGTGTGGTGTGCAAGTTCAAGTGGAGCATCACGAAGAGATCAAGTGCTTGAAGCTTGCCGTCCATGGTGGTGACAATGGACTTGTGAAGATATGCCGAAGAGTGGCTCACCCATAGTGGAGTATGGGGGGGCAATCTACTAGTCTTCACCGAGACAATGCAATCAAGAAAGGTGGTCCAACTTGAGGAAGTCAAGATCATCTACATCTAGCTCAAGTGGAATTTGTGCAAAGCAAAGGTTTGCCCTTGATAGGTTTTCTTTTTTACCGGTCTCGTGGTGGTAGTTGGGAGACCGGGTTATAGGATCGTTTGCCGTACTATCAAGGGGGGCTCTCAAGTTGGTAGCTTGATCGTATCGTTAGTATAGAGCTCAAACCATTGCATCCTTGCATCATGTTTCTTGGTTCTTGTTTGGTTCTCTTTGCGAGTCTTAGAGCTTATGGTCATCTTGATGACAAGCTTGAGTTCATCGAAAACAGAGTTCACATGCGTCTTCTATGATGTTTTCGGTGTTGGATGTTATACCGGTCTTATCCGAGGAAGGGTTCTCACCATTTTCTTTTGGGACTTTTCTAATTTGCTTCTTATTGATATTTCTATCAAGATTGTGTTAGCCCTTGTCGCTAGCTTTCCAACAAACTTGGTTTCATCGAATTCGGAGTCCGTATGCAAAAGTTATTGTCGTTTTGGTGTACTGAAAAGGCTGCAGCGGTACTACCGCGGGTTGGAGCGGAAGTAATTTTTTACTACCGCTTTCGGGAGCGGTATTACCACTTGGAGCAGTACTACCACGGCTACTTCCGTGGCTACTTCCAATCGGGACCAAAAACTCATCACAAGTCCAGCGGTGGTAGGCACGGATGTATTTTTTTAGTACCACTCGCAAGCAGTAGTACCGCTACCCGTAGCGGTAGTACCGTGAGGTCAAGCAGTACTACCGCTCCAACGGTTCTTCTGACCTTTTTGCCTCCTCGCTATTGTTTTTCAAAGGGGTTCTACTGCCCTAGCGGTAGTACCGCTCCTGGAGCGGTAGTACCGCTCTGTGCGGGCTGTGAGCATAACGGTTGGATTTTTCCCCCACCTATAAAAGGGGGTCTTCTTCCCCAATGAACCTTATCCTTTGAGCTCGTGTTCTTCCCCCATTGTTGACCTTCTTCGAACTTGCTATCTCTCAATCCCTCCATGGATTCTTGCTAGTTTTGGGGGAAAAGAGAGAGGAGATCTAGATCCACATTTCCACCAATCACTTTCTCCTCTAGGTGAGGGGAACCCCTTGGATCTTGATCTTGGAGTTCTTGGTGTTCTCCTTCTTGTTCTTCCTCTCATTTCCCTCCCTAGCATCAGTTGCTTTGGTGGGATTTGGAAGAGAAGGACTTGGGCACTCCGTGTGCCCTTGCCATTGCATTTGGTGCATCGGTTTGAGTTCTCCACGGTGATACGTGGAAGTGAAGTTGAGAAGCTTATTACTCTTGGGTGCTTGGTACCCTTGAGCTTGTTCCTCTTGGGTGCTTGGGCGCCCTAGACGGTTGTGGTCACCTCGAAGCCATATTCCATTGTGGTGAAGCTTCGTGGTGTCGTTGGGGAGATAGCCCCAACCTTGTGGTGTTCGGAGCTCAATCATTGTGGTGCAAAGCTCCGGGAAAGCGTCGGGGTCTCCAATTAGGTTGTGGAGATCGCCCCGAGCATTTTGTACGGGTTCGGTGACCGCCCCCAAGGGTTGCCATTTGTATGGGTTCGGTGACCGCCCTCAAGGTCCCTTAGTGGAATCACGGCACCTTGCATTGTGCGAGGGCGTGAGGAGATTACGGTGGCCCTAGTGGCTTCTTGGGGAGCATTGTGCCTCCACACCGCAAGGGTGTGAACTTCGGGATACATCGTCGTCCCCGCGTGCCTCGGTTATCTCTTACCCGAGCCCTTTACTTATGCACTATACTTTGTGATAGATATATTGTTTCTTGTCATTTATCTAGCTATCACCTAGTTGTTTATCTTGCTTAGCATAAGTTGTTGGTGCACATAGGTGAGCCTAGTTCTTGTAGGTTTTGTGCTTGACAAATTAACCGCTAGGTTTATTCCGCATTTGTTCAAGCCTAAACCGTAATTATTTTAAAGCGCCTATTCACCCCCCCTCTAGGCGACATCCACGATCTTTCAAAGACGATGGTAGCAACTATACGGATTGGGTCCGTAACCTAAGGATCATCCTCATAGCTTCCAAGAAAACTTATGTCCTAGAAGCACCGCTAGGTGACGCTCCCGCCCTGGCAAACCAAGATGTTATGAACGCTTGGGAGTCGCGTTGTGATGATTACTCCCTGTTTCAGTGCGGCATGCTCTACTGCTTAGAATCGGGGCTCCAAAAGCGTTTTGAGCACCACAGAGCATATGAGATGTTCCAAGAGCTAAAAATGGTTTTTCAAGCTCATGCCCGGGTTGAGAGATATGACGTCTCCAACGCATTCTACAGCTGTAAGATGGAGGAGAATAGTTCTGTCAGCGAGCACATACTCAAGTTGTCTGGGTTGCACAACCGCTTGTCTCAGTTGGGAATGAATCTCCCAGACGAAGCGGTCGTTGACAGAATCCTTCAGTCGCTCCCACCTAGCTACAGGAGCATCATGTTGAACTTCAATATGCAAGGGATGTTGAAGTCCATTCCCGAAGTGTATTCAATGCTGAAATCAGCGGAGGTGGAAATCAAGATAGAGCATCAAGTGTTGATGGTGAATAAAACCTCTAAGTTCAAGAAGGGCAAGGGTAAGAAGAACTTCAAGAAGGACGACAAAGGAGTTGCCGCGCCCGGTAAGCCAGTTGCCGGGAAGAAGCCAAAGAATGGACCCAAACCTGAGACTGAGTGCTTTTATTGCAAGGGAACGGGTCACTGGAAGCGGAATTGCCCCAAATACTTAGCAGACAAGAAGGCCAGCAACGTCAAAGGTATATGTGATATACATGTTTTTGATGTGTACCTTACCAGCGCTCGTAGTAGCTCCTGGGTATTTGATACCGGTGCAGTTGTGCACATTTGTAACTCAAAGCAGGAGCTGCGGAATAAGCGGAGACTGGCGAAGGACGAGGTGACGATGCGCGTCGGGAATGGTTCCAAGGTCGATGTGATCGCCGTCGGCACGCTACCTGTCGGGGATATACCCCGCGGTATGAACTGACCGGAAATATGACCCGGCCGGACTTGGCGGTTTACTTGAGACCCGGTTTACACTTGGTGATTCACTGGCGATCCGTCCTAACCAGACGGTTTACAAGCAACCTGCCTGAATAATATCACTCACTGGTAACCCAGCTGGCGGATCACGGATGACAATGCCCAAGGCCCAGAAGGCCGGTTCATGTTATGGTGGGCCGGTTTATGAAGAAAGCACAAGGAATATTCTCCTACAAAGGAAGCAAGACTAGGACTCCTTGTAATAGAGTAATCCTAATCCTACCAGGACTCTACATGTAACCCGCCCCTTCAACATATATAAGGAGGGGCAGGGCTCCCCAACGAGGGACAAGTTCTCACAAGTTAGAAGAAACAATCTCTAGGGCTAGACACAAGAGCCGGTTTACCGGCGACACCATGAGGGTCATAATGAGATCTAGCCTCAAACAGCACGTAGGGCTATTACCGGATGATGTTTCTCGGGGCCCGAAGCTGTCTAAATCCTTGTCTTGCATTGCGTCTCTTGATTCCGCTCAACCCCTCTCAAGATACTACATAGATGCACGGCCTCACGACTAAGTCCTTACCCTAGGACATCTCCCGTGACAATTCCATGACAGTTGGCGCCCACCGTGGGGCTTGCGCACGGTGGTGTTGAGTTCTTGGAGGGCTCCCCAAGGATCGAGAAGCCCACGATTGGCCGGATGAAGAAGAACCGGCACGAGACAATCATACATGATTTACTTTGGATCTGGGAGTACAAAATTGGAGTTGAAGAAAAATTAGGGCTGAAACTGTGCGCCCCCGCGCGCGACCTGGCGTTCCGTCGGTCCGAAGTTAAATCAATGTCGAGAGTACCGCTGCAAGAGCCAAGAGGCCAAGTGCAAAAAAGGAAATTGATCCGTACGGATGAAAATCATTATTGCGGTTATTTTTTGGTCTGATTCGCCAAGTTGTCGCCGCCGTGTACAGGATTCGCCGAGACTGTCAAATTGTTTCCATCACATCAAGCAGCACAGCCTGGTGGTTTCAAAGACTGGTGTACTTCTCGACTAGTACTTCACCTGAAGACCAATCGTCTGCTTTGGTCAACTCTGATTGCTACAAGGAATATACTAGGAGGTTAAGTCAAGAATTGAAGAAGAAAATAACACGATTTGCCTTACGTGAGCATACATGATTCCAATACCTAATCGGATTGATAAGTCAACAACAAACTTGGATGAGGCCACGGGCTGGCTTTCGGTTTCCGCTTTGATCTCTGAATCGCCATCGCCGGGCGGGTCTCTGAGTGCCGCCCGTCCGCGTGGCCCTGCTGAACCAGCACCTCTCCAACTTGTTGACGCCTCAGTTGCGCCTCAGATCAACTCCGAACGCTACGACCGCTTCAGACTGCCCTGTCTGCGGAACTGCCTCGCCGTGAGTTGCCGCTCCCGCCGGATTCCGTCTCTGAACTGCCGGCCACATTTTTTCCACCAAGAGCCGCCATGGCCCCAGACGGAGTAGGCGTCGGGCCACCCCTGCCTGTGAGCTGCTACCTCCACCGGCGTCGTCCCTGCAGCTGCGCCAAGTCGCCTGTTGCCAAATTCTTAAGACCACTTCATGGCGAGACATCAACGCCTCAAGTCGCCGCCACCGGAGAGCTACCCAGCGCTTGTAAGCCACCTCGCCTCGTCGATCCGCATTGGATCGAGCCGCCTTGACCCACCGCGGTCCTCCGCCACCTCAAATCGCCGCCCATGGCATCGCCGAGCTGCCGTTAGTCGCGTCGTCTTGCCAGGCGCCTCTTCAGTCGCAGCTGTGCCGAGCCATCGTCGCCTTTACTCCCTACTGAAACTGGCTCCGCATTGAGCTGCTCCTGCTGCGCGTCAAGTCGTTCTGTTTTTTCCAAACGTGTTGTTCCTCTGTCGCGAGCCATCTGCGGAAGCCATCGTTGATGAATTGCCGGCCAGGTCGCCAAACCGCCATCCGCTCAAGTCCGAGTCACCATCGCAGCTCCGTCCGGTTTGGACCTGGCTGCGCCTCCGACCTGAGTCGCCCTGGGCGGGTTGCTGCACCGTAGGCCGTTGAGTCTTCTAGCCTTGAACCGGCCCCTGAGCCGTCATTGCTGTTGCCGAAAAGCAAGCAAAAATCAACTACTATATTGTTTGTCAAACCAAACTTACAAGATATCCCTCGCGCGTTCAGAAGGAAATCGGAGGCTGGGCGCAAGTCACTGAACCAAGTGCATGCACAATACAGGTTCCGAGGACTGAATTACCCACAGAAGAAGACGTGTTTATCCACTATGAGCGTCTGAGATCATGTAAAAAGGCCAGGTGATATCCATCCAAGTTGATTTTATTAAGCACATATTAACTTTTGTCAAAGAGCAGTTTACCTTTGCCTTGGTCTGCAATATTATTTATACAGGACAAAGTCTACTACAAAAATGACATCATAAATACGAGGCTCGCACCGGATAACACTGCTGCGGTCGACTCATTAGTCCGCACCCGCCCGCGCTGGTCTCCAACACCGCGGACGCCACCACTCCCGCGGTTCGGTCTACATCAACACGCCGGTGCGGCACCCGCTCTCATAAACCGGCCCAGCGGATACGCGTGCGAGTCGCTACCCCCGTTGCTGTTGGGGAACGTAGCAGAATTCAAAAAATTTCCTACGCTTCACCAAGATCAATCTAAGGAGTCATCTAGCAACGAGCATAAAGGAGTCCATCTACATACCCTTTGTAGATCACGAGCGGAAGCGTTCGAAGGAACATGGATGATGGAGCCGTACTCGTCGTGATCCTCGTCACCGATGATCCCTGCGCCGAACGGACGGCACCTCCGCGTTCAACACACGTACGGTATAGCGACTCCTCCTCCTTATTGATCCAGCAAAAGGGGAGGAGAGGTTGATGGAGATCCAGCAGCACGACGGCGTGGTGGTGGATGCAACGGGAAAAGCTGCAGGGATCCCTCGCTGGCAGGCTCGCCGGCCCCCTCGGCGCCAAGCTCGCTGGTCCCCGCGCGCCACCGTCGAGCTCCGGCCAACGGCGGGATCTCTCGATCCATTCAACGCCGCCGCCCCGATCGGGATCTAGATCCAGCGCCAGGTCTGGAAACCCTAGCGGGTCCGACCCGCTTCCCGGCGCCCGATCCGCCGCTCCGACCCGACCCGGTTGACCCCAGCAGGTTGACCTCATTTTTTTTGTCTAAGTCCTTTTTAGTTTTTCTTGTCTGATGCATTTTTGTGATGAGGATAACTTTTACTGTGCTTGTCCGATTTTTGCATATAATATGTCAAAATGATCGTGGTGACATGTACTATGTTTTGTTACACTGTGTCATGCATGTTTGAGTCCATCTAGATGTCTTAATCTTCATGAGAAGAGTGCTACTTGTTATAATCTGCTGCTATTAGTTGTTTTCATGCCATGTTTGAAATGTGATAACTTGGTGCATGTTTATCCAAATGAAGCAAATGATATGTCCACATGTTCATCATGAGATGCTCTACATGTTGGTGGGTATAGGATGCATGATAGAATTCTTATTGCCATGTTTATCTCCTTTGCAAGAGTGCTTGTGGATGTTAGGTTTTCAAACTTGTTACAAGATGCCTGGAGCTCGTTGCTATTGATGTGGTTGTCCCCATGTTGCATGCTTATATGTTTTGGACTCCCCATCATGTGTACTTTGCTGTGGTGCAAACCACTTGCCATGTTATGCTTTGAGGTGACTTAAACATGCTCACAAACATGCCATGATAATATTGTTGTTTTAACACTTAGTGAAATTTCACTAAGTCTGGAATCTGTAATATCCGGATGCTATGTTTGCTTGTTGTTCTAGGCAAATCCATGTTAGTTTTGGGGTGGATGTTGATGATTCCTTGTTGTATATGTTGTTGTCTATCCATTCATGCCCTCACATGCTCATTTGGGTTGCTGTATCATATTTAACTCTTGCTCCCAAGTTGCTATAAAATACTGTTGTCAGGGTTTTGTTGTCATGTTCAAAATGTTGTAGCTTGTTGCTATTGATCCATGCCTCCTATGGAGATGCTCCAATGGAATTGTTTGCTGTAGGATATGTCTACTTCATGTCCATGCTTCTTGTCATGATGTTTGAGTGCCGTAGAGTATATATTTCTTGCTCCGAAGTTGCTATGTGGCTGTTAATTTCAGCTTTGCTTTGTTTATTGTTTCGGGTGTATCTTTTAGTCCGTTGCTCCGTTTTGAGCAAGTCCTATATGAAACTTGTGTGTTTTTGCATGTAGATTCATAATATCATCTTGTTAACATGTTTTGAAGTATCTTGCTTGATGCATATTGTCATGTTCCTTGTGTTGTATCTCTGTGTTTCCTATGTTGTCTTGCTGTGCATCCTAAGTGTATCTTCAGTGCTTCCTTAGTGCATCAGCCATGCATCCTGTGGTTTGCGCATTGCATCTTGTTTGATTTCGTGCCTCGTGCGTTTTGTGTTGAGTAGAGCCGAAAGCCGAGACCGAGTACGAGAACGAGGTTACTACCGAGGTTGAGAACGAGGAGCCCTCTTACGATCCCATCGACGACTCGACAGGCAAGATGACCTGACCTAGATATCATTACTAGCTTTGCTTATTGCTAGAAGTCTCGCTCTTTAGTTTATTGCCTCGATGCCCATGTTTGTTTGTCAGCCTCCTATTGTAACCATGAATCTGTTTGACCACCCAACCTATGCAAACCTTTCATTGGCTTCGTAGGCATCGCTCAGCCCCTCTTATAGCATTGCTAGTTGCAGGAGAAGATTTAAAGATTCGTGCTTCATGTTGAAGCTTGTTGGGATATCACACTATATAACTCTTTAATGAAATCATCTATATATTGGTAATTGGTGGAAGGCTAAGCCTCTTGCTTGGTGATTTGTTCCACTCATGCCGCCCTAGGAACCGTATAAACCGGTGTTATGTTCCTTGATTTTGCGTTCCTCACACGGTTGGGGTTATGGGACCACCTCGATAAACCGCTTAGCGCTAAGGCTTTTCCAGCAAGTCCCGACATTGGTACTCCATTTGCCTAATAACTAAAACTTGCATAGGGACTAGCTATCCCCTTTTATTTAATCGAAAGTTCAACGTCGAAGGTGTTGAGTGGGAAGAAGGTCAATATCCTACTCCACAGTTTGTTTCTCAAAAGGAGAAGTATGATCCTACTTCTTCCAATGTGGAACAAGCTCAAGATGACCTTCCACCACAAGACCACAAGCTAAAAGCCAAGGACAAGCTTCAAGAGGAGATTGATGCATTCATTGAAGCACCTCAAGCCATGGTCAAGTGGGTTCCCAAGGACACGTCAAGTTCTACTTCGTCAAGCTCAACTACAACCCCAAGGATTCCCATCAAGATGATGTGGATCCCGAAGAAGAAGAACTAGAAGGTTCTTGAGGGTGACTCCGCCAACATACCTCACTCACATTCATTTTGGCAAGAACTTGTGCAATCAACTTCCACATCATGCACTAGTTCATGGAGTCACAAACCCTCTTGTTGGTAAGTCAAGGGACAAGGTAATCATTGCTTTCATGGACATCATCTATTGTGAACTTCAATCTATGTCCATGGATATCCTTGTTTGTTCCTTGTGGGACTAACCCATGTAGGTATTGAAAGTGCCCTAATCCAAAGGATAGCTCCCAACTCTTGATGATCTCCATCAACATTGAGCATCCACATCTTCAACATCTACATGAAGTCTTCTACGACAACCCAAGGTTAGTTTGACCCTTTAAAAGGGGTTCTCACATCTAGGGGGAGCTTTGCTCTAAAAATTGAGCTAAAGCATCTTCAAATGATGTGAACACATCAATGCTTTATGTAAAAGTGGTAACCCCACTTGTGCTTAAACGATGAGTATGACCTATGATCAAATGTTCTCATTTGGCTCCTAAGTCAAAATACTCATATAAAGATGACCTAGTCATAGACAAATTGTGTGCTAGTTGCTAGAGTTTTGGTTGTGCATGTTTGACACATATTTCATTTGCTATCTTATTGTGTGAGCATGTTGAATGCATGATTTTATCCATTCGAGGACATCCATTTGTTGTTCTGGTTGTTTTGATTTTTTTTGGCCAAATGGATGGACAAGAATGCCTAAGTACCTCCCCTAGCTATCTATGCTTTCTTGTCTCAAATTCTATTCATGCTTAAATCACAAACTTTGGACAAGTCATTTTCGGACCCTCCGAGTGAGGAGCACTCGGAGCCACCGATCCGTCAAGGGCTAACTTCCAAAACCTTCTAAGTGATTTCGGTCAGACTAACTTTCTCCAACTTGGTCAAACCGAAAGCATTTAGACTGATCTAGGTTTCATCTCGGTGAAACCGAGTTGTAATTTTCGGCGTGACCGAAATGCATAACTGCCTGGCAGTTATCGATCTCGGTGCCACCGAGTTTTTCAACTCGGTCCCACCGACAGCAAAGGGATATATATACTGAGGGCAGCGCGCGTTGATTACTCCTTCAAACGTTTTCGCTCCCACATCCCCTGCTGCCGTCGCCTTGATCTCCGGATCGTCGTCGTTGTCGCCTGTGCGCCCTCGCCGCAGGTCTCCATCACCGTCAACGGACTTCTCCTCCGCGCCGTTGCCGCCGTAGAGAGACTCCACCAAGTTAGGGTGAGTCTTGATCCCACTCGTGCTCCCATCTCCGATTCAATGCACGTTTGGTTTGCCCAATATCTTGCCACGATTGAAATCTTCCTTTACACCAGATCGGTTCGTTTGAACTAGCTTCAAGTAAAAATGTTAGGGTTAGGTTTCCACGGAACACATCTCGGTGAAACCGATTTTAAAATTTCGGTGTGACCGATTCGGCCTCTGGCCATTGCACTGCACCCTTCGGTCCAACCGAGTTGTGCAAATCGGTGTGACCGAAATATAGTTTTAGTGAAACCCTAGTGTTTCGGCAGGACCGAAACCCACTTCGGTTAAACCGAAAGTGGTGTGTAAAGCCTCTGTTTAACACTTCGGATTAATTTAAACTCGGTCTGACCGATATGTCTTCTGTGAAAACTTAAAACTAAAATTTGAACTCATTTTGTTTTTTGCAAAAACTTCTGCAGTTTGTGATAACTCTTCTTCTCTGCCTATACCTTATCTATTCACAGGTTGTCAGCCATGTCTGATGCCAGTGACAGTCAGAACAGGTCAGAGTCACCTATTGCAGACATTCCTGAGGCAGACACTAGTCCTGAGACTAGTAGCCCATTTGATGATGGTGAGAGGAGTACACCAAGTGGCATGCCTCCTGCAGCCACCAGAGCTAGAAAGGAAAAGAATTCCGATGATGAGGATTCTGATTTCGTTGCTGAGGAAGAGGTGACCTCCAAGCCTAAGAGAAAGGTTGTTGCCAAAGAGCAACAAGGTCAGCAATCAAAGAAGGGCACCAGCAAAGTCAAGCAATCAACTGTTGCCAAGAAGCTGAACTTGGGAGAGCCAGCCCCAAGCAAAGTGAAGAAAACCTCCAAGAGAAAGAGGGTTGTGTATAGTGATCCTCATGCAGATGCAGCAGTCGAGGATGAAGAAGAAGAAGAAGCACCCCAGCCTGCTCCTCAGAAGCAGAAGCTCATGGGTGATGCCATTAAAGCCGGAGCCACTTCAAAGCCCAAGAAATCTGCTCAAGCCAAGGCAGCTCCAACAAAGCCTACTGCCAAGCCCAAGAGGACTACCAGAAACATTCCAGCATCTGAGAAGAACAAGGGTGATGTGCCACCAGCTGAGTCTGATGAGGAAGGACAAATGTTGCTGAAACTCCTTCCAAAACTGCCACTTCACAATGATGCTCATCCTCAAGCCGAGGATATGAAGGCAAGGAAAGATAGAGGTCTCAGGCTATGGAGACAAGCTGATCCATATGCCGTGAGGAGAAGAACTGCTGTAGATCCCAGATTTCACACCAGAGAGCAGCAGGACTTCTATGAGACTGTGCTGATGGACAAGAAGCCAATAGTCGCAGATACCAGATATGTTGACTGGGAATACATTGACAGCGAAGAGCACAGAGATTTCTTTCCACATGTGCATGAAAGCTTCACTGCATGTGGAGTTGCAGAGTTTGTGGGTCAGAAGTTGACCAGTTGGAACGATGAGATGATTATGCAATTCTATGCCACATCTCATTTCTACCCTGATGGAAAGATCACCTGGATGACTGAAGGTCAAAGGTATTCTTCTTCTGTTGAAGAATGGGCAGAACTTCTGAATGCTCCAGTGCAACGAGAAGATGACATTGATGTCTATGGGATTCCAAAGAAGAATCATGATTCCATGAAGAACATGTACAAGGAGATCCCCGCAGCAGATTTGGAAGTGTGGAAGCTCGGCTCAGTCTACCATTTCCAGGCAGGTCTACCTACCACTAATACTATTTTGAGGCATACCTTGATGCCCAAGTCTGGAGATCATCGCATGATCAGAGGATATTCTATCAACATGCTGCATATACTTGATGAGAAAGCACCTTTCAAGGTGATGGACTTGATGGTAGAGACCATTAAGAGGACTGCAGCTGACCAGAAAAGGTCTTGTGGATTTGCCCCACAGATTCAGATGCTTATCAATGCCAAGTTTGGCACGGGCAAATTCTTGTTGGATAGAAAACACTTACCACTGCAGCCAGAGCATGAAGACAATGTTGTTGTGATGGACGAGGAGGATCCAACATCTGTTGAAGGTCAAGCCAAAATCGAAGCTGCTAGGAAAGCCAAAGCTGATAAAGAAGCAGCAGCAGCAGCAGCTAAACCAAAGAGTTTCGGAGAGCAGATTCTTGAAGCTACCCAAAGGATTGAACAATGCCTGGCCAGCATTGAACAATCTCAGGAGAGCTTAGAGAGGATTGTTGACGAGAAGATCCACGCTCTGGACGTGAAGCTGACTGAAATTCAAGTGACCGTCAACAAGCTTGAGGCAGACATGGAGGAAGCAAAGCAGGACAAGGCAGAGCTTGTGCAGGATGACTTAGTCCAGGACTCTCATCGACAGACTGCTCCGGTTCCCAGAGGATCCCGATCAGCTGCTATTCCAGTGACTGACACCAGGACTACAACTTCAGCACCTCCTACAGTTCCAGCAGTTACTCCAGCTACAGCTCCAGTGTCCACTCCTCCAGCACAGACATCAGCTGAAGTCTTCGCCGATGCCGTCATATCTACTCCGACATCAACCCAGACGGGAGCCGCCAGCAGAGCCCACAGTGACGTTTAGCTCTATGCTTTTTCAAACTTTTTGGTAACTTGTTGCCAAAGGGGGAGAAATTGTATAGATCATAGGGCTTCGAGAGAGAGAGTGTTGTTATCTTTGCGCTTTTGCTCTTTCGTTCTTTTGCGGTCTCTCTGAGATACTTTTGGTTTTCGAAACATTTAGTGTGCTTGATACTACGTTTGATGCTACCTTAATGAGTGCTTGGTCGTACTATGCTTTAATGTGTGCTTAATGCTTATCATAAGTCATTCCTATCTTGTATGACTATTTACTCATGTCTTGGTGATTGGGTGCATGCTGTTCATTCTTACCATTTTGTGCGCTCCACCAAGATGTATGTGACATGGAAGAGTGACCCATGATCCTAATCGATTGTGCATTTGCATTCAAACGCAAATCTTAAATAATGCACAAATTTAGGGGGAGCTCTTGCTTATCACATACTTCTCAAAGCGACGATAGTATTCATTGATTATATCCATTGTCGAAGCTTTGATCTATATGTTGTCATCAATTACCAAAAAGGGGGAGATTGAAAGTGCAACTAATCCCCGGGTGGTTTTGGCAATTAATAACAACATATATATCATTGAACTAATTGTTACTTGAGAATCATTTCAGAGAAGTTCAGTGATATGGGTATGGCAATGACTGAAGAAGTGGACCCCTCAAAATGCTAAGGCAAGCATTGGCAAAAGCTCAAGACTCCATTTTTGGTTTAGTGATCCAAGATCACATTGAGTCCATAGGAAAAGCCAATACTATTAAAAGGGGATGAGGTTGTGTTGATGATCTGGTTGCTCAAGTGCTTAGTGATATATCTCCTTAAACTATCAGCAACCTTCACTACAATATACACTCATAAGTAATCTCGGTCCCACCGATTGTCCAAACTCAGTCACACCGAGATGAACCACCTCAGCCATAAGCCAAACCCTAGAAAAATCGGATATTCCGATTTTGAAATCGGTTCCACCGAAACATGGGCTGCCAAGCTTCTGTAACCTTCTGTCATCAAATCGGTGTCACCGAGATGATGAAGTCGGTCCCACCGAAACTGGCATGCTCCTGTCTTTGCTCAAATCGGACTAACCGAGATGGTATTTTCGGTCCCACCGAAAACCCCAACGTTCACATTATTTGAACTTTCGGTCTCACCGAGTTGTCCACTTCGGTCCCACCGAGATTGCTCAAATATGTGTGTAACGGTTGGATTTTGTGTGGAGGCTATATATACCCCTCCACCCCCTCTTCATTCGTGGAGAGAGCCATCAGAAAGAACTACCACTCCTACCTTACATTTCTGAGAAGAGAACTACCTATCCTTGTGTTGAGATCAAGTTGCTCCACTCCCACCATATGAAACTTGATCTCTAACCTTCCCAAGTTGCTTTCCACTCAATCCTTTCTTCCACCACAGCCAAATCAGTGAGGAGAGTTGAGTGTTGGGGAGATTATCATTTGAAGCACAAGAGCAAGGAGTTCATCATCATCTACAACATCTATTACCTTTTGGAGGGTGGTGCCTCCTAGATTGGTTAGGTGTCGCTTGGGAGACTCCGTCATCGAGATGTGGAGTTGAACCAAGAAGTTTGTAAGGGCAAGGAGATCGCCTACTTCGTGAAGATCTACCCCGAGTAAGGCTAGCCCTCCGTGGGCGTAGGCCATGATGGAATAGACAAGGTTGCTTCTTCGTGGACCCTTCGTGGGTGGAGCCCTCCGTGGACTCGCGCAGCCGTTACCCTCCGTGGGTTGAAGTCTCCATCAACGTGGATGTACGATAGCACCACCTATCGGAACCACGGGAAAAATCACCGCGTCTCCAAAATTGCGTTTGCTCTTCTCCACCTCTCTTTACTACATGTGCAATTTACTTTCCGCTGCCTATACTCTAGAATTGCATGTGTAGGGTGATACTTGACTTGATCATAATTGTGAAACTACCAAAAACTGTTCTTTGTCAAAAGGCAGAATTTTTATATTTACAAGTAGTCTAATCACCCCCCCTCTAGACATACTTTCGATCCTACAAGGGAGTCGAGAAAGAATCCCGGAGCGTTGGAACAACAACATAAACATGACTTATGTTATACTACTCTACTTCCCCCTCTTGCTGCAAGACGGTGGTTTCCAGAAGATCCTAGTCTTCGATAGGGCTAGCTTCTCCCCCTCTTATTCTTGCATTCTGCAGTTTAGTCCACAGATACTACCCCTTTTCATTGATACCGATGCATATGTAGTGTAGATCCTTGCTTGCGAGTACTTTGGATGAGTACTTACGGTTTCTATGCTCCCCCTTTTCCCCATTCTTTCTTCTTGCTGGTTGATGCAACCAGATGGTGGAGTCCAGGAGCCAGATGCCACACTTGACGACTGCTACTACCCCAATGGAGCCTACTACTACGTGGAGACAACTGACGACCAGGAGTAGTTAGGAGGTCCCAGGCAGGAGGCCTTGCCTTTTCGATCATTGATGTTTGTGCTAGCCTTCTTAAGGCAATCTTGTTTAACTTATGTCTGTACTCAGATATTATTGCTTCCGCTGACTCTTGTGTATTCGAGCTTATGTATTCGAGCCCTCGAGGCCCCTAGCTTGTAATATAAAGCTTGTATTATTTTATTTGTGTCTAGAGTTATGTTGTGATATCTTCCAGTGAGTCCTTGATCTTGGTCGTACACATTTGCGTGCATGATTAGTGTACGGTCAAATCGGGGGCGTCACAAGTTGGTATCAGAGCCGACTGCCTGTAGGAACCCCCTTTCCAACTCCTTGGCCGAAGTTGAGTCTAGTCTTTGAAAAACTGTTTTACTAACATGGCTGTGTGGCTTACGGACCCACGTCGCCATTGGGTGGTATTATGATCTTTTATTCCTCGTCTTTACTCTGGGACTCTGATCTCTCTTCTATTCGGGTTAAATAATTTTGCAAACTCTAACATTAGGTTCTCGTAAATACTTCCTCCCGGAGAGCCTGTTCATTCCACATGATGCCTTGATTCATCAGAAGACCCCGAAGATACTCTCCGATGTTATCCCGATAACTTGTGCTCATTGCATTTGCAATTCCCTTCCACCGTCAACCCCTATGAATAATTCCTCACACTTAGCGAGAATTCGTTCATCCTTAGTTGTTCATGCGTTTCACAAGTCTCAGAAATATCATTCGACCTTCAGAAAATCCTGAGCAGCCTATTGCTCTTGAAATTCTTGCTTGCTTGCATTATGGTTAATTCCATATGTATATCAATATTCATTAAAATCCTTTGTGATTGACTTTCTGATCTTATTGATCCAATAGATTGCGAATACTCGCAATCATCAGTCAAACTAGAATTCGTTCTTCCCGCTCAGGCGTCATTCTGAATATGAGCTGCATCCCGACCAATCAAATCATCGTCGATTGTACCCCTAAGTCATTTCAACTTACCCATTCTTAATCAGAGCGGTTTCTTCTGATCGTTTGATTTGGAAATCATAATTCCGTTGCATTTGAGATTTGAATTAGTCAGTTGTTTCTATAAACTGATATCCATGCATCCATTCTTCTTATGGTTGAGTACCAATGCTCACATCAGATCCCTGTTAGACCACCAGATCCTTTAATGGATTATTATCCGACAATGCCCCTCATATTTAATCTCCTTGTGAGTTCTTCCCGGATACATAACGCCTTGGTAAATTGTATCCTGTCTCTTTAAGTTTGCAGTATATGTTCCTAAGCGGCTCCTATGGGTTGAACCTATTCCTTCCCTAATCTGTGTGAACCCGAGAGTTTTCACGAGTTATACTCCTCTGGCATTTTGCCAGATATAATTTCAACACTCCGACCTCATCGGAAGCGAGAAGTGAATGGAAGGTTATGCATTGAAGAAGTGGGAGTCAACCTTGAACTTTACGTTCATGCCCATGGACCTGATGTGGAAATTATCATGGACGCTTCTCTTAAAATTAATTATCCCCTTGATATAAGTTCATCTTATATTGGGGATCTGTCCTTTTGCAATCGTGGTTCCGACCATGCTCTCCTTTAAATACCTTTCTCGGACAAGTTAAACCACTTATCCTCTGCAGGTCAATGCACCTGTCCAACCTCGATTATGATCTACCTACGAGTATTAAACTATGGTATCTTGATAATGTCACAGAACCATATTACTTCTTATGAGTTCTTCTTCAAGTGTTACTTCTCACCGATTCTAATTTTCCTCGGGTTCTGAGTTGTTAGACACTCAAGGACAACGATAAGTGAATCAAATCTGCACTCCGATTCTATAACTCTAAGTAATCTCCATTGCTTATGAGTTATTAATTCTTCAAGTCATATCTAGCATGATCGGCTACACCATTATGGTACTAATTTTAACTGTGCTACCTGGCCCTTCTTTTTAGAGCACAATTTTCGACGATGAAGTAAGCTTATGCCGATCTTCTCGGCACATCATTTCGCCTTGAACAGCAAGCTTGGTTTCGAGTTAGTCTTGTACCCATAGTTCTAATAACCTTTCGCTTCATCATTCCTTTGACTTGATGTCGCTGATCGATTACATCTTAATGAAATCTCTCGACAAATGTGTCGTGACCATCCTCAACAATGGTTTGCCTTCTTCCAAGTTGAGAATCAAATTCATGATGGGAAATACCATCCTTTCCCCTCGATGATTTGTATTAACATTGAGAACATTCTTGCATTACCTCCAACACAAAACTTGTTCTTATCTTGTGTCATACGTTGAGTTCCTTGTTATCCGACTTAGGATATGCTCCTATTATTTGTGTTCAAACAGATTTTCCTTTCCATTAGTTTGTTCAACCTTTCTTGTGATCTATATATATCTAAGCAGTAATAATTCTCTGCTTATGTAACACCTCGGCGTAGCCTCTATCAGTACAACCCTGTTACTATTGTTGATAACATACCAGTAACCATCGATGGACGAGAACTTTGACTATTGGTCTGCCTCGTTTCAACGGGCAGGAAAATGGTTCTTTTCGTCCCTCGCTCTTGGTACCGACATTGTTGCCAACATAACTGACAGGCTAGGATCTGACCTGCCTGACTATCATGATCGTACAAGATGTCACCACTATTTCTACTTTTAACCCACATGGTGGGCCCATAACCCATAGTTCCACAGGATCGAAACCTGACTCTCTTGTACACCCTTGTTGCCAAAGTTATTCCTCACACTTGGCTTCATGTGCAATTTGCGTGCATGGCCACCTTCCTAATGAGCTATTCTGGTATCAGACGCAATACTTATTCTCGTTGCTCTGGACCCCTTTCACACCTTGTTTCAGACATCGAACGACTGTCTATCCGTTTGAAACTTCTCATGGTACCTTCTTACTTTGCTCTTGATGTGTATCGTTTGTTCAACTCGAGAGATACTCATGTGTTCATTCATGGGATAACCCCAGATGAGTACCCCTTATAACATCCTACCGTTGTCGAGCAACCCCTTACCTATTCGTAAGTACGATGGAATTTTCGAAGAAAGGATGATGACTTCATCATGATGACCGGGAGCAGAGAAATGAAGACATCAACACAATGGATCGACCTCTTCGAGAAGGGCAACCAAGACCGAGAAGATCCGTTAAAATCTCGTAACAAAAACTTTCCCCCTTAACCCCCCTCTTAAATCTCGGGACGAGATTTCTTGTAGTAGAGGAGATTTGTAACACCCCGATAATCATGCTACGGTAATCCCCCCTAATGGTGGCCATGTCATCGTGATTACTATGCATCTTACCGCTTGTTCAAAATCAAAGCCATTTTCAAGTTTAAAATAAATTCAAATGAATTATTTCTTCGAGGAGTAAAACTAAAATGTTCCTCATGTGCCAAATATTCCATAACTAATTGTGGTGGTGAATTGACCTTTTTGTAAAGTGTTCCAATGCCCTAAAGTAATTAAAACAGTAGCTAAATCTTTTTCATCCAAAAGCTTTTTAACTAATAAGAATGCTAAACTAATTTGTTTAAACTACGAAACTTATTTTGGAAGCGGCCTAATTTGTTATACTAAATTTAGAAGTAAGTTTTACATTTTATATAACTAAAATAAAAGGAAACTAATTGGAAAACAGAAAAGTTTTATAAAGAAAAGCTAAACTAAGAAAAGGTAAGGAAGAGAAGGAAATGCTTCTGTGCTTATGGCCCAGCCGCGCGCAGTAACCAGCCCAGCCCACTAGGGGGCCTTTCCCCTACCTCCTACTGCTCACCGCACGTGGTGGCCGCCGGGCGTGCGTCCGTGGCCGCGGATGGCCACGCGGCAGCCATCCGACCTCTCCCCGCCGTCTACAAGGTCGTCGTCGCCCCCCCCCTAACCCTAGCTCGACCCCATCCTCTCTCTCGTGCCCATGATTCCTCCTTCCCATATCCCTTTCACCTGAGCGCGCAGATGACCTCGCAACCAGAGTAACCGCGGCCACCGCCGCCCCCACGTCCCCGGAGCCCGTCCAGGAGCTCCCTCATCCTCGCCTACGTCGGCTACGACGCCCCATTCTAGTTCATCGCCATCGCGACGCCCGTTCGAGGTCGTCTTCTACCTCCGGACCCGACGCCGTGCGTCGTCGTTTCCGGCGCCGTCGGCCCACCCCGATCCCCTACCGCCCCGCTGTGAGCACCGCTTCCATTCACCTTCTCCTCGTGCTCTCCTAGATAGCTGTAGCTCACCCCGACGCGCTCGTGTCCCGCCGTCGTGGTGAAGCTCGTCGCAGGGGCCACCGTTGCTGCAGGTCGCGTCCGAGCTCGTAGTCCAGCTCCTGATGACCCTAGGAGCCCATCGCACACACGCACACGATTCCCCGCGCCCACCTGCAGAAGCCCGTCGCCGCTCACTGCTTCAGTCGCCGCCGGTGCTTCCTCCTACTCCTGCTGCTCCGTCGCCGCCGCCCCGCACCGTGCTCCGTCCGCTCCTCCTGTCGCCCTGCTAGCGCCGCTTGTGGGCTGCGCTCGCCCCTACCGCGCTGCTGCTTGGCTACCCCGCCGCATGTTGCCTACGGCTCCTCCTGCAGCCGCGCGCGCCCAGCCGTCGCTCATCGCGGCCGGCCGGCACCACCGGCCTCTGCCGCGGGCGAGCGCCCCGCCCCGCTGCATCCCGCTCGCCGCCGTCGGGGACGCGTTGGGGCCTCTCCTGGCCGCGCCGCTCCCCCGACCTCGTCCCCCCCC
>LR738711.1:798694335-798737272 GCA_902687465.1 Secale cereale
TAAAAGAAGTAAATAAAATTAATTTTGTAAAATTATTTAATTAGTTAGTTAAACGAGTAATTAACTTAGTTAATTAATCCTATTTTTGCCTAATGCTTCTATGATAGAAGGGCCGCATTGTTAGTTAAACAAATAGGCTTGTTATAATAAAAACAGAGTCAATGAAAAGTGGGACCCAAACACTATTCACCTTTTGACCAGTCAAAAGTCGACTGGGGTCAACTCTGTTGATTAGACCACTCCTGGCCCCCACCGGTCATACACTCAGGCTAGTGTAGAGCTAGGTGATAAATGTTTATTCTGTTTTTATTTCGAATTAATAATAATTTTAGAATATTATTAAAAATTTGAAAATTCATATAAAATAAACCGTAACTCGGATGGAAAAGTTTTATATATGAAAGTTGCTCAGAACGATGAGACGAATCCGAATACGCGGACCGTTCATCCGCCACACATCTCTATCATACCGAACATGCAACTTTTCCCCTCCGGTTCGCCTGTCCGAAAATGCCTAACACTGGGAAAACATTCCCGGATGTTATCCCCCTTTGCCGGTATCGTGTAGCACCGCGTTAGAGCACCCTAGCACTGCGTGTTGACATGTCGTGCTTCCCTGTTGCATATGTGTGCTATATATTTACTGTTTCTTCTCCCTCTTCTCTCCGGTAGACCCCGAGACCAATGATGCCCCGGTGATCGACTACGGTGTTGACGACCCCTCCTTCTTGCCAGAGCAACCAGGCAAGCCAACCCCCTTTGATCATTCCGATATCGCCCATTCTCTTTTCTCTTATACTTGCATTAGAACTGCTACTGCTTTTTGTATGATCATATTCTGATGCATAGCCTGTTGTTGATACTGCTTTCATACCTTACATGTTTATACTAAACTACTTAGTATAGGCTGGTTAGAGATCCACAAGTGACCCCTCTACCTTGTCCCGACTGCCCCGCTGGATTATCAGAAGACCCGATCAACGGGGTCGAAGACCAGGACCCGGCACCGCACATCACTTTCCCCTTAGTTGCTCGACACTACTGGGTTACTATCGAGTGCCGAGGGTGAGACCTCATCAGCACTTCTGATGTTAACCTTGTAGGTTAATTCATCGGTTGTGGTCATCGAGGGTGATTCCTCTTTCCCCACTCTTGATAACGACACTGTTGTGCAACTCCTCAAGAGTGGACCTCGAGGGTGACTCCTCTTTCGTTCACCTTGACGATAATTATCACGTGGAATTCCATCGAGGGTGATTTCCTTAGGTTTTCCTTTGGTGTCAGACACACAGTTACTATGGTTACTATGACTTTACACTGAACCTGGTTACTAAAGACGGGTCGACCCTGAGGGGTAGCCGCGCGAGCTTAATTGCGAGTGATGTGTAGTCGGGTTGACCTGGAAGGTGCCCGCGAGATAAATACGAGGCGTGGCCGGGCACTCGCCCTTGCCGCAAGTTCTCGAGACGGGGTGATGGGGTCACATAATCGTGAGTCTCTGCTCATTACCGCGCGTTCCCAAGACACTAAACGGTTTGGATATTTGATCCAAGGGGCGTCTGGCCTGATAGCGCTAACCATCACGTGGGCATAGTATGAGCGTTCTGCGTCGTATGCATTAGCCGAAGCTTAACTGGCGTCATTGCGACTGAGCGGCGCGCGCCGGGTTGGTTAGGCTCCTACCTTCTTAAAGGTGGTTGCTAGGTCTGCTCACCAGCCGTCCACGCAACGTGCAGGAGTTCCCGGGGCGATTGGCCCATGACCCCTGGGGGCATAGGGTTTAGTCCGGCGTGCATGACCTCTCTATTAAGCCTAGGTCGGGTTGCGGCGTATTGTTTGGCCGAGGGCGGGCATGACCTGATGGTGTGTCCGGCCGTAGTTAAGCAAGCGTGTTGGGTAAGTTGGTGCACCCCTGCAGGGAAGAAAACATATATCGATAGCCTGTCCTATGGTAACAGACACTTGGAGTTGTATCCCGATCGCTACAACTAGAACTGGATGCTGAGGCATTGTTTGGATATGTTGCTTCGGGAGTCGAGAAAGGATCCCGGAGCGTTGGAACAACAACATAAACATGACTTATGTTATACTACTCTACTTCCCCCTCTTGCTGCAAGATGGTGGTTTCCAGAAGATGCTAGTCTTCGATAGGGCTAGCTTCTCCCCCTCTTATTCTAGCATTCTGCAGCTTAGTCCACAGATACTACCCCTTTTCATTGATACCGATGCATATGTAGTGTAGATCCTTGCTTGCGAGTACTTTGGATGAGTACTCACGGTTGCTATGCTCCCCCTTTCCCCCCTTCTTTCTTCTTGCTGGTTGATGCAACCAGATGGTGGAGTCCAAGAGCCAGATGCCACACTTGACGACTGCTACTACCCTGACAGAGCCTACTACTACGTGGAGACAACTGACGACCAGGAGTAGTTAGGAGGTCCCAGGCAGGAGGCCTTGCCTTTTCGATCATTGATGTTTGTGCTAGCCTTCTTAAGGCAATCTTGTTTAACTTATGTCTGTACTCAGATATTATTGCTTCTGCTGACTCTTGTGTATTCGAGCTTATGTATTCAAGCCCTCGAGGCCCCTGGCTTGTAATATAAAGCTTGCATTATTTTATTTGTGTCTAGAGTTGTGTTGTGATATCTTCAAGTGAGTCCATGATCTTGGTCGTACACATTTGCGTGCATGATTAGTGTACGGTCAAATCGGGGGCGTCACAAGGACAAGGAATACGACGAGAATCAAGGAGGTTGAAAGGCTCGAAATAAGAGCTGAAGGAATAAGAATGATTTCGAAACCACTCCGGTTAACAGAGATAGAAAAGAAATATCCACGAAGGAATTCGGGCAGCACTCCGGCTGAAACTGAAAGAAATAGCACACCAGTTGCACATGAATGGAATGTAATAAGAACTTGAGAAGATGAAATGATACTCGACGAGAGAAACAACACAATGCCTCCGGAAGAATTGAAATGATGGGATAAAGATCGAAGAAGGCGGTGACAACTTGCACCACAGATGAATCTGAAAGAGGATCTTCAAGGAAGACTCGAACGGATTTGTTGAGAAATCAACAACAAAAGAATAAGCTTGAAGTGGACTTATGAAAAACATCTCAAAGCTTGAGGTGAATTACCGCCGCAACTAAAAGAAAGGACTAGCTGAGAATGAAGAATTTCAAAACTCCACTTCAAAAGAATATGGAGAATTATTTGCTCTCAAGAGGTAAGAATAAGAGTGCTGAGCTGCTCCTGAAGAATTGATGAGTATATGAAGAATGAATTAAATGATGAAGAACCACCATGAAGAACTCCGGTAACAAAAGGAAGATGATATAGAAATGACGGATGAAAGGAATAAGATTAAAGCATTGCGATGATTAGAAGGGGTTCCGACGAGATAACCGAGAAGAATTTGAACTCCGGAAAAGAAAAGATTAAGACACTTGGGACTAGAATTTATTCGTCAGAACAAATTCCGAAGGGAAGGATTAAATCAACTTGAAGAAAGAATAAGAATTATGTTATGCTTCCCTTTCATCAATTAAATTGATGAGAAATAATGGATTCGCATATCACTTATTCACGTTGAAGAAGATTAAAAGGGGATATAGCACGAAGCTTGAGAAAATCTTCCCGAAACACCGGTAGGATTGGAATAAAATGAATGGATTGATATGATAGCACCGGAAAAGAATTGTTGAACGAAATCACCGTGAGGAAATTTAAAACGAGTGATGAAAAGAACAAACCACCTGGAAGAGTTAAAATCGAGTGAAGAACGAGAATGCCCACCGTAAGGAATGAAATTGAATGATGCAAGAGGACAAGCCACCGTGAAGAATTGAAATTGAGTGAACACGAGAGAATGAATCGTCGGGAAAAGGATAAGTACTTGAGAAAATTTTGAATGACAAGAACGAAGAGATCGTGAACTGATTAAAGAATACTTGAACGAAGCACCACGCGAATGTGAGATGAACGAAGAGGCATCAATGAAGAATATTAGGAGGACGAAGTTGAAAACTGAGAACGAAGAAATCTTTTGAAATGATGGCCTTCGGAGAAACACAAAGAAAAGGATTCTTGAAATACTCCGAAAGAATGAAAAGAAGAAAGGTTGAACTAACGATGAAAAGAATTGAAAGTGATCTTGGAGAAGGCGTATGACTGATGAAAGATCATGTGAATTGACCTGTGGGTTATGAGCCCACCGAAGAGAAAACTCCGTCGGAAAGGATTGAAAAGGAGATGGTGCACCGGAACGATTAAAAGACTCGAATGAGGTAACAAACTCGAATTAATTGGAACACAGACAAATCTCCTGAGATTTCTTCAGAACTCCGGAATAATTAACTGGCGAGAGACGAACGAGCATGGTGAAGCAATTGAGTTGAGGAAAAAGAATATGAAGAACACCGAATACTGGAATTGAAATCCATTGGAGAAGAAAAAGAGATGAAGAATATCAAACGAGAGGAGAATTATCGGAGAAGAAAAGAGAAGAATAATGACGAGCTAGACGAGAATTCACCGGTTGAAATAATTGATGAAAGGAATACAAAGACATCACATGAGTAGGATGGATACACGATTAAGGACTCTGGCTCCAAGAAGCAAAAGGGTGGGTGGGTGGGAAAAAGAAAGACAACTGCGGACGGGGAAAACACCGTCGGTTGAGAAGAACAGAGGGTTGAACTTGCAAAGAAGAAGAGGGTCGAGTCCACTTGACGAGAGATGCACCAGATGAAAGAACTAACAATGCAACAAACGAAAAAACTAACCGCGAGATCCTAAAAAAAATTGAAGGGGAAGAGGAGTAGTTCAAAACACCTACGTCAAGATTCCTCACCAGAGCGACGACGGGACTGAGGAGTAAAAAGAAATCATATTCTCCGATATAACTAGACTCCGAAATATTTTCTCCTAGACTCGACAACGGCCAAACTACGATCAATCAAGGGGACTCCTATGGTCGGTCGAGGCTCTGATACCAACTTGTCAGGCCCAAGATGTGATTCTATCCCGATCACGTGACACTTACGTTATTGGGGCACAACCGCATTTCGGGCGCTTAGCAAGATGGATATCATTACATCGTACCATTACATACATACATGGGGGATACAACAATACATACAAGTCACATGAATACAACATCATCAATACGAAACATCCGACTACGGATGCAAACAAGAAAAGCACAAGACATCCATCTGCTATCCCAGGCTGCCGACCCGAAACCAAACCCAAGACTGAAGAAGGAGAAGAAGAAAGAACTCCAATAAGAGGACACATCGCTCTCACAACCAAGTCATCGGAAACCTGCACCTACAACTGTTGTTGTAGTATCTGTGAGCCACGAGGACTCAGCAATCCCATAATCATGGGTAACAAGACTAGCAAAGCTTAATAGGTAGGAAGAGGTTAAGTGGTGAGGTTGCAGCAGCGGCTCAGCAAGATATATGGTGGCTAACTTACGAGTATAAGAATAAGATGAGCATCTACGCAGACGGTCGCAAACTAGTAGTGATCGCTAAAGATCCTGAACTACCTACGAGTCAAACATAACCCCACTGTGTTCTCTTCTCAAAGTGAAAAGAGACAGTCACGGTTACTCACGCAGTTGTGTGTTTTAACTTGGATCCTCTGTCAAGTTTTCTACAACCGGACATTAACAAATTCCAATCTGCCACATAACCACGGGCACGGCTTTCGAAAGATCATAACCCTGCAGGGGTGTCCCAACTTAGCCCATCACAAGCTCTCACGATCAGCTGAAGTAATAATAATTATCACCCCTTATCTTAGGGAAATCCGATCAGGCTCGGTATCCCGGTGCACAAGACATTTCGACAATGGTAAAACAAGTCCAGCAAGACCTCCCGGCGTGCCGACACCCTGATAGTAGCCGCGCGTATCTCGTCTCAGGCCACGTCCGGATGAGCAATACGTACAGTAATCGAAGACCCCAGATAACTGGGTGGCACTGCAAGTGGCTCTAGTTTGGGACCAACACCATCAACACTGGCCCCCCTGTATGTAGAAGAATCCTCGGGTAGCACTAACTCCCTATGCAATTTAATTAATTAATTAAGTTGTTATTATGAGAAAATTAAAAACCAATGTTGGGCCTTGCTGGAGAAGTTTTATTCAAACACGAACTGTCAAGGGGTCCCCATATACCCAACCGTGTAAGGAACGCAAAATCAAGGAACATAATGTTGGTTTATCGGCTCCTAAGGTGACATGAGCGGAACGAAACACCGAGCAAAAGGCCAAGCCTTCCACCCATGCCCAGTATATAGGTGTGTTAATAATAATAATAATAATAGATATTGTGATATTCCCAAAGCATCAAGTTCCAACATGGAACAAACTTCATCTTTACCTACAACTAACAACGCTATAAGAGGGGCTGAGCAAGCGGGTAACATAGCCAAACAATGGTTTGCTAGGAAGGTGTCAAAGGTTAGTGGTTTCATGGCAACAAGGAGAGGGGCTGACAATAAAGATGGGTAGCGCGACATATAACGATAGCATCGAGACAACTAAGCATGGCAATGATAGTAAAGGTATCCAAGGTGATGGTCATCTTGCCTGAGTGAAACGCCTCAAATAGCTTTGAGTCGATTTTATGGGGTGTCCCTGATCTTTCACCGGCGCAAGAGCTAGCAGATTAGAATTGATCGGAACCAGATGAATTAAAACAAACCAGATAAGATGTGTACGTGCGGAAGTACTGGGCTAGATGGATGGAAGTAGTAGACGTGGTAGACGGATGGATTATGCTAATGATGATCAACGGCGGCTGTGGCGTAATTAGCCAGATGAAGTTCACAAACTAGTAGTAGTATCAGATGAAAAAGAAGAAAGAGACTGGATCGCTCCTTGAAGAACAAGAACCGAACTAACTAGTGCCCTGGAGATCAATTCGCCGGAACAAAAGCAATCACGAATCCAATTATGGAACGCAGGAAACAGACTGCCTCATCATCGGATGCATCTGAGAATATTTTTCCTCCACTAAAACCCTCCCTTTTACATGGCCATATGGCCTTTATATATAGGCACACGCAGGCACCTGGGCTAAGCCCGTACCTGACAAAATCACAAACACAAACCGGACTCAACAAGGGAAAAAAACTATAAAGCATCCAACTAGGACACGACTGGGACAAAACTAAAAACTAGAAGACTTTGACCTTCACGTAAGTTTGCTTTCCTGATTAGAGTTGTACTAGTAGTTGCATGGAGTTCTAAAACAAGGCTCCACTTCATCTGAAGGAACTAGCTCAATAGGCATCTAACCAATACTTGGACTCCTGAATAAAATGTCTTGTTTTTGACTCCCTTGGATATTTCGTGAGTAAGGCATGGAGCCTAATATACCTCTTTGATTTGTTGAATGCAACACCTTCCTTTGACGTAAAGCAGGCACAATATATTTTGAAGGTATCTTATTTAGCACCAATGGTGAAACAACAATATTACCGAGGGTGATCGCATCATGCTCTCCCCCTTCAAGCGAAACCGTCCTCGGTTTCGGGGCAGTCTTCAAAGGCTCCTTGTGTACAGCAAATACATGATCAATCTTGATAGCATTGTTACCCATAGGTTGCAACACCCGTTTGATGCCAACATCTCGGAACAAATAAGTGTTAGACCTCCCCTCATGTATAGCATTGCGATCATATTGCCACGGATGACCCAATAGCAACTGACACACATCCATTGGCACAACATCGCAAATCACCTCATCGTAATACGTGCCAATATTAAACTTTACGTGTACCTTGTGAGTCACCTTCAGACATCCGGAGTTGTACAACCACTCAATGCAATGTGTCTGCGGATGTGGCCATGCCTTCAGTCCTAAAGCACCCACCACACGCTTGCTTATGATGTTGGTGTAGCTCCCTCCATCAATAATCAACTTGCAACACTTGTTTTTGATCTTGCATTGTGACTGAAATTTTTTCCAACGTTGTCCCACGCTTGGAATTTGATCCTCTTTAGCTCGCTGCACCATGATGCATGGCAGATCATCATAATTCAAAGGATAGCACATGATAGGATTAGATTCACTCTCCCCTTGCTTGGGCTCATCAGACTCTGAGTCAGTTTTGTCTTGGGAAACATATCCATCATTAACAAGGAGCACTCTCTTCTTGTTCGGGTAATCAATGCGTTGGTGTCCCATACCTCCACATGTGTAACACATAATCTCACTAGTACGTGTAGCCGACTGTGCACTAGAATCAGACCTTGAAGTCACTTTGCTCGCGCTAATAGGTCCTTTGCTTATCTCCTTGTGATTAGTAGTAGCTGACCTATAGGATGAACCTGCCTTGACATTATCATCGTCATGTGAATAGGATTGCCTCCCCATGCTGAAATTGGTGTGGCCCTTGAAAACTTGCTTTGCCATGACCCACTGTTCGGCACGCTCTGCTTGATGAAGAAGCTCTTGCATATCATTATACTGCATCAAATCAACACGGTCGCGTAAATATTCATTCAGCCCCTCAAAGAAACGTGTCATGGTTGCATCATCAGACTCATGCACATTAGTTCTGATCATCAAAACTTGCATCTTTTGGTAGTACTCATCTACAGGCATGGCTCCTTGGACAAGACGACGAAGCTTTGTGTGCTGCTCCTTCTGAAAATAAGCTGGAACAAAACGAGCACGCATTGTACGCTTCATCTCACGCCATGATTCCGGTCGTGCGTCATTACAGTTGAGTTGATCCCACCAAATTAATGCATAACCTGAAAACTCAAGAGAAGCAAAACGAATCTTTCGCTCCTTGGAGTAACGTTGGTTATCAAAAATCTGCTCCACACGCATCTCCCACTCAAGATACTTCTCGGGACCGGCCTTGCCTGTGAACGAAGGTATAGTAATTTTTATTCTACCAATACCTCCGTCCTCGTCGTCATCGCGGCGTCGCCTTAGTCCATCATCACGGGGATGAGCATCTTGTCGTGGTTGGCGAGGCAAGTCGTCGCGACCATCAGAACCATCCTCGGACTCAGCATCGTTGTCGTCGTTGGAAACTTCCGCGTCACGGACGTGTAGAGGCGCTCAACGTTGTAGGGCATGTTGTGCCCTCGCTGGAGCAGCCGCGCCGGGTGCCCTTGCCTCAAGGCGACGGAGGGCTGCCTGCATGGCCTGGAACCCGTCGGTCACCGTCTCGTCGAGGGCCTTCATGCGGTTGTCGAAGTGCTGGTATGTGGCCTTGAACATAGAACGGACACCTGGGTCCAGATCGGGACCATATTGCGGCGACGCTTCATCCTCCTGCACCTCTTCCTCATCATGCTTGCTTGCGGTTGACATCGCGTGCAGTGATAAACCTGGCGCTCTCTGATACCAGTTGATACACCTCAAATAGCTTTGAGTCGATTTTATGGGGTGTCCCTGATCTTTCACAGGCGCAAGAGCTAGCAGATTAGAATTGATCGGAACCAGATGAATTAAAACAAACTACATAAGATGTGTACGTGCAGAAGTACTGGGCTAGATGGATGGAAGTAGTAGACGTGGTAGACGGATGGATTATGCTAATGATGATCAGCGACGGCGGCGGCATAATTAGCTAGATGAAGTTCACGAACTAGTAGTAGTAGCAGATGAAAAAGAAGAAAGAGACCGGATCTCTCCTTGAAGAACAAGAACCGAACTAACTAGTGCCCTGGAGATCAATTCTCCGGAACACAAGCAATCATGAATCCAATTATGGAACGCAGGAAACAGACTGCCTCATCATCGGATGCATCTGAGAATACTTTTCCTCCACTAAAACCATCCCTTTTACATGGCCATATGGCCTTTATTTATAGGCACACGCAGGCACCTGGTCTAAGCCCGTACCTGACAAAATCACAAACACAAATCGGACTCAACAAGGGAAAAAAACTATAAAGCATCCAACTAGGACACGACTGGGACAAAACTAAAAACTAGAAGACTTTGACCTTCACGTAAGTTTGCTTTCCTGATTAGAGTTGTACTAGTAGTTGCATCGAGTTCTAAAACAAGGCTCCACTTCATCTGAAGGAACTAGCTCAATAGGCATCTCACCAATACTTGGACCCCTGAATAAAATGTCTTGTTTTTGACTTCCTTGGGTATTTCGTGAGCAAGGCATGGAGCCTAATATACCTCTTTGATTTGTTGAATGCAACACCTTCCTTTGACGTACCAGGCATAATATATTTCGAAGGTATCTTATTTAGCACCAATGGTGAAACAACAATATTACCTAGGGTGATTGCATCATCCTCTCCCCCTTCAAGCGAAACCGTCCTCGGTTTCGGGGCAGTCATCAAAGGCTCCTTGTGTACATCAAATACATGATCAATCTTGATAGCATTGTTACCCATAGGTTGCAGCACCCGTTTGATGCCAACATCTCGGAACACATAAGTGTTAGACCTCCCCTCATGTATAGCATTGCGATCATATTGCCACGGACGACCCAATAGCAACTGACACACATCCATTGGCACAACATCGCAAATCACCTCATCGTAATACGTGCCAATATTAAACTTTACTCATACCTTGTGAGTCACCTTCAGACGTCTGGAGTTGTACAACCACTCAATGCAATGTGGCTGCGGATGTGGCCATGCCTTCAGTCCTAAAGCATCCACCACATGCTTGCTTATGATGTTGGTGTAGCTCCCTCCATCAATAATCAACTTGCAACACTTGTTTTTGATCTTGCATTGTGACTGAAATTTTTTTCCAACGTTGTCCCACGCTTGGAATTTGATCCTCTTTAGCTCGCTGCACCATGATGCATGGCAGATCATCATAATTAAAAGGATAGCACGTGATAGGATTAGATTCACTCTCCCCTTGCTTGGGCTCATCAGACTCTGAGTCAGTTTTGTCTTGGGAAACATACCCATCATTAACAAGGAGCACTCTCTTCTTGTTCGGACAATCAATGCGTTTGTGTCCCCTACCTCCACGTGTGTAACACACAATCTCACTAGTACGTGTAGCCGACTGTGCACTGGAATCAGACCTTGAAGTCACTTTGCTCGCGCTAATAGGTTCTTTGCTTATCTCCTTGTGATTAGTAGTAGCTGACCTATAGGATGAACCTGACTTGACATTATCATCGTCATGTGAATAGGATCGCCTCCCCATGCTGAAATTGGTGCGGCCCTTGAAAACTTGCTTTGCCATGACCCACTGTTCGGCACGCTCTACTTGATGAAGAAGCTCTTGCATATCATTATACTACATCAAATCAACACGGTCGCGTATATCTTCATTCAGCCCCTCAAAGAAACGTGTCATGGTTGCATCATCAGACTCATGCACATTAGTTCTGATCATCAAAACTTGCATCTTTTGGTAGTACTCATCTACAGGCATGGCTCCTTGGACAAGACGATGAAGCTTTGTGTGCTGCTCCTTCTGAAAATAAGCTGGAACAAAACGAGCACGCATTGTACGCTTCATCTCACGCCATGATTCCAGTCATGCGTCATTACGGTTGAGTTGATCCCACCAAATTAATGCATAACCTGAAAACTCAAGAGAAGCAAAACGAATCTTTCGCTCCTCGGAGTAACGGTGGTTATAAAAAATCTGCTCCACACGCATCTCCCACTCAAGATACTCCTCGGGACCGGCCTTGCGTGTGAACGAAGGTATAGTAATTTTTATTCTACCAATACCTCCGTCCTCGTCCTCATCGCGGCGTCGCCTTGGTCCATCATCACGGGGATGAGCATCTTGTCGTGGTTGGCGAGGCAAGTCGTCGCGAGCATCAGAACCATCCTCGGACTCAGCATCGTTGTCGTCATTGGAAACTTCCGCGTCACGGACGTGTAGAGGCGCTCGACGCTGCAGGGCATGTTGTGCCCTCGTTGGAGCAGCCGCGCCGGGTGCCCTTGCCTCAAGGCGATGGAGGGCTGCCTGCATGGCCTAGAACCCGTCGGCCACCATCTCGTCGAGGGCCTTCATGCGGTTGTCGAAGTGCTGGTATGTGGCCTTGAACATAGCACGGACACCTGGGTCCAGATCAGGACCATATTGCGGCGGCGTTTCATCCTCCTGCACCTCTTCCTCATCATGCTTGCTTGCGGTTGACATCGCGTGCAGTGATAAACCTGGCGCTCTCTGATACCAGTTGATACGCCTCAAATAGCTTTGAGTCGATTTTATGGGGTGTCCCTGATCTTTCACCGGTGCAAGAGCTAGTAGATTAGAATTGATCGGAACCAGATGAATTAAAACAAACTAGATAAGATGTGTACGTGCGGAAGTACTGGGCTAGATGGATGGAAGTAGTAGACGTGGTAGACGGATGGATTATGCTAATGATGATCAGCGACGGCGGCGGCGTAATTAGCCAGATGAAGTTCACGAACTAGTAGTAGTAGCAGATGAAAAAGAAGAAAGAGACTGGATCACTCCTTGAAGAACAAGAACCGAACTAACTAGTGCCCTGGAGATCAATTCGCCGGAACACAAGCAATCATGAATCCAATTATGGAACGTAGGAAACAGATTGCCTCATCATCGGATGCATCTGAGAATACTTTTCCTACACTAAAACCCTCCCTTTTACATGGCCATATGGCCTTTATTTATAGGCACACGCAGGCACTTGGGCTAAGCCCGTACCTGACAAAATCACAAACACAAACCAGACTCAACAAGGGAAAAAACTATAAAGCATCCAACTAGGACACGACTGGGACAAAACTAAAAACTAGAAGACTTTGACCTTCACGTAAGTTTGCTTTCCTGATTAGAGTTGTACTAGTAGTTGCATGGAGTTCTAAAACAAGGCTCCACTTCATCTGAAGGAACTAGCTCAATAGGCATCTCACCAATACTTGGACCCCTGAATAAAATGTCTTGTTTTTGACTTCCTTGGATATTTCGTGAGCAAGGCATGGAGCCTAATATACCTCTTTGATTTTTTGAATGCAACACCTTTCTTTGACGTAAAGTAGGCACAATATATTTCGAAGGTATCTTATTTAGCACCAATGGTGAAACAACAATATTACCTAGGGTGATCACATCACTGAGATCCCGCACGGAAGAAGAACGGATCCGTGAAGAAGACGAAGAAGAAGCCTCGAAGAAGAACCACGTGAAGACGAACGAATCCTCACGGTCGCAACGGAACAAGCACTAACGAGAAGAAGCAAGCAATACGGTAAACACACAACACAAGAACACGACAAGAAGCTCAAGCAAGTATGATGCCAGACAAGTCTATATATGATGCAATACATGGCAATTGATGAAGCACACAAGAACAACAACAAACAACAAGTTTAAATGAGGCCGGAAACTACATATAACAAATCCGGTAAGTCCTAATATGCATAATTTGAAATTAGTCCAGATCTGAAAAAACCTTATGTTAAAGTTGTAAAACAGCAGGTTAACATGCACCATGATGATCTACACGAAATTCTAGTCAAGTTTAATATAAAGTTTGTTTAATTCGGAGCTACGGCCTAGAAGATATGAGCAAAACAAGATAAGCAAGGCAACGGTGCAAGAAGCACCCAAACATCAAGAAAACTCACTCCAAACATGTAAACAACATGATATTATGATTCTACATGCAAAATCACACAAGTTTCACGTAGGGCACACTCAAAACGGAGCAACAAGCTAAAAGATACACATGAAACAAGATATAACAACAAGCTGAAGTTAACAGCCACATAGCAACTTTGGAGCAAGGTAAATATAAGCTACATCACCCAAACATGATAACAAGAAGCATGGATGTGAAGTAGACATTATACTTAACAAGCATGAACTTAGAAAACACCCAAAAGCTTGCTGGAACACATTAAACAAGCATGGCAAGTTGCAATAAAATTATCCAGACTTAGTCAAAATCTAGGAAGGCAAAAACATCATCACGATGCTGCCTTCGGAGGCACAAAACAACAAGCATATCAACTCCACTAAGCATATAAAGATCATGGACATGTAGTAGACATATCCTACAGCAAACAACTCCATTGGAGCAACTCCATAGGAGGCATGCATCAATAGCAACAAGCTCCACCAAATTGAACATGGTGATAAAATCCTGACAGTTATAATTTAGCAACTTGAGAGCAAGAAATAAATAAGCTACAGCAGGTCATATGATCAAGTAAGGGCATGAATGGATAGACAATAACATGGACAACAAGACATGATCATTGGCCACTCCAAAACAAGCATGGATTTGAGTGGGGCATCAAGCAAACATAGCATCAGGTTATAACAGATTTCAGACTTAGCAGTTTATTTCACCAAGTATAAAATAGTAGCAACAACATGGCATGTTTACAAGCATGTTTAAGTCACCTCAAGACATATCATGGAAAGTTAAATGCACCACAGCAAAGACCATATTATGGTGCTTCTAAAACATCTAGACATGTGGCATGAAGACAAACACACCAATAGCAAAGAGCAATTGAAATCAGCATCTCATAACAAGTTTCAGCACTTAACAGTCAATTGCACTTTTGCAACAGATATTAACATGGCAATATGGACTCAAACAAGCATGCTACAACAACCATCATGTAGTACACTTCACAATGAACATTTTGACATATCATATGCATCATTTGGATAAACATGCACCAAGTTATCATATCTCAAACATGGCATAAAATTAACAAGTAACAGCAGTTTATAACAAGTAGCACTCTTGCAATAGAGATTAGGGCATCTAGATGAACTCAAACAAGCATGGCATAATGGAACAAAGTGTAGAGCATATCACCATGATCATTTTGACATATCATTCACTCAAATTGGACATACACATGAAAAGTTATCACTATGCAAACATGCACATATAATAAGCATTTTTAGGGACATAGTGTAACGCCCCGGACACACCCGCCGGTGGTCGTTACTCCTGGCGGGATCTAGACTGGCCTCACATATCAATACTAGTCTTTTCTGCGCACTTTGTCCTCACTCGTGCGCACCCGGGAGCAACTTCCCGGTCGGTCACCCATCCTGAAACTACTCCAAGCTGAGCACGCTTAACTTTGGAGTTCTATCCGAATGGGCTCCCGGAAAAGAAGGAATTCCTTATTGATATGAGTAGTCTATCATCCCTAATAAGCCAGGCCATCACATACACCCTCACTCAGAGGAACCGACGTCCTCGTCGGGCCACAGGAACGTCCCCTCTTGGCACAACCGTCTGTGCTTCCAGGACAGCACATGTGCCATGCCGTGTGCCACGACGGGTCACAAACGTCATGCACAACATGACTGCAAACTGTCTGCAAACATCCGTGTAACCGCGAGGGTTGGCTCTGATACCAACTTGTAACGCCGCGGACACACCCGCCGGTGGTCGTTACTCCTGGCGGGATCTAGACTGGCCTCACATATCAATACTAGTCTTTTCTGCGCACTTTGTCCTCACTCGTGCGCACCCGGGAGCAACTTCCCGGTCGGTCACCCATCCTGAAACTTGCTCCCGGTCGGTCACCCATCCTGAAACTACTCCAAGCTGAGCACGCTTAACTTTGGAGTTCTATCCGAATGGGCTCCCGGAAAAGAAGGAATTCCTTATTGATATGAGTAGTCTATCATCCCTAATAAGCCAGGCCATCACACTTAGAGAGAAAAACCACCTCGGGGAAAACGGACATGTCCGTGTCCGATCGGACATGTCCGTCGGTGGCTGGGCATGCGGGCCCACACGTCAGCGAGACGGGGAGGAGAGACGGACATGTCCGTGCCTGGATGGACATGTCCGTCGGCGGCGACGGGCGCGGGGCCCACTTGGCAGCGGCTCACGGGCGGATGCGGATCCAACAGTCGGAGCGGGTCGGGTCCGGGCGTAGACCCGGCGGGGATCCACCGGCGGCGAGAATGGAGAACGACGGAGAGGGGCGCACCGGCGGGGCTGGATGCTGCTGCCACTCCGATGAGGCGCGGCGGTGAGCTCGAACCAGCCCCGGATCTCGCCAGATCCGGGAGCTCCTCGGCGGGGCTCCGCGGAAACCGCTACTGCCGGCTCGGCGGCGGGGCAGAGAGGCGAGGGGCGGGCGGCGCGTGTCGGCGGCATGCGACAGGGCTGAGAGCGGCGCGCGGCGGGGCTCGGGAACGGAGCGCGGGGAGGCGAGACCGGCGGGGCGGCGCGCGATGCGGGCCTCGGGCCCAGATTGGGGCCCGGGCGGGCCGGATCTGGGTCACGCGGGCCCTGGCGGCGGGGAGCTGAGTGTGGAGGCGCCGGGGGACACGTGGAGCGCCCTCAGCGGCTGACGGCGGGGATTTCGGCGGCTGGCGGCGGCGCTGGTGGCTGGCGCGGTGACAAGTGGCGGCGGGGTAGCGGCTGAGCGCGGAATTTTAGGAGGAGGGAGCTAGGAAGTAGGTGGAGGGGCTAGGCTGCCCAAAATGGCAAGGGATGGGTCTTTATATAGGGAAAGGGGGCTAGGGTTAGTGGAATTGCTCCGTTTCGGAGCCGTTCGTTCGCCATCGGACGGTCCGGAGCAGAGGGGGGTTTGTAGGTGGGCTAATGGGCTGTGCCAAGAGCTGATATGAGAAGAGAGAAGGGAGGCCCGTGGGGTTTTCGGAGACCGAAAACGTCCGACGTTTGGACCGGCTACTAGTGCCGCTATATATATCCGTTGGGCTATCAAACGAGCTCCTAATACAATGAAATTTGGCAGGCGGCCTGTCTACACTATAATAAGACCACACGCCAAGTTTCACCCTATTCCGAGAACGTTTTTTGGCCACTCATAAAATAAATATTCGAGGCGCCGCGGGCGCGTGCAAGTGTGTCTGGGCTCAGAACGGACAACGGAAAGGACGAGGGGACTCGGGCGGATGCAAGTTTTGAAAACATGCTGATGCAACACACACGATGACATGGAAAAATGCAACACGCAAGCAGATGACATGGCAACGACGACGAATAACTGGCTAACACCTGGCGCGCCGGTCTCGGGGTGTCACAACAAACCTCCCCGGCAACGGCACCAGAAAAGAGCTTGATGTCTACTACACAACCTTCTTCTTGTAGACGTTGTTGGGCCTCCAAGTGCAGAGGTTTGTAGGACAGTAGCAAATTTCCCTCTAGTGCATGACCTAAGGTTTATCAATCCGTGAGAGGTGTAGGATGAAGATGGTCTCTCTCAAGCAACCCTGCAACCAAATAACAAAGAGTCTCTTGTGTCCCCAACACACCCAATACAATGGTAAATTGTATAGGTGCACTAGTTCGGCGAAGAGATGGTGATACAAGTGCAATATGGATGGTAGATATAGGTTTTTGTAATAAGAAAATATAAAAACAGCAAGGTAGCAAGTGGTAAACGTGAGCATAAACGGTGTTGCAATGATAGTAAACAAGGCCTAGGGTTCATACTTTCACTAGTGCAAGTTCTCTCAACAAGGATAACATAATTGGATCATATTACTATCCCTAAACATGCAACAAAGAGTCACTCCAAAGTCACTAATAGCGGAGAACAAACGAGGAGATTATGGTAGGGTACGAAATCACCTCAAAGTTATTCTTTCTGATCGATCTATTCAAGAGTCCGTAGTAACGTTCAATCTATCATAGAGTTCGTACTAGAATAACACCTTAAGACAAAAATCAACCAAAACCCTAATGTCACCTAGATACTCCATTGTCACCTCAAGTATCTGTGGGCATGATTATGCGATATGCGTCACACAATCTCAGATTCATCTATTCAACCAACACAAAGTACTTCAAAGAGTGCCCCAAAGTTTCTACCGGAAATTCAAGACGAAAACGTGTGCCAACCCCTATGCATAGATTCCCAAGGTCACGGAACCCGCAAGTTGATCACCAAAACATACATCAAGTAGATCACATGATATCCCATTATCACCACAGATAAGCACGTGCAAGACATACATCAAGTGTTCTCAAATCCTTAAAGACTCAATCCGATAGGATAACTTCAAAGGGAAAACTCATTCCATTACAAGAGAGTAGAGGGGGAGAAGCATCATAAGATCCAACTAAAATAGCAAAGCTCGCGATACATCAAGATCGTGCCATCTCAAGAACACGAGAGAGAGAGAGAGAGAGAGAGAGAGAGAGAGAGATCAAACACATAGCTAATGGTACCTACCCTCAGCCCCGAGGGTGGACTACTCCCTCCTCGTCATGGAGAGCGCCGGGATGATGAAGATGGTCACCGGTGAGGGTTCCCCCCTCCGGCAGGGTGCCGGAACGGGGTCTAGATTGGTTTTCGGTGGCTACACAGGCTTTCGGCGGCGGAACTCCCAATCTAGGTTATTTTCCGGAGGTTTCAGTATATATAGGAGGTGTTGGAGTCGGGGCCAAGCAAAGGGGGGATACGGGCTGTCCACGAGGCAGGGTGGCGCGCCCAGTAGGGGGGGCGTGCCCCCCACCCTCGTGGTCAGCCCATGGGTCCTCTCGTCCCCCTCAGGCACTCCGTGGGCTTCTTCTGGTCCAAAAATGATCTCAGTTGATTTTCAGGTCAATTGGGCTCCGTTTGATATTCCTTTTCTGCGAAACCCTAAAACGGGAGAAAAACAGAAACTGGCACTGGGCTCTGAGTTAATAGGTTTGTCCCAAAAATAATATAAAAGTGTATAATAAAGCCCATGAAACATCCTAGAAGGATACTATAATAGCATGGAATAATAAAAAATTATAGATACGTTGGAGACGTATCAGCACCAATAGTGGAATCACGGCGTCTCGCATTGTGTGAGGGTGTGAGGAGAATATGGTGCCCCTAGTGGCTTCTTGGGGAGCATTGTGCCTCCACACCTGTAATGCCCCGGATGTAATACTTTCCCTTTTGGGCATATAATATATCTCCGGCTTCATCTATTTCCATTCCGGGTTCTTTGTCTTTCGGGTTTTCGTCGTTTTGTTGTGTGAGTGTGTGGCATTCATTCATATCATGTAGACATGTGCATTGCATTGCATTTGTGTTGTGGGTTGCTTCCGGTTCGTCGTGTTTCTTCCCGTTGTCCGTTTCGCGTTCCGGAGCTCCCTCACGTGTCCGTGACGTCCCGTAGGCCTACTTTGTTGTTCGGGCGTTTTACGTTACCGGTGTGCCGCGAGGTTGTGTTGTGTGTTGTTGTTTTGTTGTGTGTAACCCGCCTCTCAAATCTCGTCTCGTTTGGACTCTGTTGACTTTTCCATCCGTTGTTCGTGTGGGTCCGAAGTGCCTTTGCTTCGTGTCCCGGAAACACCCCTACCGCAGTCTGTTATCTCCTCCTAGGCCTTCTAAAACTATCCCCGCGATCGGATCGCGATCGGAGGGCTCCTAGCGCCCCTAAATCCCCTCCTAACCCTAAAAACTGCTACATATAGACCCCCTAGTCTATTTTGGGCATCCCCTTCTTCTTCCTCCTCTCTCCCCTCTTTTTTTCATTTTCTACTTCAGATCCAGATTTCTGCCCGGATCCCGAGGGGATCCTTCGATCCAGCCGCAGCCGACCGGAATCCTCGATTTGGGCGAGGTCAACGCCCGTTCGCACGACCGCCCCGAGCCAGGCTTCGACCGCGCCGGTTCCCGACCCCTCGGGCCAGATCGGCAGGTCGAGGACCACATCGCCGGTCTTTCCGCCCTGGGCCGCCTCGCCCGCCTCACCGCTCATCAGCCTCGAGGGCCCGTACTCCTTCGTCGCCTGGAGGCCAGCCGTGCGCCACGGGCCGCGCCGGCCCGTACACCGCCAGCGCTCCCGCTCCTGGTCCCGCACCGCAGCGCCGGGCCCTTCTCCACCGCGTTGAGCCGCCTCCACCGCAGCGGGCCGGGCGCTCCACTCCCTCGCCCGAGCCGGGCCGCCGCACCAGCCAGCCGCGCCGCGGGCCGCTTCGGCCCAGCCGCGGGCGCGCCGCCGCGCGGGCTCCCTCGCCGCAGTGGGCCGACCGCACCGCCTCTCCACTTCGCTCGGCCCAGTCCTCCGCGGGCCAGATCCGCAGCCGCCGGCCCGTCCCTCCATTTTTTTTCAGATCTGGAACTACTAAGGTTGACCCTAATTCCACTAAGTCCAGTTTTACCTGTTCTGAGATGCAATGTTTGAACTGCTGTAACTTTGTGCCTGTTGCTCCGTTTTGCGCGTGTGATATGTCCAGACGTTCGTGGAGTTGTGCTCTATGTTTTACCTGTTGTTGTCATGCATGTTAGATGTCATCTAGACACTTGTTTTGCTGTTGCAAGAGTGCATCATGATATAAACTGCTGTTATGTGTTATTTTTGTGCCACCTTTGCCATGTGATAACTTTTAGCTCGTTTGTCCAAACGATGCAAATGACATGTCCACGTGTTCGTCTTGCCACGAACTACGTGTTGTATGTGATAGGTTGCATGGTAGATTTATTGTTGCCTTGTTATCATCGTTGCAAAGTGCCATGTTCATATGTTGTGTTTTCACTTGTTATGAAATGCCATCTTGATGAGCTCGTTGCAATCGTTGTGTTCACCTCTATGATGCATGCTTGTGTGTTTCGGGATCACCTTCATGTGCACTTTGATGAGGTGCTTACCCTTTGCCATGTTTAGTTTCGAGGTGACTTAAACATGCTCTTTTATATGCTATGATGATATTGCTGTTTTAGGACTTAGTGAATTTTCACAAAGTCTGAAATCTGTAACGTTCCGATGCCATGTTCGTGTGATGTTGTAGGACAAAGCATGATAGTTTTGGGGTGGATTTTGATTGTTCCTTGAAGTATATATTGTTGTCTTTCCATTCATGTCCTCACATGTCCATTTGAGTGGCTGTAGCATGTTTATCTTTTGCTCTAAAGTTTCAATAAAATTCTGCTGCCAGAATTTTATTGCAAAGTTCAATATGTCCAAGATCATTGCTATTGATCCGTGGCTCCGTTGGGGGTGCACTTTGGACCTAGTTGCTTTACTATATGTCTAGTTTGTGTTCAAGTACTTTGCCATGCTTTTTGGGTGCTGTAGATTAATTATTTTGAGCTCCAAAGATGCTATGTTGCTGTAATTTTCAGCTTTCGCTCAAATCTTGTTTCGGGCATAACTTTTAGCCCGTAACTCCGATTTCAGCGAATCTTATTTCAAACTTGATTGTTTTTCCGTGTAGATTAATAATATCAGATTGTTATCTTGTTTTGAGGTGTTTTGCTTGAGTGATGTTTTCCGTGCTCCATGTGCATCCTTAGTGCATCCATCATGCATTCATGTTCTTCGAGTGCGCATTGCATCTTGTTGATTAGTGCTTGGTGTGATTGTTTTGTTTAGAGACGGAAGCTGAGACCGGGTACGAAGTTGAGCACGAGGTTTCCAACGAGGTTGAGCACGAGGACCCTTCTTACGATCCGAACGACTTCTCTTCAGGCAAGATGACCGAACCCCGATAACATTACTATCTTTGCCTATTGCTAGTAGTCTCGTTCTATAGTTTTGCCTCGATGCCCATGTTCTTCTTGTCAGCCTCCTACTTGTAACCAATTTTCCATGTTTAACCACCCTACCTATGCAAACCGTTGCTTGGCTAAGTACGCTTCGCTCAGCCCTTCTTATAGCGTTGCTAGTTGCAGGTGAAGTGAAGATGCTTGCTCCATGTTGAAGTTTGGTTGGGTTATATCACACTATATAAATGCTTAAAATGAAATCATCTATATATTGGCAAGGGTGGAAGGCTAAGCCTTTTGCTTGGTGTTTTGTTCCACTCATGCCGTTAGGATCCGTATAAGCCGGTATTATGTTCCTTGATTATGCGTTCCTAACACGGTTGGGGTGTATGGGACCCCCTCGATAAACCGCTAAGTGCTAAGTCTTTTCCAGCAAGTCCCAACCTTGGTACTATTTGCCTAAACAACTAAAACTTTCCGAGGGAGTAATTAACCCGAGGCTTAATTAAATCAACCCCCTGGGCCAGTGCTCGACTTGAGTGTTGGTCCAAACCAGAGTCACTTGCGGATACTACCCAGTTCGCTGGGGTCTTCGGTATCTGTACGTAGCGCTCATCCGGACGTGTCCTGAGACCTAGATACGCGCGGCTACTATCAGGGTGTCGACACGCTGGGAGGATTTGCTAGATTAGCCTTACCTTAGCTCGGTATATCTTGAGCACGGGATTCCGAGGATACTCGGGTCTTCCCATTTTGGAGTTGCGACTCCGCAGATCGTGGGCTTGTAATGGGTCAAGTTGGAACACCCCTGCAGGGTTTGAACTTTCGAAAGCCGTGCCCGCGGTTATGTGGTAGATGGGAGCTTGTTAATTCCGGTTGTAGATAACTTGACACAATGTTACTAATACACTACCAGCGTGTGTTCCGTGACTGTCAATTTCCGAATAGGGATTTGGGAGTTGAACACGGAGGGGTTATGTTTGTGAGCTTGTAGCTGTGATCACTTCGTGATCACTTCTCGCCGAGGCCTTCTCTTCTCGCTCTCACCTACGTAAGCTAGATGCTAGTTGCTGCTGCAGACTTATTCTTTTCTTCAGCCTTATCCTCACCCAAAGGCTTAAATAGTTCTGTTACCCGGGAACGGGATTGCTGAGTCCTCTGTGGCTCACAGTTACTTCACACCAGATGCAGGTCCAGCTGTGAGCTATCCAGGTGATGGCACCGAGCTGGATTGGGAGTACGACGAGGAACGTAGTCGGTACTACGTGCGCTACCCGGACGATCAGTAGTGGAGTCTCTTACTAGGATTCGATCCGCCTGTGGTTTTATTTATCTGAGTTTGGTACTTTGACTTTTGGCTTTGCCCTTAGAGGGTTGTAGTGTTCTTATTGTATGATGTTTGAGACTTGTACTGTAATTCTGTGACGTAGCGAGTGTAAGCCAACTATTTTCAGTTTACTATCCCCTCTTTTACATGAGTTGTGCAAAGATTACCAAACTTGAGATCATTCTAGGATGGACTTATGCCTTTAAGTCGTGCCTCGACACGTAGGAGGTATAACTCCATCCTGGGCATTACAACACCGCTCCAACGAAGGCGTACTTCCTCTCAAAGGGAAGGACTTCGGTAACACATCCTCTTCTCCACCGATTCCACTCTTGGTTATCTCTTACCTTTACTTGTGCAAGCTTATATTGTGTTGTATCCCTTGCTTTCTTGTGTGCTCGTTGTTGTTGCATCATATAGGTTGCTCACCTAGGTGCATATCTAGACAACCTATTTTTATGCTAAGTTTAATTTGGTAAAGAAAAGCTTAAAAATTGTTAGTTGCCTATTCACCCCCCTCTAGTCAACCATATCGATCCTTTCAGAAAAGAATTTAGATCAATCGTCAAGTTCATGATTGGTGATGGTAAATATGTTCGGTTTTGCTTGGATTTGTGGCATGGGGATGAACCACTTTGTTCATCCTTCCCTTCGATGTTTTCTTATTGTTCTGATCTCGGTATCTCCATCTCGGATATCTTGTGAAGGAATTGGGGTCTTGGTCTTCGCCGGATGTTGTCTCATGTAGTGTTGGAGGTTTGGCACCATCTTGTTGTTATCCTTCTTGCACACTTGGAGACGGTTGATGTGGTGGTTTGGCCTCACTCGCAATCGGGCGGCTTCTCGGTTAAGTCTCTTTACAATAAATTGGTCCAAGGCCATGTTTCTAATAAGTTCAATGGGGTTTGGAAGGCCAAATTCTTCTTAAAATTATATATTTACATGACAGGCTATGCGTGGCAAGTTGCTGACTGTTGACGAAATCCAAACACGTAATGGGCCAGGCTCTGAGTTTTATGCGTGTGTGGGCTCTTGAAGATTCTGATCATGATATTTTTCACCGTCCTCTGGCTAGCTTTGTTTTGGAGTTGCATCCAGTCGTGGTTGGGTGTATCTTGGGCCTCTTCATCATGTAATGATCTTAGGCCTTTGACTAGCTCCTTGGTGGGATAACATAAACATTTGTTTTGGTTTGTTTTTTTGGCCATGCATTGGGTCCTGTGGACTATCAGGAACAAGTGTACCATTGAGCATCGCTTTCCTGCCAAGTCAGTTGACTGCATTTTCAAAATGCCAATTCTTTTGTAGAAGTAGAAATCATTGACTAAGGAGGACGATAAGGATGTCACATAGCTGTTGGTCTCCCGTATAAGGCTACGACGAACTCTATCTTGAATGGGGATCAAGCTCAACATACCTAGGAGGGTCGCGGTGTTTAGCTTATTCTTATTTTGTTGTCTCGTATTGATGGGAAACGTAGTAGTTCAAAAAATTCCTCTGATCACGCAAGATCTATCTACTATATGCATAGCAACGAGAGGGGAGAGTGTGTCTACGTACCCACATAGACCGAAAGCGGAAGCGTCTAGTTACGCGGTTGATGTAGTCGAACGTCTTCGCGGTCCAACCGATCCAAGCACCGAATGTACGACACCTCCGCGTTCAGCACACGTTTAGCTCGATCACGTCCCACGAGCTCTTGATCCAGTTGAGCTTCACGGGAGAGTTTCGTCAGCACGATGGCGTGGTGACGGTGATGATGAAGCTACCGGCGCAGGGCTTCACCTAAGCACTGCAACGATATGACCGAGGTGCGTAACTGTGGGGAGGGGCACCGCACACGGCTAAAACAATGTTGCTTGTGTGTCTATGGGGTGCCCCCTGGCCACGTATATAAAGGATGGAGGGAGGAAGAGACCGGCCCTCATAGGGCGCGCCCAAATTGTGGAGTCCTAATAGGACTCCCTAGTCCCACTAGGATTCCACATCCCACATGAAATAGGAAAAGGGGGAGGGAGAAGGAGAAGGAAGGAAGGGCGACCCCTTTCCCTAGTCCAATTCGGACTAGTCCATGGGGAAGCGGTGCGGCCACCCTTGAGGCCTTTCTCTCCTTTCCCGTATGGCCCATTAAGGCCCAATACCAATTCCCGTAACTCTTCGGTACTCCGAAAAAGACCCGAATCACTTGGAACCTTTCGAATGTCCGAATATAGCCTTCCAATATATCGATCTTTACGTCTCGACCATTTTGAGACTGTTCGTCATGTTCGTGATCTCAAACAGCACTCTAAACAAACGTCGGTCATCAAATCACATAACTCATAATACAAATCGTCATCGAACGTTAAGCGTACGGATCCTACGGGTTCGAGAACTATGTAGACATGACCGAGACACATCTCCGGTCAATAACCAATAGTGGAACCTGGATGCTCATATTGGCTCCTACATATTCTACGAAGATCTTTATCGGTGAAACCGCATAACAACATACGTTGTTCCGCTTGTCATCAATATGTTACTTGCGCGAGATTCGATCGTCGGTATCATCATACCTAGTTCAATCTCGTTACCGGCAAGTCTCTTTACTCGTTCCGTAATGGATTATCCTGTAACTAACTCATTAGTCACATTGCTTTCAAGGCTTATAGTGATGTGCATTACCGAGAGGGCCCAGAGATACCTCTCCGACAATCGGAGTGACAAATCCTAATCTCGATCTATGCCCAACTCAACAAACACCATCGGAGACACCTGTAGAGCATATTTATGGTCACCCAGTTACGTTGTGACGTTTGATAGCACACCAAGTGTTCCTATGGTATTCGGGAGTTGCATAATCTCATAGTCATAGAACATGTATAAGTCATGAAGAAAGCAATAACAGTAAAACTAAATGATCAAGTTGCTAAGCTAACAGATGGTTCTTATCCATCACATCATTTTCCTAATGATGTGATCCTATTGATCAAATGACAACTCATGTCTATGGTTAGGAAACATAACCATCTTTGATTAACGAGCTAGTCTAGTAGAGGCATACTAGGGACACTCTGTTTTCGCCTACGTATCCACACATGTACTAAGTTTCCGGTTAATACAATTCTAGCATGAATAATAAACATTTATCATGATATAAGGAAATATAAATGACAACTTTATTATTGCCTCTAGGGCATACTTCCTTCAGTCTCCCACTTGCACTAGAGTCAATAATCTAGTTCACATCGCCATGTGATTTAATATCGATAATTCAGATCGTTATGTGAATAACATACAAAGTTCACATCGCCATGTGACCAACACCCAAAGGGTTTACTAGAGTCAATAATCTAGTTCACGTCGCCATGTGATTAACACCCAAAAAGTACTAAGGTGTGATCATGTTTTGCTTCGTGAGAGAAGTTTAGTCAGTGGGTCTGTTACATTCAGATCCGTATGTATTTTGCAAACTTCTATGTCTACAATGCTCTGCATGGAGCCACTCTAGCTTATTGCTCCCACTTTCAATACGCATCCAGATCGATACTTAGAGTCATCTGGATTAGTGTAAATCTTGCATCGGCATAACTCTTTATGACGAACTCTTTATCACTTCCATAATCGAGAAACATTTCCTTAGTCGTCCAGTAACTAAGGATAACTTTTGACCGATGTCCAGTGATCTACTCATGGATCACTATTGTACCTCCTTGCCAAACTCATGGCAAGGTACACAACAGGCTTGGTACATAGCATGGCATACTTTATAGAACCTATGGTTGAGGCATAGGGAATGACTATCATTCTTTCTCTATCTTCTGCCGTGGTCGGGTTTTGAGTCTTACTCAACCTCATACCTTATAACTCATGCAAGAACCGCTTCTCTGACTGTTCCATTTTGAACTACTTCAAAATCTTATGTACTAATTGAAAGTATTATCAAGCGTCACGATCTATCTCTATAGATCTAGGTGCCTAATATGTAAGCAGCTTCACCGAGGTCTTTCATTGAAAAAACTCCTTTTAAACAATCCTTTATGCTTTACAGAAAATTCTACATTATTTCCGATCATCAATATGTCATTCACATATACTTATCAGAAATGTTGCAGTGCTCCCACTCACTTTCTTGAAAATACAGGCTTCACTGTAAGTCTGTATAAAACTATATGCTTTGATCAACTTATCAAAGCGTACATTCCAACTCCGAGATGCTTGCACCAGTCCATAGATGGATTGCTGGAGCTTGCACATTTTTTTAGCACCATTAGGATTGACAAAAGCCTTCTGGTTGCATCATATACAACTCTTCTTTAATAAATCCATTAAAGAACGCAGTTTTGTTATCCATTTGCCAGATTTCATAAAATGCGGCAATTGCTAACATGATTCGGACAGACTTAAGCATCGCTACGAGTGAGAAAATCTCATCGTAGTCAACACCTTGAACTTGTCGAAAACCTTTCGCAACAAGTCGAGCATTGTAGACAGTAACATTACCATCTGTGTCAGTCTTCCTCTTAAAGATCCATTTGTTTTCAATGGCTTGCCGATCATTGGACAAGTCAAACCAAAGTCCACACTTTGTTCTCATGCATGGATTACATCTCAGATTTCATGGCCTCAAGCCATTTTGCGGAATCTGGGCTCATCGTCGCTTCCTCATAGTTCGTAGGTTCATCATGGTCTAGTAACATGACTTCCAGAACCGGGTTACCGTACCACTCTGGCGCGGAACACACTCTAGTTGACCTACGAGGTTCAGTAGTAACTTGATCTGAAGTTTCATGATCATCATCATTAGATTCCTCGCTGATTGGTGTAGGAATCACTAGAACTAGTTTCTGTGATGTACTACTTTCCAATTCGGGAGAAGGTACATTTACCTCATTAAGTTCCACTTTCCTCCCACTCACTTCTTTCGAGAGAAACTCCTTCTCTAGAAAGTATCCATTTTTAGCAACGAATATCTTGCCTTTGGATCTGTGGTAGAAGGTGTACCCAACAGTTTCCTTTGGGTATCCTATGAAGACACATTTCTCAAATTTGGGTTCGAGCTTATCAGGTTGAAACTTTTTCACATAAGCATCGCTGCCCCAAACTTTAAGAAACGACAACTTAGGTTCCTTGCCAAACCACGATTCATACGGTGTCGTCTCAACGGATTTAGATGGTGTCCTATTTAACGTGAATGCAGTTGTCTCTAATGCATAACTTGTAGACACACCATTACGATGTGGTGTTCCGGGTGGCGTGAGCTGTGAAACTATTCCACATTGTTTTAAATGAAGACCAAACTCGTAACTGAAATATTCGCCTCCGCGATCAGATCATAGAAACTTAATTTTCTTGTTACGATGATTCTCTACTTCACTCTGAAATTCTTTGAACTTTTCAAATGTTTCAGACTTGTGCTTCATCAAGTAGATATACCCATATCTGCTCAAATCATCAGTGAAGGTCAGAAAATAACGCACCCATCGCGAGCCTCAACACTCATCGGTCCACATACATCAGTATGTATGATTTCCAACAAATCAGTTGCTCGCTCCATTGTTCCGGAGAGCAGAGTTTTAGTCATCTTGCCCATGAGGCATGGTTCGCAAGCACCAAGTGATTCATAATCAATTGATTCCAAAAGCCCATCAACATGGAGTTTCTTCATGCGCTTTACACCAATATGACCTAAATGGCAGTGCCACAAATAAGTTGCACTATCATTATCAACTTTGCATCTTTTGGCTTCAATATTATGAATATGTGTATTACTACGATCGAGATCCAACAAACTATTTTCATTGGGCGTATGACCATCGAAGGTTTTATTCATGTAAACAGAACAACAATTATTCTATATGATTTTAAATGAATAACCGTATTGCAACAAACATGATCAAATCATATTCATGCTCAACGTAAATGCCAAATAACATTTATTTAGGTTCAACACTAATCCCGAAAGTATAGGGAGTGTGCGATGATGATCATATCAATCTTGGAATCACTTCCAGCACCCATCGTCACTTCACCCTTAACTAGTCTCTCTTCATTCTGCAACTCCCGTTTTGAGTTACTACTCTTAGCAACTGAACCAGTATCAAATACCGAGGGGTTGCTATAAACACTAGTAAAGTACACATCAATAACATGTATATCAAATATACCTTTGTTCACTTTGCAATCCTTCTTATCCACCAAGTTTCTAGGATAGTTCCACTTCGAGTGACCATTTCCTTTGCAGTAGAAGCACTCAGTTTCAGGCTTGGGTCTAGCTTTGGGTTTCTTCATGGGAGTAGCAACTTGCTTGCCATTCTTCTTGAAGTTCCCTTTCTTTTCCTTTGCCCTTTTACTTGAAACTAGTGGTCTTGTCAACCATCAACACTTGATGCTTTTTCCTGATTTCTACCTTCGTCGATTTCGGCATCACGAAGAGCTCGGGAATTACTTTCGTCATCCCTTGCATATTATAGTTCATCACGAAGTTCTAGTAACTTGGAGATAGTGACTAGAGAACCTTGTCAATTACTATCTTATCTGGAAGATTAACTCCCACTTGATTCAAGCAATTGTAGTGCCCAGACAATCTGAGCACATGCTCACTGGTTGAGCTATTCTCCTCCATCTTGTAGGCAAAGTACTGTCAGAGGTCTCATATATCTTGATACGGACATGAGTATGAAATACCAATTTCAACTCTTAGGAACATCTTATATGCTCCGTGGCATTCAAAACATTTTTGAAATCCCGGTTCTAAGATGTAAATCGTGGTGCACTAAACTATCAAGTAGTCATCATACCGAGCTTTTGTCAAAACATTCATAACGTCTGCATCTACTCCTGCAATAGGTCTGTCACCTAGCGGTGCATCAAGGACATAATTCTTCTATGCCGCAATGAGGAAAATCCTCAGATCACAAAACAAGTCCGCATCATTGCTACTATCATATTTCAACTTATATTTCTCTAGGAACATATAAAATACATGGGGAGCTACATCGCGAGCTATTGATCTACAACATAGATATGCTAATACTACCAAGACTAAGTTCATGATAAATTAAAATTCAATTAATCATATTACTAAAGAAATCCCACTTAGATAAACATCCCTCTAGTCATCTAAATGATCACGTGACCCAAATCAACTAAACCATGTTCGATCATCACGTGAGATGGAGTAGTTTTCAATGGTGAACATCTTATGTTGATCATATCTACTATATGATTCACGCTCGATCTTTCGGTCTCCAGTGTTCCGAGGCCATGTCTGTACATGCTAGGCTCTCCAAGTTTAACCCGAGTATTCTGCATGTGCAAAACGGTCTTACACCCATTGTATTTGAACGTAGAGCTTATCACACCCGATCATCACGTGGTGTCTCGGCACGACGAACTTTCGCAACGGTGCATACTCAGGGAGAACACTTATACCTTGAAATTTAGTAAGGGATCATCTTATAATGCTATCGGCGTACTAAGCAAAATAAGAAGCATAATAAGATAAACATCACATGCAATCAAAATATGTGACATGATATGGCCATCATCATCTTGTGCTTTTGATCTCCATCTCCAAAGCATCGTCATGATCTCCATCGTCACTGGCTAGACACCATGATCTTCATCGTAGCGTCGTGGTCGTCTCGCCAACTATTTCTACTACTACTATCGCTAACTCATAGTGATGAAGTAAAGCAATTACATGGCCTTCGCAATTCATACAATAAAGAGACAACCATAAGGATCCTGCCGGTTGCCGATAATTTACAAAACATGATCATCTCAGACAATAACGTATAAATCATCACGTCTTGACCATATCATATCACAACATGCCCTGCAAAAACAAGTTAGACGTCCTCTACTTTGTTGTTGCATGTTTTACGTGGCTGCTACAGGCTTAGCAAGAACCATTCTTACCTACGCATACAAAAACCACAATGATTTTTCGTCAAGTATGTGTTGTTTTAACCTTCACAAGGACCGGGCGTAGCCACACTCGATTGAACTAAAGTGAGAGAGACAGACACCCGCCGGTCACCTTTAAGCAACGAGTGCTCGTAACGGTGAAACCAGTCTCGCGTAAGCGTACGCGTAATGTCGGTCCGGGCCGCTTCATCTCACAATACCGCCGAATCAAAGTATGACATGCTGGTAAGCAGTATGACTATTATCGCCGACAACTCATTGTGTTCTACTCGTGCATATCATCTACGCATAGACCTGGCTCATGATGCCACTGTTGGGGAACGTAGTATTTCAAAAAAAATCCTACGATCACGCAAGATCTGTCTACTAGATGCATAGCAACGAGAGGGGAGAGTGTGTCTATGTACCCTCGTAGACCAAAAGCGGAAGCGTCTAGTGACACGGTTGATGTAGTCGAACGTCTTCGCGATCCAACCGATCCAAGCACCGAACGTACGGCACCTCCGTGTTCAGCACACGTTCAGTTCGATGACGTTCCACGAGCTCTTGATCCAGTTGAGCGTCACGGGAGAGTTTCGTCAGCACGATGGTGTGGTGACGGTGATGATGAAGCTACTGGCGCAGGGCTTCGCCTAAGCACTGCAACGATATGACCGAGGTGTGTAACTGTGGGGAGGGGCACCGCACACGGCTAAAACAATGTTCCTTGTGTGTCTGTGGGGTGCCCCCTGGCCATGTATATAAAGGATGGAGGGAGGAAGAGACCGGCCCTCATAGGGCGCGCCCAAAGTGTCGAGTCCTACTAGGACTCCCTAGTCCCAGTAGGATTCCACATCCCACATGAAATAGGAAAAGGGGAAGGGAGAAGGAGAAGGAAGGAAGGGGGCGACCCCTTTCCCTAGTCCAATTCGGACCAGTCCATGGGGAAGCGGCACGGCCACCCTTGAGGCCTTTCTCTCCTTTCTCGTATGGCCCATTAAGGCCCAATACGAATTCCCGTAACTCTCCAGTACTCCGAAAAATACCCAAATCACTCAGAACCTATCCGATGTCCGAGTATAGCCTTCCAATATATCGATCTTTACGTCTCGACCATTTCGAAACTGTTCGTAATGTCCGTGATCTCATCTGGGATTCCGAACAAATGTCGGTTATCAAATCACATAACTCATAATACAAATCGTCATCGAACGTTAAGCGTGCGGACCCTACGGGTTCGAGAACTATGTAGACATGACCGAGATACATCTCCGGTCAGTAACCAATAGCGGAACCTGGATGCTCATATTGGCTCCTACATATTCTACAAAGATCTTTATCGGTCAAACCGCATAACAACATACGTTGTTCCCTTTTTCATCGGTATGTTACTTGCTCGAGATTCGATCGTCGGTATCATCATACCTAGTTCAATCTCGTTACCGGCAAGTCTCTTTACTCGTTCCGTAATGCATTATGCCGCAACTAACTCATTAATCACATTGCTTGCAAGGCTTATAGTGATGTGCATTACCGAGAGGGCCCAGAGATACCTCTCCGACAATCGGAGTGACAAATCCTAATCTCGATCTATGCCAACTCAACAAATACCATCGGAGACACCTGTAGAGCATCTTTATAATCACACAGTTACGTTGTGACGTTTGATAGCACACAAAGTGTTCCTCCGGTATTCGGGAGTTGCATAATCTCATAGTCATAGGAACATGTATAAGTCATGAAGAAAGCAATAGCAGTAAAACTAAACGATCAAGTTGCTAAGCTAACGTATGGGTCTTGTCCATCACATCATTCTTCTAATGTTGTGATCCTGTTGATCAAACGACAACTCATGTCTATGGTTAGGAAACATAACCATCTTTGATTAACGAGCTAGTCTAGTAGAGGCATACTAGGGACACTCTGTTTTAGTCTATGTATTCACACATGTACTAAGTTTCTGATTAATACAATTCTAGCATGAATAATAAACATTTTTCATGATATAAGAAAATATAAATAACAACTTTATTATTGCCTCTAAGGCATATTTCCTTCACGTATGGTAGTTGGCATGCGTGTCCTGAACTCTTTTTGCCTGTTGTGGCAATCTGCAGTGAGTACGTTAACTTGTTTGGCTGGCTGTTTATGTGGGTTGTATGGACCTTATGTTTGGTGCCTGGTGGCTTTATTAATATAAATTCGAGCGTATGCCTTTTATCAAAAAAATATGAACATTAGGATTTAAAACTTAGTGCGTAAAATTGTCCACCACTATTTTACTACACTACGAAGAGGTACCCGCAAAAAGAAGAAAAGGTGGTTCTCTTTTTTCATTTGTCTCGAACATCTCCTATTCGCGTATAACAATTATGGGTACCATGAGCACCTTGTCCAGTAACGGTGAAATTATTGGGTTGAGTGGTTATGAACTTTCCATGTCTTAATTTCTTGGTGCACTGAATGGATTGGATTATCGATTTCATTCACGAAACCACCTATCACAAATGTTTGAGGAAAAAACAGAGGTGCCATCCAACCATTTTTTGTAAGGATTTGGCATCTAAAATCGATAACATAGAACATATATAATCCACTTGGGCAATGGTAAACAGTATTTATTAAAAAAAGACAATGAGAAGTTCACAAATATCTTCTTCAACTATTGTTTTTCCTCCATGATTGTGATGATGCACCAGCAATTCATGCTACACGTGTTTAACATTTTTTGAATACTATTATACAGTGGCGAGGCAAGTTTATTGTAGAACTTTGTCTTTTTGGAGACAAGTTTTAGTAGTTTATTTAAATTTTGTATGTGATTTTGTTGGAGTATATGCAACATATAAGCACACAATCATTTCAATACTATAAATAGTCACATGTCCATACATGCCTCGCACCACCATCAACAATTGTTTCTTTTTACTATAAGTAGACATATGAGATCGTTCTCATAAAGAATGTGAATAATTGGATTTGAATAATTAGAGGATTTCAAATAGAAGGGTGATCGAATGGACTTACTAAATTTGTATGTTCTTAGGAAAAATACTGCGAAAACATGTATGGCCTCCTTGGATACACACAAAATTTACACCCAATCCAAGCAGAGCCTAAGGGCATCCATAATGTGATGTTTTTGCGTCTCTAAGGATTTTTAGTCTGCCTCTATACACTGCATGATTTAATTTGTCCGCCTCTATGCTTAACGTCGCCTCCAACACTAGAGGCAGCCTCCGAGTGAATAAACAAATGAAAGTAAGGAAGAGAGGAGGAAAGGGACCTGCATGCACGCGGATGAGAGGTAGTAAGTTGTATTTTTTACTTGTTGTAGGCTTACGATGGGCTCCACCTTGGAGGCATGTTAAAATCTTTATACACTGCGGAACTTTTATCCCTGCTTAGAGGCATTAACGTGGGCCCCAGCTTAGAGGCTGCACTGCCTCCATACATCGGAGATGCTCTAAGGGGTTAAGCATTGTCGTTATAAAATGTTTGGGGGTTTAAGTGAATGGTTATGATTTTCATATAGGTAATCTATCTTCTTTCTTTCTATACAACAACTCCTACACAAATTGTAATGTTTTTATACCACACGAAAAGAAATGTGATTCTTTAAAAAAATTGATAGCATAATTTATCTATTTTAGGCAGTAAGATTTTAGAAAACCGAGTGGTAGATTTGGCACTTTGCTTTTCATGACGCCTACTCTATATAGACAGACTATATCCTATCGATCCTAGACCAAATTGGTTTGGGTAAGCACCAAAAGTTTGGTGCAACAACCAATTGGGGAACAAGCAGAAGCAAAAAGGTAGAGTTAGTGGAGACTGAAGCATCACAACCAATGCAACCTATGCCTGCAATAGCTTTGCTTGAACCGAAAGCATTTTGCCGTGCAGAAATACTCCAGTATGGGATTTCAGGGAAAGGAAAAAATGAAGAGGAATGCGTTCTTTCCCATAGGGTTGTACTATTAGAGTAGGCAAGTTTTTTGTAGATGTAATCCTAGTGGATCACTGGAGCTCCACACAAGTGAATCGTTACAAATGAATCAAGAAAATTACAACAGATGGAGGGTCATTTCGTTTATGAAAATTTCATCAAAATTTCAAGAATTTAACTTTAATTAATCACAGCATCAGGTTTGACATTTCTTCAGCTCCTCTGTTTCTTGCGGATATATAACATTAACGAAACGTGTGCCTACTCAGTGACAGATACTATAATCAAGTATACTTAGGACGAGCGAGCAATTATGAAAGTACAACACCAAAGCAAAATGCTGGAAGTCCGAACTCCAGAGCACGTACGTCACTGCTCTAGAACACTCTGGGCTTGGCGACGATGGTGGAGTGCTTGAGGATGTGGAGGCTGAACTGGCCGCCCTTCTCGGTGGTGTCGAGCTTGTCCTGGCCGGGCGGCGGCGTGAGCACGAAGTTCTGGACGAGGCGGCCGATGGTGATGCCGAGGATGGGCAGCGCGAGGATGATGCCGGGGCAGCTCCGGCGGCCGACGCCGAAGGGCAGGTACCTGAAATCGTTGCCGTTGGCCTCCACGTGCTTCTCCTCCTCCAGGAAGCGCTCGGGCCGGAACTCGTCGGGCCGCCTCCACTGCTCCGGGTTGTTGGCGAGGAACCAGGCGTTGACGAGGATCTTGCTCTCGGCGGGGATGTTGTAGCCGGCGAGCTTGGCGTCGTGGAGGTTCATGTGGGGCACCAGCAGCGGGATGGCCATGCGCAGCCGGAGCGTCTCCTTGATCACCGCCTGCAGGTAGGGGAGCTTGTGCGTGTCCGGCTCCGTGATCTGGTGCCCGACGCCCAGCACCGCGTCCATCTCGTCCCGCAGCTTCTGCTGGATCTCCGGGTGGTTCACCAGCTCCGCGAGCCCCCACTCGATCGACCACAGCGTCGTCTCGATCGCTGCATCGTTAACAGGCAAAAAAAAAAGTCAAAAAATGGAGAACACCGTCACCTCAACATTTCAACGCTCGATCATTTCTACCGGCAATCAGGTCGCAGTACTGATCTGTCGCTACCGCCTGCTCAATGAGGTCTGGGTTTTCAGTGTGGTACCTAGTACTAGCTGTTCCCCGATAGATAATTGGTGGCACCTCACTACTGCTGAAGAAGCGACTGGTACAGGGTTTGGTACTGGTGCTATTTAGGTTGGTGTAATAAGTTTCGGGAGAAAAAAAAGGCTTGTGTAGTTTGGAACACCCAATTGAGGTTAGGTGAGTATTTTTGACCAGTGCACAGTGACAACTGACAAATGCTCCTGTAGTGCTGGTGCTTCTGAACCAAACACTTCACCAACCTTCCAGGCCGCACTATACTCCAACCCCAGATGTGACGCGATGGTAGAGTGTTGCTATCTCACAAACGAAAATGCCAATGCAATCTCTGCCGGAAATAAAAGATGAAGAGAAATTAAGCGTACCGGCGACGTTGATGTTCTCGATGATGTAGAGGACATTGTCCTCGTTGATCTCCCCCTTCTGCTCAGCCTCCAGGATGTGATCAATGGCGCACTTGAGCCCACCGTTGTTGTCCACGGACTTGCTGCTCACCAGCTTCCTGCACACACACAAACAGGCACCTCACCGTATCAGCAATCTATCATGCCGTCCCCATGATTTCTCATGGTTGGCCTTTCGCTTTCAGTCAAATGGCCCAGCTAATCAATGGAAAGTTAGGAAGACATGGGTCAACAGGGACTCTCAATCTTACTTCCTCTCGTCCAGGAAGTAATCCTTGAAGAGCTTGAGGCGGGTCTCCTTGACCTCCTTGCAGAGCCTGAGGTAGCCGCGGAGGAAGGGGCGGAGGATGGGGATGAAGTCGCCGTAGTTGTACTCGAAGCTCTGCGCGAGCCGGCTGCGCTCGCCGTTGAGCGCCCGGAGGCGGAGGAACAGCGGGTCGTCCATGCTCTCGAACCGCCGGTCGAACATGATGCGGTACATGTTGTTGTACATCATGAGCTGCAGGTGGCGGCGGAGCACCACGCCCTCGGTGGCGGCCTTGGGGTCGGCGCGGACGTTGTCGACCACGAAGGCCGCCTCGGCCTCCCAGCCCGGGCGGTACTGCTGCACCACCTTGTTGGTGAAGAAGGGCACCGTCATGATGCGCCGCATCTTGCGCCAGTGGTCGCCGTACACGGTGAACACCATGTCCTGGCCCTCGCCGGTGAAGATGTCGAACACCACGTTGCGGGTGCGGGACCCGAACTCCACGCCCTGCGTGTGGAGCACCTCGCGGGCGAGCGGCGGGGACGAGACCACCACCAGGTTGCGCTGGCCCATGCGGAGGAGGAAGACCTCGCCGAACTTGCGGGCCATCGCCGCCAGGTTGCGGTGGTTCAGGTCGTCGCCGACCTGCAGCCAGTTGCCGAAGATGGGCACCGGGATGGGGCCCGGCGGCAGCCGCAGCTTGCGGCCCCGGATCTTGGACACGACGATGGCGCCCACCACGGCCGCGAGGAGGCCCACGAGGAGCTTCTCCACGAAGACGAAGTCCATGGCGCCGGCCGGGGCGGGAACGGCCCGGGAAACTGTTGCCGCTCTGTTGTGTGCTCGCGTTCTGGAGCGGGCGGGGTGGGGTTGGTTGTTTTGTTTTGTTTTGTCTCTGTGGAGATGATCGTGCCACCGTGCGCTTAAATAAGGACGGGCGCGGCAGAGTTCGAGTAGCCGGCCGCCGTTAGGGTTGACGGCGGTGGGTAGGTAGGGGAGGAGACGGAGTGAGTTTGGTGAGTCCTCCTTACTTTCTTGGTCGGGATCACTGCTACTTTCGCCTCCACCTTCCCCGATCGGTATTTCTCACAAGGAAAGAGGTGCAACTTACAACGAAAAATGCCTGCCGCGATACATACAAGAGACGAGTAAGAGCAACTCCAACGGGCCGACCCAAACGGACGGCGTTTTTGTCCGTTTCTTGTCCGTTTGGGTCGGCCGGCCCGTCCGTTTGGGTCGGCCGGCCGCCCGGCGTCCGTCCTCTTTTCGATTTGGGTCGGCAGCGCGGCCAACGCGCCGACCCATTTCATGACCGCGCGCGCTCCAGTACGCGGGAAAGGTTCGCGCGCGGGGGAATTGGCCTAGCGCGGAAAATGTTCGCGCGTTTGTTTTGGCGCGCCGCCGCAGCCGACGCTCGCTATAAGAAGGCGCGCTCGTCTCGCCACCTCTCACTCCGTCCGTCGCGCACTCGTCTCGCCCCCTCTCTCACTAGCATCGCCGCCTGTGCGCCACTATGTCGATGCGACGCCAGGGAGCTTCGGATTTTCGCGGAGTCCGCGAGCGCCGCTCCGACGGCTTCTCCTACGAGATCATGTTTGGCGAGAAACGCCTCTTCCTCGGCACCTTCGACACCGCAGAGGAGGCGGCCCGCGCGCACGACTCGGCGGCGTGGCGCCTCCTAAGGCCTCGTCAGGAGATGAATTATCCCGACGCGTCGAGGCAGCGGGCGCATGACCTCGCGCCTCCCCCGCGACTTGTCACCGACGAGGATACATTGAGGCCATGGTGGTGTGGTGCGCACGCTTCCCGCAGGACATCGTCGACGAGCGCTTGTTCTACAGGCAAAGGAGGGCGGAGAGGGAGGCTAGGAGGACGGAGCGAGCCGCCTATCGGGAGGACAAGCGTGCGCGGAAGCTGAGCGCTCAAATGAAACTGAGGCTACGAGACACGTCAGGATGGGACGACTTCGTGAACGTGAATCAGGCTGATGCCTACATCCAGACGTCGGAGGAGGATATTGCTAAGTCGGAGTCGGATAGCGACGAGTAGTTAATCTTTTTTTTAGCTATGTACTTTTAGAAATCTATGTATATTTTTTTATCGAAAAAAAGGCCGGCGGCGTTGGCGACGAAGCAGGCGGGCGTGAGCGTGCTGTTGCATGTGGAGAGGCCAATGTGCCACCGACCAGCGGGCCTGGGGAGAAGAGAGGACGAGCGCGCCTGTCCGTCGTGTGTCCGTGCCGACGCAAATCCGGCTCAAAAATGGGCCGGCAATGGGTCGGCAGGCGGACGAAAGCGGACGCGCGTCCGATTGGGTCGACGCGTTGCCGCGCCGACCCAAACGAACGCGGGCGGACAAAATGGGTCGCCCCTTTGAGATTGCTCTAAGTAAGCGCATTTCTAATCAATCCCTTATCCAACGTTAGAGAGGAGTATTTAATCGGTTTTACTCTACTGAGGAGTAAAGAATCGATTTTACTCCTCTAAGGCGTGTCTAACCGATCCCCAATTCGTTGTATGGAGTAAAATTTATACTTCGGCTCCAACCTTTTTCCTAAATATACTCAGCCGTTGTGGCTCGTACTAAAAGCCGCGCCTTTCCCTCGCGTGCCCTTCCCCGCCCCTGCATCTTCGTAGGCGCATCTCACGACGACCGACCGTCGGCCCCGTCGCTACCTCGTTGCCTCCCTTGGCCCCCGCCGCACTTCTGTCCGACGTCGAGCCCGTTCGCTGGCCCGTCATCGTCGCCGGTATCAAGGTGAAACGAGGTCATCATCGCCATAGCTAATTCATCGGATTGCTTTGAAACTTCTTCATTTTCTATCGGTCGCCGCATTTCACCTTGCTTGCACACCACTTCAGGTCATACACACGTGTCGTCACCCGCCGGTTTGGTCTAAACGACACCGGCTGGCCGGTGCACCACCGCCGCACCGCGGGTGTTCGACGAATTGCCTAGGTGAGTTTTTTTATTCGTTTCTTTTTGAACCAAGCCGTTTGGATTGAACCTAACAGTTTGAATTGTAGATGAAGAGGTTGAGGGAGATGGTCTTGGAGGACTTGTCGTCATCCGAAGAGGAAGAAGACGATGATGACTTTGACACCGTTTTAGGCATGATTTTCAATGATGATGTTCGGCGGCCTAGGAGAGGATCACAATTTGGCCGCATACACATCAACCGTGATAGAGCAGAGGGCCATGTTAAGATCATGAGGGACTACTTTGATCCAAAGCCAACCTATCCGGAGAAGCACTTTTGCCGACGCTTTCGGATGCATACAAATCTTTTTCTGACCATTGCGAAAGCCGTTGAGAGATACGGTGACTGGTTCAAGCTCCGGAGAAATGCATGTGCAAAGATAAGTGCAAGCCCTCTGATGAAGTGCATTGCGGTTGTTCAAGTCTTGGGCCTATGGGTGTTCGACCGATGCGATTGATGACTATGTACGCATTGGTAAGACACAATCTCGGAGGATGTTCAAAGGTTCACTAAAGCAGTGATCGTTGTCTTTGGCCCGGAGTACTTGAGAGCACCAACCGAGGAAGGCACCCAGAGGCTGATGACTGAGAGTGAAGAGGATGGCCAGGGATGCTTGGATCACTTGACTGTATGCACTGGACATGAAAGAATTGTGATGCAGGGTGGAAGGGTCGATACAAAGGCCATTGCGACGATCCAACGATCATTCTTGAGGCAGTTGCATCGAATGATCTTTTGATATGACATTCATATTTTGGTTCGCCTCACTCTCACAATGACTTGAATTTGCAGGCGATCCTCCTGCTTGCAACTACTTGGTCAATGGGCACAACTACTTGATGGGTTACTACCTTGCGGATGACATCTATCCACCATGGGCCACCTTGGTCAAAACAATTTCGCGTTCAAAAGGTAACAAAAACATTCACTTTGCCCAATGTCAAGCTGCTAGGGAAGATGTTGAGATAGACTTCGGTGTGCTTCAGAAGCACTTTGCAATTGTCCGTGACCCCGTCCAGTATTGGAGCTCCAGGTTCTGTGGCGGATCATGACTTGTTGCGTCATATTGCATAATATGATTATTGAAGACGAGAGGGATATGCGTGAAAACTTTCGGTACATCACGAACAGGGCTCTGATTGAGCCAAGGTATGATACAAACATGATCATGTCATTCCTTGAGGGGCATCGCAAGATCGAGAACCGACAAATTCATATCCAACCCAAACAAGATCATGTCGAGCATCACTGGCAACGTCTTAGCGAGTCCTAATTGTTCCATAACATGCTATTTGCTATATTTGGATCATTTTGCATGTTTAAATTTCAATAATTTGGTTTGTAAACTTTGAATTCGATTTGTAAATTATGTTCATGATTTGCTTGAATATTCCAATTTATGTTTAGTTTCCATATGTGTACTAATATGTAGTTGCAACGTATACTAGAATTGCAAAGTTTAGAAAAAGAAAATTAAATATAGAAGATCAGCTAGGTCTGACCAAATCTTAGTGGAATAAATATCCAACACCATGGGTTTACTCCACCGAATACCCCACTATTTTTAGGTAATCGGTTAGAAATGCTCTAAGAGCCAACCAATTATTGATGTGGAAATTATAGAAAGCTACGAATAATTAGAAAGACAGTGGTACCCCAGCCAATCTGGGGTTTGATGATTCAGTGTCTAATTAATGCGGATATTCCTTCCTTTAGTGAATGGTTATGTTTTCACCCGTAGTGAGACGTCCATGATAATTTCTTAACGCTTCACAATTTTGATTCAGTAGGCGTTGTGTGAGTGTGTATGTGATGATGTGAGTGTTTAGGTGTATGCATGTGTGCGGTTACTCCCATGTACACTAATGTAAAATGTCTTTGTAGTTTAAATTAAACTGTAAAAACCGAGATGACGTTTTGGCCTCCGGAGCATTTGCTCTCGGACGAACAGTACTTAAAATAGTGGTAAAATATTAAAAAATAATTATGGACGTTTCTGTTAGTGTCGCAAACATGCTTAATAAATTTCAAGTGAAATGGAGCAGTATCGTTTCGTAGGTGAATAAAACAAATTTAAGGTGACATTTGGTGTTTTTCTTTGCACATGCCAAAATGTTTGACCTTTCTGCCTAAAACTTTGCAAGTAGCATTTGGATGTTTTCGACAATTTAAAAATCATATTGCTCACACGCTCCTGGGAGCCAATTTGGATTTCCGCTAAAAAAACATCTTATATTAGTGTATAGTTGTGAAAAGAGGAATCGGATAAAGAATGAAGAGCAGCACAGATGTAAACATTGTTTGACTTTGTCGAGCGCAGAGCACGTGCAGAAAGAACCACGAGTAGTGACGGCGTTAGGTGAGTCGGAGACTGCGGCCCGCAGGCAGTGTGTGCTCATGGGCGATGATGGGTGGTCTGAACTTTGAAGAGTGGACGTGCGCTTGCGTGGACGTGCGCTTGCGTGGAGGCTTCTGCGGCCGCCATGCCTTCGGGGTGTTTGTTGAGCCGAGAGAAAAAACGCAGGATTCGCTGGTGGTGCTCTTGGTAGGTGAGGCTGGGAGTTGATTTTTGACCATTTCCCCCGCATGTTTGGTGTATCTACGGTGCAAACCTTATTTTAGCTTTTATAATTAGGTAGATGTGCCATGTGTGCATAAATTGACTATGTGAACATGTGTTTTTTCTTTGCAGGCGAGTCAAAGATGAAGGTGGTGAGTGTTGTGTCGTCAGTGACAAGGTAATTAAGCACGCGCGTGTGGTTAACATACATCATGGACCGATAATCCACTTTTGAGCCTAGGCTCATCCGCATCCACGCTGAAGAAAAGAAAAATCAAAATAAATACTAGGAGAGTTTTTTTTGCATGGTAGATAGTTTGATGTGTGACGTCCGCTTCAATTTTCAAATGGCTTTATTTGTCTTTTTTGTCGAGAGCTGCTCAGGTGTCCAAATGGCTCTATTTGTCTACCATGCAAAGCTTTTTCTTTGGATTTTTTGGAAAGTTTTGTGATTTTTTTCCTGACCAGTTGCAGATGAGCCTTGGCACCGAAACACTGCACTTTCACTCCATCCTGTTTGGTAGCATACATTTGTGTATATTTCTTTCTTTCTTTTGCACTGGATGCTGGAACTGTTATTGTTAATTGACGGTAGAACCCGGTCCATCCAAGATCGCATTGTTAAATATTTTGCGTAAATTTACTTATATACTGAACACCTTGATATATGTGTTGTTCTTGTTCTACAAATTACGTGTGAATGTGTGATAAATTAAATATCGGTAACAACTTAACACAAGGAAGTCGAGAGAAGACAAGCAACATAAAACCTATTAGCCGGCGGAGTTGAAGGCGTGACCAGAGGCCTATTCGGCACTAGAGGGCGATGAGAACCACCATCAAGATTGTGTAGTTTAATTACCTTGTTCTTCGTTAGATAAGTGTAATCTTAGACCACATATTGATAGTGAAGACATATGTCACACATTGTAAATGTCACCCGGCTCTAATTCCGTCCCAATATGGTCATCCCGGACACCTCAAAAGTCATTGGGAGCCTACGATGCATTTGCCAAAAGGTTAGTTTCCTTTTGGTTGATTTGTTCGGTGCCAGTGGTCGAGCTTGACAAAGT
>LR738711.1:798754099-798767700 GCA_902687465.1 Secale cereale
GGGCAGGAGGTGTTCTTCCGCGCCTTCAACCTCCGCGTCCGCGATATCGTACTCGACGCCCACTTGCAAGGTCACCCCCTCCCACCCCCTGGTCCTTCCCAGCAAATCAATTCGCTAGATTCGAATATTGATTTGGCCTTCAATGATGAATTAAAACTCCTGAGCTCTAATCGGAACTTTTTTCCTACCGAACTTTGTAATTGGTTTGTTACCGAACTTCGTAATTGGTTTGCATTTATTCTGACCACAGTCTAGCTCTTAGGTTTGTCATCCTCTCTAGCTCTTAGATTCGGACCAGCTGCCACGGTATGTAATCAGGCCTCCACTATATTGTCCTTTGAATTTGAGATTACATGCATCTACAAGAGTGTGAGAGCTCGAGAGGGTAGCACAATGCTACGTACAAGTTAATTTTCTACATGAAGTTGATCGGAGGCGAAGCTGGTGTCAGATAAAAGGTTAATTGAGTTCTCATCTCCAATATGTTTGCATTCTAACTATCCTTGTTGATTCAGTGCTTCCAGGATGCCACAGTTCACTTGGTTTTCACCTCTTAATGGTACTATATATGGACAGAAGACGTCTGCTAATTTGCACATTTTTTTGATAAACTGTACCTATATCACTTGCATTATGCTTTATTAAATTATTAATCCCTGCTATAATGTAACGTGCTCACATAACAAGTTATTCCGCAATTTTCGCAAGCACATATTTGTTTGTTGTAGGTGGAAGAACAAGATCCACTTCGTGTGCAATGGCAACAATAAATACCACGTCATTATTGAGACTTCTGATAATTCCACTCTGTAATATTTTCTTGGCTTTAGTAGAAGTGTTCTGCCGCATTATTCAACTATGCGGACTAAACAATTGATTCAGATTTTTTGTCAAGCGGGGATGCAGATTGGGCGTCGGTGTGTACGACAGAGGATGACAAACAATTACGTTCTGCACCTTACTCCATGTACAACTTAAAAGTTGATTGATACTTTTTATTTTATATTGATGTGCTCTCCGACGAGAACAATTTTTTGACTGGATGTGTTTCATTAGATATGCTCTTTTATTTGTGTGAAGTTGTTCAGACTTTTCTTTGATTCATTATTTGGCTGCGTACAAAAGGAGTATGAGTAATGTTTTGTTACATGGAGGACCAAGGAAGGAAGGGAAGCAAATCACAACTCTTTAGTTCATGGTCTACGAGCAGGAAGGTACACATCCAGTCATAGATAAACTCTATTTCTTTTCTGATGTCCCAACAAGATGATTTACTAATTTTAGCTTTGAATGTCATGTTCCATTGATTTTATGGTGCTTTCACAGGGGGTTAATTGGCAGACTGTTGTATATGGGAAGCTAGAATTTTTTTGATCCATTCTTGTGCCTAATGGCTGGCAAGTGTGCACTTAAAAGTGGATAAATTGAATGAACTAAGAGGAGCCGATTTGTGGATATGAGGGTATTTTCTTGCCTATTCGCCCGATTGTTCAATCGAATGGATAATTGTGTCCTCAACATTGTTTTAAATCAACAGAATTAGTTCTCTAAATCAATTGATATTATGCGAAGGTTTAAGCTTTATTTCTTGTGGTTCATGACATCAATTATTTGTGCAAATTCAAGATTTATTTCTTGTACTGGATGATAGCAGGGATTAGTGGATTACTGCCACACGCTGATGTGATCATTCAGGTCTGCTGAGGTGCCTTAGGTTTATGATGCGGAAGTTGTCGTGCATATGCAAATTGTTCTATTCTTTCACCAAAATGTTATTAACCACGCGAAACATTTTGCTTCTCTTTTATCTGATTCTATTTAGAGACCAAGTGATTTATTTATGATAGTGAATTTCTGGTGTATATGTGAATATCTCATGTTTATATAGTTAGTACACTTCCCTGAACAAGATCAGAGTATTATATGAACAAGCATGGTCTGTAGTATGATCTACTTATCGTTAGTTTATGATACCTAGATGGCTAGATGTATGATATCCAGTCCGCTAATGTGGGCGTAGAACTAGCTATTTGTAATCTCCTAATGAAATTTTATGATTTATGGTATAGGAAAAATTACTTTCAGATGTCAAAGAACTTCCAAAGCATCTAACTATACTCGCAAAAACCATATCAATATTCATTTTAGTAAATTGCCAAAATACTATTTTCAGAAGCCGCGGAAGTTTTTTTTTCAAAAATGTTGCTAATAATCATATGACCTGGCTCCCAGAATAAGTGTTATGACCTAGAGGTGTATTTGTGTGTGCAGAACTAAGTGTACCCATGTAATTGTTTGCTTATTCATTACATCCAGTATGTTTGCTTATTCTAGGTTTTCATTTTTGTGCTCTTTTGTTCTCAAGAATTGTAAATATTTTATGTTTTTCATCTTCCTATTGCAGTTTTCACACAAAGGCTAAACAACATTTGTCATTCGTTCTTTTACAATGGTAGTGTTTCTAATTCATTTATTTAAATATTATGCATCTTTTCCAATCTGTGTGGACTGAGCACGGGCTGTTCCATTTACATATACCTGCATGGTTGCTCGTAGGAATGCACGAGCATGACCTCGATAAGCCCATCGTACCGCCGCCCGCGTTGTCAAGTTCGAGGTTGGTACCTGAGTGGGCATAACCTCGACTTATATCCGCTGCCGTCATATTTGTTCAAGATTAAATATGTTGCACCTAGAAATCCAGTGATAGTTTGGTCACCGTGGATTCAATTTTCATCATATTATGATTATTTAGAGGACAAATTAATAGGAGTGTCTCATTTGCTATCCACAAAAAAGGGGGGGTGGGGAGGGGAGGGTAGGGTGTCCCATTTAGCCATAAGTTACGCAGTATTCTTGCGGTATGTTTTTCGTATGTTTTAGTTCACAATTAGCTTCGATCTGCATTAGTCATGGTTTGCTACTGATTCTTTTTTCCAGTTGTGTATATTTGATTGTCCAACTCCATGAATGAATCCATGTACATGTCTTTGTTTTCCTGTTCTGTCTTGAGATTGAGAGCACACTTATTGAGTTGCGCGGGACATGTTGAGCTGTATAGGGTGTATACCTATTTGAGTTGTGCAAGTTAATGTCTATCTATATGCATTGTAGCCCGTAGCAACGCACGGGCGTTCTACTAGTCATTGCTAGCAACTATATTTGTAAACATGTTGTCTTTATTCTTACTAGCAAGAGAATTATCAATTATCACATCACTAGTGGGTAAAGGATTTGCAATCCTATCATCCCCAAGCTTAGAGCTTCCCATATCTTCACTTTCAGAGTTGGTACCAAAAAGATTTTCAAGATCATAAGTAGCATTATCATCATTTTCCCAATCACTATAAGTAACATGCATGTCATAATCAAAATCATCTTCAATAGTACCTACGGACCTATCATCAAGATGATAATTAAGGCAATAAACTTCACCTTCTTCTTTAAACCTACAACCGTTAGGATAAAAGTTGATGGGAGGAACATGCTCAGGCCAGGTTGATACCCATTCTTCTTTCTTCTTGCTCCTCTTCCTCCTCCTCTTCTTTTTCTTCTTCTTCACCTTAGGAGGGAGTGGTTGGAGATGAAGCTTCTCCACATATCCTGGTTTATCATTAGAAACAATAGGGGAAACTTGGGAGAAACTCTCCTTTTTATTAGCAGAAATATAAGAGACATTTTTATACTTTGGTAAAGTTCCCTCCTTTTTAATCTTACTTATGTAATCATTTTCATGGCAATTAACAACACAGTAGAGATGGCAATTTTGCAAAGTGTTTTTTGTTCCTATGGCATTATCTTCCAGCCAAGAAGTCTTTTCTGATAACTCTTCACACATCAAAAATAACATAAGCTCATCATAAAGATCAGAGGTGATCATGTTATCACACAACCGGTTAACAGTTATGTTTTGAAAGTTCATACATTGAAAATTAAAGTGACCCTCTATACGGCAAAGTTCACAAGTAAAAGGATAAAGGTCACATAATTCTCTAGCAATTTCATTTAAATCTCTGACCCAAGTGATTGTTCTTTCATGCTTATGTTGCTTACAATACTTCTCTTCTTCAATCATAGGCCTTTCACAAGGTCTATCCACTCCACAAAAATTAACATGCTTATATAAAACTTCATTTTTAGGAATTGGATCATGCATGTTGCAATCATCACGAACAATTTCATTTTCTTTGCAAGTCTCTTTAAAAGGTTTATGATACTTGACCCAATCCTCCTTAGGCATATTAAGATGTGAAGCAAAAGATTTGAGGAAATCAACAAGGAGTTGAGAATCAAGCCCAAACTTAGCACTAAACTTATTAAAACTTGTAGTTTCAACAAAGGACTTAATGCAATCATACTCATAAATTATACCTGGCTCTTTACCTTTGTCGATCTCCCAATCTTCAGTGTTGCGTTGAATTCTTTCAAGGAGTTCCCATTTAGCATCAATCTTTTTGTTTGTGAAAGAACCCATAGAGGAAGCGTCGAGCAAATCTTTATCTTGTCGAGAAAGCCTCACATAGAAATTAGTAATAATCATATCTTTGGGGAGCCCATGGTTAGGACATTTTAGCATTAACGTTTTCACTCTCCCCCAAGCTTGAGCTATGCTCTCTCCGTCATGAGGATAGAAATTATAAACATAATTCCTATTCTCATGGACTTCATGAAGAGGATAAAACTTGGAGTAAAAGAGAGACTGGATCTCTTCCCAATCCAGCAGGTGAGAGTCATCTACTAGCCTATACCATTCCAATGCTTTTCCTTTCAGTGACAAGGCAAATAATTTCCTCATGACAAACTCCCTTGATACACCTGCAAGCTTAAATAATGAACATAGTTGTGACAGATATAGCAAGTGTTCACCGGGATGTTTGTCCCCTGCATAACGATTAGCCAAAACATAATCGATAATACCAGCTGGTATTTTATAGGGCACAATTTCAGTAGGGGGAGGAGCAACCACCACAGGTGTGGGGCGTCTTCCCGCAAGCAACGATCCAATAGCACGGTTTTCCATAATCATAACTAGTGAAATAAAAACAAGAAACAAAAAGATTTAATTGCAAGATCTAAAGATATACCTTCAAGCGCTCACCTCCCCGGCAACGGCGCTAGAAATAGCTTGATGTCTACACACGCTTCTACTCTTGTAGACTATGTTGGGCCTCCAAGCGCAGAGGTTTGTAGGACAGTAGCAATTTCCCTCAAGTGGATGACCTAAGGTTTATCGAACTCAGAGAAGTAGAGGTTGAAGATGGTCTCTCTCAAGCAACCCTGCAACTAAGATACAAGAAGTCTCTTGTGTCCCCAACACACCTAATACAACTAGGAGTTGTATAGGTGCACTAGTTCGGCGAAGAGATGGTAAAATATGGATGATAGGAGTGGCAAAGGAAAGTAATATAAATATGTAATAAAAAGTGCAACAAGCAAACAAGTGGTAAACGTGAGCACAAATGGTATTGCAATGGTGGAAACAAGGCCTAGGCTTCATACTTTCACTAGTGGCAACTCCCAACAACATTAACATAATCGAATCACATGATATTTCCCATAAAACATGCAAAGGGGACGCACTCGGAGGTCATTCCTTCGTGGTCAAGAGAGGACGAGAATTATGTAGGGCTACAAAAGCACACCTCAAAGTTCGTAGTTCTCAATCTAAGGATTTCCCAATGTCACCGCGGCCATCCAAAGAGAGTCCCACAATCACCACAACATATCTAAAGGATAGTCAAAGACAAGCACCAAGAGACTCTCAATCATCAATCAACACACAAGAGAGGAAATCACTCATGAAAATACTTTTCTAATCCATGTCCAATAGAACGCTATCACCTTGGTCTCGGGGATTATACTAGATAAAGATAAGTGAGTACATCAATCCAATACATAGAGGAAGGGGAAATATCATGGGATCACCCTAGATTAACATAGCCTATGATCACAACGAAGATCACATCATGGGAGAGAGAATTGACCACATAGCTACTCGTAAGAACCTCAGCCCCGAGGAGGAACTACTCCCGCATCATGGAGGGAGGAAGCAACATCGATGGAGATGAATTCGGGGGCACTTCCCCGTCCCGGCAGGGTGCCGGCGCAGGAATTCTGGTCCCCCGAAGCTTGATGGCAATGGCGGCGAAGATCGGAATCGCGTCTGGAGAAAAGGGGTCCGGAATCAGGGTTTCCGCGACACGCTTTAAATATATGCCAAAGGGGGGCATCGGAGGAGCCTTGGGGGGCCCAGGCGCCCCCCCGGCGCGGCCCAGGGGGGGGGGGCGCCGCCAGGGCGCCTGGAGCCCTGGTGGCCCCCCTGGCTGTCCTTCGGGCGCACGGTAGGTTCTAGAACGCTGATTTTTTATATAATTTTTCTGGATTTTTCCTGGCAGTTCTCGTAACGTGAAAACCTGAAATACAAAAACAGCCGAAAACAGAAACTGGCACTGGGGTGCACTAAGTTAATAGGTTAGTCCAAATATGATCAAAAGTGTATGGAAGTGTATAAATATCATAGCAATATCACCCAAAAGAGGCATGGAGCAAGCAGAAATTATAGATACGTTTTGGACGTATCATGGGCCCGTAAGCCACACATCCATGTTAGTAAAATAGTTATTCAAAGACTAGACTCAACTTCGGCCAAGGAGTTGGAAAGGGGTTCCTACAGGCAGTCAGCTCTGATACCAACTTGTGACGCCCCCGAATTGACCGTACACTAATCATGCATGCAAATGTGTACGACCAAGATCAAGGACTCACTTGAAGATATCACAACACAACTCTAGACACAAATAAAATAAAACAAGATTTATATTACAAGCCAGGGGCCTCGAGGGCTCGAATACATAAGCTCGAACACACGAGAGTCAGCGGAAGCAATAATATCTGAGTACAGACATAAGTTAAACAAGATTGCCTTAAGAAGGCTAGCACAAAACATCAATGATCGAAAAGGCAAGGCCTCCTGCCTGGGACCTCCTAACTACTCCTGGCCGTCGGTGGTCTTCACGTAGAAGTAGTCTCCATCGGGGTAGCAGCAGTCGTCAAATGTGGCATCTGGCTCCTGGGCTCCACCATCTGGTTGCATCAACCAGCAAGAAGAAAGAAGGGGGAAAAGGGGGAGCAAAGCAACCGTGAGTACTCATCCAAAGTACTCGCAAGTAAGGATCTACACTACATATGCATCGGTATCAATGAAAATGGTAATATCTGTGGACTAAGCTGCAGAATGCCAGAATAAGAGGGGGAGAAGCTAGTCCTATCGAAGACTAGCATCTTCTGGAAACCACCGTCTTGCAGCAACAGGGGGGAGTAGAGTAGTATATCATAAGTCATATTTATGTTGTTGTTCCAACGCTCCGGGATCCTTTCTCGACTCCCGAAGCAACATATCCAAAAAATGCCTCAGCATCCAGTTCTAGTTGTAGCAATCGGGATACAACTCCAAGTGTCCGTTACCGTAGGACAGGCTATCGATAGATGTTTTCTTCCCTGCAGGGGTGCACCAACTTACCCAACACGCTTGCTTAACTCTGGCCGGACACACCATCAGGTCATGCCCGCCCTCGGCCAAACAATACGCCGCAACCCCACCTAGGCTTAATAGAGAGGTCATGCACGCCGGACTAAACCCTATGCTCCCAGGGGTCATGGGCCAATCGCCCCGGGAACTCCTGCACGTTGCATGGGCGACCGGTGAGCAGACCTAGCAACCACCTTTAAAAAGGTAGGAGCCTAACCAGTCCGACCCGGCGCGCGCCGCTCAGTCGCAATGACGTCAGTTAAGCTTCGGCGGATGCATACAACGCAGAACGCCCATACTATGCCCACGTGATGGTTAGTGCTATCAGGCCAGAGGCCCCTCGGATCAAATATCCAAACCGTTTAGTGTCTTGGGAACGCGCGGTAACGAGCAGAGACTCACGAAAGATGTGACCCCATCGCCCCGTCTCAAGAACTTGTGGCTAGGGCGAGTGCCCGGCCACGCCTCGTATTAACTCGCGGGCACCTTCCAGGTCAACCCGACTACCACATCACTCGCAATTAAGCTCGCGTGGGTACCCCTCAGGGTCGACCCGTCTTTAGTAACCAGGTTCAGTGTAAAGGCATAGTAACCATAGTAACTGTGTGTCTAACTCCAAAGGGAAACCTGAGGAAATCACCCTCGATGGAATACCACCTGATGTTTATCGTCAAGGTGAACGAAAGAGGAGTCACCCTCGAGGTCCACTCTTGAGGAGTTGCATGACAGTGTCGTTATCAGGGGTGGAGAAAGAGGAATCACCCTCGATGACCACAACCGATGAACTAACCTACAAGGTTAACATCATAAGTGCTGATGAGGTCTCACCCTCGGCACTCGATAGTAACCCAGTAGTGTCGAGCAACTAAGGGGAAAGTGATGTGCGTGCCGGGTCCTGGTGTTCGATCTCGATGATCGGGTCTTCTAATAATCCAGCGAGGCAGTTGGGACAAGGTAGGGGGGTCACTGGTGGATCTCTAACCAGCCTATACTAAGCAGTTTAGTATAAACATGTAAGGTATGAAAGCAGTATCAACAACAGGCTATGCATCAGAATAGGATCATACAAAAAGCAGTAGCAATTCTAATGCAAGCATAAGAGAGAAGGGAAATGGGCGATATCGGAATGATCAAAGGGGGTTGGCTTGCTTGGTTGCTCTGGCAAGGAGGGGTCATCAACACCGTAGTCGATCACCGGGGCATCTTCGGTCTCGGGGTCTACCGGAGAGAAGAGGGGGGAGAAACAATAAATACAAAGCATACAGATGCAATAAAGAAGCACGATAAGTTAACACACAGTGCTAGGGGGATCTATCGTGGTGGTACACGGTACCGGCGAAGGGGGATATCACTCGGGAAAGTATCCCCGGTGTTTCGTGTTTTCGGGCAGATGAAACGGAGGAGGAAAGTTGTAGGTTCACTATGATAGAGATGTGTGGCGGACGTACGGGCCGCGTATTCGGATTCGCCTCGTCGTTCTGAGCGATTTTCATATATAAAACATTTTCATCCGAGTTACAGATTATTTTATATGATTTTCTAAAGCTTTTAATGTTTTTCTGTAATTTCAGGAATTTAATTAATTCGAGGATAAAATAGGAAAAACTATGTGTACCTAGTGGCTGTCTAGCCACAGAGGCTGATATGTGGGGGTCAGTCAAAGTCAAAAGTCCAGTCAGCTGGTCAAAAGGAGTCAAGGTTGACCGGTCAAACAGTTAGGGAGGGGGCCACCTGTCATTCACTAATGTGTTATTTAAACTAGTTTTAATTTGTGATGGGGCGCCACTGTCATATACCTATTAACTAACAGGGTTAGTTAGTCTACAAGGGGTTAGTGTTAAGGGGATTACCCCTGATTCAAAATGGACCAGGCCGTGCTCATATCTAGAGCTAGCTGGACCCCTGGCTGGGTTGCACGCACGGGCACATGGCCACGGCGGCCATGGCCAGCAGGCAGGGCAGCGCCGGAGTGGCCGCAACAAGCGGTGGCGCTAGGTGGCAGTAGGTGGAGCAGCAAGCAGCACAAGCGATAGGAGCAGCAGGCAGGGACGGAGCCAGGATTCAAACATAGGGGGGCGAGATTTTTCCTCTTGGGTGGGGACTGACAGTTTTTTTTAGCTCAGAGACGTTTGTAGCTAAGATTAATGAACGAAAATCCACATCAAAGGAAGAAACTGGTGCCGACTTTGAACAATTCATTTTTTAACTATAAAGTTGTGATAGCAAATGCAGAAGCAATTCACAGGTTAATGATCTAAATATTTCTACTACCTTTTATCTAAAAAAAGTCTACTACCGGAGGGGGATAAACAATGCAAAACCTTGTCTGACATGTCATGAATAGTCCCTAATTACAATTTAGGTATGTAAATTCTGTTGTTCTATCTTAGTTGTAAATGCATGGATTAGTCTAATTGTGAAAGGGAAGCTAATGATGAAGTACTGAGGATGAGAAAGAAGAGTAACCTAGTCCTTTTTCGGTTTTTTCTTTCCTCATTGCCGATCGTGCATGCTGGTTGTGGCGGCCGTCCGGCCGGCCGGCCATGCTTCCGCATAACCTCTAGATCCCATTTGCCCCTTCGGCGATTTGCGAGGCAAAACTGCCCTAAGAGATTCGATCGCGGCTCGCAGCGGCGGCTTGGAAACGAAGAGATTAGCGATATGGGCGTGCATAGACAAAGTCGTGGCTGTACGCTGATAATAACATGCCAGTTTGTCTCTTTTTGATGGGCTGCTTAGCACTTTCTTTCCTGAATTTTGGGCTTTTAGCTTGTAAATGGGCTGTACATGGGTTGAGACTGCACGCCAATGACATAGTCAATTACAAAGGCCTGATGCACAGGGGGGGCGATGCAGGCCACGCACAGGTGCTCGTACAGAAAATTTAGAGAATAACTGCCCGCTATTGAAGGAAGGCACGATCGTTAGGGGGGGTCTCGCCCCCCCGTAAATCCGTCCCTGGCAGCAGGTAGCACGTAGTAGCATCACGCAGCAGCAGAAGACCAACGCAGCAGCCGAGCGCGGGAGCAGTGGGCGGCGTGGGCGCATGTCCAGGGCGCAGCGGGCGCACGTACGCGCGGCTGGACGCAACCAGGGGACGGCGGACGCGCGGCTGGTCGCGGCCAGGGCGCGCCCGGGGTGCTGTGGCACAAGGCGCGGCCAACGGCCAGAGCGTGGGCGGCGTGGGGTGGCGACATATGGCGTCGGGGAGAGGGGAAGAAACGGGGAACGGGTGGAGGCTCAGCCTGGGGAGGCCGCGGACGAGCTCGGTGTGGCTGGGAGGCGCCGGTGGTGTAGATCGACGGCGAGATGCCGCGGCCGTGGCGGAGAAACCGTCTCGATCCCGAGCGTACGGTGCAGCTTGGCTCGAGTTCTTCGTTGAGGACGAAGAAGATGACCGCGGGAAGGCTTCTGGACACCTTGGTGCGGCAAGGGGCGGCCGGTGGGCGCGATGACGACTGTGGTGCGGCGACCAAAGCTTCCGCTCCTCTTCCAAATCGAGTGCGAGGAGGAAACGAGGGAACTGGGGGTCTAGGGTTCGTCCTGGGGCTTGGAGATGGTCTTGTACACCTCAGGGGCTCGTCGGATGGTCGACACGGCGGCCATGGAGGCGTGAATGTGCGCCACGCACAGGTCTCTGCCTCCTGTACAGAGGAAGATGGAGAAGGCCCTCGTGGGCTTGGGCCGCGCTACTGTAGCACTAGGCTTCTAGTGCACAGCGTGCACTTGGCCCATTTTGTTTTCTCTGTGTACTGCTTTATTAAATCGGTAATGTTTTCTACTTAATTGCTAAAGTAATTAAATTTAGTTCAACTTGAAATTTGGCACATAATTAGTAGACAATATTTTGAGACCACACACAAGGTTTCACATCATTTGGAAAAGTATAAATATTTGCCTATTTTGAAAAGGCCAATCTAAAGTGTTTTGGACCACTTATTAATTTCCTAGGAATTTATTTGTGAGTCAAACCAAGTTGGTTTCAACATGACATCGATGAGGGAAAATTTATAGAACTATTCGAACATCATAGTTTCGTAGCTTCAAGAAATAATAATTTGACTTGTCTTTTAAATTTGAAATCGAGGTCGGTTTGGGAAAAAGTGATGATTAACAAATTTTAATTATGATGAAGTGTCACCATTAATTGGAGTTTACTGTAGCATGACACCCGGGGTGTTACACGTGCCTCCCCGACCAGCATGCTCACCTCCCCAGCCGCATCACCATGCTCCCCAACGACATCCGCGTCGCCTACGAGGACGTCCCAATACCACCCCCTCCCAGTGGTTGCGTGGTGGCCGCTGCGCGCAGCCGCATGCGTCCCGTGTTGTGATACGTCTCCAACGTATCTATAATTTTTTTGTTCCATGCTATTATATATGATGTTTTGGATGTTTAATGGGCTTTATCATACAGTTTTATAATATTTTTGGGACTAACTATTAACCCAAAGGCCCAGTGCACATTGCTGTTTTTTTGCCTATTTCAGGGTTTCGCGAGAGTTATTTTCGGAACAATATCAACACAGGAGACTTGGAGTACACGCGAGGGAATGAAGGAGGCGGCCACGAGGGTCCAGGGCGCGCCCCTCCTACAGGGCGCGCCCCACCCTCGTGGGCCCCCTCTGGCTCCCCTGATGCCCTCCTTCATCCTATATATACCCATGTACCCTGAAAACATCGAGGCAACAGAGAAAACCCTAATTCCACCGCCGCAACCTTCTGTTCCCGTGAGATCCCATCTTGGGGCCTGTTCCGGAGCTCTGCCGGAGGCGGGATCTTCCACGGAGTGCTTCTACATCAACACCATTGCCTCACCATGAGTTGTGAGTAGTTTACCAAAAACCTTCGGGTCCATAGTTAGTACCTAGATGGCTTCTTCTCTCTTTTTGGATCTCAATACCAAGTTCTGCTCGGTCTTCGAGGAGATCTATTCTATGTAATCTTTTTGCGGTGTGTTTGTTGAGATCTGATGAATTGTGGGTTTATGATCAAGATTATCTATGAGAAATATTTGGTTCTTTTCTGAATTATTTTATGTATAATTATAATACCTTGCAAGTCTCTTCGGATTATTGGTTTGGTTTGGCCTACTAGATCTATAGTTGTTGCAATGGGAGAAGTTCTTGGCTTTGGGTTCAATCTTGCGGTGTCCTTTCCCAGTGACAGCAGGGGCAGCAAGGCACGTATTGTATTATTGCCATCCAGGATAAAAAGACGGGGTTTATATCATATTGCTTGAGTTTATCCCTCTACATCATGTCATCTTGCCTAAATAATTACTTTGTTCTTATGAACTTAATACTCTAGATGCATGCTGGATAGCGGTCGATGTGTGGAGTAATAGTAGTAGATGCAGAATTGTTTCGGTCTACTTGTCACGGACGTGATGCCTATATACAATGATATCCAAAAATACAAAAAATATCAAACTATCCTATCTATCATATCTCACTTTCGTAAGTGACCATAAAGGGATTGACAACCCCTTATCGCGTTGGCTGCGAAGTTCTTATTTGTTTGTGCAGGTGCGAGGGTGTGACACCCCGAGACCGGTGCGCCAGGTATCAGCCAGTTATTCGTTGTCGTTGCCATGTCATCTGCTTGCGTGTTGCATATTGCCATGTCATCACGTGTGTTGCATCAGCATGTTTTCAAAACTTGCATCCGTCCGAGTCCCCTCGTCCTTCCCGTTGTCCGTTCTGAGCCCAGACACACTTGCACGCGCCCGCGGTGCCTCCGAATAATTATTTTATATGTGGCCGAAAAATGTTCTCGGAATGGGGTGAAACTTTGCGTGTGGTCTTATTATAGTGTAGGCAGGCCACCTGCCAAATTTCATCGCATTTGGAGCTCGTTTGATGGACCAACGGATAAATATAGCGGCATTAGTCGCCGGTTAAAACGTCGGACGTTTTCGGTCTCCGAAAACCCCCGTGGGCCTCTCTCCCTCTCCTCTCACCTCAGCCCAACTACTTCTACACAGCCCACTAATTCCCTCTAGGCCCATCCTAACTCCACTCGCGATCGGATCCGTCGGATCGCGATCGGAGGGCTCTAAACCCCCCCCC
>LR738711.1:798767792-798886903 GCA_902687465.1 Secale cereale
AGCCCTTGTCTATAAATAGACACCCCAACCTGCCAAAATTGGCCTCCACCAACCTCCTCCTCAATTTCCGCGCTGCCAGCCGCTCCAGCCGCCTCCTTCCTCGTTTTTCGGCGAGCCAGCCACCACACCGCCGCCACATGGCGCCCTGCCATTGGGCAGAGCCGCCACATACGTCGCCTCCTCCAACCAGCGCCTCCCACGTGTCCCTCCTGCCTCCCCACCGCGCCAGGCCAAGCTCCGGCCCACCCGGGCTCCGATCCGGGCCCGAGCCGGCCCGTGCCTCCGTGCCCACTTCGCCTGCTCGTTCTGGATCGAGGGGAGGAGCCCCTCGACCCTGAGCGCTCTGACCGCTGCCGGCCGTCGTCCCCGCCGCCTTGCCGGAATCACCGCCGACGGTCGTCCTCGCCGGAGCCCCTCAGGCCGGTCCCAGGACCCCGCCTCCTTCCTCTCCTTCTCTCCTCCTCTCTCACGCGCCCCCGCTCTCCTTCGCAGGGAGTTGCCGCCGCCTTGCTCGAGGTTCTCGCCGGAGCAGCCTCTGCAAGCCCCGCCGGCCACTTCCAGCGCCAGATCTGGGGTCCCAAGGCCCGGATCTATCCATTGCCATCATCGCCGGCCGATTCCATAACCGGCGCCGCCGTGTGCCCCATCGCCGGAGTCCGTTAACCACCGCCGCCGCTTGGTCCCTGTTCGGGACGAGGAGGACGACGCCTCGCCCGATCCACACGGCTGGGCTCCGCTGCGGCCCAGCTCGCCCCTCCAGCCGCCGGCCCAGCTGGGCCTCCTCTGAGCCAGGCCTCTCCAGCGGCGCCCCGGCCCAAGTGCAGGCCCACGTCGCCTCTCCAACATCGCCTACGTCCAGGCTGGCCCCGAGGCCCAACCAAGCCGGCCTGCTCTGCCTCCCACTTCTTCTAGCCTATTGGCCCAATGTGAGCGCCCCTCTAAACCCTGCATGTGCGTGTTTTAACTATCTTGCGCTCGTTTTACAACTGTGTGATATGCCTAAGTCCCAGATTTCAGTAGTTTTGTTGCACCTTTGACCAGTGATAACTTTTTGTGTGCTTATCCAAATTGTGCAAATGATATGTCAAAATGATCGTGGTGATGTGCTCTACACTTTGTTCCTTTGTGCCATGCTTGTTTGACTTCATCTAGATGCTCTAATCTCTGTTGCAAGAGTGGTACTTGTTATAAACTGCTGCTACTTGTTATTTTGTTGCCATGTTTGTGATATGATAACTTGGTGCATGTTTATCCAAATGATGCAAATGATATGTCAAAATGTTCATCATGGGATGCTCTACATGTTGGTTGCTATATCATGCTTGTTTGAGTTCATATTGCCATGTTTATATTTGTTGCAAAAGTGCATTTGGCTGTTATGTTCTGAAACTTGTTACGAGATGCCTAGTTGAGGAGCTCGTTGCTATTGATGTGTTTGTCCCCATGTCACATGCCTAGATGTTTTAGAATCTCCATGATGTGTTATTTGCTGTGGTGCAAACCATTTGCCATGATATGCCTTGTGTTGACTTAAACATGCTCGCAAACTTGCCATGTTGTTATTGCTGTTTTAACACTTAGAGAAATTTCACTAAGTCTGGAATATGTCATATCCTGATGCTATGTTTGCTTGATGCCCTAGGCAAATCCATGTTAGTTTTGGGGTGGCAATTGATCATTCCTTGTTGTATATGTTGTTGTCTATCCATTCATGCCTTCACTTGCTCATTTGGCTTGCCGTAGCTTATTTAATTCTTGCTCTCAAGTTGCTATAAAATATTGCTGTCAGGTTTTTATTGTCATGATCAAAATGTTGTAGCTTGTTGCTATTGATCCATGCCTCCTATGGAGATGCTCCGATGGAGTTGTTTGCTGTAGGATATGTCTACTTCATGTCCATACTTCTTGTCACCATGTTTGAGTGTTGTAGAGTATATATTTCTTGCTCCAAAGTTACTATGTGGATGTTAACTTCAGCTTGTTGTTATATCTTGTTTCATGTGTATCTTTTAGCCCATTGCTCCGTTTTGGGTGTGCCCTATATGAAACTTGTGTGATTTTGCATGTAGAATCATAATATCATCTTGTTTACATGTTTGGAGTATGTTTGCTTGATGTTTGGGTGCATCTTGCACCGTTGCCATGTTTGACTTGTTTTGCTCATATCTTCTAGGCCGTGGCTCCGAATTAAACAAACTTTATATGAAACTTGACTAGAATTTCGGGTAGATCATTATGGTGCATGTTAACTTGCTGTTTAACAACTTGAACATAAGGTTTGTTCAGATCTGGACTAATTTCAAACTATGCATATGAGGACTTACCGGATTTGTAATATGTAGTTTCCGGCCTCATTTAAACTTGTTGACTTGTGTTGTTCTTGTGTGCTTCCTGCCTTGCCATGTATTGCATCATATAAAGACTTGTCTTGCATCATACTTGCTTGAGCATATTGTCATGTTTCTTGTGTTGTTTCTCTGTGCTTCCAACCTTGCCATGTTTTGCTTCCTGTATAGAATTTCTGTGCTTCCTGTATAGACTTGTCATGCATCATACCTTGCCATGTATTGCATCATATAGACTTGTGTTGTTTTCTGTGCTTCCTACCTTGCCATGTTATGCTTCCTGTATAGACTTGATGTGCTTCCTGTATAGACTTTTCATGCATCATACCTTGCCATATATTGCATCATATATATATAGACTTGTGTTGTTTTACTGTGCTTCCTACCTTGCCATGTCGTGCTTCCTGTATAGACTTGTAGTGCATCCTATATAGAACTGTCTTGCATCATACTTGGTTGAGCATATTGTCATGTCTCATGTGGTGTGTTTACCGTGTTGCTTGCTTCTTCTCGTTAGTGCTTGTTCCCTTGCGATCGTGAGGATTCGTTCGTCTTCATGTGGTTCTTCTTCAAGGCTTCTTCTTCGTCTTCTTCATGGACTTGTTCTTCTTCCTTGCGGAATCCCATGCAAGATGATCATACCCTTGGATAACTTTACTATCATTGCCATACTTAGTTGTCTCGATGCTATCGTTACATGTCGCGCTACCCATCATTATTGTCAGCCCCTCTCCTTGTTGCCATGAAACCTCTAACCTTTGAAACCTTCCTAGCAAAACCATTGTTTGGCTATGTTACCCGCTTGCTCAGCCCCTCTTATAGCGTTGTTAGTTGCAGGTGAAGATGAAGATCGTTCCAGGAGGGAACTTTTTGTTAGTATATCACAATATCAATTATTATTGTTAACACACCTATATACTGGGCATGGGTGGAAGGCTTGTCCTTTTGCTCGGTGTTTTGTTCCACTCATGCCACCTTAGGCGCCGATAAACCGGCATTATGTTCCTTAATTTTGCGTTCCTTACACGGTTGGGTATATGGGGACCCCTTGACACTTCGTCTTTGAATAAAACTCCTCCAGCAAGGCCCAACTTTGGTTTTAATTTTCTCATAATAACAACTTAATTAATTAATTAATTTCATAGGGGGTCATGTACCCGGGTTCTTAATTCTACATAACAGGGGGGCCAGTGCTGATGGTGTTGGTCCCAAACGGGCTAACTGCGGGGCCACCACGGGGAAACTCGAGGATTGGCTCCCGTAGGCTGTCCCATCCAGTCGTGGCCTGAGACGAGATACGCGCGGCTACTATCAGGGTGTCGGCGCGCCGGGAGGTCTTGTTGGACTTGTTTTACCATTGTCGAAATGTCTTGTGCACTGGGATGCCGAGCTTGATCGTATTTCCCTAAGATAAGGGGTGATGATATTATATTTATCACTTCAGCTGATCGTGAGAGCTTGTGATGGGCTAAGTTGGGACACCCCTGCAGGGTTATGATCTTTCGAAAGCCGTGCCCGCGGTTATGTGGCAGATTGGAATTTGTTAATGTCCGGTTGTAGAAAACTTGACAAAGGATCCGAAGTAAAACACACAACGGTGTGAGTAACCGTGAGTGTCTCTTTTCATTTTGAGAAGAGAACACGGTGGGGTTATGTTTGCCTCGTAAGTAGTTCATGATCTTTAGCGATCATTACTAGTTTGCGACCGCTTGCATAGATGCTCATCTTATTCTTGTACTCGTAAGTTAGCCACCATATATTGATTAGCCGCTGCTGCAACCTCACCACTTTACCTCTTCCTACCCATTAAGCTTTGATAGTCTTGTTACCCGTGGTTATGGGATTGCTGAGTCCTCGTGGCTCACAGATACTACAACAACAGTTGCAGGTGCAGGTTTCCGTTGTCTTGACGTGAGAGCGTTGATCGTGGTGTTGGAGTTCTTCTTCTTCTGCTTCTTCAGTCTTGGGTTAGGTTCCGGGTTGGCAGCCTGGGATAGCAGATGGATGTCTTTGTGCTTTTCTTGTTTGTATCCGTAGTCGGATACCTTGTATTGATGTTGTTGTATTCATGTGACTTGTATGTATTGTTGCATCCCCATGTATGCATGTAATGGTACGATGAAATGATATCTATCTTGCTAAGCACCCAAAATGCGGTTGTGCCCCAATCACGTAAGTGTCACGTGATCGGGATAGAATCGCATCTTGGGCTTGACAGAGGGACTCGGCGTGGTCTCCTACTAGATTGATACATTGGTTCTCAAAAACTAAGGGAAATACTTATGCTACTGTGTTGCATCACCCTTTCCTCTTCGAGGGAATACAACGCAAGCTCGAGAAGTAGCAAGAAGAATTTCTGGCGCCGTTCCTGGGGGAGGCTTACGCAAAAGTCATATACCAAGTACCTATCACAAACCCTTATCCTTCGCATTACATTATTTGCCTCTCGTTTTCCTCTCCCCCACTTCACCCTTGCCGTTTTATTCGCCCTTTTTCCGTTCGCCTTTTTGTTTGCTTGTGTTGCCATGTGCCCTCTATTAGCTTGCATCTTCGCTTGCTAAAAATCTATCTATGGATCGTCATCCACTTGCTAATATTTTTAAAAGATCCAATTATGTTGAACCAATTGCTAGTGAGTTGTGTGCACTAGATTATCTTTATGGGGTTTTGCTTGAAATTAATGAATCTAAAAATTGTGAGGAATTGTTAAAAGAAAAAGTGATTCATGATAGCTCCTTAAATAAAAAGCATGATTGCAATGATGTTATTGTAAATTCTATTAATGTCAATTATGCTAATGATATGCAAAACCCAAGGCTTGGGGATGCTAGTATAGCTATGTCCACTACTTGTTGCAATGATAATGATTGGGGTGATGTTTCTTACGATCTTGAAAACTTATTCAAGACCCATGATATATATGAGATTGATAATAAAGTTTGCAATAATATTGAAAGTGGGTTTGGAAGAGTGTCAACTTTAGATCCCCCATATTTGGAGAATGTTCAATCTTATGAATTCTTTGATAAAAGTGGGTTTGGAGAGGTCATGACTTTAGTTAATGTTGCTCCCATTATTTTGGAAGAGTGTCAACTTCGTATGCATGTGGATCGTGTTGAGAATATGTTTTCTGATAGCTATATTGTTGAATTTTCTTATGACCCTACATGCAATTATTATGAGAGAGGAAAACATGGTTGTAGAAATCTTCATGTTACTAAATTACCTCTCATCATGTTGAGATTGCTATTGTCTCTTTCTTCTTCCTTGCATATGCTAATTTTTGCTTGCTATGATAATTTGTTTGCTTATAAAGTGCCTATGCATAAGAAGTATGTTATACTTAGATGTGTTTATCACATGTTCTATGATGCTCTCTTAGTGCTTCAATTCCTGTCTTTGATGTGAGCATCATTAAAATTATCGTGCCTAGCTAGGGGCGTTAAACGATACGCTTGTTGGGAGGCAACCCAATTTATTTTTCTTTGTTTTTGCTTATATTTAGGAATAAATATTGCATCTAGCTTCTGTTTAGATGTGGTTTTGTGTTTTAATTAGTGTTTGTGCCAAGTAGAACCTTTGGGAAGACTTGTGTGAAGTTTATATGATCCTGCTGTAAAAAACAGAAATGTTAGCGCTCACGAGAATAGTCACCAGATTTTACTGGAGAGTGCTATTTAGTTGATTCTTTTTGCAGATGATTAATAGACAAATTCCTCACGTTTACGAATTTATTTCAATTTTTTTGGAGTTACAGAAGTATTCTAAAGTTATAGATTACTACAGACTGTTCTGTTTTTGACGGATTCTGTTTTTCGTGTGTTGTTTGCTTATTTTGATGAATCTATGAGTAGTATTGGGGAGTATGAATCATAGAGAAGTTGGAATACAGTAGGTTTAACACCAATATAAACAAAGAATGAGTTCATTACAGTACCTTTGAGGGGTGGTTTGTTTTCTTATACTAACAGAGCTCACGAGATTTTTGGCTAAGTTTTGTGTTGTGAAGTTTTCAAGTTTTGAGTATGGCTTTGATGGACTATGGAACAAAGATTGGCAAGAGCCTAAGCTTGGGGATGCCCAAGGCACCCCAAGGTAAAATTCAAGGACAACCAAGAGCCTAAGCTTGGGGATGCCCCAGGAAGGCATCCCCTCTTTCGTCTTCATCTATCGGTAACTATACTCGGGACTATATTTTTATTCACCACATGATTTGTGTTTTGCTTGGAGCGTCATATATGATTTGAGTCCTTGCTTGTTAGTTTGCTACAATCATCCTTGCTGGACACACCTTTTTTGAGAGAGATAAATATGGCCTAGTGTAAGTGCATCTAGTGCCACCCCTAGTTGGTTTTGGAGTATTGACGACAAACCTGGTTGAGGGACTAATGTGTTTGTGAGAATTGCAGGATAACACATGTAGTAGTCTCTCATTGATTCGGTTTACCTACCGGAGATGACCCCTAAAAATGTATGAAGACATTGACAACAGTGGTGGTACATGAAGATAATCTTATTGAAGACTATGACAAGTGAATACATTGTGTGAAGACTATGGAGCGCGAAGACTTAGATGTTTTGTTGTTTCCTTTTCTTCTTTGTTGAGTCATAGGAACCACCGTACTATTAAGTGGGGTCCAAGTGAACTAAGTAAGAATGACTGAAGTGATGCTCAACCAAATCCTATGTCTTCAAGCGAAGACAATGAGAGCAAATCTTATCCAGAGCTGGATGAGTCAGCTTTACTTGTAGCCCAAGTAAAGTCGCCGTGTGAGTGTTTGAAATCTGACCGTTGGAACACGTGTCAGTTCCTTAGTGACCCAGGGTCACTTTGGACAAATCAGGTCGGGTTGCCCAGTGGCTATAAAGAGCCCACCCCCTACACCATAAATTGGTGGCTGCTCAGAGTTATTGCACGACTTTTGTCGTTTGAGAGCAACCCACCTCTGAAGCATTTGAGAGAGAGAGAGATCCTTGCGAGGACAAAGCCAAAACACCCAGAGCCAAAGAGTGTTAGGCACACTGAAGTCTTTCTGTCTGTGTGACCTGAAGACTTATTACACTTGAGGACTGTGTTTCCTCCAGCCGGTTAGGCGTCGCGTTCTGAGCATCCAAGAGTCATTGTGGATCGCCGGTGAACGAAGTCTGTGAAGGTTTGGAAATCTACCTTGAAGACTTACCAGGGTGATTGGGCGAGGACTAGGTGTCCTTAGCTCAAGGGGAATAAGGTGAAGACGCGGTCTTCTGAGTTAAATCTCAGCCTCCCTAACCAGAAGTACAGTTGTCACAGCAACTGGAACTGGTCTAACAAATCACTGTCTTCCCCGAGCTACTGGTTCTATCCTTTCCTTCCCTTTACTTACTGTCTTACATTGTGAAGTCATTGCCTGCCTGCCTTATCTGATTGACTTCACTGTGTGACTACTTGTTCTGATTGGCTTCATTCCTTCTTCCCTCTTGATCCTTACTACCTAGCTGCTATTAGTCTTCATGCTTTCACTTTATTGAATACCTGACTATGGCTTGTCTAGTGTAGTCTACTTTCCGCTGCATACAAATAGGATTGGATTTACCCTTTGTCTTCGAAACTACCATGTTTTGAAGCATTTCACAAAAATCGCCTATTCACCCCCCCTCTAGTCGATATACTGCACTATCAATTGGTATCAGAGCAAGGTACTCCCTTGTTCTGTGTGATTTGGTTTAACCACCTGGAGTTTTAGCTATGTCGACTGCAGGGATAATCAAAGTCTCCGCTGCGTGCCCCGTCTTTGATGGCACCGAATATCCCTACTGGAAGAACAAGATGCGCATGCACCTTGAAGCCATTGACGTGGACCTCTGGTTTGTCATCAAGAACGGCGTTCCCAAGACTGGTGAAGGTATCACCCCTACTGATGTCAAGAGGGTCGTTCAACTGGATTCAACGACCAAGAACATCATATGTGGTCATCTGACCAAAGGACGGTATGGTCGTGTAAGTGCCCTGGAAACATCAAAGGAAGTCTGGGACTGGCTCTCGAAGGTCAACGAAGGCGTCCCAACCCAAAGAGATCAAAGGATCAGTGTCCTTCACAATCTCTTCAATCGCTTCAAGAGACATGACAATGAGAATGTCCAGCACACATTCGATCGTCTCACTGATATCACAAATGAGCTTCAGGCACTTGGCGCCACTGAGATCACCAAGCATGAAATCGTCAAGACCCTCCTGAGATCACTCGACATCTCATTTGATATCCTTGCCCTAATGATTCAAGAATGCCCTGACTTCAAGACTCTCGATCCGTCTGACATACTTGAGAGGCTCAACACACATGAGTTCCATCTATCTGAGAAACGTGACATCTATTTTTTTTGAAACATTAATGACAGTAGGAGAGCATCCTACTGACTTTCCATATACAAATATAGGTTACATTTTGTCAGGGTGTCTCAGGGCAGGACGTGGGCCCCCAGTTCAGGGGCCTTCCATCAAGCCGATCACCCCTCAGACCCAACTGTTAAGAGAAAGTTTCTAGCTTTAGTCTAAAGGGCTTAAAAAGTCTCCCACAAACTGCCCTAGGGCGGGTTTAACCCGGTGTACAAGCAGGCCAAGATCTTTCTTAAACCTCTCCTGCCAGGAGGCAATCGAGGGGGGGGGGGTCGCCCTGAACACTTTGCCATTACGTTCCTTCCATATGCTCCAGGCCGCCGTGAGGAAAATCTCCATAAACATGGGTTTGGTCCATCGCTGTCGTCCAGAGTGTACGATCTGCATGCGGTCTCCAGTGTGTGTCCATGTCATCCCTAGCTTCCCCCAACAGGTTCTGCTGAAGTTGCAGTTGAAGAAGAGGTGCTCCACGGTTTCTTCTGCCCCACTCGCACAAAGCTCGCACGCCACCCCATCCGAAACATTATAGTGTCGTCGTTTGAGCATGTTTTTAGTGTTCACCCGATCCATCATCAGCAGCCACGCAAATACCTTAATCTTCATTGTGCATCTACTCTTCCAGATCCATTTGAAAGCCTCATCCACCATCACTTCCTTGAAGCAGTTTGCATAGTATTTGCGAGAGGAATATCGGTCCCCCCATAGGCAGGTCCATGAATCACTTAGGTCATCTACGGGGGTGGTGTCTCTCGAGAGGTTTTGCAAATCAATCACTTCGCCCCTAGCCTGTTGGGAGAGAGGCAAATAGAACCCTTGCTGCATGTCTGTGATCGCCAGGAAGTCCTTGACCGACGCATCTTCCATCGTAGTGTAGGAGAAGGCTCGCGGATGCGAGAGCTCAAGGGTTTCATCTAGCCACAGGTCCTTCCAGAACAGCACCGACGAGCCATCACCCACCACAACCCTAGTAATACCTCTGTATTTATCATTCAACTTCATTACGTCCCGCCACCAGAATGAGCCACAAGCATCCGTCGCATGCGGGACTTGGTGTTCATAGTACGCGTCCCAGATCAGCGAGCACCAGGGTGTATCTTTTTTGTTATAAAAGCAGTGAAGGAACTTGAGGAGCAGCCCTTCGTTCTGGATTCTGATATCAAGAACACCCAGACCCCCATGCTTCTTAGGCCTACACACGAGATCCCAAGAGGCCAGGGAGTTGCAAGTTTCCCCTTGTTCCGTTTTCTTGCGCCACAGGCATCTGCGACGAATCTTGTCCAGATGCTCAATCAATTTGAGCGGGAACTTGAGAGTGCACATGGGGTAAATCATGAGGGAGGTAATCATGGAGTTCAACAGCGTCAACTTACTCCCAAAGTTCATCAAGCAGAGGGAAGAAGAGAGCCTACGTTCTGCTCTTTCCACCATTGGCATGAGCTCATTCACTGTAGGTTTGGTCGTTCCCATGGGTAATCCCAAATAAGTGAACGGCATACCCCCAACCGAGCATTGCCAGATTTCCGCTAGGTCCGCAACAAGGCGATCATCCACGTTAAGTGGCACGAGAATGGATTTGCTAAAGTTTATTTTGAGCCCAATCGAGAACGTGACATCTATGGTCCCAACTATGGCCGATCTCGCACCTTAAAGGCAAAGGCTGTTTCTTCATCTGAAGAAGAATCTGACTGCAGTTCTGATGATCCTGAAGACATTGGAAAGGAGCTTGCCATGCTTGTGAAGAAGTTCCAGAAATTCACTAGGAAGAAAGGCTTCAGAAAGTCTTCATGATCCAGCTCAAGAAATGATGAAGCTTCTACCCCTGACTACAAGAAGAGAACGTGTCATAAGTGCAAGAAACCTGGTCACTACATCTCTGAGTGTCCTCAGTGGGACAATGAGAAGAAAAAAAAGAAGAGCAAGGAATATGATTCCGATGACAAGAAAAAGAAGAAATACTCAAAGTCTTCTTCCAAGTCTTCATCAAAGTATTCATCACACAAGAAGAATTCATCTGGCAAGGCTCGTGCGTTTGTTGGCAATGAGATGGATTCAGAGGAGGAGTCCGCTTCTGAAGAAGCGGAGGTGGAGTCTGAGGAGGAGTCCGATTCTGGTGCTGCAAGTCTGGCTCTAGACACTGCCTACGTTGCCAAGTCCATCTTCAACACTGAAGACAATGGCCCCGTCCCCAACATTGATGATGAGGACGACGACTCTGCTCCCAACTACTGCTTCATGGCACGCGGTGCCAAGGTAAAATCACGTGATGCTTACTTTCAAACATCTAGTGAAGATGACTCTGATTGTGAATCAAAACCTAGCTACAAAACACTTTCTAAAATTGCCACTAAACTGCAGAAAGCCATGGAACATATTCAAAAACTGTTAGACAAAAGCGATGACCTGTTGGACACGGAAATGACCCGTTCTCAGTCCTTAATTGAAGACATAAAAAATCTTCATGTTAAGCACGAGGAACTTGAAGGTCTTTATGAATCGCTCTCAAAAACTCATGAAAAGCTTTCCCACGATTACCTTCAAAGGAAGCGAGAACTTGAGAAATTGAAAGCAGCTCATGAAGATCTTCAAAAATAAAATGAGTCACTCCGCGCACAACTGATCAGCTCCACTCAGGAAGAGTTTGAACCACCATGTCTAAAATGCATTGAGCGTGATAACGCTACATCTGTTGCTGAATGTTCTACTGCTGCCACTGTTGCAATATCTTCAACTACTGATGTGGTAACTAACCCCTCTGCTGAGGATACCACTACTATTGCTGATGAAAATGCTAGGTTGAAGACTTTGCTTGAAACAGGGATGTACAAAAGCCTCAAAGGGCATCAGACTCTATGTGATGTCCTCAAAAAGCAGATACTGGACCGAAACCCTAGGAAAGAGGGTGTTGGGTTCGACAGGAAAATGAATGTTGATGGTTCATACTGGAAGCCTGAGCAGTATCCAAAACCACATGGGTTGCTGCAAAGGAACCGTCAGTGGATCCATCTACCCTATCTGGCTTCACTTGTGCTAATCCTATTATCATTGATGAATCCTTTGATGCAAACTATAAACTGTTTAAGAATCAAAATGGTGAAGTGTTTGCCAGGTATATTGGTACTAACTGCAGGAATGGGCAACCTATGAAGAAGATCTGGGTACCCAAAGGTTGTCTTGAGAAACTTCCGGCAAATGTTATCATGACACCACCTGGGAAGAAGACAAACCCCAGACCAAAGGCTTCATATGGTCCTAAGGCTTCATACAGACAAAAGACTCACCTGAGTCACCCTAACGCCAATGTTTTGCAGGAAAACTATACTCAGACCCATGAATATGAGCGTGTTTCCTCAAACCGCTATATTCATAATACAAAGAATTTTTCTGCTTATTCTTATGAGTACTATTCTCCTCCTGCAATATTATTTGCTAGGGCTCCAAAGCCAAAATTCTCAAATGCTGCTCTTAGACTCATTGCTTCTAAGCCACCCCTGAAGATGTGGGTGGTTAAGAAGAACTAACTTTCTCTTGCAGGGAAAGGTCTCCAACCTAAAAATCAAATGTGTTTGATGCTATTGCTGGGGACCTAAAACACTTGTAGGGCACAAGATCAAATGCCCAAATGATTTACTATCCATTCTGCTCATGAATCACTTGCTAATCATAATCCACTTGTACGTCAAATGTTTATGCTTCACAATGGCTTTTGGTGAAGCCTATCCTCCTAACTGCATTGTAGGGAGTGACACCAAAGTCTTCAGAATGGATTATGGACAGCGGATGCACAAATCATATGACTGGAGATCGAAGTCTTCTCATGGACTCAACCTTACGTCCATCTAACAAGAGTCACATCACATTTGTTGATACTAGTAAAAGCAAAGTGTTGGGTCTAGGTAGAGTTGCAATCTCAAGAGATCAGCACATGGATAAAGTCATGCTTGTTGAATCTCTTGGTTTCAACTTAATGTCTATCTCAATGCTTTGTGACTTAAACATGATTGTGATATTTGGTAAATTTCGTTGCCTTGTACTAATGGAGTCCGACAAGTCTCTAGTATTTGAAGGATACAGAAAAAGGTGATCTGTATATGGTAGATTTCTCAGCTGGACCGCAGTTGGCCGTATGCCTTCTGGCAAAAGCTTCAGAGTGCTGGCTCTGGCATCGGAGGCTAGTACATGCCGGCATGAGGAACTTGCACACTCTCGCAAAGAAGAAGCACGTCGTAGGCATCGAGGACGTCAAGTTCAAGAAAGATCATCTATGTGGTGCCTGTGAAGCTGGGAAGATGACTAGGGCCAAGCATCCCTCGAAGACAATCATGACGACATCCAAACCCTTCGAGCTGCTTCACATGGACTTATTTGGCCCTACTCACTACTCCATGTTCTCTACCACAACTTGTCTCTATGGATTCATCATTGTTGATGATTATTCTAGATACACATGGGTGCACATAATTCTCCACAAGACTGAAGTGCAAGATGTCTTCAAACGCTTCGCTAACCGTGCCATGAACAACTATGGCGTCAAGATCAAGCATATTAGAAGTGAAAATGGCACTGAGTTCAAGAACACTGGCCTTGATCTTTATCTGGATACAATGGGAATCACTCATGAGTTCTCAGCCCCGTACACACCTCAGCAGAATGGCATTGTAGAGCACAAGAACAGAACCTTAATTGAGATGGCTCGAACGATGCTCGATGAATACAAGACACCAAGAAGGTTCTGGCCCGAAGCTATTGATACTGCATGCCATATCATCAACTGTGTTTATCTTCACAAGCTTCTGAAGAAAACGTCCTATGAACTCCTCACTGGAAAGAAGACTAACGTAAGTTACTTCAGAGTATTTGGAGCTAGGTGCTGGATCAAGGATCCACATCACAAGTCAAAGTTTGCACCAAAAGCACATGAAGGCTTCATGCTCGGATATGGAAAAGACTCACACTCCTACAGAGTCTTCAACATCTTTCTCCATAAAGTAGTTGAAACTGTGGATGTGCGGTTTGATGAAACAAATGGTTCACAAAGAGAGTTCCTGCCAAATGTGCTAGATGAGGCTTCACCAAATGAATCTATCAAGCTAATGGGAACCGGTGAGATCATGCCTTCTGAAGCACAGCCTGACGAGGAACTCATCATTTCTGCTCCAAATCAACCTGACGATAATGCTCAGCCTGAAGACAACCCTCCCGATGACAATGTACAACATGAGCAAAATCTTCGTCCAGCTCATCCTCGTGTTGCAAACGAAGTACAAGTTGAGAAGATAATTGACAACATAAATGCACCTGGTCCACTTACTCGTTCAAGAGCAACACAACTTGCAAATTTTTGTGGGCACTTTGCTTTTGTCTCAATATCTGAACCCAAGAAAGTTGCTGAAGCTTTTATGGAACCCGAATGGATTCAAGCAATGCAAGAAGAGCTTCAACAGTTTGAGCTGAACAACGTGTGGGAACTTGTCAAGCGTCCTGACCCTCGCAAGCACAACATAATAGGCACAAAATGGATTTATCGCAACAAGCAAGATGAGCATGGTCAAGTTGTCAGAAACAAAGCTCGTCTCGTTGCTCAAGGATACACTCAAGTTGAAGGGATTGACTTCGATGAAACATTTGCTCCTGTGGCTAGACTTGAAGCTATTCGTATACTGCTAGCCTATGCAAATCATCACAACATACTTTTGTATCAAATGGATGTAAAGAGTGCCTTTCTCAATGGAAGGATTGAAGAAGAGGTGTATGTTGCACAACCACCTGGCTTTGAAGATCCAAAAGTCCTGATATTGTATACAAACTCAACAAGGCACTGTATGGCCTCAAACAAGCGCCTCGTGCTTGGTATGAAACGCTCAAAGACTTCCTGAAGAGCAAAGGCTTCAAACCTGGATCCCTGGATCCCACACTCTTCATGAAGACATATGATGATGAACTGTTTGTCTGCTAAATCTATGTGGACGACATTATCTTCGGCTGCACTGACAAAAGATACAGTGATGAGTTTGGTCACATGATGCAAGAGCAATATCAGATGTCCATGATGGGTGAGCTGAAGTTCTTCCTTGGTCTTCAAATTCGTCAGCAAAGCAACGACATCTTCATATCTCAAGAGAAGTACCTTAAAGACTGCCTGAATAAGTTTAGAATACAAGACTGTAAAGGGTACTCGACGCCTATGCCAGCTAAACACCATCTGGGTCCCGACGCAAATGGTAAAGAGTTCGATCAAAAGGTATACCGCTCCATGATTGGTTCCTTGCTTTATTTATGTGCAGCTAGGCCAGATATTATGCTTAGTGTTTGCATGTGTGCTCGATATCAAGCGGCACCAAAGGAGTCGCATCACTTAGCTGTGAAGCGAATACTTTGATATTTGGCTTACACCCAAACACTAGGATTATGGTATCCAAAGGGCTCAGAGTTTGATCTAGTTGGATTCTCAGATGCTGATTATGCTGGTGACAACGTTGATTGCAAGTCTACATCAGGCACATGTCACTTTCTAGGACGATCTCTTGTCTGTTGGTCTTCAAAGAAGCAGAACTGTGTATCACTCTCCACTGCTGAATCTGAATACATTGCTGCTGGATCTTGCTGCGCTCAGCTTCTCTGGATGAAGCAAATGCTCAAGGACTATGGTGTCCATTTGAAGCATGTGTCAATCTACTGCGATAATCAAAGCGCTATCGAGATTGCCAACAACCCAGTTCAGCACTCGAAGACAAAGCACATTGAAATTCGTCATCACTTTCTCAGAGATCATGTCATGAAGGAAGATATTGATATCATACACGTCAACACTGAAGAGCAACTGGCAGATATCTTCACAAAGCCCTTGGATGAGAAAAGGTTTTGCAAGTTGCGGTGTGAGCTAAATATCTTAGAATCCTCAAATGTCCTGTAATCAGGCACACATCCTAACACTTATGCATATTGATGACTTAGATGTGCAACACACGAAGTAAAGTATATCTTCAATCAATGAAGACTTACATTCTAAGTGTGAATACATTAACGCGGAATTTGACTTCGGAGCGCCACGATAATTGTGCGCCGTGTCTGGGTCTAATACTTCCTATACGGTGGGTAACGCCACCACCAAATATTTGTTTGAAGTGTTTCTCATGGCGTTACATTTGCAAAGTCTTCACACTTGTTTTTGTCTTCATATAGGACAAATATAGACTTGTGTTCTGTCCTCTACGGCATTCACTTATAGCTAAGTCTTCTTATTTGAATCTTTTGAACTAAGTGAATGTGATCGGACCCTAACCTCTCTATGCTTCCTCACCTCAAACTCTATCTATCCAAATCATATGCATTCTGTTGGAACCGTCGAATATCTTCTCTACGTCCTTGTCAGCAGAAGATACAGAGACAAACTTTAAATCTGATTTTAATGCTCCATCCTTTATGCCTGAAGCACGGAGAAGCCGGAACGACCACTCCGACAGTCGTGGCCTATGTGGGATCGTGGAACAACTCCCAATGTGTTACATGTCCGCCACGTGTCCCTCAGATGTGAACCGTCAGGGGCACCTGAGTAATTGCGCTGTGCCGTCTCCCATGCTTATAAATGCACATCCCATCATGGTAAAAAATTCTTCTACCACCTCTCCACCTCGACCAACCCTAGCGCCTCCGCTAGCTCTCAACGACGCGGACGACGAAGCGCTTCGCTTCCGCGACCTCGTCGACGCCGTCTTCACCCCGGCCGCGGACATCGTCTACTCCGCCGTCGCCGTAGCTCACGGAAGATCGAACTGCTCGGCATCCAATTCCTCTCCGTCTAAGCAGTTCATCGTGTGGTAAATTAAACTCTCTTTTTACCATCTTCTTGATCCACAAAGATTCATCACTTTTACCACAAGAAGTTTCTGCCTACACATATATAGATCTATCCTGTCTGCATCTCATATCTTGCCTAGTACATTCACATATGCTTCAAACATAGTTAGATTCCTCACTTGTACCTATTCATGGATTTGTACAAATCTGGAACCAACTCTCATCATATAAGTGAATGTCTTCGCGCTATGAGGTCAAAGTCTTCTAAACTGATTTATCTTCTAAAAGCTTCTGAGAATGCATATGACCTCTTCCCCTTCCCTCGCATCTCTAATGCTATCACAGATACATGTCCGTGGGAGAATCCCTTGGTTCTCATAGTCTGCATTCATTTTCAGAATTCTTGCAGCGTCACATTCACTCTCCTGAAGCCAGTTCCTGTCTGGCCAGCAGACCGAAGCATTTGCCAGTGTTGAAGCCATTCAGTTTGAAGCCTTTCAGATTGAAACCAATGGCAGTTGACAAGTCAGTTAGGAAGGGTGGCAGACAGCGTCGTGGCAACACCTCTAAAGATTTGCCTCCTGATCTAAGTGAGATGTACAAGACTGATCCAGAGGAGGATTATAATCAGAAGAAGACACGAATCCAATGGATTCGAAGATATTGGGCTAAACAGTGGTTCAAGTACAGGTTCGTGACCCAAGAGTATGCTGAAAAGAATGCCATTAAGCGTCCATGGGGAGATATTACCTACAAAAATCTTCCACCCAAGACTCAAGCTGAAGCCATTGCTCAAGGCTTCTACCCTTGCATGGTCAGAGGGCCACAACCAACTGACGCCGATCCTTCTTCTATGCTCTGGTGTCGTGACGACAATTTGTTCAAGCGCAATCTTCAATATGCCAAGAACTCAGCCAAAGAGAACAAGAAGAACTGGGGATTGGACTTCAATCCTGGCCCCTCTGTGCCCCGTGCTGATGGCACGCGCGAAGCTGAACCAAACCTGGTTGGGCCTTTCTACAACCTAGAAGGCCTCATCAGTCACATCAGGTTCAAGGGGCGGATGTGGATCAACCTGCAGATGACGCTGATTCTGATGAAGCGCCTGCAACTCCGAAGCCCAAGAAGAAGAAGAAATCCAAGGCTTTGAAGACCACTCCACCAATTGCTTGTAGAGTGAAGCCCTTGGCCACTGCTCCACCAGCACCAAGTGTGCAGTCCGAGGAGCACTCTTGCATATTCTAGAGCAGACATCTAAGGAAGAAGCCCTCGCACAACCCCAGTCCAGCTCTCACTCCTGACGCTGTTCTGAAGACTGCCAATGAAGCCTTTGATCTCTCGAGCGATGAAGATCTAGGTGATGATGCTCTGGAGCAATTGATCAAGAGCAAGCAAGACGCAGAAATCTTCAATGATTTGCCGCTCTTCGATGTGGAAGTGCTAAACAATTTCATTGATGAATGGTTTGACACCCCCAACCTCAGCTTCGACAATCTGCAGCTTCCAGTTGGCCTTAGCGTCTCCTTCCATGGCGCCATTGCTTCTGAGCTAGCTCTTGCTTAGAGAATTGTTGAGCTGAAGCAAAAGATTAATTATGAAAAGGCTCGGTTCAAGAAGCATGTGGACAAGCTCAACGTCCAAGAGATTCAGAACTTTAAGGTCATGATGCATGAGCTCAAGGAAGCCTTTCGCAAGAGGCATGACGAAGCCAAAGGTTCTCGTGAGCGAATCAAGGCCTTGGCTGCCAAATGCGTTCAAGCATATAATGAAGCTGAAAAGCGCAAGGCCCTTGGGCGTCCTGGCATTGACCCTAGGATGGCTGCCAAGAAGAAGAAGAAGCAACCTGTGCCCGATGCTGAAGAATGCAGGCAGGAAATGCCTAGCATTGTCTTCCCTGCCAGCATGACTGGCACGAAGCCTAAGGTCACCGCAGCTGCTTCAGAGCTCAAGACGACAAAGGTGGCTGAAGCTGAAGCTCGCAAGCTCAAGCAAAAAACTGATGATGCTCCACCCACCAAGAAGCGCAAGACAAAGAAGGAGAAGGCTGCTTCCACAGAGCCCATCTTTGTCGAGCCCATATCAGTTGCTCGCCCCGCATCTACACACCAAGAACGTCGCATGACAGTCCATGAGCCTGCTCCCACAGAGGTTGAAGACATTACAGCTGTTGACCCCACCGGAGCTGAAGACATTGGTCCTCATGACAATGTTGAAGATGATGAAGTCCTTCCTCAGATCGAGTACAACGTGGAATCTTCATCTGTTCTTACGAACAGCGAACGCATCAGCATTGGTCGTCCATTGACGCCAATTGCACAGGATGACTCGTGGGCTGATCACCCACAAGATACATCTGCAACTCCCCAACCAACTCAAGTCACCAGTTCGGTGCTTGAAGATGAAGATTTTGAGGCCCAACAAACTCCATCCCCTCAGGCGTCGCCAGCATTTCGCAGGCTTCACAAAGGACCAAGGCCTCAAGTCATTACCCCAAGTGTTCCAGAAGGAGAAGAGCAACAATAAGTTCCTGAAGCTACTCCCACTATGAACCTCTCAGAATCTGAAGCCAAAGCGGCTGAAGATATTCCGGCTGCATCAGCCGAAGAAGAACAACCCCAAGAAGAAGAAGCACGTGCTGCCACACCCCCTGTTCTCGAGGAGAACGTATCCGACCCGCCAGCTCCTGAAGTGGAGGTTACAAATTCAGAGGCTGTCACCACCAACACTGAAGCCAATGACGTGGTCATGGCTGAAGCCAATGTGGCACCTGAAGTCATAGTGGTACCTGAAGTGATGGTGCCTGAAGCAAGTGCTGCACCTGAAGCAAATCAGCAGCCTGAAGCCTCTGCCTCTGCTCCTGTTCCGCCTCCAAGGCCCCATACAATTGAGCAAGCTTACAACCAAGATGATCAGCTCATCACTGTCCGATGGCCCATTCTGACTCCACCACCTGCTGCTGGTCCTCAATTTGACCATCATGTTGAGCACAGGCCTCAAGTCCAGAAGCCTAAGCCAAGACTGCCAAGGTTTCCAAGTATTTCCACCTCTCAAGGGTCCTTCAATGCCAATAGCTTCACTATGCACAACACATTCTTTGACAGCGCCAAGAACCCCTATTCCAAGCCAAGAATATCATCAGATAGGTTCTGGAGCCATCAGCAGCGCAGTTATTACTCAAGAGTACTCTGTGATCAAGGGCGCATTTTCCCTCATATGCATCTTGACACTGAAGCCATTGCTGGACTGCCCTGTCTGGAGGAAGCTCTTGATTGCTTCCGTGATGCTGGCCTGCTCAACTTTGTGACTGACAAGGAGCATTGGAATGAAGAGCTGCTTCTGCAATTCTATGCAACCCTCCACATTCGAGGCTACAGCAGGGATCCGAAGACATGGGTCCTTGAGTGGATGACATGCAATGTCCATCATGAAGCCAAAGCCTTTGATCTTATTGAGCTTACTGGCTGCCCACTCCAGGAGAATTGTATGAACCTGGCTGTCAATTGCACAATGAAGCTTTGGAGAGTATTGATACGTCCAAAACGTATCTATAATTTCTGCTTGCTCCATGCCTCTTTTGTGTGATATTGCTATGATATTTATGCAGTTCCATACATTGATCATATTTGGACTAACCTATTAACTCAGTGCACCACAGTGCCAGTTCCTGTTTTCTGCTGTTTTTCTATTTCAGGTTTCCCCCATATTAAAAGTGCCCTAAAAATTCAGGGAAAATACAGGAAAAATCAGCGTATCGGGAGCTTCAAGAAAAACCAAAGCAGGGCCAGAGGGGAGCCTGGGGTGGCCCAGGCGGCCACCCGGCGCGGCCCCACCCCTGGCCGCGCCAGGGGGGCGCCTGGGGCCCCACCTCCGCCTCTGGTGACCCCCTTTTGCATATATATTGCTCGCGTCCCGAAACCCTTGAGGACGGAACCCTTTTTTACGATCTCGCCTCTGTTCCGCCGCCGCCGCGCTTCCAAGATCGGGAGCAAAAGGAGAACTCTTCCCGGCACCCTGCCGGAGGGGAGAACCACCACCGGGAGCTTCTCCACCACCATAGACGCTTCCCGGATGAGTTGTGAGTAGTCCCCCTTGGACCTTGGGTCCATGACCAGTAGCTATGTGACGTTCTCCTCCCCTCTTTGTTCTTCATGGATTAGACCTCGTGAGCTGCCCTACATGATCGAGGCACATATGTAATCTTTATGCTGTTGCTCTGCTGAGTTTGCTGGGATCTGATGGATTATGAGATTATGTTCAGATTGTGTGTGAGTAATATATTTGATTCACCTCTTTTATATTTATGTTCTTGAGTAATTCTTGCATGTTCTCCGTTGCTATTTATTGCTTTGGCCGAGTAGTAGGTAGTAACTCCAAGAGGGAACGTTATGCTTGATTGTGGGTTCATGCCCCTCGATGACTAGTTTGAGTGACAGAAACATGAGTCTAGGGGATGTGCTGTTGCCACAAGGGGGAAACAACGGTGCTTGTACTTGCGGGTGCAAGGATTGTTCACTTTACGCAAGTTCTTTTAATACAGTTGTCTGTTGCTTTGAGTTTACACTTTGGGTGGGACTCGCAACTTAATACCAGCGAGATGTTCTGGATAGATATCTCAAGGTGGATGATTAGTAGTAGATGCAGATGGATTTCGGTCTACTTGCCTTGGCGTACCGCCCATGCTTTTGAGCCTCTACCTTTCTTTACAGCATAGTTAGCATTGGTTTGCGCACATAATCATGTCAATTGCCCAGCTGTGATTTGTTTACCTCGCTTAGCTGTTTTATCATCTATTGGGAGAGAGACATCACTAGTGAACATCATGGGACCCCGGTCCATATTACCATCACTGATCACACCCGCTATTTACTTCATGTTCTTATTTCCTAGTTGCAGTCATACCTATCACTATTACCTCTTGCGTTTGATCCTTTGTAAACAGCAAGGTCGGAGGGATTGACAACCTCTCTGTACTCGTTGGGAGCAAAGTTATTTGTATCTGTGTGCAGGTCCTGTCAACCGCTAAGTTGGCGCCGTTAGCGTTGACACCTTCTTGTTGGCCCTCGGAGTCTCACGGGATTCGATCCTTGGTATCTTGCCAAGGAAAACTTGCTGTTACGCTACATCTCAAACCTTCCACTTGGGGTAACCAACGAGGGGTGAGAAGCCATCAAGCAAAGTTTCTGGCGCCGTTGCCGGGGACTCCACTCTTCAAGAAAGGGGAGTTGCACGCTATCTTTTATCTTTGCTTTTTAGTCTTGTTAGTTTACCTTTCAGTTTTTGCTTTAGTGTCCCTTAGCAAAAATCACAAAAATAGTTATCTTGCTTGCTGCTGCTATGGGTTCCACCGAGAACACCAAGTTGTGTGACTTCACTAGTCATAACAACGATGACTTTATCTGCACGCCTATTACTACACCTGCCACTTCAGCACCTTCTTATGAAATTAAACCTGCTTTACCTAGTTATGAAAGATCAATTCTCCGGTGCTGGAGATGATGCTGCTTTGCACTTAAATAATTTTGTTGAGCTCTGTGATATGCAAAAGTACACCGAAATAGATGGTGATATTGTTAAGCTTAAGCTTTTTCCTTTCTCCTTGAGAGGAGGAGCTAAAATCTGGTTTCAATCCTTGCCTAGGAATAGCATAGATTCTTGGGACAAGTGCAAGGATGCCTTTATCGGGAAGTACTACCCCCCTGCTAAAATTATCCAACTAAGGAGTAACATAATGAATTTTAAACAATTGGATAATGAACACGTTGCCCAAGCTTGGGAACGCATGAAATCTCTTGTCAAGAACTGCCCTACTCATGGTTTGACTACTTGGATGGTTATCCAAACTTTTTATGCAGGCTTGAACTTTACCTCGCGGAACTTGTTGGATTCGGCCGCGGGAGGAACCTTTATGTCAACAACACTTGGTGCTGCCACGAGGCTTCTCGATGAGATGATGACCAACTATTCCCAATGGCACACCGAACGTGCTCCAACATGTAGGAAGGTAAACTCTGTCGAGGAGATTTCCTCCCTAAATGAAAAGGTTGACTTGATCATGTCTCTACTTTCCAAGCAATCTCCTATTGATCCTCATGATGTTCCTTTAAATTCTTTGATTGCTCAAGATCAAGTAGATGTGAACTTTATCTCTAGAAATAATTTCAATAACAATGCTTATAGGAGTAATTTTGGTAGCAACCCTAGACCGTTCCCCTCTAATTCCTACGGGAACAACAATGCTTATCCTAGCACCAGGAACTCCACCCAAAGAGATAGAGACATGCCTAGTTATGAGAAACTTCTAGAAATAGAGAAGGCCACTAAGAACTACATGCACACCCAATATGAACAAAACAAGACCTTCTCGAGGCAATTAGATGAGCATATTGCTATCTTGCAAGACATTGGTAGACAACTGGAGAGCCTAAATATTGAGATTTCTAACCTCCAGACTAGGCTCACCATCACTGAGACCCAAGTTTCCAATATGTCCCACACACAAGCCACTTTGATAAACCAAATGGCAGCTAAACCCGAAGTGGTTGCACCCCTGAAGGAGGAAGAAGATAGAATTAAGAGCCTCCCTACCCACCACACTGTTGCTACTATCCAAGTTGTTGAGGATATCCAAACTCTTAGCACCCAATGCACTCCTAGTCCCATTGGACCTATTAATGGTGATGCTATGACCTCAACCGTAGAAACTCCTATGACCATAGAAGCTACCAAACAAGTGAGCCTAAAGGACACCACTACCACTTTACTTGATAGTAGTGACCTTGATTTTGATAATTGCACCCTTTCTGAAGTTATTGATTTTCTTCACAAGATGTCTAGAGATCCCCACACTAGCACACTTAATCTTGCCTTCACAGAGCATATCACTAATGCTCTTATCAAAGCTAGGGAGGAGAAGCTTAGGGTAGAAGCCTCCATACCTAGAAAGCTAGAAGATGGTTGTGATCCTATGATTAAAATTAAGTTGAATAACTTCTCTTGCTATGCTTTATGTGATGTTGGAGCTAGTACCTCCGTTTTGCCCAAAAGAATATATGATATGTTTAAATTGAAATCTTTTGATCCTTGTTCTTTTGGTGTTCGTCTTGTTGATTCTTCCGTAAAGAAACCTTTGGGGAAGATCGACGATGTTCTTATCATTGTCAATGACAATTATGTTCCCGTTGATTTTACTATTATGGATATTGAATGTGAACCTTCTTGTCCAATTATTTTGGGACGTCCTTTTCTTCGCACCGTAGGTGCTATCATTGACATGAAAGAGGGGAATATAAAATTTCAATTTCCTCTCAAGAAAGGAATGGAACACTTCCCTAGAAAGAAGATTAAGTTGCCTTTTGAGTCCGTTACACGGGCTAGCTATTCTTTTACTCTTGATAAAACTTGATCCTCTCTTTTTGCATCATGCCTAGCTTAAAGGCATAAAAGAAAGCGCTTTTGGGAGGCAACCCACAACGAATAAAGTTTTATTTTGCTTTTGTTGAGTCTTGATGATTGTTACTACAGTAGCATCATCATTGTATCTTTTCTTTTCAGCTTTGTGCCAAGTTTAGCCTCCGATTGCAAGAAAGTTCAAAAGTTGCGACGTGCAGTCCAGAAAACAGATTCTGTCCTTGGATAGAAAAATTCGTATAAAATCACCAGATCTGATTTTTTTTGACAGCGTGCTCTATACAATTGGCTTTCGGGCGTCTGTTCTGAGTTTTTTGATTTGAGTGGCAGAAGTGCCCCGAAAAAATTATTTACTACCTGCTGGTCCGTTTTTCACAGATTTTGTCCCGTTTTGCCTTTTCTTTGTTTTGCAAACCTTGAGCTTGCTTTTTCTTTGCAAAAACCTTTTGGCAATCTTGAGAAACAGTAGCTCTTCAAGATTATCTTTATTTCCAGCAGGGAAAAATTATTTTATTATGGGTACTAACCTCGCTGATCAGATTATGATGAGTTATGTATGAAGGGAGTTTTCAAGTGTGCGAGGGAAGATGATAAAAAGATTCAGGAGGGTCAAACGCTCAAGCTTGGGGATGCCCCCGTGCACCCCCAAGAAATATTCAAGAAGACTCAAGCGTCTAAGCTTGGGGATGCCCCCGTGCATCCCCATCTCCATAAACAATTATCAGTTTGTCTTTCGTTCCACTATATTTTAATCACTTCATGCGTTATGTGATATGCTTGGAGCGTCTTGCTTTTAGTTTCCTTTTTAGTTTTCTTTAGCTTTGCTTGCTGTTCATAACGAGTTAGAACCCAGCTTTCTTTGTGTGGGAGAGAAACACACCCCACTTCAACCTAGAACACAACATAGGATTTTCATGCTTATCTTTGTTGTGTGTGTTCTTTGTCTTTCCATAGCTACTGTCATGTTTAGCTCTTAGTTTTCATGCCTTTCTTTTTAAAGAGCTTTTGTTTAGTTAGTTGTTGAACTCTCTTGAGTTTTCACGTTTATCTTGTTAAGAGAGTTTGTCTGTTGCACTGAGTTGTGTGTCTTAACTTAAAGTAGGTAATTGAGGTTGCTATTTAATTTTAGTAGTAACTTGCAATAGTTTTGAGGTATTGCCATGAGTAATGTTTGAACTTTTGGTGTCAAGAGCTTTAGCCTATTAGTGATAGATGTCGTATTTTGGGCAATCCGTGTTTATTTTTGAAAACCTACAAAATAGTTGAGAACTTTAGCTACTAAATGGATCACTAATCTTTGGAGGGATCGAATATTAGAGTACACTCACGTACCTTGAGCCGAGGATGCGCAAGGATAACCAAATCCCCATACACTCCTCCTCGGGGTACTTGTCTCTTTGAGAACCTCCTAATTAGATTGAGAGTTACCGATAATAAGTGCATGAGTTCTTTGGACTAATGTGAGTATTCGAAAGTTGACACTTCCACCTAGCCATATTTTTCTAGCCTCTTCGGTACCGTGCATTGCCCTTTCTCACCTCGAGAGTTGGCGCATACTTCGCCGGTGCATCCAAATCCTTGGCACGATACGCTCTGTCATCATAAGCCTCATTATATCCTTCCTCAAAACAGCCACCATACCTACCTATTAAGGCATTTCCATAGCCTTTCCGAGATACATTGCCATGCAACATCCATCTTCTCATGACTTGATCTTCATGTCATACATGCTTTTTGCTTGATCGATGAGCCGCATGCTAGTTGGGCCTTGCCCTAATCATTGCTACATGACGCGCTAGTATCATTGCATATCCTGCTACACCGGTAGAGGCATACATTTGCATACATCATGATAGTTTCATTTTCTTTATGTTGAGTACTTTTGTAAAGTGTGAAAGATCTTCTATACTTTTTGTAATACATAGAGTGTTGCCCCTAAAGTGAGGGAAAGATCCCAAAGAGGACAAAATCAAAAGATCCCAAAGAGGACAAAATCAAAAGATCCCAAAGAGGACAAATGAGAGATAAATAGAAAGAGCCATTGAGGCCACAAAAAATAAAAAAAAAGAGAAAAAAGAGAAAAAGAAATAAAAAGAGAGAAGGGGGCACACTACTATTTCTTTTGAGAGATCCACACTCGTGCCCATCTTATACCTTGTACTCCATAGAGATTATCATTCATGTATATAGCTATGTGGGGACCTTTACACTATAGAACTTGGCTTGTATATTCCAATGATGAGCCTCCTCAAAAGAGCTCTAGGTCTTCTTGAGCAAGCAAGTTGGATGCACCCCCACTAGTTTCATTGGAGAGCTTACCTTAGCTCATATGTGCATCCGTTGCATAGCAATCCCTACTCCTCACATCATATCTATCATTTGGCTTTCTCTCGCCGATGATTGTCCTCATTGATGTGAGCCTTTCACACCTTTTTTGTTTTCCCCCTCTATCATTTTTTCTCTCTTTGCCATCCTAAGTGTCGACTTTCTTGCTTACGCTCATCCATTGCATGAGTGCTCAAAATATCGAAAGGGAGTGGATCATTTTGACTTGTACCTGGCTGGCGGTCTGGGGATGAGTCAAGATAAGATTCCAAAGAAGACCAAGTGTGAAACTTTAGTAGATTAAGTTCTCAACAATACAAAAACTATGTTTTACTCTCTCATATATCCCTACCCCCTTTCTTGCACGCAAACACCATTTGGAGACATTCGAGTCACGAACAGCGAGAGCTCTTGCACCTTTATGTTCTTATGTTACTTGTTACAATGCTAATATAGACTCTTGCTTGTTATGACTTGAATTGGATTACATGCCTTGATTACTTTACTTAAAAGTTCTTATATGGTTGATAGCATGTCACCACATAAATTATGCTTGTTATCATTTACCTACTCGAGGACGAGCAGGAATTAAGCTTGGGGATGTTGATACGTCCAAAACGTATCTATATATTCTGCTTGCTCCATGCCTCTTTTGTGTGATATTGCTATGATATTTATGCACTTCCATACACTTTTGATCATATTTGGACTAACCTATTAACTCAGTGCACCACAGTGCCAGTTCCTGTTTTCTGCTGTTTTTCTATTTCAGGTTTCCCCCATATTAAAAGTGCCCTAAAAATTCCGGGAAAAATACAGGAAAAATCAGCGTATCGGGAGCTTCAAGAAAAACCAAAGCAGGGCCAGAGGGGAGCCTGGGGTGGCCCAGGCGGCCACCCGGCGCGGCCCCACCCCTGGCCGCGCCAGGGGGGCGCCTGGGGCCCCACCTCCGCCTCTTGTGACCCCCTTTTGCATATATATTGCTCGCGTCCCGAAACCCTCGAGGACGGAACCCTTTTTTACGATCTCGCCTCTGTTCCGCCGCCGCCGCGCTTCCAAGATCGGGAGCAACAGGAGAACTCTTCCCGGCACCCTGCCGTAGGGGAGAACCACCACCGGGAGCTTCTCCACCACCATGGACGCTTCCCGGATGAGTTGTGAGTAGTCCCCCTTGGACCATGGGTCCATGACCAGTAGCTATGTGATGTTCTCCTCCCCTCTTTGTTCTTCATGGATTAGACCTCGTGAGCTGCCCTACATGATCGAGGCACATATGTAATCTTTATGCTGTTGCTCTGCTGAGTTTGCTGGGATCCGATGGATTATGAGATTATGTTCAGATTGTGTGTGAGTAATATATTTGATTCACCTCTTTTATATTTATGTTCTTGAGTAATTCTTGCATGTTCTTCGTTGCTATTTATTGCTTTGGCCGAGTAGTAGGTAGTAACTCCAAGAGGGAACGTTATGCTTGATTGTGGGTTCATCCCCTCGATGACTAGTTTGAGTGACGGAAACATGAGTCTACGGGATGTGTTGTTGCCACAACGGGGAAAACAACGGTGCTTGTACTTGCGGGTGCAAGGATTGTTCACTTTACGCAAAGTTCTTTTAATGCAGTTGTCTGTTGCTTTGAGTTTACACTTTGGGTGGGACTCGCAACTTAATACCAGCGAGATGTTCTGGATAGATATCCCAAGGTGGATGATTAGTAGTAGATGCAGATGGATTTCGGTCTACTTGCATTGGCGTACCGCCCATGCTTTTGAGCCTCTACCTTTCTTTACAGCATAGTTAGCATTGGTTTGCGCACATAATCATGTCAATTGCCCAGCTGTGATTTGTTTACCTCGCTTAGCTGTTTTATCGTCTATTGGGAGAGAGACATCACTAGTGAACATCATGGGACCCCGGTCCATATTACCATCACTGATCACACCCGCTATTTACTTCCTGTTCTTATTTCCTAGTTGTAGTCATACCTATCACTATTACCTCTTGCGTTTGATCCTTTGTAAACAGCAAGGCTGGAGGGATTGACAACCTTTCTGTACTCGTTGGGAGCAAAGTTATTTGTATCTGTGTGCAGGTCCTGTCAACCGCTAAGTTGGCGCCGTTAGCATTGACACCTTCTTGTTGGCCCTCGGAGTCTCACGGGATTCGATCCTTGGTATCTTGCCAAGGGAAACTTGCCGTTACGCTACATCTCAAACCTTCCACTTGGGGTAACCAACGAGGGGCGAGAAGCCATCAAGTATCTTCCAGAAGCGCAAGCCCAACATGAGCCAAATGCTGAGCATGATGAAGCCCTTGCCCAGCGATGCTAAATATCCAAAGGAATTCTTTGTTGAAGACCTAGAGTATCTGCCACGCACCATCTATCATATCATCAGGCGTACTCTATGGCCTGTCAAAGGGCATTCTTCATCAGCCAAGCTTGAAGGCACAATGAAGACATTGGTCTTCTATATCTTCAATGGCATCAGCTTCAATGCTCAAGATTTCTTCATCCGGCAGTTGGCTGTGTCTGGCTCTGATCTGTTTGGTCTGAAGTTATATGCTCCATGAATTATGCGCCTCATCAAGCTTCATTCAGCTATCACCTATCGGGCTTCTGCTCGCAACCATCATATATTCTTGCCAGAAGTTGATATGTCAGCTGAAGCTATATACCAAGAGCCTGCCAAAGAGCCTGTTAGTCTTCACAACGCTGATCACCAGAGCTTCACTCAGCAAATTGAAGGAGTTCCAGCAGTGTCTTTCGTTTATCCTCTGGCTGGCCGTACTCGTCTTCCTCGACATGCTGAAACTGAAGGCACTGAGAGCACCATTTCCCAAAGGCCCCAGAAGCGTTCTCGTGTTCTCAATAACCAAGAGCTTCTGGTTGCCCTCCATCAGAAACAGGATAAGCATCACTACTGGCTGAAGCGTCAGATGCAAAGCCTCTTGGTGGACGTCAATCGCATTCGCAATCTTGCCACCAAGAATGCCTTTGTTTCTCATGAAACCTGTCGGCGGTCATGGAAGAGTTTAACTTTGCTGAGTGCTGAAGCGGATCTTCAAGACGATGGCTTCACATAAAGATTCAAGTTTGATCACACTCCTCCAAGGAATGCTATTCTGCGTCGAACTCCATCCCTTGAAGATTCTGACTACTCCTCCTCTGCTGCAACGGTTGACGCCAGGGTGATAGACGATCAAGATGATGCTACCTCACTACCACCTACTTCAGCGCGTGTCGACACTGCACCAACTACTTCTGCACCGCCAAACACCAACGCCGACCCTGCATCCTCTCCTGCTCCAACTGGGAACGAGTAGAGGCTCTATGTCTTCAAACCTTTTTTTTCCTTACTAACAAAAGGGGGAGAAGCATATGAGTTGATAGTCTTCAAGCGGGTCCATATGGGCGGGTGCTTTATATTTTGCCTAGTGTTTATAACTCTGGTTTTTGCTACATTTGGTTCTTTGAGTTGTAACACTAAAACTGATGGTCGTCTGCTACGTTTTCTGCTACTCTGTAATGCGATGATAAATTCTGCATGTGCTACGTTATATTCTGCACTTAGTCATTTTTGCAGACGTCCATTTCTCATTATGCATATCATTATATTCAACATATCAATTGTGCATGATGAATTGTCTTCATAAGTTGAAGGGGATCTCCACAAGTACAACCTGCCATGTGCATTTGCATTCAAAGGCAAATCAACTATATGCACATCTTCAGGGGGAGCCTTTTGCTACTTACGAAGACAATACCTTTATCCATTAAAATTTCACATACTTTTATCCCCGTTGAAAACTTCAACCAGTTTATCATCAATCACCAAAAAGGGGAAGATTGTAAGTGCATCTAGTGCCACCCCTAGTTGGTTTTGGAGTATTGACGACAAACCTGGTTGAGGGACTAATGTGTTTGTGAGAATTGCAGGATAACACAGGTAGTAGTCCCTCATTGATTCGGTTTACCTACCGGAGATGACCCCTAAAAATGTATGAAGACATTGACAACAGTGGTGGTAAATGAAGATAATCTTATTGAAGACTATGACAAGTGAATACATTGTGTGAAGACTATGGAGCGCGAAGACTTAGATGTTTCATTGTTTCCTTTTCTTCTTTGTTGAGTCATAGGAACCACCATACTGTTAAGTGGGGTCCAAGTGAACTAAGTCAGAATGACTGAAGTGATGCTCAACCAAATCCTATGTCTTCGAGCGAAGACAATGAGAGCAAATCTTATCCAGAGCTGGATGAGTCAGCTTTACTTGTAGCCCAAGTAAAGTTGTCGTGTGAGTGTTTGAAATCTGACCGTTGGAACACGTGTCAGTTCCTTAGTGACCCAGGGTCACTTCGGACAAATCAGGTCGGGTTGCCCAGTGGCTATAAATAGCCCACCCCCTACACCATAAATTGGTGGCTGCTCAGAGTTATTGCACGGCTTTTGTTGTTTGAGAGCAACCCACCTCCGAAGCATTTTAGAGAGTGATCCTTGCGAGGACAAAGCCAACACACCCAGAGCCAAAGAGTGTTAGGCTTCACTGAAGTCTTTCTGTCTGTGTGACCTGAAGACTTATTACACTTGAGGACTATGTTTCCTCTAGTCGGTTAAGCGCCGCGTTCTGAGCATCCAATAGTCATTGTGGATCGTCGATGAACGAAGTCTGGGAATGTTTGGAAGTCTACCTTGAAGACTTACCAGAGTGATTGGGCGAGGACTAGGTGTCCTTAGCTCAAGGGGAATAAGGTGAATACGCGGTCTTCTGAGTTAAATCTCAGCCTCCCTAACCAGACGTACAGTTGTCATAGCTACTGGAACTGGTCCAACAAATCACTGTCTTTCCCGAGCTACTGGTTCTATCCTTTCCTTCCCTTTACTTACTGTCTTACGTTGTGAAGTCATTGCCTGCCTGCCTTATCTGATTGACTTCACTGTGTGACTACTTGTTCTGATTGGCTTCATTCCTTCTTCCCTCTTGATCCTTACTGCCTAGCTGCTATTAGTCTTCATGCTTTCACTTTATTGAATACCTGACTATGGCTTGTCTAGTGTAGTCTACTTTCTGCTGCATACAAATAGGATTGGATTTACCCTTTGTCTTCGAAACTACCATGTTTTGAAGCATTTCACAAAAATCGCCTATTCACCCCCCCCTCTAGTCGATATACTGCACTTTCACCTAGAATTTGTTAGAATATTCTATGTGCTTCACTTATATCTTTTGAGCTAAGTAGTTTTGCTCTGGTGCTTCACTTATATCTTCTAGAGCATGGTGGTGATTTTATTTTGTAGAAATTGTTGATCTCTCATGCTTCACTTATATCCTTTTGAGAGTCTTTTAGAACAGCATGGTAATGTGCTTTGGTTATAAAACTAGTCCTAATATGATAGGAATCCAAGATGAATGTAGTAAGAACTTTCATATAAAGTGCATTGAATATGATGAGAAGTTTGATACTTGATGATTGTTTTGAGATATGGGGATGGTGATATTAGAGTCATGCTAGTGGAGTAATTATGAAATTGAGAAATACTTGTGTTAAAGTTTGTGATTCCCGTAGCATGCACGTATGGTGAACCGCTATGTGATGAAGTTAGAGCATGAGGTATTTGTTGAGTGTCATCCTTTGTGCGGAGGTCGGGGGCGCGCGATGGTTAACTCCTACCAACCTCCCCCCTAGGAGCATGCGTTGATTACTTTGTTTTGATGACTCGTAAATTTTTGCAATAAGTATATGAGTTCTTTATGACTAATGTTGAGTCCATGGATTATACACACTCTCACCCTTCCACCATTGCCAGCTTCTCTTGTACCGCGCAACTTTCGTCGGTACCATACACCCACCATATACCTTCCTCAAAACAGCCACCATACTTACCTATCATGGCATTTCCATAGCCACTCCGAGATATATTGCCATGCAACTTTCCACCTTTTCTTTCATATGACACACTTCATATTATCATATTGCCATGCATGATCATGTAGTTGACATTGTATTTGTGGCTAGGCCACCATGCATAATTTTTCATACATGTCACTCTTTATTCATTGCACATCTCGGTACACCGCCAGAGGCATTCATATAGAGTCATGCTTTGTTCTAGTATCGAGTTGTAATATCGAGTTGTAAATCAATATAAGTGTGATGATCATCATTATTAGAGCATTGTCCCAAAGAAAAAAAAGAAAAAAAGGAAAGGCCAAGAAAAAAATAAAAAGAAAAGGGACAATGCTACTATCTTTTTCCACACTTGTGCTTAAATGTAGCACTATGTTCTTCATGATAGAGAGTCTCTTGTTTAGTCACTTTCGTATACTAGTGGGAATTTTCATTATAGAACTTGGCTTGTATATTCCAACGATGGGCTTCCTCAAATGCCCGAGGTCTTCGTGAGCAAGCAAGTTGGATGCACACCCACTTAGTTTCTTTTGTTGAGCTTTCATGCATTTATAGCTCTAGTGCATCCATTGCATGGCAATCCCTACTCACTCACATTGATATCTATTAATGGGCATCTCCATAGCACGTTGATACGCCTAGTCGATGTGAGACTATCTTCCTCCTTTTTGTCTTCTCCACAACCACCATTCTATTCCACCTATAGTGTTATATCCATGGCCCACGCTCATGTAGGGATGAAAATGGAATGGAAACTTTCCGCTTTTCCGGAGGAAAAATGGAAATGAAGAGGAAATATGAAAACGGAAACGAAAATTTGCAAAATGGAAGTGGAAATGGAATTTTTATGCGGAAAAGGAAATAAAAACGGAACGGTGTTTTCCGTGGAACAAACACGAAAACGAAACTTTCCGTTTCCGTGAATATGGAATTTTTGTTTTTACTATAGACTTATGGCTGGTTTGTAGTCCAACCGCCAAACAACACAGAATGACATAATGAGTAGAATAGATCATTTGAGGCCCAACTTCTACTACCACACATGTACTCAGCTTGATCTTATAGCCATGTTAAGAATTCATAAAGTGTTTGTTTTTGTGTGTTTTTCTCTATGATTCAAGGGGGTTTTATGTTCTGGTCAACGCACACTTTTGTTTCCGTCTCTGCTTTGTATTCGCTTTGTGTACATTTCCGTTAGTATTTGTTTCCGTATTCATTTTGGGGTTTTCCGTATTCGTTTCCGCTTCTACAAAAAATATGAAAACTAATATGGTAGCACTCAGTTCCGTCCGTTTCCGCTCCGTTTTCATCCCTACGCTCATGTATTGCGTGAAAGTTGAAAGGTTTGAAAAAATGGAGTATGAAAACAAGTGATTGGCTGAAACCGGGGTTGTGCATGATATGAATATTTTGTGTGATGAAGAGGGAGCATAGCCAGACTATATGATCTTGTAGGGATAACTTTCTTTGGCCATGTTATTTTGAGAAGACATGATTGCTTTGTTAGTGTGCTTGAAGTATTACTATTTCTTATGTCAATATAGAGTTTTGTCTTGAATCTTTCAGATCTGAACATTCATGGCACAATAAATAAATTACATTGAAAATTATGTTGGTTAGCATTCCACATCAAACATTCTGTTTTTATCATTTACCTACTCGAGGACGAGCAGGAATTAAGCTTGGGGATGCTTGATACGTCTCCAACGTATCTATAATCTTTTATTGTTCCATGCTATTATATATGATGTTTTGGATGTTTAATGGGCTTTATCATACACTTTAATATTATTTTTGGGACTAACCTATTAACCCATAGGCCCAGTGCAGATTGCTGTTTTTTTTTTGCCTATTTCAGGGTTTCGCAGAAAAGAATATCAAACGGAGTCCAAACGAAATGAAACCTTCGCGAGAGTTATTTTTGGAACAATATCAACACAAGAGACTTGGAGTACACGCGAGGGAACGAAGGAGGCGGCCACGAGGGTCCAGGGCGCGCCCCTCCTATAGGGCACGTCCCCCATCCTCGTGGGCCCCCTCTGGCTCCCCCGATGCCCTCCTTCCTCCTATATATACCCATGTACCCTGAAAACATCGAGGCAATAGAGAAAACCCGAATTCCATCGTCGCAACCTTCTGTTCCCGTGAGATCCCATCTTGGGGCCTGTTCCGGAGCTCCGCCGGAGGGGGGGGGGGGATCTTCCACGGAGTGCTTCTACATCAACACCATTGCCTCACCATGAGTTGTGAGTAGTTTACTACAGACCTTCGGGTCCATAGTTAGTACCTAGATGGCTTCTTCTCTCTTTTTGGATCTCAATACCAAGTTCTCCTTGGTCTTCGAGGAGATCTATTCGATGTAATCTTTTCGCGGTGTGTTTGTCGAGATCCGATGAATTGTGGGTTTATGATCAAGATTATCTATAAGAAATATTTGGTTCTTTTCTGAATTCTTTTATGTATGATTATAATATCCTTGCAAGTCTCTTCCAACTATTGGTTTGGTTTGGCCTACTAGATCTATAGTTCTTGCCATGGGAGAAGTGCTTGGTTTGGGTTCAATCTTGCGGTGTCCTTTCCCAGTGACAGTAGGGGCAGCAAGGCACGTATTGTATTATTGCCATCGAGGATAAAAACATGGGGTTTATATCATATTGCTTGAGTTTATCCCTCTACATCATGTCATCTTGCTTAAAGCATTACTCTGTTCTTATGAACTTAATACTCTAGATGCATGCTGGATAGCGGTCGATGTGTGGAGTAATAGTAGTAGATGTAGAATCGTTTCGGTCTACTTGTCACAGACGTGATGCCTATATACAATGATCATGCCTAGATATTCTCATAATTATTCGCTTTTCTATCAATTGCTCGACAGTAATTTGTTCACCCACCGTAGAATTTTGCTATCATGAGAGAAGCCACTAGTGAAACCTATGGCCCCCGGGCCTATTCTCAACATTTCAATCTACAATCTACTTTACTTTGCTGTTTTTACTTCCTATTCTTATATCCAAAAATACAAAAAATATCAAACTATCCTATCTATCAGATCTCACTTTCGTAAGTGACCGTAAAGGGATTGACAACCCCTTATCGCGTTGGCTGCGAAGTTCTTATTTGTTTGCGCAGGTGCGAGGGACTCGCGCGTGGTCTCCTACTGGATTGATACCTTGGTTCTCGAAAACTGAGGGAAATCCTCTACTGTGCTGCATCACCCATTCCTCTTCGAGGGAATACAACGCAAGCTTGAGAAGTAGCATGCTGCTGCAAGTGCATGGTGTCCATCGGGCGTGTAGGCAGCACGTGCGTTGTGACCGCCACTGCGTGCAGCTGCAACATCCGAGCGCAGCCACCGTGTGCTGCTGCTGCTATGTGTGAGCCACCGCCGTGTGCTGGCCCTGCGTATGCTAGCCGCCTACGTGCTTGTTGTGGGTGTCCAAGGCCAATGGAGGCCGCCTCCTTTAGCTCACGCTTGCCCTGCTGCCTTCACGCCTCTATCAATTTCTCCGCCCATCTCTTACAGGTATCCATACTTCCTTCCTTCTCTCCTCCTCTTGATTAGCATGCTCCTTTCCAATCCACTCCCCTCCTTTGATTTGACACCTATAACTTTTTATCTTTGTGCAGAATATTCTGTGTATATGCCTACAAGGTGCTTGATGAAAATCCAAACAAGCTACATGGGAAGATTACTTCCTTTTTATGCTTTTTTGTGTACTCAATAATTCTTTCTTCTTCCTCTGAAATTTAGCTGCAGCCATCAACAAATTAGACCCCACAAGTTCTTCCCCAAAATGTATTGTACATGCAAGATAAATACATGACCAAAAATATGCAAAGCACTTTAATAGATGTTGCAAAGCATTTTAAATATATGTTGTAAGTTTACTCCCTAGGTTTATATTGAGATGCAATACACATATGTGAACTAGTGATATGTAGGACATTTTCAATAGAGATACTCATTGTCTTCACCATTTACTCTTAGACATGAAAAGCATCAGCTATATAGTATTATTCATTGGATATATTGTATGTTAACACACAAGGTACATCTCTATGAAAAAAACAATGGGATATAAACATTAAATGCATAATGCATCTTAGAAATTGTTAACTCTTGAGAAGTTTAACTTAAAAAGCTATTTTCTCAACTATTGGTACTACCGCAGATGTCATTCTAGGGGTATTAAGATTAGTTTTCCAAACCATGTGTAAATCTAAATTCTAGGTGTGCAGAGATCTATTTTCTCAACTATTGGTACTATTGTAGTCTCTAGAGGCGTAGATATCTATTGCTAACCATCTAAATTTCTACATCAACAGCTTGGTCTTAAGCTTACAAAATCGACTACTTTGTCTCAGCAATAATAGGATGTAATTGTTTTGACTGCTAGACATGGGCGTTCATAGAATTTTGTCCTCACTTCTTGGCCCCAATTCAAATTAGTTTTTCTTCTTCTCCTCACGAGTGTTAGTTCATTTGACGCTTTTACTGTCATACTTAGAGCCCTGGTCCAGAATAGTTTTTTCCTTCCAATTGAGGTTAGTGGTTTTGTATATCAATTTTGTGTTCACAATTTTGCGTCGGACCATAGAAGCATTTTGTCTCATGCTTTGGAAGTCCTGCTCTATTTTCTATACAAATTCTAGATCGCCAGTTCTGTAATGCCCCAGATGTAATACTTTCCCTTTTGGGCAATATAATATATCTCCGGCTTCATTAATTCCATTCCGGGTTCTTTGTCTTTTTGGGTTTTCGCCGTTTTGTCGTGTTGCGTGTGTGGCATTCATTCATATCATGTAGTCATGTGCATCGCATTGCATTTGTGTTGTTGTTTGCATCCGGTTCCACGCGTTCCTTCCCGTTGTCCGTTTCGCGTTCCGGAGCTCCCTCACGTGTCCGTGGCGTCCCCGAGGCCTACTTTGGTGTTTGTCCGTGTAACGTTACCGGTTTGGCACGAGACTTGTCGTGTGTTGTTGTTTTGGTTTGTGTAACCCGCCTGTCAAATCTCGTCGCGTTTGGAGTTCGTTTGGTGCTCCAACAGTTATTCTCGTGGGCTAAAAGTGCCTCCACTTTGAGGCCCAAGACACCCCTCCAACAGTCCACCAAACCAGCCCAAACCCCTCCCTTCATCTAGGCCATCCAATTCTAATCGCGTGGCCGAAAACCACACCTCATTTGGACAACCCTAGCTCCTTGTGCCTATATATTTGTCCACCTTCCTCAAATTTTGCCCCAAAACAAGGAAACCCTAGCCTCATCCCCTTCCTCCAGCCTTCTTCTACCTCTAGCCACCGGAATCCGCGCCTCCTCGCCGGAGTTCTCGAGGCTCGCCGGAGCACCTCGCCAGAGGAGCCCTCCATCCGCCTCTCCTCACCGACCGCCACCCCGCCGGCCACTTCCCCTGCGCCTCCGCCGCCGGGCCATCGGGCCAGAGCCGCCGCCAGGGATCGAAGGATCCTCGATCCCGATCGGTTCGTTCCCCAGGCGCAGCTGGGCCGAGCCCTAGCCGATCTGGGCCGGCCCCGCCGATCGCTGCCCGCGCGCCAGACCGCACCGCCCCGCGGCAGCCCGCTCGACCGAGGCGTTTGGGCCTCCTTCCCTCCCGCAGGCCGAGCCGGCCCAGCCGCGCAGACCGCTCGAGGCCACCGCCGGCACTGCAGCTCGAGGAGCTCCAGATCGGGGCCGAGGCACCCGATCCCCTTCGCTCAGCGCCCTATCAGGCCGACCCGACCCGGTTGCCGCCCGACCCGCTTCGCCCGCGCGGCCCGATCCGCCGGCTGCCGCCCGATCCGCTTCTTCCAGCCCGCGTTGACTCCGTTGACCCGGAGGTAGTCCGAAATTCCACTAAGTCCCTCTGTTTTTCTAGTTTCTGGTGCAGTTTTCAAATGATGATAACTTTGTGTGTGATGCTCCGATTTGAGTGAATGAGATGTCCAGACGTTCGTGGAGACTTGTACTACATTTCATTCCATTATGCCATGCATATTTGAGATCATCTAGATGCTTAAAAATCTGTTGCAAGAGTGCATCTCGTTATAAACTGCTGTTAGTGTTGTTTTCATGCCATCTTTGCATAGTGATAACTTGGTGCTCGTTTATCCGAATGATGCAAATGACATGTCCACGTGTTCGTCTTGTCATGCTCTACATGTTAAATGCTTAAGTTTGCATGATAGAATTAATCTTGCCATGCTTATCCCCGTTGCAAAGTGCTATGTGGCTGTTATGTTGTTAAACTTGTTATGAGATGTCATTTTGAGGAGCTCATTGCTATCATTGTGATTGTCCCCATGATGCATGCTTAGGTGTTTTGGATTCACCTTCATGTGTACTTTGTTGTAGTACTTACCACTTGCCATGTTTAGTTTTGAGGTGACTTAAACTTGCTCTCAAAGATTCCATGATGAAACTGCTGTTTCGACACTTAGTGAAATTTCACTAAGTCTGGAATCTGTAATTTCCAGATGCCATGTTTGCTTGTTGTTCTAGGCCAATCCATGTTAGTTTTGGGTTGACTCTTGATGATTCCTTGTAGTATATATTGTTGGCTATCCATTCATGCTCTCACATGCTTATTTGAGTGGCTGTAGCATATTTAACTTTTGCTCCCAAGTTGCAATAAATTACTGCTGTCAGGATTTTGTTGTCAAGTTCAATATGTCATAGCTTGTTGCTATTGATCCATGGCTCCTTTGGGGGGTGCTCCAATGGACTTATTTCCTGTAGGATATGTCTAGTTTATGTCCATACTCTTTGGCATGATGTTTGAGTGCTGTAGCTTATTTATCTATTGCTCCGAAGTTGCTATGTGGCTGTAATTTTCAGCTTTCGCATGTTTATTGTTTTGTGTGTAACTTTTAGCCCGTAGCTCCGTTTTGAGCAAGTCTTATATGAAACTTGGTTGATTTTTCATGTAGATTCATAATATCCTATTGTTATCATGTTTTGAAGCTTTTTGCTTGAGTGTATATTTTCCATGCTCCTTGTGCTTCCATAGTGCATCAGTCATGCATCCAACATATTTTCGTGTGCGCATTGCATCTTGTTGATTCGTGCCTTGTGTGGTTGTGTTGATTAGAGCCGGAAGCTGAGACCGAGTACGAGTACGAGCACGAGGTTACCACCGAGCTTGAGAACGAGGACCCCTCTTACGATCCCATCGACAACTCTTCAGGCAAGATGACCGAACCCCGATAACATTACTATCTTTGCCTATTGCTAGAAGTCTCAATCTATAGTTTTGCCTCGATGCCCATGTTTTTCCTGTCAGCCTCCTATTTGTAACCATGATCCTGTCTAACCACCCTACCTATGCAAACCATTGATTGGCTATACGTAGGCTTCGCTCAGCCCCTCTTATAGCATTGTTAGTTGCAGGTGAAGATTGAAGATGCTTTCTTCATGTTGAAGTTTGTTGCGTTATATCACACTATATAAATGCTTAAAATGAAATCATCTTTATATTGGTAATGGGTGGAAGGCTAAGCCTTTTGCTTGGTGATTTGTTCCACTCATGCCGCTAGGAACCGTATAAACCGGTGTTATGTTCATTGATTATGTGTTCCTCACACGGTTGGGGTTATGGGACCCCCTCGATAAACTGCTAAGTGCTAAGTCTTTTCCAGCAAGTCCCAACATTGGTACTATTTGCCTAATAACTAATAAACTTGCATAGTGAGTAATTAACCCTCTTTCTTAATCAACAACCCCGGGCCAGTGCTCCACATGAGTGTTGGTCCGAACTGGGCAACCTGCGAGGCCACCTCGAGGAAACTCAAGGTCTGGTAAAAACCCGTAGCTTTTCCCATCCGGTCGTGGCCTGAGACGAGATACGCGCGGCTACTATCAGGGTGTCGGCACGCCGGGAGGATTTGCTGGATTAGCCTTACCTTAGTTCAGAGTATCTTGAGCACGGGATTCCGAGAATACTCGGGCCTTCCCACCTTGGAGTTGCGACTCCGCGGATCGTGGGCTTGTCATGGGCCAAGTTGGAACACCCCTGCAGGGTTTTGAACTTTCGAAAGCCGTGCCCGCGGTTATGTGGCAGATGGGAGCTTGTTAATATCCGGTTGTAGAAAACTTGACACCATGTTCCAATTCACTACCAGCGTGAGTACCGTGACTGTCATTTTCCGAAAGGGATTCGGGAGATGAACACGGTGGGGTTATGTTTGACTTGATTAGTTTAGGATCACTTAGTGATCATCTCTCGACCGAGGCACCTTCTCTTCTCGCTCTCATTCACGTAAGCTAGGCTAGTGCTGCTGCAACCACTTATTCTTATTCTTTCTTCAGCCTTGTTCCACACCCAAGGCTTAAATAGTAATGTTACCCGGGAACGGGATTGCTGAGTCCTCTGTGGCTCACAGTTACTTCACCACACCAGATGCAGGTCCGATGGTGAGCTATCCAGGCGATGTCACTGAGCTAGACTAGGAGTACGACGAGGAGCGTAGCCGTTACTATGTCTGTTACCCCGATGATCAGTAGTGGTTCTTCTACTAGGATTCGATCTAGACCTGTGGATTTAAATTATGTTTGGTATCTTGTCATTTGGATTTACCCTTAGATGGGCTGTGATGTTTTATTGAATGATGATTTGGACATGTAATGTATTTTGTGTGACGTGGCGAGTGTAAGCCAACTATTTTATGTTTTCCATCCCCATTTTTACATGAGTTGTGCAAAGATACCAAACTTGCGATCACTCCAGCATGGGATTATGTCTTTAAGTCGTGCCTCGACACGTAGGAGATATAGTCCCATGTTGGGCATTACAAGTTGGTATTCAGAGCCTTCTCCGACCTAGAAGCCCCCACTGATTGATCGAATCGTTGACGGTCGAGTCTAGGCACACACTGAAAATATTTTTGAGTCCTATATTTATATCGGAGAGTAGGATTTCTTGTGCTTCTCATCCCCTTTCTCTCTGGTGAGGACTCCTGACGACTACTCTTGCCTCTTCTACTTTCAAAAATTGCACCAATTTTTTTTTAGGAATCTCGCGAGTATTGTGGGATTGTTTCGATGTTCTTGTGACGAGAATATTGTTCTCGATGCCTCCTGACATTAGGGGTTGTGGCGTGTCCCGGGGAGTTGAGCTTCGGGGTATTGTCGTCACAAGCATATCGCGACAGTACTAAATACTTAAGACGGCCGACATCGAAAATCTCTCCTATACGGTTAGTGGCAAGATAACCCCGACATCACCCAGTACTGGGGAGGTAGTTCGGGAGTATTGCCATAGCTTGGTATAGTGGATGCTTTTCGAAGGTCCGAGGTAGACGGTTTCCGAGAAAGACTGGTTATGTGTTGAAGGATGGATACAGCTGGATGTAGGTTTAGAGTTGATTGCGCGGTGCTTCCCCTGTATCCCCAACACCTGATTGCATAACTGGAAACTTTCGGAAATTAATAGGTGGGTTTATCCAGTAGATCGTAGGCATTCTTCCAACGAATGCAGGTTAGCGAGTTCGGGGTTCTACATTGAGTGAAGTCGTTTTATGACCGATGTTTCGATCGGGAGTTGCATCTTAAAGGGTCCTTGGCTATGCTGATCCGGGGATTGCAAAACCCTTTCGTAACGCGTTTATAAGCTTTCAGCACAAATATGTTAGAACGAAGCTCCTATCTTGTGTTTGTTTCTGTCTGTACCTTGTTGTTTTTCTTATTTACCTTTTGTCCCCTATGTGGCTTCTCGTGAAGATTGTTGTTATCATTTAACTGAGAATTTCATTCGTTCCTCTTGTTCGAATGATTATTGTGAAGACTATGTTGCATTTCAATCCGTTGATTCAGCTTATACCTTCTTTCAATCAAATTGCTGATTCGTGGTCATCTCTTTCAGGATGGCTCCGAAACGGGTTCCCAACGCTAACCCAGAGGGTGAAGAGGTCCCAGAGCGTCCTCCTTCCCCTCCTCCTCCGTTTGAGGCTTGGAGAGCGATTATGCAAACTACAAACCAAAACACCCAGATGTTGATGCAGATGATGCAAGCTAATCAAGCTAATCAGGGTGCTCCATGGAACCAAGGCAATTTCTTCAACCAGCAGCACCATGCTACTCTCAACCAGTTCTTGGCCAATCAACCAAAAGCTTTCAGTTACTGTGTCGACCCTCTTGATGCTGAAGATTGGTTAACCGATATCAAGAAGCATTTTGAGTGCAGTAACGTAAGGAAAGAGGACTATGTGAAGTTTGCAGCCTTCCAACTCAAAGACCAAGCAGCTGACTGGTGGCAGCAGTACAAAGACTCCAGGCCAGGTCGTGTGATCTCTTGGGAGGATTTCTGCAAGGATTTTCGCTCTCACCACATTCCAACAAGTGTCATCGAGGGTATGCGTGAGCAATTCCGCAACCTGAAGCAGGGCTCTATGACTGTCTACCAGTATAATGTCAAGTTCCAAAACCTCGCCCGCTATGCTAAGCAAGACATTCCTGATGCCAAGAGCAAAATCTATCAGTTTCGTGGTGGTCTGAAAGATGAACTTCAACTTGCTCTCACCTTGTTCGAGCCCGATGAGTTCGACAAATTCTATAACATGGCGCTTAAGCAAGAGGCAGCCCAGCTCAAGATGGAGGCTTCCAAAAAGAGGATTCGAGATGCCGTTCACTCCTCCTCATCTTCTCAAGTCGTCGCGAAGCAACAAAATTTTTGGCTTCCTCCTCCTCCAGTGATTCGAGCTCCTTACAACAACTCCAACAACAACAAGAACTCTAGTGGATGTGGTTTCTCCCACCCACCCAACCCGAGCAACCAGTCGAAGAATCAGTTTCAGTCTCAAGGTTCCAAGTCAAGTGGTTCTCATTTCCGTCCTCTCTCAGAAGTGACTTGCAACAAGTGCACTCAGAAAGGTCACTATGCTAACAAGTGCCCCAACCCGAAGCACCTTCCACCTCCCCCACCTGTGAGCACATCTATGGTCAAGCACATTCCCAAGCAAGCAAGGGTCAATCTGATGAATGCAGCGCAAGCGGAGAATCTTCTGATGTGATTTTGGGTAACCTTCCAGTTAACTCTATACCTACTAAAGTGTTGTTTGATTCGGGTGCTTCTTATTCTTTCATGTCATATCCATTTGCATCCAAGAATAATGTTCACTCTGAAGCTTTACCAAGACCTTTAAGTGTTATATCACCTGGCAAGAGATTGAGGTCTAGTATGGTGGCTCCGAATGTGTCTATTCACATGGGTGATTACCGCTTTCTGGCTAATCCGGTGGTTCTCGGCAATTCCGACATCGACCTTATCCTCGGGATGGACTGGCTTTCTCAGCATGATGCTCAAATTGATTGTGCACAGAAGGAAGTCAAGATTACTCATCCTGATGAAGATGTGATTATCTTCGCCTCCAGGGATAACACTATCAGGCTTTTCTCTCTCAATGACAAGGGCGAGATTAATGCCATCTCTCAAATTCCGGTGGTTAACGAATACCAAGACGTCTTTCCTGAAGAACTTCCAGGCATGCCTCCACACCGTCAAGTGGAATTCGTCATTGAACTCGAGCCTGGTACTGAGCCAGCATGCCGGCGTCCGTACAAGCTCTCTCCTAGAGAATTGAAGGAGTTGAAGAAGCAGCTTGATGAACAGGAACGTTTGGGTCTGATCAGGCCTAGTACGTCTCCTTGGGGCTGTGGTGTCTTATTTGTCAAGAAGAAGGATGGCACGGAGCGTCTCTGCGTCGATTACCGGCCATTGAACAAGAAGACAATAAAGAACAAGTATCCGCTCCCCAACATCAATGAACTGTTCGAGCAGCTCAAAGGAGCTAAAGTGTTCTCTAAGCTCGATCTCCGAATGGGCTATCACCAAATTCGCATTCGCGAGGAAGATATCCACAAGACTGCCTTCAGAACGAGCTACGGCTCATATGAGTATACAGTCATGTCTTTTGGTCTCGCTAATGCTCCACCTACCTTCTCGAGAATGATGCACTACATCTTCAACCCCTACACCGGCGAGTTTGTGCTTGTGTATCTGGATGACATTTTGGTATTTTCCAAGAATGAAGAAGATCACGAAAAGCACCTTCGTCTCGTTCTCGACAGACTCCGTGAACATAAGTTCTATGCCAAGTTCTCCAAGTGCGAATTTTGGCTCGATAAGGTCTTGTATCTGGGCCATATCATCTCAGCTGACGGTATTGCGGTAAACCCCGAGAAAGTTGAAGCAATTGTCAACTGGGAAGCTCCTCAGAACGTCAAGCAACTCCGAAGCTTTCTTGGTCTTGCCAGCTATTGCAGAAGGTTCGTTGAGAACTTCTCCAAGATTGCCAAGCCTCTTTCCAACTTGCTGCAGAAGAATGTCAAGTACTACAGGTCTCCAGAGTGTGAAGTGGCATTCAAAACTCTCAAAGAAAAGCTCGTCTCCGCTCCAGTTCTAACTCCTCCAGATGAGTCCAAGCCCTACGAAGTATTCTGTGATGCTTCTCTTCAAGGACTTGGTGATGTGCTTATGCGGGACAAGAGAATTGTAGTTTACACTTCTTGTCAGCTGAAGCCAAGTGAGAAGAACTACCCCACACATGATCTTGAACTAGCAGTTGTGGTACATGCTTTGATTACGTGGAGACATCTGTTGTTGGGCAGAAAAGTCGACATCTTCACTGATCACAAGAGCTTGAAGTACATCTTTACACAGCCTAATCTGAACCTCCGCCAGACTCGTTGGGTAGAAATGATTCAAGAGTATGATCCCAGCATTGAATACAGTCCTGGCCAGGCAAATGTGATTGCAGATGCTTTGAGCAGAAAGGCATATTGCAACAGCCTTCTTATCAAGCCGTTCCAGCCTGAGCTTTGCGAAGCTTTCAGGAAACTCAACCTCCAAGTTGTTCCGCAGGGTTTTCTTGCAAATCTTCAAGTTGCTCCTACCTTGGAAGATCAAGTCCGTGAGGCCCAACTCAGTGATGCGATGGTGCAGAAGGTGAAACATGGTATTTCAAAGGGCACTCCTAAATACAAGTGCTATCGCATTGATGAGAGAGATACCTTGTTCTTCGAGGACAGACTCGTCGTTCCCAAAGGTGATCTCAGGAAGCTCATAATGGAAGAAGCACATGATTCCCTCCTTTCCATTCATCCTGGTAGCTCCAAGATGTATCAAGATCTCAAGCAGTCTTACTGGTGGACACGCATGAAAAGGGAGATTGCCCAATTCGTGAATGAATGTGATGTCTGCAGAAGAGTGAAGGCAGAGCATCAACGTCCAGCCGGTCTTCTCCAACCTCTTCCTATCCCGAGTGGAAATTCGACCACATTGAAATGGATTTCGTCACTGGCTTTCCTAAGTCCAAGAGAGGGAATGATTCTATCTTTGTGGTGATTGACAAGCTTACCAAAGTCGCTCACTTCCTTCCAGTCAAAGAATCCATCAATGCAGCTCAATTGGCAGAGCTGTACACTTCCAGAATTGTGTCCTTACATGGCATTCCTCAAGTCATCTCCTCAGACCGTGGAAGTTTGTTCACTTCAAAGTTCTGGGACTCCTTTCAGTCTGCCATGGGCACTAAGATCAGGTTCAACACTGCTTTTCACCCTCAGACTAGTGGTCAAGTCGAGAGAGTGAATCAGATTCTAGAAGACATGCTCAGAGCCTGTGTCATATCTTTTGGCATGAAATGGGAAGATTGCCTTCCATTTGCCGAGTTCTCTTACAACAACAGCTTTCAAGCAAGCGCTGGCAAAGCTCCGTTTAAAATCCTCTATAGCAAAAAGTGCCGTACCCCTCTCAACTGGTCCGAAACAGGTGAACGTCAACTTCTTGGCAATGACTTGATCTCAGAAGCCGAAGAGATGTGCAAAGTCATACGTGAGAATCTCAAGGCCACTCAGTCGCGTCAGAAGAGTTACTATGACGGCAAGCATCGTGACTTGGCCTTCGACATTGGTGATCATGTCTATCTCCGTGTTTCTCCTATGAAAGGCACCCAAAGATTCGGTATCAAAGGAAAGCTTGCTCCTAGATACGTCGGGCCTTTCAAGATCCTTGGCAAAAGAGGCGATCTAGCCAATCAACTTGAGCTCCCTTCCAACTTCGCCAATGTTCATGATGTGTTTCATGTGTCTCAACTTCGCAAGTGCTTCAAGACTCCTGAACGCATGATTCCGTTTGAAGAGATTGATCTTCAACAAGACTTGTCTTACCGAGAGCACCCTGTTGCTATTCTCGAAGAAACCGAGCGCAAGACCCGCAACAAGTCCATCAAATTCTTGAAAGTCAAGTGGTCACACCATACCGACCGAGAAGCTACGTGGTAACGAGAAGATCATCTTCGTTCCGAGTACCCTTCCTTTTTCCAGTCCTAGATCTCGGGACGAGATCTTTTTGTAGTAGAGGAGAGTTGTAATGCCCTGGATGTAATACTTTCCCTTTTGGGCAATATAATATATCTCCGGCTTCATCAATTCCATTCCGGGTTCTTTGTCTTTTTGGGTTTTCGCGGTTTTGTCGTGTTGCGTGTGTGGCATTCATTCATATCATGTAGTCATGTGCATCGCATTGCATTTGTGTTGTTGTTTGCATCCGGTTCCACGCGTTCCTTCCCGTTGTCCGTTTCGCGTTCCGGAGCTCCCTCACGTGTCTGTGGCGTCCCCGAGGCCTACTTTGGTGTTTGGCCGTGTAACGTTACCGGTTTGGCGCGATACTTGTCGTGTGTTGTTGTTTTGGTGTGTGTAACCCGCCTGTCAAATCTCGTCGCGTTTGGAGTTCGTTTGGTGCTCCAACAGTTATTCTCGTGGGCTAAAAGTGCCTCCACTTTGAGGCCCAAGACACCCCTCCAACAGCCCACCAAACCAGCCCAAACCCCTCCCTTCATCTAGGCCATCCAATTCTAATCGTGTGGCCGAAAACCACACCTCATTTGGACAACCCTAGCTCCGTGTGCCTATACATTTGTCCATCTTCCTCAAATTTTGCCCCAAAACAAGGAAACCCTAGCCTCATCCCCTTCCTCCAGCCTTCTTCTACCTCTAGCCACCGGAATCCGCGCCTCCTCGCCGGAGTTCTCGAGGCTCGCCGGAGCACCTCGCCGGAGGAGCCCTCCGGCCGCCTCTCCTCACCGACCGCCACCCCGTCGCCGCGGGCCGTGCGCCGCGCCGCCGGCCGGCCAGGCCCCGCCGGCCACTTCCCCTGCGCCTCCGCCGCCGGGCCATCGGGCCAGAGCCGCCGCCAGGGATCGAAGGATCCTCGATCCCGATCGGTTCGTTCCCCAGGCGCAGCTGGGCCGAACCCTAGCCGATCTGGGCCGGCCCCGCCGATCGCCGCCCGCGCGCCAGACCGCACCGCCCCGCGGCAGCCCGCTCGACCGAGGCGCCTGGGCCTCCTTCCCTCCCGCAGGCCGAGCCGGCCCAGCCGCGCAGACCGCTCGAGGCCACCGCCGGCACTGCAGCTCGAGGAGATCCAGATCGGGGCCGAGGCACCCGATCCCCTTCGCTCAGCGCCCTATCGGGCCGACCCGACCCGGTTGCCGCCCGACCCGCTTCGCCCGCGCGGCCCGATCCGCCGGCTGCCGCCCGATCCACCTCCACCGGCCCGATCCGCTTCTTCCAGCCCGCGTTGACTCTGTTGACCCGGAGGTAGTCCAAAATTCCACTAAGTCCCTGTGTTTTTCTAGTTTCTGGTGCAGTTTTCAAATGATGATAACTTTGTGTGTGATGCTCCGATTTGAGTGAATGAGATGTCGAGACGTTCGTGGAGACTTGTACTACATTTCATTCCATTATGCCATGCATATTTGAGACCATCTAGATGCTTAAAAATCTGTTGCAAGAGTGCATCTCGTTATAAATTGCTGTTAGTGTTGTTTTCATGCCATCTTTGCATAGTGATAACTTGGTGCTCGTTTATCCGAATGATGCAAATGACATGTCCACGTGTTCGTCTTGTCATGCTCTACATGTTAAATGCTTAAGTTTGCATGATAGAATTAATCTTGTCATGCTTATCTCCATTGCAAAGTGCTATGTGGCTGTTATGTTGTTAAACTTGTTATGAGATGTCATTTTGAGGAGCTCATTGCTATCATTGTGATTGTCCCCATGATGCATGCTTAGGTGTTTTGGATTCACCTTCATGTGTACTTTGCTGTAGTACTTACCACTTGCCATGTTTAGTTTTGAGGTGACTTAAACTTGCTCTCAAAGATGCCATGATGAAACTGCTGTTTCAACACTTAGTGAAATTTCACTAAGTCTGGAATCTGTAATTTCCTGATGCCATGTTTGCTTGTTGTTCTAGGCCAATCCATGTTAGTTTTGGGGTGACTCTTGATGATTCCTTGTAGTATATATTGTTGGCTATCCATTCATGCTCTCACATGCTTATTTGAGTGGCTGTAGCATATTTAACTTTTGCTCCCAAGTTGCAATAAATTACTGCTGTCAGGATTTTGTTGTCAAGTTCAATATGTCATAGCTTGTTGCTATTGATCCATGGCTCCTTTGGGGGTGCTCCAATGGACTTATTTGCTGTAGGATATGTCTAGTTTATGTCCATACTCTTTGGCATGATGTTTGAGTGCTGTAGCTTATTTATCTATTGCTCCGAAGTTGCTATGTGGCTGTAATTTTCAGCTTTCGCATGTTTATTGTTTTGTGTGTAACTTTTAGCCCGTAGCTCCGTTTTGAGCAAGTCTTATATGAAACTTGGTTGATTTTTCATGTAGATTCATAATATCCTATTGTTATCATGTTTTGAAGCTTTTTGATTGAGTGTATATTTCCCATGCTCCTTGTGCTTCCATAGTGCATCAGTCATGCATCCAGCATATTTTCGTGTGCGCATTGCATCTTGTTGATTCGTGCCTTGTGTGGTTGTGTTGATTAGAGCCGGAAGCTGAGACCGAGTACGAGTACGAGCACGAGGTTACCACCGAGCTTGAGAACGAGGACCCCTCTTACGATCCCATCGACAACTCTTCAGGCAAGATGACCGAACCCCGATAACATTACTATCTTTGCCTATTGCTAGAAGTCTCAATCTATAGTTTTGCCTCGATGCCCATGTTTTTCCTGTCAGCCTCCTATTTGTAACCATGATCCTGTCTAACCACCCTACCTATGCAAACCATTGATTGGCTATACGTAGGCTTCGCTCAGCCCCTCTTATAGCATTGTTAGTTGCAGGTGAAGATCGAAGATGCTTGCTTCATGTTGAAGTTTGTTGGGTTATATCACACTATATAAATGCTTAAAATGAAATCATCTATATATTGGTAATGGGTGGAAGGCTAAGCCTTTTGCTTGGTGATTTGTTCCACTCATGCCGCTAGGAACCGTATAAACCGGTGTTATGTTCATTGATTATGCGTTCCTCACACGGTTGGGGTTATGGGACCCCCTCGATAAACCGCTAAGTGCTAAGTCTTTTCCAGCAAGTCCCAACATTGGTACTATTTGCCTAATAACTAATAAACTTGCATAGTGAGTAATTAACCCTCTTTCTTAATCAACAACCCCGGGCCAGTGCTCCACATGAGTGTTGGTCCGAACTGGGCAACCTGCGGGGCCACCTCGAGGAAACTCAAGGTCTGGTAAAAACCCGTAGCTTTTCCCATCCGATCGTGGCCTGAGACGAGATACGCGCGGCTACTATCAGGGTGTCGGCACGCCGGGAGGATTTGCTGGATTAGCCTTACCTTAGTTCGGAGTATCTTGAGCACGGGATTCCGAGAATACTCGGGCCTTCCCACCTTGGAGTTGCGACTCCACGGATCGTGGGCTTGTCATGGGCCAAGTTGGAACACCCCTGCAGGGTTTCGAACTTTCGAAAGCCGTGCCCGCGGTTATGTGACAGATGGGAGCTTGTTAATATCCGGTTGTAGAAAACTTGACACCATGTTCCAATTCACTACCAGCGTGAGTACCGTGACTGTCATTTTCCGAAAGGGATTCGGGAGATGAACACGGCGGGGTTATGTTTGACTTGATTAGTTTAGGATCACTTAGTGATCATCTCTCGACCGAGGCACCTTCTCTTCTCGCTCTCATTCACGTAAGCTAGGCTAGTGCTGCTGCAACCACTTATTCTTATTCTTTCTTCATCCTTGTTCCACACCCAAGGCTTAAATAGTAATGTTACCCGGGAACGGGATTGCTGAGTCCTCTATGGCTCACAGTTACTTCACCACACCAGATGCAGGTCCGATGGTGATCTATCCAGGCGATGGCACTGAGCTAGACTGGGAGTACGACGAGGAGCGTAGCCGTTACTATGTCCGTTACCCCGATGATCAGTAGTGGTTCTTCTACTAGGATTCGATCTAGACCTGTGGATTTAAATTATGTTTGGTATCTTGTCATTTGGATTTACCCTTAGATGGGATGTGATGTTTTATTGAATGATGATTTGTACATGTAATGTATTTGTGTGACGTGGCGAGTGTAAGCCAAGTATTTTATGTTTTCCATCCCCATTTTTACATGATTTGTGCAAAGATACCAAACTTGCGATCACTCCAGCATGGGATTATGTCTTTAAGTCGTGCCTCGACACGTAGGAGATATAGTCCCATCATGGGCATTACAAGTTCGGATCATGATCATTGTGTGTCCTTCTTTGTAACTTCGGAAACAGCTTAATAATTGCACAAAGAAGAACCTTGTGTTCTGGAATATGGATAGAAGATTACAGGTAAGCTCAACCGGCAGACGACATTCAAGTATCATAGGAAAGCAATGGTAATGATTGGCTCTTTCCGACAAAAAAGATTTATCATGCTCCATGTTTTTATAGGCACATTGACATGAATATAATAGTCGTTAGCATCTCTACATCATGTCTTGGGTCCCTAAAGTAAATCATCTGCTCAATATGTCCTAATATTGGTAAGCTACATATCTTTAGTTCTTTGATGCAATATCGAGGGTTCAGTGGGCGTCTTAGCTTGCCACTGCGACGTAATGTATAATTCAGCAGTTTGGAGCCTAACTGCGTATTATAGCTGCTTATTTTGTCCTCCAACTACCAAGGCTTCTTGCATTATTGCATTATTGTTTTATGAGGATAGAGATACTAACTCAGTTCAGCTCTGGACCCACTGATTTGTATTTGATAATTCTCGGAGTTGAGGTCCTAATACCCATACTAATTTATTGGTTGGTCTCATCCAGTGTAGACTTGTGGGACTCATTATCCTATTTTTTCCTTATGAGGTATGTTCTTTGTTTATTTTTCTGGCAAACGGAACAACATTCTATGCAACTTTCAAACATCTTAATAAACTCTTTATATTTTAGTGCACGTAGGTTTAGTGGTTGTTCACTCTTTGGTGTTTTGTTTCCATTATTTTGAACAAACATGAAACCCCCGTGCAACTCTCAACAAATAGAACATATGTATCCTTATGATGGGTTCATAGCGTTGTCTATTGTTGCGTCGTTGCTCTTTGCTGATGCTTCATGTGGTTGTTTGTCAGGGTCCATGGGTGAGTGGGGGGTGTTCGTGGCGTCGGGCTCGATCCATGAGTCGTCGGTGTCCATCGGCATGACGCGCATGCTAGAGAAGCTGGCGTTCATGGACACGGCGCACCGGAGCCACATGCAGATCATGCAGGAGGTAGAGGTCACGGGAGGCAACGTCGGCGCCTCCGCGTCCAGGTAGCAAATGGTGTACAGCTATGACACGCTCAAGGTCAACATTCCGCAGGCCGTGTGCTTCTCGACAGCGCCCGGTCGACCGACAGCTATTGAATGTCATTGATGCATTAACGAGACCCTCTCTCTCACACACAACTTATGATTTAGTACCTTGATTGTTGTGCACTAATTGTGGTTGTTGATTAAATTTGTTGCTTGTCAGCTGGCCGTTACTCGAGAAGAGGTCCAGGAGGGACAAAAGAACCCTGAGAAGTTTCTTCATGAACTACTTAACCTTGTTAGATATGAGGGGGTGATCGCGAACCCGCTGATAGCTCCTGAGGAGGCTCTTGGGATCATCAATGCCGATATTATTCAAAAGTTTTATCATGTACTGCTTTTGACATTTGAACTCTACATTCCTCATTAACATGGCTTGTTGCTTGGCTGCCTGCATTTGCATGGTTTTTGGTAGAATGTCCATTATCATAGAGTGAACACATCTCAAAAGCATTACATGATATCAACATGCTGGTCACCATGGAGCATCCTTGCACATTTTGGTCGTTTTTCTTTCTATACTTGGATCCACGATGAGCACGGTCTTCGCTGGCAATCTTTATTTGCCGGTCATGCCCCAAGCCCGCTACGCGTGCGCTCCCAGCCCACCCCAGACACACGGGTGTAGGCTGGTTCGTGGCCCGACACCCACGCCTTTCCCGTCGCCGTCCCCACCACCACTCACTCTGATGACCGCGGAGGAGGAGGAGGAGGAACTGGTTAGGAGGGTGTTGGAGGACTCCGTCCACACCCACGACGAGGCCAAGTGGCAGCGTCTCGAAGAAATGATGCCCCTCTCCCCAGCCGACGATGTTGCCATCCTGAAGCTCGACGCTGTTTTCAAGGAGGATGCCATGGAGGAGGTGAAGAGGAAGCGGAGGAGTCCGCAGCATGGAACCATGGACCGGTCGGCCGGAGGTGGTCGTGGACGGATACGGTGCCGTGCACGCGAGAGTATGTGCATGTGGACACATGTTCACCTTCCCCGCCATGATCAGAGGTCGTGCAGGCGCCTCCCCTATGGCAAGGGCCACCAGCCCACCTATGGTCGCCGCCGCCCTACGCCGACCTCACTGGCAACGAGTATGATGATGGTGGCGGCGGCGGTGATGGGCTTATCTAGTTTTTTTAATGTCATTTCAATTTGAAGTTCGTTAAGAATGTGTTGGACCGAATTTTTGCAAACATTTATGTTATATATTAATGTTTTTAAATTATTCGCAATGCATACTTGGGTTTCTTTTGAGTCAAATTTGCAAGTCCAAAAAGCAAACAATTTAGGATGCGGCGGGCCGGTTGGGCACATACGGACACCAGTGTCTATTTCCTCGATCCAACAATATCCGGACAAAACGGACGTCTGTTTGGGTTCGACAATTGAAGTTGGCCTCACGTCCAAAGAAAAACAAAGGACGTGTTTGGTTACCCGCATATAGACAAATCAGATCTGCCCGGAAAGAATCGGACCCATTTAGTTGCATATGTTTCCTTTTGAGCGAGCACCGCACGAAGATTAAAGCACTTCTGCGAACGCTCACTAAGAACGCTCAGATCGATAGTTTTTCACGAGCCAGGCCGAGCGGAGCCACAATGAACACAGGTGGGTGGGCCCCTTGCACCAGCACCAGAGGAGGCACCAGGGGAGGCTTGAGGCATAGGAGCTTCTACCTCCACTAACCTCCTCTCTAATCTCCTTTCTTTCTTCTCTTCTCTAATCTATACAACGGTGTTTCGGTTCAAGATAAGCTCTATATGAAAAAGATGCACTTCAATGTTATGATTCCATTCAGACGATTGGTTCGTAATTTCGTCGATCGTAAATGCTCAATTTTGTGCTCACATTAGGAGCTATTTTGGACGAATCTTGTCAGATTTGTCGCGCACGATCGACTGTTTGAATTTTCCTTTGACGAGTAGGCTAATCTCGCAATTCCTCATGACATTCATGTTGCAAGTTTTCTGTTTCGTCGATCCTACTGCACTGACGCCACAATTACGCGTACACTGTATTTCTTCTCTGTGTTGTTATTCTTAACCTCCTTGACCACGTCCCACTACACTGGAGTCGTTTCCGGCATCGTTCATCACGGCATCCTCTCTCTCGTACTATTGCACTGACGCTGCCATGGCGCGAGCACATCATTTCTCCTCCTCTGTAAACTGTCTTCGTGCGGACTTTCTCCGCGCCAACGAGGCTAGCAGCTAGTAGTTCGCTGCGTCATTGGCGGGATCTCTCGCGCACGACTCCGTGCTCGTCGTGTCGGACACGGAGCCATGACCACCGTCCACCGCAGTCGCCATGGTCCGACACGCACTTCATTTCTCCTCCATGTTCCTCTGCCTCAACGCTCCTCCGCACGAACTTCATCTGCGCCGGCGACACTAGCAACTAGTTCCTCGCGGCGCCGACAAGAACACTCGCCCGAGACTCTGTGCTCGTCGTGTCGGACGCGGCATCGCGGTTACCATCCACTGCAATTGCAAGACACAGTGTGTGTTAAGTGTACGTCTTAGCTCTTAATCATATCCCACATATACTACCAAACACCGTATAGTTGCGTGAGGCGAGCCAATGCAGGCAACTAAACGCTATGTCAAAATTATACCCCTAATATAAAAGAACTAGATGCGGATAACCAAATAATTTGTGGATGTTATTTTTCGACCTGCATTTTATTACCCGGGCTCTCTTGAGCCAGGCTAAGCTAAGCCAGCTCCAACTGCTACCGCTACGAAACACGCCCCAAACATCAAACCGCAGACGTGTTTCTACCATTCCTCTCCTGCCCTCGGATTTGTTCTCCAACAGAAGCTTCCTGATGAGCAGCCTGTTGGCCGACGATCCAGCGAATGCTTTTGTTTGAATAAATATCTCATTATTGCCTAAAAAAAACTTTGCCTCTGACAGCCATTGGTTTCCTTTTCGAGTTGCGGCACGCGCACATGGACGGACCTGTACATGGAAACGCATAAACACTGTTGGCGGTGCGCCGTGCCGTGCCGTGCCGTTCCCTGCTTTTCTGCCGCCGCAGCGAGGGGTCATCAACGCACACGTGCAGCTGAGCTGTGGAACACGCCACGACGCATCACCGGCTACCCAACCTTTTCGTGCGACGCGCGCGCGCATCACAGCACCGGACCCTTGCCATGAGCCACGCGAAGCAGTGGCCCGACACAGGCGGGTAGGTTAGGTAGGTACACCACATGGCACGAGCGCGCGCGCCCAAGTAGCAGAGCCGCCAGCCACCAAGGTCTATCTCTGCAGTTTAATTCGCTCGCCGCCGCCGTCTGTGTTTGCAGCCAGACATGCGTCTTCTCTCTGGACCGTTTCGAGACCCTTTGGACATGTGGCCGGCTAGCTGTGGTTGGTTTTCTGCACGAGCCAGGGGCTCTCACGGACCCTTTGCTTGTGTGGTCGTTCCAGCCTTGATTTATGGATGAGCAGTGCTACAAGACGACAGCTCTGCGCACGATTTGTGAACGATGGATCAACTCATTCATTAGATTAGATCATTTCGAAAATCATCATCTGCATACAAGATGCTTTGTGAAGGAGGAGTAAGATTTCACTCATTTGGAGCTATCTGGAAATGTTGGGCTCCGCTTGTGTGTAAAATCTTTATTTGGCTTGATGTGCAATACTGACTATGGACGTCTAACAGAAGGACTAGGCACGGACTACAAGATCAAACGTCTAAATGCTTCTTCTGTGATCAAGAGGAAGACACGGTTGACCACATCTTGCTGCAGTGTGTGTTTTCAAGACAAGTGTGGTACAGCTGCATGGCCAGGACGGGATTGACGATGGAGCTTTGCCCAACATATGAATCATGTCTGGTGAAGTGGTGGACGGATGCTAGAAAACGCATACATAAGCAAAATCGGAAAGAATTTGACACATTCGCGTTGCTCATTTGCTGGACACACTGGAAGCAAAGGAACGCGAGAGTGTTTCGATCAAGCCCGATCTTGAAAGAAAGGGAGACAGTAGACCTGATCTTCGACGACCTGAGGACCTGGGCTGCAGCAGGAGCATTTGGAGGACGACAGATACCCGAGGGATAGAGTAGCCTTAGGAGTGGGGTGGAGGCTCGGTTGGGGTTGGCTTGTGACCGCCGACTAGCGCGTGTGTATAACTCTTGTACATATTTTCTCCCTTCTATAAAGCTATGGTACGCCATTGGCATACCCTCGGAAAAAAAAAATCAGCACAGTTGAAGACATCCGTCGTGCAGATTTCGTCTGTAGAGTGTCGTGTGCAGAGCATTTTCGTTTATGGATGTAGATCGTGACTGATCTCTTCCGGACTTTGACGTCGGGCACGTTGGTGATTATACGTATGTTGTTGTTCGAGCTCTGAGGGTATGTTCTCGACCCGTCCATCATTTGTTGTGTTGCATGCGTGTATCACACTCACTCTCTGGCTTTTGCATATGCTGGCTTGGGTTAGAGCAACTCGAGCAGACTGTTTTGGAGCGCAGCCCGTAAATTTGAAAGTCACGGAGACGATGCGCAAACACATATTCGTCATAATCTGAGATCCATAATCTGCAGACACATCAATCGATGTCTTTGTTCTTTCCTCACACAAAGAAATTGCAATGTTCCGTTTCAAAAAAAAGAAAAAAAAAGTAATTGCAATGTATTCACATTGCGTTGAACATTACACTCATTACATTGACATTGTGATTCCCGTCAACGGAAGTTACTTTCGGCATCACCTAAGCGGAATTGAATTGACCTAGATCGATGAAACACTATTTTATTTCGCCGGCTTCCTCCTAGTGTAAGTGACCTCACCGAAGGGGGTGACTTCATCTGCTTCCACTTGCGGTTTGACGTGATCTTTGTATCATTGGGCTTCTTGAACGTAGGCGATGACCACAACCTTGCAGTTCTCCATGATCGTGACTTCTATTTCTGTCATGGCCACTTCCGTCACACACGGGAGGTACCGGTGGGTCTGACTACAGGTTCAACATCTCAGAGTGCTTTGGCCTGGACCCTCTCGGAGTACCGCCATGTCCTCTCTTAGTACTTCCTTTCGACGGTTCCTCTCCAATCTAACCGGGAAGGGTCCATAAGGGAGGCCCGAACGTGACATGGCTCTAGAAAGGTGGGAGCAGAGTAAAGATATTGGGCGGAGAGGAGGATGGCTAAGTGTGGCGGTGGCGGAGATACTACGGTTTGTATGTGCACTCCGGCGGGACAAGGGTCCCAAAAAGGGCGTGCTCTAATGAAAAATGTCACATGCAGGCAAGAAACAAACGTAATCGGGTGGGACACGCTTCGGCGGCCATTAATGGGTGTGTTCCTCCGCTGGAAATCACAGCTGAGGGACTGCTACAGATGACTGCACCATTCACAAAAGAGAAGAAGAGATACATAGGTTCCTTCCGCACTGACGGTTGATTTTGGAGCGTGCTCCATAACAATGCCCTAGCATACGACCAATTATTTGAACCGTGTTCCATAACTTTTGTCAAAAGCCGCTCTTTTTGGGCTCCAAACTTCATATTAATGATTATTATGGAGTTCGAGCCTATTTTGGCAACTCTGTTAGAGTTGCTTTTAGACTATTGGATCAATGGAATTTTATTCTCATACAGAGATAATAATTTGTTTTAGAGAAATCCATTTTAATCCCTATAGTATGGTGGGTCTGTTTGCACCTTGGATATGAAACAGACATATATGTAAGAAATAATAGGAACTTATAACGTGCAAAACTTTGTATCGACTATGACTATTTGTGTCATGTCCACACATAACTAGAGACAATTATATTTTTTTGCTATATTTTGTTGCATTTTTATAGATCGCCATCCCCTATGTTTCGCGATTTTCCCATCTTTTTATGAAATATAAAAAAATGCCTAACCACACTAAATATTTTGGTTAGAGTTGATGCGTGGTTTTGTATTTTGAAGTTCTTATACAAACTGAGACGATTCATGCGTACGCATACATCTATAAAGTAATAAAAGAATCATTAGCGAATATGTCACATATGTTCCATACAAAAGAAACATGAATCTCTCTTATCGTTTTTGCACATTTTTTTAGAAAAGAAGGATGACCCCCGACCTCTGCATCTGGGCGATGCATGCGGCCACTTTATTAATTATTCACATAAGATCTTACAAAGTCATACAACAATAAGACTAAAGCCACCGTCTAGGCAACATGTGTCGCTACTCCTATCCAGTTGACGAAGGGACGCTGACAACCTAGGCCTAATGTCAAACAGACCTCGCAGCCAAACCTAACATCTAAGACCTGATGGTCCAACCAGGACGCCTGCCGGGTATGAGGCAGCCACCAGTCCGGCGCACTCCTCAACCAGGACGCATGCCGGGTATGAGGCCGCCGCAACCACCTGCCACCAATCCATTTTTAGTGTTGTACTGTTGCATTAACCTTGCCCGGTCTAGCTGCCGTCGACGCCACCACGACGTCAGACAACGCTACCATCCTGCACTCGTCCATGATCACACGCCCACCGGCGACACTCCGCTGCTCCATGCCGCTGAGACCCGCCTTTGTCGACGTGTCTAATACCACGCCGCTCCTCCTCTTGTCCCCTCCAGCCAACACTTGCTCCAAAACGATGTCCCTAGGAAGGAGAACGACATCGAAATGTCGCCATCGTCCGATCCGGTAGATCCAGATCTAGGGTTCCCCCGGAACCTTCCGATCAAGTTGACGTGGCCTGCAACGACGATGCCTTGATAAGGGAACGACGTCCGAGACGCCGCCATCGTCCGCCATGTCCGTAGCCAGGCGCGATTTTCACTGGAAGCCACGTCGTCCCGATCTCGCGGTTGGCTGGAGCCAAGCGGAGTCTCGCGACGAAGCCGAGCGCCGACGTCGGTACACCGGCGGAGATCCAACGTCTCCTCACCGGTCCCTCCACGCGCTGCAGGTCGGCTGAAGGCCACCCCGCGGTGGATCCGATCGGGGTTGGATCCGCAGTCGCCGCCGCCACCATCTCCGCGCAGATCAGGCACCCCGTCGGATGGGGCGCTGCACCGCTGCCGTCCATTGCAGGGTCTCTGCTCCGCCGGCTGATGGCGCTTCGGCCACCGCCGCACGGCCAAGGATCGCCGCCCCAGCTGCCGCCTTCGGATCCCACGAGAAGGGCCACCCCTGCCGCCTCCGATGGGATCTCGCCGCGTCCACCCGCCCAGGTACCTTCCGCGTCGGGCCCGCCGCCATCACGGCCCTCACCCGCGGCAGCGTCCGCAGAGGGAGGCACGAGAGGAGGCCTGCGGTGCTAGGGTTCGGGGCTCCTGGCGCCGCCTAGGGGGAGGTGACACGAGGGGGGTTGGATCGTTTTTGCACATGGCTTTCTTTAATGTATTCTTAGACCTCTTCCAATGCAAATGTTCTTAGATGAGGTGCTAAGTGCATTAAATATCTTAGCAACTCAACTCTCCAATGCATAGTTGCTTAAATTGTTGTTGCTAAGCACACTTTATTTAATGAGTTAGCACCTAAAGTATTTTATGCATTGGTCAAATTATTTCATTTAAGTGGTTTGCCTAGGTTCTCGCTTGGCAATGGTTCTTCCTGGGTCACCAAAGTACTCTCTCCCCTCCTTAAATGTTGTGCCATGTCATTTTTTTGCTTATGTGACATGCTTAGCACCTGTCCACGGTGGAGCACTGGGAAGGGCCTTATGGGTTGTTGTTTGTAACATTCTATACATCAGTGATATGTCTTGGTTTCCGCATCATGGCATACACAAAGCTCCAAGTATTATAAAGCTTAAGCAGAACTCGACCTAAAATAGAAAACTAGACAAACAATAGCAAACTAAAAATTATACAAATCCATGTACAAAAGAATCTTGGGTGGCTCCCCTTTTCCCAATCATTTTCTAGTATTGCGGGAGTTGTGCCACAAAACGCGCTCTAGCACCTCTTTTTCGCCATTTTTTTCCGTGATCACCATAAATTACCAAAATTCCCCCTCTATATAGGGCGAGTTGCCTCAATGACTCCACCCCAATACCTCCTCCAATACATGGCACGTCATCTAAATATCACCAACGCCCGCCGCGCCACTATCGTTGTCGCTGTCGAGCAGTATGCCTCCACCGCCGTTCTCCATCGTGGTCTCAGAGAGACATTTGATTGACAAATGGGACCCATATGTCAGGTTTACTATTATGGATAAACTTGTTAGGGAATTGCAAAAGCACCACACCTGAAAAGATCAACAAATTTATTGAGAGAGATCAAAAAACATTTATTGTTGGAGATTATTGAGGAGATGTTGAAGATACTCTTAACATGATGCCAAAAGGTCGGGCGAGTCTACCGAAGATCTCCCCGCTAATGCATATAAGGACCGACATGTCATCATACAACGCCTCGTTCTTGAACCTCTTGACCATGCTAACCAGGATTAAAGCTAATGTCTCCACGCATAAATAACCCACGTGGGGATTGAAGAACATTTTCTTGTCAAATATAACAACATATATACTGTACGTTGACTATTTAAGTAGCTTTAAACTTTGACTTTTCAATTCACAATACAATATTTTTTGAATTTGTCAATGCAGCGGGCATGCGGAGGGGGGAGATTCCCACATGTATATTAATGGTTGATCCAGTTCATGTGAGAAACCGGATAAAAAATCATGATCCAGTTTATGTGGGAATATGCGACTGTAGTGCGTCAAGGAGCCCCGAGATGCAATCTCCCCCCCCCCAGGTAGTTGCTTCCTCTCTATCCTCCTTCCCCTTTAGGGCATCTCTAGCGGACCCCCTTACACCTAGAGGAGTAAACAACCGAGTAAATTTTAGTCGGGTATTTTTACTCCCCTAAATTTTGATCGTTTCTAGCTGTTCCTCCAAACTTAGTGGAGTAATTCGTTTCATCAAGTTATTTCATTTTTGGCCACCTAAAGAAAGTTCATTGCCTTTTCATTTTATTGAACGACATCTTGGTTACATACTTCACCAATTCTTCGCTAAGAGAATCGATCCAAAGAAAAGCACAAAAAATTACACTTTCCTCTGCTCCTACTAGTTGGATTAATACTTTCTCTATGTTTTCATTGCCTACATTATTTGTTTTCTCAATTTCCTTCTCGAGCTTGCAAACACTTTTTTCTTCGGTTCCACACGATTGAACATTGCACCGTCTGTATTCTCATCTCTAGTCTCTACTCTAGCAACTAGTGCACAAACATCAAGTACATTTCTCGATATCAATAAATTGATGTACTTATCCTAAAAAAACATAAAAATATCTATGTACTCTTCTTCCCAATAGCAAAACTTGCATCCATCCTACACACAATTTGAGCAAAAATTAAGCTACAAATTGCGATGAATGTGAAGAAGAATCGTACAAACAAGAACTCACCCCATCTTTTTTCTCATTTGAAGAACACCAATCTGTGATGTTTTAGCATGCTCGAAACGTGAAGCGGCACCAGCCGCGGGCAGTGGTCATACTTGATGACCGGCGACGGGGAGCCGGCGAGCCACCGGGCTAGTGCTGGGCCCGACCGACGGCCGGACGTGGTTGTGCCGCTGGTAGGTCGATGAGTGCGATACAAGCACCGAGAGGAGGAGGACACACCGAGATGGTCGTGGTGCGGTTGAGTGGCTATGCGGTTCAGTCACCGTCGGATCCATTGAAAACAAGACCGGGCCGACAGCTGGGATGCGTCGAATCCAATGCCAGCGCCGAGGGCCGTAGACATGCCGCCTTAGGCACCGACGATGGCAAGAGAAGACCAAATACAAGTGGTGGAGGAGTGCGGTGGTTCTTCCGGGGGTCAGCGATGTCGCATGGTGGGCGACGGAGGCTAGAGAGGAGGCACCGGATTAGAGGCGGTGATGGATGGGGTGGGTGAGGCCGAGGGGAGGGAGGGCTTTTCTTGCTCTGGCCGATATGCGTCCGAGTAAAAAATAGGGGCCCACGGTGCTGAGGAGTAATTTGTTTACTCCTCTATCTGTTTTAAGACTTTGGCTAGGTGTTGGTTAGAGGAGTAAGCTAAAAGTTTTAGTCCTCTAATCGATTTTAGGGGATTGGCTAGAGATGCCCTAACTCCTCCACATCGACCAAGATTTGAAGTGGATGATGATCCAAAGAAGGTAATAGTGGTGAGCAAGCATGTCTCTTCAGATTCCTGCGCCAAATCCAGAAACTAAGACGCCATGTTGGTTGATCAAGAGTTAGATAGCATGGTACAACGGTAAACAGAGTTCTTTGGGGGAAATAATTTGGTAAATTAATAAAAAAATGATGACATGGCATAGTGATGAGGTGGATAGGTTGCATGTCAAGATATATATGATAGTGAGGTGGACTCTAAGGTATATAGAATGTCAAACAACATAACAAATACATGATTAACAAGCTAATCTGAGCTATATTCAAATGTACATATTTGTATACATGTATAATTTTGAGTTTTTGATATCACTAGCTTCGATTGCCATCACGGCCACTCCTAACAGTCCATATGGAGTAAGCCTCTACTAACTTTCTTGTTTGTCCCTCCTCGCCTCCTTGCATATAACTAATTACAAACATAATCCCTCATTGCATGTGAATATCCTTCCTTGCAGCCCACGATCTCTGAAATCTATCTGTTTACCCCTCTCGCCCGTTCTCACCAATTCCCCTTTCCTAGGCATCTTGCTGATATTTCGGACCTCTGCCTATATTGTCTCAACATAGCCATGATGGGAACGTAGCATGCAATTTCAAAAAGATTCCTACTCTCACGCAAGATCTATCTAGGAGAAGCACAGCAATGGGACGGGAAGAGTGTGTCCACGTACCCTCGTAGACCGAAAGCGGAAGCGTTAGATTAACGCGGTTGATGTAGTCGAACGTCTTCGCGAGTCAACCGAACAAGCATCGAATGTACGGCACCTCCGGGACTCCGAACAATCTTTGGTCACCAAATCACATAACTCATAATACAAATCGTCATCGAACGTTAAGCATGCGTACCTTACGGGTTCGAGAACTATGTAGACATGACCGAGACACCTCTCCGGTCAATAACCAATAGCAGAACCTGGATGCTCATATTGGTTCCCACATATTCTACGAAGATATTTATCAGTCAAACCGTAATGACAACATACTTTATTCCCTTTGTCATCGGTATGTTACTTGCCTGAGATTCGATCGTCGGTATCTCTATCCCTAGTTCAGTCTCGTTACCGGCAAGACTCATTACTCATTCCGTAATGCATCATCCCGCAACTAACTCATTAGTCACATTGCTTGCAAGGCTTCTTATGATGTGCATTACCGAGAGGACCCAGAGATACCTCTCTGATACTCAGAGTGACAAATCCTAATCTCGATCTATGCCAACCCAACAAACACCTTCGAAGATACCTATAGAGCATCTTTATAATCACCCGGTTACGTTGTGACATTTGATATCACACAAGGTATTCCTCCCGTATCCGGGAGTTGCATAGTCTCATAGTCTGAGGAATATGTACTTGACATGAAGAAAGAAGTAGCGATAAAATTGGACGATCAAAACGCTAAGCTAACGGATAGGTGATGTCCATCACATCATTCTCCTAATGATGGGATCCCGTTAATCAAATGACAACACATGTCTATGGTTAGAAAACTCAACCATCTTTGATTAACGGGATAGTCTAGTATAGGCTTACTAGGGACACTGTGTTTTGTCTATGTATCCACACATGTATCAAGTTTCCGGTTAATACAATTCTAGCATGAATAAAAGACATTTATCATGATATAAGGAAATATAAATAATAACTTTATTATTGCCTTTAGGGCATATTTCCTTCACTCTCCCATTTGCACTAGAGTCAATAATCTAGATTAGATGGTAACGATTTGAACACCCATGTAGTCTTGGTGCTGATCATGTTTTGCTCGTGGAAGAGGCTTAGTCAACGGGTCTGCTACATTCAGATCCGTATGTATTTTGCAAATCTCTATGTCTCCCTCCTTGACTTGATCGTGGATGGAGTTGAAGCGTCTCTTGATGTGTTTGGTTCTCTTGTGAAACCTGGATTCCTTCGCCAAGGCAATCGCTCCAGTGTTATCACAAAAGATTTTCATTGGACCCGATGCACTAGGTATTACACCTAGATCGGATATGAACTCCTTCATCCAGACCCCTTCATTTGCTGCTTCTGAAGCAGCTATGTACTCCGCTTCACACGTAGATCCCGCCACGGCGCTCTGCATGGAAATGCACCGACTGACAGCTCCACCATTTAACAAAAATACGTATCCGGTTTGTGACTTAGAGTCATCCGGATTAGTGTCAAAACTAGCATTGACGTAACCATTTACGACGAGCTCTTTGTCACACCCATAAACGAGAATCATATCCTTGGTCCTTTTCAAGTACTTCAGGATGTTCTTGACCGTTGTCCAGTGATCCACTCCTGGATTACTTCGGAACCTCCTTGCTAGACTTATAGCAAGGCACACATCAGGTCTGGTACACAGCATTCCATACATGATAGAACCTATGGCTGAGGCATAGGGAATGACTTTCATTTTCTCTCTATCTTCTACAGTGGTTGGGCATTGAGTCGGACTCAACTTCAGACCTTGTAACACAGGCAAGAACCCTTTCTTTGACTGATCCATTTTGAAGTTCTTCAAAACTTAATCAAGGTATGTGCTTTCTGAAAGTCCAATTAAGCGTCTTGATCTATACCTATAGATCTTGATGCCAAATAATAAGCAGCTTCACTGAGGTCTTTCATTGAAAAATTCTTATTCAAGTATCCTTTTATACTATCTAGAAATTCTACATCATTTCCAATCAACAATATGTCATCCACATATAATATCAGAAATGCTACAGAGCTCCCACTCACTTTCTTGGAAATACAGGCTTCTCCAAAAGTCTGTATAAAACCATATGCTTTGATCACCTCATCAACGCATATATTCCAACTCCGAGATGCTTGCACCAGTCCATAGATGGATCGCTGGAGCTTGCACACTTTGTTAGCACCTTTAGGATCGACAAAACCTTCTGGTTGCATCATATACAACTCTTCTTTAAGAAATCCATTGAGGAATGCAATTTTGACGTCCATTTGCGAGATTTCATAATCATGAAATGCGACAATTGCTAACATGATTCAGACAAACTTAAGCATCACTATGGGTGAGAAGGTCTCATCGTAGTCAACTCCTTGAACTTGTCGAAAACCTCTCGCAACAGGTCGAGCTTTGTAGACAGTAACATTACTGATACGTCTCCAACGTATCTATAATTTTTTATTGATCCATGTTGTTATATTATCATTCTTGGATGTTTTACAATCATTTTATAGTCATTTTATATCATTTTTTGGTACTAACCTATTGACATAGTGCCAAGTGCCAGTTGTTGTTTTCTGCATGTTTTTTACATCGCAGGAAATCAATATCAAACGGAGCCCAAACACCGCAAAACTTTTTGGAGATTTTTTCTGGGCTAGAAGGAACACTATGGGCCCTGGTGGCACCTGGGGGAGTCCCGAGGAGGGGACAACCCACCAGGGCATGCCAGGAGGCCCAGGCGCGCCCTGGTGGGTTGTGCCCACCTCGGGTGCCCCCCGGACCGCCTCTTTGCTCTATAAATACCCCAATATTCCAGAAACCCTAGGGGAGTCGGCAAAATATTCATCCAGCCGCTGCAGAGTCTAGAAATACCAGATCCAATCTAGACACCATCACGGAGGGGTTCACTACTTCCATTGGTGCCTCTCCGATGATGCGTGAGTAGTTCTTTGTAGACCTATGGGTCCGTGGTTAGTAGCTAGATGGCTTCCTCTCTCTCTTTTGATTCTCAATACAATGGTCTCTTGGAGATCCATGTGATGTAACTCTTTTTGCGGTGTGTTTGTTGGGATCCGATGAACTTTGAGTTTATGATCAGATCTATCTTTTTATATCCATGAAAGTTATTAGAGTTTCTTTGATCTCTTAGATGCATGATTGCTTATAGCCTCGTATTTGTTCTCCGGTATTGGGTTTTGTTTGGCCAACTTGATCTATTTATCTTGCAGTGGGAAGAGGTGCCCGGTAGTGGGTTCGATCTTACGGTGCTTGATCCCAGTGACAGAAGGGGAACCGACACGTATGTATCGTTGCCACTAAGGATAAAATGATGATATCCATATCTAACGACATAGATAAACGGATTTTGTCTACATCATGTCATCATTCTTAATTCATTACTCCATTTTCCATGAACTTAATACACTAGATGCATGCTGGATAGCGGTCGATGTGTGGAGTAATAGTAGTAGATGCAAGCAGGAGTCGATCTACTAATCTTGGACGTGATGCCTATGTAATGATCATTGCCTGGACATCGTCATGATTATTTGAAGTTCTATCCATTGCCCAATAGTAATTTGTTCACCCACCGTTGCTATTTTTCTCGAGAGAAGCCACTAGTGAAACCTACGACTCCGGGTCTTCTTTCTCATATATTCACCTTTGCGATCTATTTGCCTTTGCTTTTATTTTCAGATCTACTAAACCAAAAACCCAAAAATACCTTGCTGCAATTTATCTTATTTATCAACCAATCTACCAATATTTATATCTCTCTCACGTTTATTACCCGAAAGGGATTGACAACCCCTTTAACACGTCGGGTTGCGAGGTGTTGTTATTTGTGTGCAGGTGTTGTTTACGTTGTGTTGCTTGGTTCTCCTACTAGTACGATAACCTTGGTTTCACATCTGAGGGAAATAACTATCGCCGATGTGCCGCATCATCCCTTCCTCTTGGGGAAAAACCGACGTAGCTTTAAGCGACATCAAAAAGAATTTCTGGCATCGTTGCCGGGGAGCACCTTCAACATATACCAGGTTCCTAATCAAAAATCTCATCTCCTCGCAATTTATATTATTTGCCATTTACCTCTCGTTTTCCTATCCCCCACTTCACCAACATTTGTCGTTTTATTCGCCCTTTTTCCGTTCACCGTTTTCTTGTTGGATCTGTTTCTGTGTGTGTTTTTGTTTGCATAGTCATGATGCCTCAAAGAAAATACTATGATGTTCCTTACCCAAATATTTTGCTCGAAATTGATAAAAATACTAAGGAATATATGACTACAAAGTTTGAGCATAATAAGTATTTTACTAAAGAACTTAAGGAACACTCCGTTGTGCTGGACGCTATCACAAAACAACTTGATGATATTAGTAGAGAAGTTTGCAATCTCCAATCTATGTATGCTTTTCCTGAAAGTTTTTTAGGAAAAATATCCGATGCTCAAGCTACTTTAGTAAATCAAATGGCTGCTAAACCAATCTCGTTAGAAGATAAAAATGATGAAAATATTAAAATGATTGGTGTTTCTTCCATTTATTCTTTGTTTAGTAAAGTTCAACTTGATGATAAAGGGACTGAAGAAGAATCAGCTTTAGGTAGAAGGCGTCCCAATATTTCGTAGGGTGAAAATCTTGTTGAAATTTTTGATAAAAGTGGGTTTGGAGAGGTCATGACTTTAGCTAGTGATGCACCCACTCTATTTGATTTCAAAGACTTTAATTATGATAGTTGTTCCTTGATTGATTGTATTTTTTTGTTGCAATCCATGATTAATTCACCGCATGCCTATGAACAAAATAAAGCTTTTACTAAACATATTGTTGATGTTATGATGAAAGCTTTAGATGATAGGTTGAAACTAGAGGTATCAATTCCTAGAAAATTTCATGATGAATGGGAACCTACTATCAAAATCAAAATTAAAAATTATGAGTGTTTTGCTTTATGTGATTTGGGTGCTAGTATTTCCACTATACCGAAATCTCTTTGCGATGTTCTAGGTCTTACCAATATTGAAGGTTGCTCTCTTAAGTTGCATTTGGCGGATTCCACTATTAAAAAGCCTTTGGGAAGGATCAATGATGTTCTTATTCTTACAAATAGGAACTATGTTCCCATATACTTTATTGTTCTTGATATCGATTGCAATCCGTCTTGCCCAATTATTCTTGGTAGACCGTTTTTGTGCACTATTGGCGCGGTGATTGACATGAAAGAAGGGAATACTAAGTTCCAATTTTCCTTGAGGAAGGGTATGGAACACTTCCCTGGAACCAAGATTAAATTGCCTTATGAATCTATAATGAGGGCAACTTATGGAACATCCAACAAGGATGACAATACTTGAAATCTTGGTATTATGCCTAGCTAAGGGCGTAAAACGATAGCGCTTGTTGGGAGGCAAACCAATGAATAAAATTTATTTTTGCTTCTTGCTTGCTGTTCTTGAGTGTTTACACAATTATGCTACTGGTATGCTTGTGTTTTTTGTGTTTTAATTAATGTTTGTGCCAAGTAGAACCGATAGGATCTTCTTGGGTGATGGTTGTTTGATCTTGCTTAAAAGACAGAAACTTTGCGCTCACGAGAAAAATCCTCATTATTAACAGAAAAGTGCTTTTTAGTTGATTCTTTTTGAAGAAGATTAATATACAAATTGCTCACGTGGCACTATTTTTTTTCAAGATTTTTAGAGTTCCAGAAGTTTTCGAAACTTCAAGATTACTACAGACTGTTCTGTTTTTGACAGATTTTTTTCTTTGTGTTGTGTTCTTATTTTGATGGCTCTGTGGTTTTCTTTGATGAGTTTTTGCCATAGAAAATTTGGAATACATTAGATATAATACAAAAACAAAATATGAATTGGTTTGATACAGTACTTGTTGTTGGGGATCGTTGCAGAAATTAAAAAAATTATATGCATCACCAAGATCAATCTATGGAGTGACTAGCAACGAGAGAGGGGAGTGCATCTTCATACCCTTGAAGATCGTGATGCGGAAGCGTTGCAAGAACGCGGTTGGTGGAGTCGTACACGAAGCGATTCAGATCGCGGTCGAATCCGATCTAAGGGCCGAACAACGGCGCCTCCGAGTTCAACACACGTACAACCCAGTGACATCTCCCACACCTTAATCCATCAAGGAGAGAGGGAGAGGTTGGGGAAGACTCCGTCCAGCAGCAGCACGACGGCGTGGTGGTGGTGGAGGAGCGTGGTACTCCGGCAGGGCTTCGCCAAGCACCGCGGAAGGATAGGAGGAGTTGGGAGGGGGGAGGGTTGCGCGAGGTATGGGGTGCGGCTGCCCGCCCACCTCCCCACTATATATAGGGGCAAGGGAGAGAGGGCCGGGCCCCTTAGATCCAATCTCAGGGGGGGCGGCGGCCAGGGAGGGGGCTTGCCCCCCAAGCCAAGGGGGCGCCCCCCTTAGGGTTTCCCCAACCCTAGGCGCATGGGCCCTAGGGGGGAAGGTGCCCATCCCACTTAGGGGCTGGTTCCCTTCCACATACATCCCATAGGGCCCTGCGGGGCAGGTGGACCCTCCCGGTGGACCCCCGAAACCCCTTCGGTGGTCCCGGTACAATATCGGCAACCCCCCGAACACTTCCGGTGATCGTATGATGACTTCCCATATATATAAATCTTCACCTCTGGACCATTTCGGAACTCCTCGTGACGTCCGAGATATCATCCGGGACTCTGAACAACATTTCGTAACCACGTACATACATTCCCTATAACCCTAGCATCATCGAACCTTAAGTGTGTAGACCCTACGGGTTCGGGAACCATGCAGACATGACCGAGACATCTCTGCGGCCAATAACCAACAGCGGGATCTGGATGTCCATGTTGGCTCCCACATGTTCCACGATGATCTTATCGGATGAACCACCATGTCAAGGATCCAATCAATCCCGTATACAATTCCCTTTGTCTACCGGTATGATACTTGCCCGAGATTCGATCGTCGGAATCCCTATACCTTGTTCAATCTCGTTACCGGCAAGTCTCTTTACTCGTTCGGTAACACATCATCCCGTGACCAACTCCTTAGTCACATTGAGCTCATTACGATGATGTCTTACCGAGTGGGCCCAGAGATACCTCTCCGTCATACGGAGTGAGAAATCCTAGTCTCGATTCGTACCAACCCAACACATACTTTCGGTGATACCCGTAGTGCACCTTTATAGCCACCCAGTTACGTTGTGATGTTTCGCACAACCAAAGCATTCCTACGGTATCCGGGAGTTGCACAATCTCATGGTCTAAGGAAAAGATACTTGACATTGGAAAAGCTTTAGCAGACAAACTACATGATCTTGTGCTATGCTTTGGATTGGATCTTTTCCATCACATCATTCTCCTAATGATGTGATCCCGTTATCAATGACATCCAATGTCCATGGTCATGAAACCGTGACCATCTATTGATCAACGAGCTAGCCAACTAGAGGCTCACTAGGGACATATTATGGTCTATGTATTCATACATGTATTACAGTTTCCGGTTAACACAATTATAGCATGAACAATAGACGATTATCATGAACAAGGAAATATAATAATAACCATTTTATTATTGCCTCTAGGGCATATTTCCAATAGTATCCCACTTGCACTAGAGTCAATAATCTAGTTAGATTGTGATGAATCGAACACCCATAGAGTTCTGGTGTTGATCATGTTTTGCTCATGGAAGAGGTTTAGTCAATGGATCTGCGACATTCAGATCTGTGTGCACTTTACAAATATCCATGTCTCCATCTTGAATGTAACCACGAATGGAGTTGAAACGACGCTTGATGTGCTTGGTCTTCTTGTGAAACCTTGGCTCCTTGGCAATGGCAATAGCTCCAGTGTTGTCACAGAAGAGAGTCATCGGGTTCGACGCGCTTGGAATAACTCCTAGGTCGGTGATGAACTCCTTCATCCAGACTCCTTCATGTGCTGCTTAGGAAGCAGTTATGTACTCGGCTTCACATATAGATGTCCCCATGACGCTTTGCTTGCAACTGCACCAGCTGACTGCCCCACCATTCAAAATATACACGTATCCGGTTTGTGACTTGGAGTCATCCGGATCAGTGTCGAAGCTAGCATTAACGTAACCCTTTACGACGAGCTCTTCGTCGCCTCCATAAACGAGAAACATATCCTTAGTCCTTTTTAGGTACTTCAGGATGTTCTTGACCGCTGTCTAGTGTTCCATTCCGGGATCACTTTGGTACCTCCCCACCAAACTTATGGCAAGGTTCACATCAGGTCTGGTACACATCATGGCATACATAATAGAACCTATGGCTGAGGCATAGGGGATGACACTCATCTTTTCTCAATCTTCTGCCGAGGTCGGGCATTGAGCTGTGCTCAATCTCACACCTTGCAATACAAGCAAGAACCCTTTCTTGGACCGATCCATATTGAACTTCTTCAATATCTTGTCAAGGTATGTGGTTTGTGAAAGACCAATGAGGCATCTCGATCTATCTCTATAGATATTGATGCCTAATATGTAAGCAGTTTCTCCAAGGTCCTTCATTGAAAAACACTTATTCAAGTAGGCCTTTATGCTTTCCAAAAGTTCTATATCATTTCCCATCAACAATATGTCATCCACATATAATATGAGAAATACTACAGAGCTCCCACTCACTTTCTTGTAAATACATGCTTCTCCATAAGTCTGTTTGAACCCAAACACTTTGATCACTTCATCAAAGTGAATGTTCCAACTCCGAGATGCTTGCACCAGCCCATAGATGGAGCACTGGAGCTTGCATACCTTGTTAGCATTCTTAGGATCAACAAAACCTTCTGACTGCATCATATACAATTCTTCCTTAAGGAAACCATTAGGGAATGCCGTTTTGACGTCCATTTTCCATATCTCATAATCATAGAATGCGACAATTGCTAACATGATTCGGACGGACTTCAGCATCGCTACGGGAGAGAAGGTCTCATCGTAGTCAATTCCTTGAACTTGTCAATAACCCTTAGCGACAAGCCGAGCCTTATAGATGGTCACATTTCCAACCGCGTCAGTCTTCTTCTTAAAGATCCATTTATTTTCTACGGCTTGCCGATCGTCGGGCAAGTCAACCAAAGTCCATACTTTGTTATCATACATGGATCCTATCTCGGATTTCATGGCTTCAAGCCATTTGTTGGAATCCGGGCCCGCCATCGCTTCTTCATAGTTCGAAGGTTCACCGTTGTCTAACAACATGATTTCCAGGACAGGGTTTCCGTACCACTCTGGTGCGGAACGTGTCCTCATGGACCTACAAAGTTCAGTAGTAACTTGATCCGAAGTTTCATGATCATTATCATTAACTTCCTCTCTAGTCAGTCCAGGCACTACAGAAACATCTTCATGTGCTGCGCTACTTTCCGGTTCAAGAGGGGTTACAACCACCTCATCAAGTTCTACTTTCCTCCCACTTACTTCTTTCGAGAGAAACTATTTCCCCAGAAAGGATCAATTCCTGGCAATGAATACCTTGCCTTCGGATCTGAGGTAGAAGGTATACCCAATAGTTTCATTAGGGTATCCTATGAAGACACATTTTTTCAATTTGGGTTCGAGCTTTTCAGGTTGAAGTTTCTTGACATAAGCATCACATCCCCAAACTTTTAGAAACGACAACTTAGGTTTCTTACCAAACCATAATTCATAAGGTGTCGTCTCAACGGATTTAGACGGTGCCCTATTTAAAGTGAATGCGACCGTCTCTAAAGCATAACCCCAAAATGATAGCGGTACATCGATAAGAGACATCGGAGATCGCACCATGTCCAACAGAGTACGATTACGATGTTCGGACACACCGTTACACGGAGGTGTTCCAGGCGGCGTCAGTTGTGAAACAATTCCACATTTCCTTAGGTGTGTGCCAAATTCGTGACTTAAATATTCTCCTCCACAATCTAATCATAAGAACTTTATTTTTCTGTCACGTTGATTCTCAACCTCATTCTGAAATTACTTGAACTTTTCAAAGGTCTCAGACTTGTGTTTCATCAAGTAGACATACCCATATCTACTTAAGTCATCAGTGAGGGTGAGAACATAACGATAGCCACCGCGAGCCTCAATGCTCATTGGACCGCACACATGAGTATGTATGATTTCCAACAAATTGGTTGCTCGCTCCATTGTTCTAGAGAACGGAGTCTTGGTCATCTTGACCAAAAGGCATGGTTCGCATGTGTCAAATGATTCATAATCAAGAGACTCCAAAAGTCCATCTGCATGGAGTTTCTTCATGCGCTTGACACCAATGTGACCAAGGTGGCAGTGCCACAAGTATGTGGGACTATCATTATCAACCTTACATCTTTTGGCATTCACACTATGAATATGTGTAACATCACGTTCAAGATTTTAAAAAAATAAACCATTGACCAGCGGGGCATGACCATAAAACATTTCTCTCATATAAATAGAACAACCATTATTCTTAGATTTAAATGAGTAGCCATCTCGCATTAAACGAGGTCCAGATACGATGTTCATGCTCAAAGCTGGTACTAAATAACAATTATTGATGTTTAAAACTAGTCCCGAAGGTAGATGTAGAGGTAGTGTGCCGACGGCGATCACATCGACCTTGGAACCATTCCCGACGCGCATCGTCACCTCGTCCTTTGCCAGTCTCCGCTTATTACACAGCTCCTGCTTTGAGTTACAAATGTGAGCAACTGCACTAGTATCAAATACCTAGGAGCTACTACGAGCGTTGGTATGGTACACATCAATAACATGTATATCACATATACCTTTAACGTTGCCGGCCTTCTTATCCGCTAAGTATTTGGGGCAATTTCGCTTCCATTGACATCCCTTGCAATAATAGCACTGAGTCTCAGGCTTGGGTCCATTCTTTGGCTTCTTCCCGGCAACTGGCTTACCGGGCGCGGCAACTCCCTTGCTGTCATTCTTGAAGTTCTTCTTACCCTTGCCTTTCTTGAACTTAGTGGTTTTAATCACCATCAACAATTGATGTTCCTTTTTGATCTCCACCTCAGCTGATTTCAGCATTGAATATAACTCGAAAATGGACTTCTCCATCCCTTGCATATTGTAGTTCAGCACAAAGCTCTTGTAGCAAGGTGGGAGCGACTGGAGGATTCTGTCAATGACCGCGTCATCTGGAAGATTAACTCCCATCTGAGACCAGCGGTTGTGCAACCCAGACATTTTGAGTATATGCTCGCTGACAGAACTGTTTTCCTCCATCTTACAACTGTAGAACTTGTCGGAGACTTCATATCTCTCGACCCGGGCATAAGCTTGAAAACCATTTTCAGCTCTTGGAACATCTCATATGCTTCGTGTTGCTCAAAATGCTTTTGGAGCCCTGATTCTAAGCTATAATGCATGCCGCACTGAACCAGGGAGTAATCATCATTACGCGACTGCCAGGCGTTCATAACGTCTTGAGTTGCTGGGAAAATGGGTGCGTCACCTAGCGGTGCTTCAAGGAAATATGCTTTCTTGGTAGCTATGAGGATGATCCTCTAGTTACGGACCCAATCCGTATAGTTGCTACCATTGTCTTTAAGCTTGGTTTTCTCTAGGAACGCGTTGAAGTTGAGGGCAACATTAGCGTGGGCCATTTGATCTACAAGACATATTGTAAAGATATTAGACTATGTTCATGATAATTAAGTTCATCTAATCAAATTTAATGAACTCCCACTCAGATGGACATCTCTCTAGTCATCCAAGTGATACATGATCCGAATCGACTAGGCCGTGTTCGATCATCACGTGAGACGGACAAGTCATCAACGGTGAACATCTCCATGTTGATCGTATCTTCTATATGACTCATGTTCGACCTTTCGGTCTTCCGTGTTCCGAGGCCATGTCTGTACATGCTAGGCTCCTCAAGTCAACCTAAGTGTATTGCGTGTGTAAATCTGGCTTACACCCGTTGTATGCGAACGTTAGAGCCTATCACACCCGATCATCATGTGGTGCTTCGGAACAACGAACCTTAGCAATGGTGCACAGTTAGGGGGAACACAATTCTTGAAATTCTAGTGATAGATCATCTTATATAAGCTACCGTCGTTCTAAGCAAATAAGATGTAAAACATGATAAACATCACATGCAATCAAATAGTGACATGATATGGCCAATATCATTTTGCTCCTTTTGATCTCCATCTTCGGGGCTCCATGATCATCATCGTCACCGGCATGACACCATGATCTCCATCATCGTGTCTTCATGAAGTTGTCTCGCCAACTGTTACTTCTACTACCATGGCTAACGGTTAGCAATAAAGTAAAGTAATTACATGGCGTTTTCATTGACACGCAGGTCATACAATAAAATAAGACAACTCCTATGGCTCCTGCCAGTTGTCATACTCATCGACATGCAAGTCGTGATTCCTATTACATGAACATGATCAATCTCATACATAACATATATCATTCATCACATCCTTTTGGCCATATCACATCACACGACATATGCTGCAAGAACAAGTTTGACGTCCTCTAATTGTTGTTGCAAGTTTTTACGTGGCTGCTATAGGTTTCTAGCAAGAACGTTTCTTACCTACGCCAAAACCACAACGTGATATGCCAATTTCTATTTACACTTCATAAGGACCCTTTTCATCGAATCCGACCCGACTAAAGTTGGAGAGACAGACACCCGCTAGCCACCTTATGCAACTAGTGCATGTCATTCGGTGGAACCTGTCTCACGTAAGTGTACGTGTAAGGTCAGTCCGGGCCGCTTCATCCCATGATGCCGCTGAATCAAGATAAGACTAGTAACGACAAGTAAATTGAAAAAATCGATGACCACAACCACTTGTGTTCTACTCGTGCATAGAAACTACGCATAGACCTAGCTCATGATGCCACTATTGGGGATCGTTGCAGAAATTAAAAAAATCTACGCATCACTAAGATCAATCTGTGGAGTGACTAGCAACGAGACAGGGGAGTGCATCTTCATACCCTTGAAGATCGCGATGCGGAAGCGTTGCAAGAACGCGGTTGGTGGAGTCGTACACAAAGCGATTCAGATCGCGGCCGAATTCGATCTAAGCACCGAACAACGGCACCTTCATGTTCAACACACGTATAGCCCGATGACGTCTCCCACACCTTGATCCAGCATTGAGAGAGGGAGAGGTTGGGGAAAACTCCGTCCAGCAACAGCACGACGGCGTGGTGGTGGTGGAGGAGCGTGGTACTCCGGCAGGCCTTCGCCAAGCACCGTGGAAGGAGAGGTGGAGTTGGCAGGGGGAGGGCTGCGCCAGGTGTGGTGTGCGGCTACCCTCCCACCTCCCTACTATATATAGGTGCAAGGGAGAGGGGGCGCCCCCCTTAGATAAAATCTGGGGGGGCGGCGGCCAGGGAGGGGGGCTTGCCTCCCAAGCCAAGGGGGGCGCCCCTTAGGGTTTCCCCCAACCCTAGGCGCATGGGCCCTAGGGGGGGAAGGCGCCCAACCCACTTAGGGGCTGGTTTCCTTCCACATACAGCCCATAGGGCCCTGCGGGGCAGGTGGACCACCGGAACCCATTCGGTGGTCCCGGTACAATACCGACAACCTCCCGAACACTTCCGGTGACTGTATGATGACTTCCCATATATAAATTTTCACCTCTGGACCATTCCGGAACTCCTCGTGATGTCCGGGATCTCATCTGGGACTCCAAACAACATTCATTAACCACGTACATACATTCCCTATAACCCTAGCGTCATCGAACCTTAAGTGTGTAGACCCTACGGGTTCGGGAACCATGCACACATGACCGGGACATCTCTCCTACCAATAACCAACAGCGGGATCTGGATACCCATGTTGGCTCCCACATGTTCCACGATGGTCTTATCGGATGAACCACGATGTCAAGGATTCAATCAATCCCGTATACAATTCCCTTTGTCTACCAGTATGATACTTTCCCGAGATTCGATCGTCGGTATCTCTATACCTTGTTCAGTATCATTACCGGCAAGTTTCTTTACTCGTTTGGTAACACATCATCCCATGACCAACTCCTTAGTCACATTGAGCTCATTACAATGATGTCTTACTGAGTGGGCCCAGAGATACCTCTCCGTCATACGGAGTGACAAATCCCAGTCTCGATTCGTACCAACCCAACAGATACTTTCGGTGATACCCGTAGTGCACCTTTATAGCCAGCCAATTACATTGTGATGTTTGGCACACCCAAAGCATTCCTACGGTATCCGGGAGTTGGACAATCTCATGGTCTAAGGAAAAGATACTTGACATTGGAAAAGCTTTAGCAGACGAACTACACGATCTTGTGCTATGCTTAGGATTCGCTCTTGTCCAACACATCATACTCCTAATGATGTGATACTGTTATCAATGACATCCAATGTCCATGGTCATGAAAGCATGACCATCTATTGATCAACGAGCTAGCCAACTAGTGGCTCACTAGGGACATATTATGGTCTATGTATTCACACATGTATTACGGTTTCTGGTTAACACAATTATAGCATGAACAATAGATGATTATCATGAACAAGGAAATATAATAATACCCATTTTATTATTGCCCCTAGGGCATATTTCCAACACTTATAGTAGTGGTTTGCTTTCTTACACTAACGGATCTCATGAAGGTTTTGTTGAAGTTTTGTGTGATTGAAGTTTTCAAGTTTTGGGTTATCCTACGATGGATGAAGGAAGGACGTAAGAGCCTAAGCTTGGGGATGCCCCAGAATCCCAAGCTATTAATCCAAAAATGATCAACCAACTAAGCTTGGGGATGCCCCCGAGTGGCATCCCCGCTTTCTTCCAACAATTATCGGTATTTCACTCGAAACTATATTTTTATTCGTCACATGATATGTGTTTTGCTTGGAGCGTCTCGTATGATATGAGTATTTTCTTGTTTTGTTTTGCTTTTTAAGTCATCAATCCTCGCTGTACACACCTATTTGAGAGAGCCAAAATTATGCCATGACGTGTTAGAATAGCTCTCTATGCTTCACTTAAATCTTTATGAGCTAGAACTTGCTCTAGTGCTTTACTTATATCTTTTTTGAGCACGGTGTGCTTAGTATATTTGAAGAAACACTCTCTTGCTTCACTTATATTTATTTGAGAGTTAGTAAATTTTAAACAAATTCTCTCTTGCTTCACTTATATTATTTTGAGAGAAGGAAGCAAAAATTATGCTCATGATCTTCACTTATATTTCTTTGAGCTTATGTAAAGCAACACATGAAAATTAGTCCCAAAGTGATAGATATCCAAGAAGGATAAAGCAAAATTGTGTCATGAAGATCATTGGACAAAATAAACATGATTCCTTGTAACAGTTTTGAGACATGATGATGTGATATGTGAGTTATGTTGATGAGTAATTATGCTCTAGTAAGAATGCTAGTGTTAAGGTTTGTGATTCCCTATGCAAGCACGAAAGTCAATAATTATGCAATGAAATTATATCCTACTTGTGGTGCATTATTCGTTGTTATTTATGCTCAATGTTCTCTTACGAGATTATTTGTTTCATCGTTGGCCGCTTCCCAATCTTTTGCTAGCCTTCATTTTGCACTAAGTATGTTCTCTACTTGTGCATCCAAAATCCTTTATCCCGGTTTTGCCTTATGAGTCCACCATACCTACCTATATGCGGTATTTCCTTGCCGTTCTAAGCAAATTTGTATGTGCCATCTCTAATTTTCAAAATAAATTTCCCTTTTTGTGTGCCCATACCGCTCGCGAGGCGGTGAGGGGTGGCCAATATTTTCCATGCTGGATGTGTTATTATCACGATGAGTGTTTATTCACTTGTCATTGCACGAGAGTACGGCAAAGGTATTAGGGATGCCCAGTCCCGAAATGAAAAAAAATACTTTATGTTGTCAAATAATAAATTCCTTGGAAAGTGTTGGTATGGAAGGCAACCGTGGATTCAGCTAGCCATGGCTTGTGAAAGTTTGGTGAAAAAGGAATAAACTTTATTTTCTGTTTGGGAACTACCTATGATATATCTAGCATGGAAAGTGTTGGGAACCTCAAGTTGTTCTCGTTGGTGGGAAAAGTATACCTCCCAATTTTTTTATCTCAATTTAGGCTTTGAGCTCTGGCACCTCTACAAATTCCTACTTCCCTCTACGAAGGGCCCTTCTTTTACTTATGCAATTTTTATTTTTGAATTTGAGTCTCCATCTTCTCTTACAAGCACCAACTAGGAAACACTATGATCGTATTTGAGCATTGGATGTAACTAATATGCGAATGTGTTTCATGAATGGATCAATGGTTGAGCATGATGGGCTAGGGATAACTTATTTTAGCATTGATATTTTGAAAGACATGCTTGCTTGTTGATATGTTTGAGTATCTAAATTATTATGTCAAAACTAGACTATTGCTTTGAACCATATAAAAGTCCAAATGTCCATGCTATAAAGAAAAGAATATGATATGACTTGATAAACAACACTCCACATAAATTTTTTTGTTTTTATCACTTACCTACTCGAGGACGAGCAGGAGTTAAGCTTGGTGATGCTGATACGTCCCCAACGTATCTATAATTTTTGATTGTTCCATGCTATTATATTATCATTCCTGGATGTTTTACAATCATTTTATAGTCATTTTATATCATTTTTTGGTACTAACCTATTGACATAGTGCCAAGTGCTAGTTGTTGTTTTCTACATGTTTTTTACATAGCAGGAAATCAATATCAAACGGAGCCCAAACACCACGAAACATTTTGGAGATTTTTTCTAGGCCAGAAGGATACCTGGTTCGTCTCCAATGTATCTACTTTTCCAAACACTTTTGCCCTTGTTTTGGACTCTAACTGGCATGATTTGAATGGAACTAACCCGGACTGACGTTGTTTTCAGCAGAACTGCCATGGTGTTATTTTTGTGCAGAAATAAAAGTTCTTGGAATGACCTGAAAATCAACGGAGAATTATTTTGGAATATACAAAAAATACAGGCGGAAGAATCCAGACCGGGGGGGGCCCACACCCTATCCACGAGGGTGGGGGCGTGGCCCTGTCTCATGGCCCCCCTGACGGTCCACCGACATCAACCCCGACTCCATATATTCACTTTCGGGGAGAAAAAAATAAGAGAGAAGGATTCATCGCGCTTTACGATACGGAGCCGCCGCCAAGCCCTAATCTCTCTCGGGAGGGTTGATCTGGAGTCCGTTCGGGGCTCCGGAGAGTGGAGATCGTCGCCGTCGTCATCATCAACCTTCCTCCATCACCAATTCCATGATGCTCACCGACGTGCGTGAGTAATTCCATCGTAGGCTTGCTAGACGGTGATGGGTTGGATGAGATTTATCATGTAATCGAGTTAGTTTTGTTCGGGTTTGATCCCTAGTATACATTATGTTCTAAGATTGATGTTGCTATGACCTTGCCATGCTTAATGCTTGTCACTAGGGCCCTGGTGCCATGATTTTAGATCTGAACCTATTATGTTTTCATGAATATATGTGAGTTCTGGATCATATCTTGCAAGTCAATAGTCACCTACTATGTGTTAAGATCCGGCAACCCCGAAGTGACAATAATCAGGACCACTCCCGGTGATGACCGTAGTTTGAGGATTTCATGTTTCACTAATTGTTAATGCTTTGGTCTGGTACTCTATTAAAAGGAGGCCTTAATATCCCTTAGTTTCCAATAGGACCCCGCTACCACGGGAGGGTAGGACAAAAGATGTCATGCAAGTTCTTTTCCATAAGCATGTATGACTATATTCGGAATACATGCCTACATTACATTGATGAACTGGAGCTAGTTCTGTGTCACCCTATGTTATAACTATTACATGAGGAATCACATCCGACATAATTATCCATCATTGATCCAATGCCTAAGAGCTTTTCACATGTTGATCTTTGCTTAGTTACTTTACCGTTGCTACTGTTACAATCACTACAAAAACTGTTATCGTTACTTTGCCACTCTTACCGTCACTTCCATATTACTTTGCTGCAGATATTAAGTCTTCCAGGTGTGGTTGAATTGACAACTCAACTGCTAATACTTGAGAGTATTCTTTGGCTTCCCTTGTGTCGAGTCAATAAACTTGGGTTGAATACTCTACCCTCAAAAATGGTTGCGATCCCCTACACTTGTGGGTTATCAAACACTATGGGCCCTGGTGGCACTTGGGGGGAGTCCCGAGAAGGGGATAACCCACTGATAACCCACAAGTGTTGGGGATCGCAACAGTTTTCGAGGGTAAAGTATTCAACCCAAATTTGTTGATTCAGCACAAGGGGAGCCAAAGAATACTCTTAAGTATTAGCAGCTGAGTTCTCAATTCAACCACGCCTGGAAACTTAGTATCTGCAGCAAGATAATTTAGTAGCAAAGTAATATGATAGTGGCGGTAGCGGCAATAAAAGTAATGATAGTGTTTTTGTAGTTTTTGTGATAATAGCAATAGAAAAGTAAATAAGCAACAAGCAATATAGGTAAAGCTCGTAGGCATTGGATCGGTGATGGGAAATTATGTAGGATGCAATTCATCATGTAGAAGTTATAACCTAGGGTGACATAGAACTAGCTCCAGTTCATCAATGCAATGTAGGCATGTATTCCGAATATAGTCATACGTGCTTATGGAAAATAACTTGCATGACATCTTTTGTCCTACCCTCCCATGGCAGCGGGGTCCTATTGGAAACTAAGGGATATTAAGGCCTCCTTTTAATAGAGTACCGGACCAAAGTATTAACACATAGTGAATACATGAACTCCTCAAACTATGGTCATCACCGGGAGTGGTCCCGATTATTGTCACTTCGGGGTTGCCGGATTATAACACATAGTAGGTGACTATAGACTTGCAAGATAGGATCAAGAACACACATATATTCATGAAAACATAATAGGTTCTGATCTGAAATCATGGCACTCGGGCCCTAGTGACAAGCATTAAGCATAGCAAAGTCATAGCAACATCAATCTGAGAACATAGTGGATACTAGGGATCAAACCCTAACAAAACTAACTCGATTACATGATAGATCCCATCCAACCCATCACCATCCAGCAAGCCTACGATGGAATTACTCACACACGGCGGTGAGCATCATGGAATTGGTGATGGAGGAAGGTTGATGATGACGATGGCAATGATCTCCACTCTCCGGAGCCCCGAACGGACTCCAGATCAGCCCTCCCGAGAGAGATTAGGGCTTGGCGGTGGCTCTGTCTCGTGAAACGCGATAATTCCTTCTCCTTGATTTTTTTTCTCCCTGAAAGTGAAGATATAGGATCTGGGGGTACGTCGGTAAGGCACCAAGGGGCCCACGAGGCAGGGGGCGCGCCCTGGGCAGGAGGGCGCGCCCCCACCCTCGTGGACAGGCCCAAGGCCCCCTGGTGTGGATCTTCTTGGAGGTATTTTTTATAGTTTCCGAAATAATTCTCCGTTGATTTTCAGGCGATTCTGAGAACTTTTTATTATGCACAAAAACAACACCATGGCAGTTTTGCTGAAAACAGCGTCAGTCCGGGTTAGTTCCATTCAAATCATGCAAGTTAGAGTCCAAAACAAGGGCAAAAGGGTTTGGAAAAGTAGATACATTGGAGACGTATCAACTCCCCCAAGCTTAAACCTTTGCTTGTGCTCAAGCAATTCAGTTGATAAACTGAAAGTGATAAAGAAAAACTTTGACAAACTCTGTTTGCTCTTGTTGTTGTAAATATGTAGGCTAGCATTCAGGTTTTCAACAAGATCATGAACTAACCATATTCACAATAACTTTCAGGTCTCAAGACTACTCACATCAATGGCATAATCAACTAGCGAGCAATAATAATAAACCCCGGATGACAACACTTTCTCAAAACAATCATGATATGATATGACAAGATGGTATCTTGCTAGCCCTTGTTGAGACCGCAAAACATAAATGCAGAGCACCTTTAAAGATCAAGGACTGACTAGACATTGTAATTCATGGTAAAAGAAATCCAGTCATGATCATACTCAATGCAAAATAATAGTAATACATGCAACGACATAGGTGCTCTCCTACTGGTGCTCTTTGATAAGAGGATGATGAGTCTGCATAAAAGTAAATAGATAGGCCCTTCGGAGAGGGAAGGAGGGATTTGTAGAGGTGCCACAGCTCGATTTTTAAATAGATATGAATACCATTTTGAGCGGTATACTTTCATTGTCAACATAACAACCAAGAATCTCGATATCTCCCATGCTACGCACATTATAGGAGGTTCCCAAACAAAATGGTAAAGTTTATACTCCCCCAACCACCAACAAGCACACTCCACGGCTAGCCCAAAACAACGGGTACCGTCTAAACCAGCAACAACCCTGGGGGAGTTTTGTTTAGTTATTATGATTTTGAGCATTGGACTGGGCATCCCGATTACCAGCCATTTTCTCATGAATGATGAGCGGAGTCCGCTCATCGTGAGAATAACCCACCTAGCATGGAAGATATAGACAACCCTAGTTGATACAAGAGCTGTTCGAGCATACAAAACAGAGTTTCATTTGAAGGTTTAGAGTTTGGCGCATACAAATTTACTTGGAACGGCAGGTAAATACCGCATATAGGCAGGTATGGTGGACTCATATGGAATAACTTTGGGGTTTATGGAAGTGGATGCACAAGCAGTATTCCCGCTTAGTACAGGTGAAGGCTAGAAAGAGACTGGGAAGCGACCAGCTAGAGAGCAACAACGGTCATGAACATGCATTAAAATTAATCAACAATGAATGCAAGCATGAGTAGGATATAAATCACCACGAACATAAATATCGTGAAGGCTATGTTGATTTGTTTCAACTACATGCGTGAACATGTGCCAAGTTAGATCACTTAAATCGTTCAAAGGAGGATACCACCTATCATACCACATCACAACCATTTTAATATCATGTTGGCACGCAAGATAGACCATTATAAACTCTCAGCTAATTAATCATGGCATAAGAAACTATGATCTCTAATTGTCATTGCAAACATGTTTCATTCATAACAAGCTGAATCAGGAACGATGAGCAATCATATTTACAGAAATAAGAGAGGTCGAGTTCATACCAGCTTATCTCATCTCAATTAGTTCATCATATATCATCCTTATTGCCTTTCACTCGCACGACTGAACGGTGTGGATAATAATAATAGTGCACGTGCATTGGACTAAGCTGGAATCTGCAGACAATTTAATACAAGAGACAAGACAAGGTAATATGGCTCAAGGTTAAATCAACAACAAAGCATATGAGAGCCACTAAGCAGTTTCAATCATGGTCTTCTACTCTTAACCCCCAAAGAAAGGAAAAGAAACTATTTACACGATAAAGCTCCCAACAAACAAAAGAAGAACGGGAAATCTTTTTGGGTTTTGATTTTTTAACTACTACTAGCAAAGAAAGTAAACTGGCTAGAAGCTACAACTATTTTTTTTCTGGGGTTTTCTAGCACACAAGAAAAAGACTAAGAAAAAGAAATTGAAACTAAGCATGGATGGTACAGGGAAAGAGTGTGAGCACCGACAACTAGAATAAGTATGAACATGAATGTAAATTCGGTGAGAAACACATACTCCCCCAAGCTTAGGCTTTTGGCCTAAGTTGGTCTATGGCCACGGATCGGAGCCACTCCCTCCAGTCTACTGAGATGCATCCTCTGGGTGCCACTAGTTGGCGAGCTCATCCAGCTCCCACCCATAAACAGATTGACGGGAAGGATCGAGTGGTGGTTCTGGCTCAGGCTCTGAAGCTTGTGCCTGGCCTTGGTACTTGTAGAAGGCATCTGATGTGATGAGGAATACGCATGTAGACAAATCAAACAAAGATGGTGCAGGCAAGGTAACAATTTCACAGTATATTTCATCAAACCTTAATTTATAGTTAAGATGCCTATTCTTGTCTTTAACAATAAAGTCATGAGCTACCATGCTCTTGTAGTCTAGATAAATAGGGGCAAGCAATATTTCTTCCTTCTCATGATGCCTAATAGGTATACTAAAATGTTCAGCAAGGCGAGAAGCAAAGATGCCTCCAAAGACGGGCCCCTTTGAGCGGTTCAGACTCAGTCGTTTAGCAATGACGACACCCAAGCTAAAAGTTGTGTCTTGAAACAAAGCATGGCGTAAAATGATAATATCAGGGGCACTGAGATTCCCACTGTTCCCGCGACCAATTAAACATCTACTAGAAAATAAGGCAAAGTAGCGCAGAACAGGGAAGTGTATACTAGTGATTCTTGCCCCTGAAACTTGTCGTGTTTCCCCTACAGCTATCATGTCAATAAACCCTTCAACGTCTTCACGACATGGTTCATCAAGTCTACCTCCAAAGGGTACTTTGCATATCTCACAAAAGTCTAAGAGTGACATCTCCTTAATCACATCATATAAACAAAACTCCATCGTAGGTGGTGCTTTCCTAGAATGGAAATGAAAGCTTTGCGTGAAAATATTGGTGAGTAAGAGATACTGTTCTTTCTGGTCGTGGAGGAAGTCAGTGAGGCCTGCATTATTTGCCAACCAATAAAAGTCTTCGTAAATCCCAGTGGACATCATGAAATCATTACAAGGCCATTCACACGGTCGAACTTCCGCCATACGAGGAAGATTATACTTGGGCTTCTTATTTTCTTCTTTCTTCTTCTCCTCTGAACTCTTACTGGAGGAGCCCCTCAACAATCTTTTTAACATTTTCCTTTTCTAAAAGTTTCTGAAATTTTTTGTGACTTCAAAATAAAAGTTAACCAAACTCAACAAGAATGATAGCAACAACTCCTATAAGTGCCTAGAGACTAAATCATGCATTAGAACTACTTGGGACCAAGAAAATTTGACATGCAAGCTCAAGAACAAGGTCACCACAGCAGCATAAATTTGCAACAAATAAAGCACTAGAACAAAAACTAATTGGACCAATGGAGGAGTCACATACCAAGGAATAATCTCCCCGAACAGTTTGGTGAATGGTGCTTTAAGCAAGGAGATCGAAAATGGCAGCAAGATGAGCTAGAACTCGGGTTTGAGCTGGTTGGAGATTTTTTTGGGAGGAAGAAGAAGAACATGGGTGCAGGGATAAGTGGAGGGGGCCACATGGGGCCCACGAGGTAGGGGGCGCGCCCTGGGTAGGGGGGCGCGCCCTGGACCCTCGTGGCCACGTGCTGGCTCCCCTCGCTGTGTGTTCTGTGCCATATTTCCTCAAATATTCTAGAAAAAATCATATTTCATTTTCATAGCATTTGGAGAACTTTTATTTTTGGGATATTTTTTTCGGATAAGTATGGAAACAGACAGAAAATGCTATTTTTGTTTTATTTATCCTAATTAACAGAAAGTAAAAAAAAAGGTACAGAAGGTTGTGCTATCTAGATTCACCTATCCCTTGCTCATCAAAAGGAATCCATTAACAAGATTCATCGGGTCTTGTTAATAAACTCTTTCTGAGTAACATGAAACCGGAGAATTTTCGAATAACACTAGGTTACCTCAATGGGGATATGTATGTCCCCAACAATAAGAATGTCATATGCCTTCTTGATAGTAGGAAGAGGAAACTCAAAACCTCCAATAATGATAGTTGAAGTTTTTCCAATATAATTAATATTGTGGACCTGAGGTTGTTTCCTCGGAAAGTGTACCGTATGCTCATTACCATTGACATGAAAAGTGACATTGCTTTTGTTGCAATCAATAACAGCTCCTACAGTAATCAAAAAGGGTCTTCCAAGAATAATAGACATACTATCGTCCTGGGGAATATCAAGTATGACAAAGTCCGTTAGAATAGTAACATTTTCAACTACAACAGGCACATCCTCACAAATACCGACAGGTATAGCAGTTGATTTATCAGCCATTTGCAAAGATATTTTAGTAGGTGTCAACTTACTCAAGTCAAGTCTACGATATAAAGAGAGAGGCATAACACTAACACCAGCTCCAAGATCACACAAAGCAGTTTTAACATGGTTTCTCCTAATGGAGCAAGGTATAGTAGGTACTCCTGGATCTCCTAATTTCTTAGGCATTCCACCCTCAAAAGTGTAATTAGCAAGCATGGTGGAAATTTCTACTTCAGGTATCTTTCTTTTGTTGGTAATAATATCTTTCATATACTTAGCATAAGGATTTGTTTTAAGCACATCGGTCAAACGCATACACAAAAAGATAGGTCTAATCATTTTAGCAAAGTGTTCAAAATCCTCATCATCCTTTTTCTTGGATGGTTTCGGAGGAAAAGTCATGGGTTTCTGAACCCATGGTTCTCTTTCCCTACCGTGCTTCCTAGCAACAAAGTCTCTCTTATCATAACATTGATTCTTTGATTGTGGGTTATCAAGATCAACAATAGGTTCAATCACTACATCATTATCATTGCTAGGTTGAGCATCCACATGAACATCACCATTAATATTATCACTAGGTTCATGTTCATTACCAGATTGTGTTTCAGCATCAGAAACATATATATCATTGGGATTCTCAGGTGTGTCAGCTACAGGTTCACTAGGAGCATGCAAAGTCCTATCATTTTTCTTTTTCTTCTTCTTAGAAGAACTAGGTGTATCTAAATTAGCTTTCTGAGAATCTTGCTCAATCCTCTTAGGGTGGCCCTCAGGATATAGAGGTTGCTGAGTCTTTTTACCACCTCTAGTTGCAACTCTAACAACATAGTCATTATTCTTACTATTTAATTCATTGAGCAAATCATTCTGAGCCTTAAGTACTTGTTCTACTTGAGTGGTGACCATAGAAGCATGTATACTAATAATTTTCAGTTCACCTTTAGCTCTAGACAGATAATCACTCAAGCGTTCAATCATGTAAGCATTGTGTTGTAATTGTCTACCAACATAAGCATTGAAGTTTTCTTATTTCGCAATAAAATTGTCAAACTCATCTAAGCATTGGCTAGCAGACTTATAATGAGGAATATCACCTTCATCAAATATATAAAGGGAATTTACCTTTACTACCTGTGTCGGGTTATCAAGACCATGTATTTCTTCAATAGGCGGTAAATTCTTAACATCTTCAGCTTTAATACCTTTTTCTTTCATAGCTTTCTTTGCCCCTTGCATATCTTCAGGACTGAGAAATAGAACACCTCTTTTCTTCGGAGTTCGCTTAGGGGCAGGTTCAGGAAGTGTCCAATTATTTTCATTGGCCAGCATATTATTCAATAGTAGTTCAGCTTGTTCAATTGTTCTTTCCCTGAAAACACAACCAGCACAACTATCCAGGTGGTCTCTGGAAGCATTGATTAGTCCATTATAAAAGACATCAAGTATATCAGGCATCTCAAAGAGGATGATCAGGCAAAGCATTAAGTAACTGGAGAAGCCTCCCCCAAGCTTGTGGGAGACTCTCTTCTTTAGTTTGAGCAAAGTTATATATTTCTCGTAAGGCAGCTTGTTTCTTATGAGCGGGAAAATATTTAGCAGAGAAGTAATACATCATATCTTGGGGACTACGCACACAACCAGGATCAAGGGAATTAAACCAAGTCTTAGCATCACCCTTTAACGAGAACGGAAATAGCTTAAGGATATAGTAATAGCGAATCTTTTCATCATTGGTAAACAGGGTGGCTATATCATTCAACTTAGTAAGATGTGCCATAACAGTTTCAAACTCATAGCCATGGAAAGGATCAGATTCAACCAAAGTAATTAACTCAAGATCAACATAGAATTCATAATCCTTATCAGTAACGCAGATAGGTGAAGTAGCAAAAGCAGGGTCATGTCTCATTCTAGCATTCAAGGACTTTTCTTTCAGCTTAGCTAATAATTTCTTAAGATCATATCTATCATTGCAAGCAATAAAGTCTCTAGCAGTTTCTTCATCCATAACATAACCCTCAGGCACAACAGGCAATTCATTCCTATTGGGAGTAGTTTCATCATCACTTTCATAAATATCATTAGTTTCAACATTTGCACTCTCCCTAACCTTAGCAATTTGTTCATCTAGAAATTCACCTAGTGGCACAATATCAGGCATAGAAGTAGTTTCATCATACATAGAAGAAGTAGCATCATCAAGGACATACGACATATCAGATTCAATAGCAGGAGTAGGTGTCGCAAGTTTACTCATAACAGAAGGAGAATTAAGTGCAGAGCTAGATCGCAGTTCCTTACCTCCCCTCGTAGTTGAGGGTAAGATCTTGTTTTTTGAGTCCTTCAAATTCTTCATAGTGATCAACAGATATAAATCCCAAGTGACTTAAAGAATAGAGCTATGCTCCCCGTCAACAGTGCCAGAAAATAGTCTTGATAACCCACAAGTGTAGGGGATCGCAACAGTTTTCGAGGGTAAAGTATTCAACCCAAATTTATTGATTCGACACAAGGGGAGCCAAAGAATACTCTTAAGTATTAGCAACTGAGTTGTCAATTCAACCACACATGGAAACTTAGTATCTGCAGCAAGATAATTTAGTAGCAAAGTAATATGATAGTATCGGTAGCGGCAATAAAAGTAATGATAGTGTTTTTGTAGTTTTTGTGATAATAGCAACGGAAAAGTAAATAAGCAACAAGCAATATAGGTAAAGCTCGTAGGCATTGGATCGGTGATGGGAAATTATGTCAGATGCAATGCATCATGTAGAAGTTATAACCTAGGGTGACACAGAACTAGCTCCAGTTCATCAATGCAATGTAGGCATGTATTCCGAATATGGTCATACGTGCTTATGGAAAAGAACTTGCACGACATCTTTTGTCCTACCCTCCCGTGGCAGCGGGGTGCTATTGGAAACTAAGGGATATTAAGGCCTCCTTTTAATAGAGTACCGGACCAAAGCATTAACACATAGTGAATACATGAACTCCTCAAACTATGGTCATCACCAGGAGTGGTCCCGATTATTTTCACTTCAGGGTTGCCGGATTATAACACATAGTAGGTGACTATAGACTTGCAAGATAGGATCAAGAACACACATATATTCATGAAAACATAATAGGTTCAGATCTGAAATCATGGCACTCGGGCCCTAGTGACAAGCATTAAGCATAGCAAAGTCATAGCAACATCAATCTCAGAACATAGTGGATACTAGGGATCAAACCCTAACAAACTAACTCGATTACATGATAGATCCCATCCAACCCATCACCGTCCAGCAAGCCTACGATGGAATTACTCACACACGGCGGTGAGCATCATGGAATTGGTGATGGAGGAAGGTTGATGATGACGATGGCGACGATCTCCACTCTCCGGAGCCCCGAACAGACTCCAGATCAGCCCTCCCGAGAGATATTAGGGCTTGGCGGCGGCTCCGTCTCGTGAAACGCGATAATTCCTTCTCCTTGATATTTTTTCTCCTCGAAAGTGAAGATATAGGATCTCAGCGTACGTCGGTAAGGCACCAGGGGGCCCACGAGGCTGGGGGCGCGTGATGTCTACACACGCTTCTACTCATGTAGACTATGTTGGGCCTCCAAGCGCAGAGGTTTGTAGGACAGTAGCGATTTCCCTCAAGTGGATGACCTAAGGTTTATCGAACTCAGGGAAGTAGAGGTTGAAGATGGTCTCTCTCAAGCAACCCTGCAACTAAGATACAAGAAGTCTCTTGTGTCCCCAACACACCTAATACACTTGTTAGATGTATAGGTGCACTAGTTCGGCGAAGAGATGTTAAATGGCAAGTAATATGGATGGCAAAACAAAGTAATATAATTCTGTAATAAAAAGTGCAGCAAGCAAACAAGTGGTAAACGTGAGCACAAATGGTATTGCAATGGTGGAAACAAGGCCTAGGGTTCATACTTTCACTAGTGGCAACTCCCAACAACATTAACATAATCGAATCACATGATATTTCCCATAAAACATGCAAAGGGGACACACTCGGAGGTCATTCCTTCGTGGTCAAGAGAGGACGAGAATTATGGAGGGCTACAAAAGCACACCTCAAAGTTCGTAGTTCTCAATCTAAGGATTTCCCAATGTCACTGCGGCCATCCAAAGAGAGTCCCACAATCACCACAACATATCTAAAGGATAGTCAAAGACAAGCACCAAGAGACTCTCAATCTTCAATCAACACACAAGAGAGGAAATCACTCATGAAAATACTTTTCTAATCCATGTCCAATAGACCGCTGTCACCTTGGTCTCGGGGATTATACTAAATAAAGACAAGTGAGTACATCAATCCAATACATAGAGGAAGGGGAAATATCATGGGATCACCCTAGATTAACATAGCCTATGATCACAACGAAGATCACATCATGGGAGAGAGAATTGACCACATAGCTACTGGTAAGAACTTCAGCCCCGAGGAGGAACTACTCCCGCCTCATGGAGGGAGGAAGCAACGTCGATGGAGATGAATCCGGGGGCACTTCCCCGTCCCGGCAGGGTGCCGGCGCAGGAATTCTGGTCCCCCGAAGCTTGATGGCGATGGCGGCGGAGATCGGAATCGCGTCTGGAGAAAAGGGGTCTGGAATCAGGGTTTTCTCGACGGACCTTAAATATATGCCAAAGGGGGTCAATGGGGGAGTCCTGGGGGGCCCAGGCGCCCCCCCGGCGCGGCCTAGGGGTGGGCCGCCTGGGCAGGCCGCCTGGAGCCCCTGTGGGTCCCCCCCCCGGCTGTACTTTGGCCGCACGGTAGCTCCTGGAACGCTGATTTTTTATATATTTTTCTGGATTTTTCCTGGCAGTTCTTGTAATGTGAAAACCTGAAATACAAAAACAGCCGAAAACAGAAACTGGCACTGGGGTGCACTGAGTTAATAGGTTAGTCCAAATATGAGCAAAAGTGTATGGAAGTGTATAAATATCATAGCAATATCACCCAAAAGAGGCATGGAGCAAGCAGAAATTATAGATACGTTTTGGACGTATCAACATCCCCAAGCTTAATTCCTGCTCGTCCTCGAGTAGGTAAATGATAACAAGAATAATTTATGTGGTGACATGCTATTAACCATGTAGGACTTATTCATAGTCATATGACAAAAGCTTACTGAGACAATGAATCTGTAGTAATTAAGTTGCCTCATGAGAAAATCACAAAGAACTGAAAGTTTTACAATATGATACTGAAACATCAAATAGATTTGCAATGAACATGATATGCAAATATGATAAAGTGATATCTAGCTTGCCCCCTTTAGTGAAGCAAAACATAAATGCAGGGGCACCTTCAAGGTTTAAGTGATGACTAGATACAATGATTTCAAAATAAACGATATCACAATCATGCAAAAGACAATGCTACTTTGGGACAATGCACATTACACTCAGAATGACAATCATGCTCTCAGTAGTTGGTGCTTTAAAAGAAGGTGGAGACTCAACATAAAAGTAAAAGAATGGCCCTTCGCAGAGGGAAGCAGGGATTACTCATGTGCTAGAGTTTTTATTTTGAAAACATAGAAGCAATTTTGTCAACGGTAGTAATACTTCATATGTGTTATGCATAAGACATCCTATAAGTTGCAAGCTTCATGCATCGAATACCAATAGTGCTCGCACCTTGTCCTAATTAGCTCAGATTTCCATGGGTTATCATTGCATTACATATGTTTCAACCAAGTGTCACAAAGGGGTACCTCTATGCCACCTGTACAAAGGTCCAAGGAGATAAATCGCATTTGATTTCTCGTTTTTGATAGATCTCAACTTGAGGACATCCATACCGGGACAACATAGAAAATAGATAATGGACTCCTCTTTAATGCTTAAGCATTCATAAGAGGTCGAGGATTAATGTCCAAGCTAAAACTTCCACCATGATACATGGCTTTGGTTGGCGGCCCAATGTTCTTCTCTAACAATATGCATACTCAAACCATTCAACTCATGGCAAATCACCCTTACTTCGGACAAGACGAACATGCATAGCAACTCACATGATATTCAACAAAAGTGTAACAGTTGATGGCGTCCCCAGAAACATGGATACCGCTCAGCAAGCAACTTATAAGAAATAAGATACATAAGCGACATATTCTTTACCACAATAGTTTTTAAGCTACTTTCCCATGAGCTATGTATTGCAAAAATGAAGGTTTTAAAGGTAGCACATGTAAATTTACTTGGAGTGGCGGTGAAATACCACATATAGGTAGGTATGGTGGACTCATATGGCATAACTGGATTAAAAGAATGTGGATGCACAAGTAGTCAGTCCGCTTAGTACAGGTGGAGGTTAGCAAAAGACTGGGAGCGACCAACTAAAAGAGCAATGACGGTCATAATCATGCAGAGCGACAAAGCAACACTGAATCAGGCATGGTAGTTATATCGCTACTCAGAAACAAAAGATCATCAAGGCTTGACAGACTTTCTTTACAGTCTTAAATATGCGTGGGCATACGCCAAGTCAATCAAAATAAATTCTTGAAGGAAGATATTACTAAACCATACCACATCATAGGCAAACAAATCAAGTTGGTACTCCAATAACACATTGGGAATCCCCCAGCTATTTGAGACTAACCACAAGAAAACATGAACTACTAAGCGCCATCATGCACGTAGCATCTTTATCATAGACATATCAACCAATGCAACAGAAGCAAACTCTCTTAATAAGGTGAGCATGGTAATTAAAGAGAGTTCAAGCAACCAACTAAACAAAAGCTCTTTGAAAAGATAAGCATGAATACTAAGAGCTGAACATGATAGTAGCTATTAAAAGACAAAGAACACACACAGCAAAGATAAACATGAAAATTCTATGTTGTGTTCTAGGTTGAAGTGGAGCGTGTTTCTCTCCCACACAAAGAAAGATGAGTTCCAACTCGTTATGAAAAACAAGCAAAGCTAAAGAAAACTAAAAATGAAACTAAAAGCAAGACGCTCCAAGCATAGCACATAACACATGAAGTGATAAAAATATAGTGGAACGAAAGACGAACTGATAATGTTGATGGAGAAGGGGATGCACGGGGGAATCCCCAAGCTTGAGCGCTTGACACTCCTGAATCTTTTTATCATCTTCCCTCGCACACTTGAAAACTCCCTTCATACATAACTCATCATAATCTGATTAGCGAGGTTAGTACCCATAATAAAATAATTGTTCCTTGCTGGAAATAATGATATTCTTGAAGTTCAACTGTTTCTCAAGATTGCCAAAAGGTTTTTGCAAAGAAAAAGCAAGCTCTTGGTTTGCAAAATGAAAGAAAGGCAAAACAGGACAGAATCTGTGAAAAACAGAACAGCAGGTAGTAAATGATTTGTTCGGGGCACTTCTGCAACTCTAATCAAAAAACTCAGAACAGACGCACGAAAGACAATTGTATAGAGCACGCTGTCGAAACAATTCAGACCAAAAAGCTGATCTGGTGATTTTATACGAATTTTTCTATCCAAGGACAGAATCTGTTTCCTGGACAGCACGTCACAACTTTTGAACTTTCTTGCAATCAGAGGCTACACTTGGCACAAAGTTGAAAAGTAAAGATACAATGATGATGCTACTGTAGTAACAACATCAAGACACAACAAAAAGCAAAATAAAATTTTATTCATTGTGGGCTGCCTCCCAAAAGCGCTTTCTTTTATGCATTTAAGCTAGACATAGGACTTTAATGATGCTCTCGTAAGAATAAGAGCTGAAGAACAAAAGAGGGCATCAAGAAGCAAATGCCAAATACATTTAAGCCTAACATGCTTCCTATGCATAGGAATATTGCAATAGAATAATTCATTGAAGCACGAAGCAACTAGCATAGGAAGGCAAAACAAGCATAACTTCAAAATATTCACCATAAAGAGAGGAAACTTCTTATTATTAAGATATTTAGAACCAAGCCTCCCTCTCTCATTATAAACTTCAGTGGAATCATGGATGAACTCAACAATATAAGCATCACATAAAGCATTGTTACCATGATCCACATGCAAAAAGGTACTCTCACTCCCCACATAAGCATAATTTTTCTCATTGGTAATAGTGGGAGTAGGACTATCATAAACAACTTGAACACTATAGATTAGTTGTATATTAGGAGGGTGGTGTTCAACAAGGGAGTAATTCCCTTCATGATTATGACAAGTTCCATAAGGATAATTTCTCCTTATGTCATAGGTACCTTTATAATCACTATAGATTGGAGTTATAACGTCATCATGGTAGAGAAGAGCATTATCATTGCTAGCTACTATATTTGTAAACATGTTGTCTTTATTCTTACTGGCAAGAGAATTATCAATTATCACATCACTAATGGGGATAGGATTTGCAATCCTATCATCCCCAAGCTTATAGCTTCCCATATCTTCACTTTCAGAGTTGGTACCAAAAAGATTTTCAAGATCATAAGCAGCATTATCATCATTTTCCCAATCACAATAAGTAACATGCATATCATAATCAAAATCATCTTCAATAGTACCTACGGACGTATCATCAAGATGATAATTAAGGCAATAAACTTCACTTTCTTCTTTAAACTTACAACCGTTAGGATAAAAGTTGATGGGAGGAATATGCTCAGGCCAGGTTGATACCCATTCTTCTTCCTTCTTGCTCCTCCTCCTCCTTCTCTTCTTTTTCTTCTTCTTCACCTTAGGAGGGGGTGGTTGGAGATGAAGCTTCTCCACATATCCTGGTTTATCATTAGAAACAATAGGGGAAACTTGGGAGAAACTCTCCTTTTTATTAGCAGAAATATAAGAGACATTTTTATACTTTGGTAAAGTTCCCTCCTTTCTAATCTTACTTATGTAATCATTTTCATGGCAATTAACAACACAATAGAGATGGCAATTTTGCAAAGTGTTTTTTATTCCTATGGCATTATCATCCAGCCAAGAAGTCTTTTCTGATAACTCTTCACACATTAAAAATAACATAAGCTCATCATAAAGATCAGAGGTGATCATGTTATCACACAAGCGGTTAACAGTTATGTTTTGAAAGTTCATGCATTGAAAATTAAAGTGACCCTCTATACGGCAAAGTTCACAAGTAAAAGGATAAAGGTCACACAATTCTCTAGCAATTTCATATAAATCTCTGACCCAAGTGATTGTTCTTTCATGCTTATGTTGCTTACAATACTTCTCTTCTTCAATCATAGGCCTTTCATAAGGTCTATCCACTCCACAAAAATTAACATGCTTATATAAAACTTCATTTTTAGGAATTGGATCATGCATGTTGCAATCATCATGAACAATTTCATTTTCTTTGCAAGTCTATTTAAAAGGTTTATGATACTTGATCCAATCCTCCTTAGGCATATTAAGATGTGAAGCAAAAGATTTGAGGAAATCAACAAGGAGTTGAGAATCAAGCCCAAACTTAGCACTAAACTTATTAAAACTTGTAGTTCCAACAAAGGACTTAATGCAATCATACTCATAAATTATACCTGACTCTTTACCTTTGTCGATCTCCCAATCTTCAGTGTTGCGTTGAATTATTTCAAGGAGTTCCCATTTAGCATCAATCTTTTTGTTTGTGAAAGAACCCATAGAGGAAGCGTCGAGCAAATCTTTATCCTGTCGGGAAAGCCTCACATAGAAATTAGTAATAATCATATCTTTGGGGAGCCCATGGTTAGGACATTTTAGCATTAACGTTTTCAGTCTCCCCCAAGCTTGAGCTATGCTCTCTCCGTCATGAGGATAAAAATTATAAACATAATTCCTATTCTCATGGACTTCATGAAGAGGATAAAACTTGGAGTAAAAGAGAGACTGGATCTCTTCCCACTCCAGTAGGTGAGAGTCATTTAGTAGCCTATGCCATTCCAATGCTGTTCCTTTCAGTGACAAGGCAAATAATTTCCTCATGACAAACTCCCTTGATACACCTGCAAGCTTAAATAATGAACATAGTTGTGATAGATATAGCAAGTGTTCACCGGGATGTCTATCTCCTGCATAACGATTAGCCAAAACATAATCGATAATACCAGCTGGTATTTTATAGGGCACAATTTCAGTAGGGGAGGAGCAACCACCACAGGTGTGGGGCGTCTTCCCGCAAGCAACGATCCAATATCACGGTTTTCCATAAACATAACTAGTGAAATAAAAACAAGAAACAAAAAGATTTAATTGCAAGATCTAAAGATATACCTTCAAGCGCTCACCTCCCCGGCAACGGCGCCAGAAATAGCTTGATGTCTACACACGCTTCTACTCTTGTAGACTATGTTGGGCCTCCAAGCGCAGAGGTTTGTAGGACAGTAGCAATTTCCCTCAAGTGGATGACCTAAGGTTTACCGAACTCAGGGAAGTAGAGGTTGAAGATGGTCTCTCTCAAGCAACCCTGCAACTAAGATACAAGAAGTCTCTTGTGTCCCCAACACATCTAATACACTTGTTAGATGTATAGGTGCACTAGTTCGGCGAAGAGATGTTAAATGGCAAGTAATATGGATGGCAAAACAAAGTAATATAATTCTGTAATAAAAAGTGCAGCAAGCAAACAAGTGGTAAACGTGAGCACAAATGGTATTGCAATGGTGGAAACAAGGCCTAGGGTTCATACTTTCACTAGTGGCAACTTCCAACAACATTAACAAAATCGAATCACATGATATTTCCCATAAAACATGCAAAGGGGACACACTCGGAGGTCATTCCTTCGTGGTCAAGAGAGGACGAGAATTATGTAGGGCTACAAAAGCACACCTCAAAGTTCGTAGTTCTCAATCTAAGGATTTCCCAATGTCACCGCGGCCATCCAAAGAGAGTCCCACAATCACCACAACATATCTAAAGGATAGTCAAAGACAAGCACCAAGAGACTCTCAATCTTCAATCAACACACAAGAGAGGAAATCACTCATGAAAATACTTTTCTAATCCATGTCCAATAGACCGCTGTCACCTTGGTCTCGGGGATTATACTAAATAAAGACAAGTGAGTACATCAATCCAATACATAGAGGAAGGGGAAATATCATGGGATCACCCTAGATTAACATAGCCTATGATCACAACGAAGATCACATCATGGAAGAGAGAATTGACCACATAGCTACTGGTAAGAACCTCAGCCCCGAGGAGGAACTACTCCCGCCTCATGGAGGGAGGAAGCAACGTCGATGGAGATGAATCCGGGGGCACTTCCCCGTCCCGGCAGGGTGCCGGCGCAGGAATTCTGGTCCCCCGAAGCTTGATGGCGATGGCGGCGGAGATCGGAATCGCGTCTGGAGAAAAGGGGTCTGGAATCAGGGTTTTCTCGACGGACCTTAAATATATGCCAAAGGGGGTCACCGGGGGAGTCCTGGGGGGCCCAGGCGCCCCCCCCGGCGCGGCCTAGGGGTGGGCCGCCTGGGCAGGCCGCCTGAAGCCCCTGTGGGTCCCCCCCGGCTGTACTTTGGCCGCACGGTAGCTCCTGGAACGTTGATTTTTTATATATTTTTTCTGGATTTTTCCTGGCAGTTCTCGTAATGTGAAAACCTGAAATACAAAAACAGCCGAAAACAGAAACTGGCACTGGGGTGCATTGAGTTAATAGGTAAGTCCAAATATGATCAAAAGTGTATGGAAGTGTATAAATATCATAGCAATATCACCCAAAAGAGGCATGGAGCAAGCAGAAATTATTGATACGTTTTGGACGTATCAGCGCGCCCTGGGCAGGGGGCGCGCCCCCCACCCTCGTGGACAGGCCCAAGGCCCCCTGGTGTGGATCTTCTTGCAGGTATTTTTTATATTTTCCGAAATAATTCTCCGTTAATTTTCAGGCGATTCCGAGAACTTTTTATTCTACACAAAAACAACACCATGGTAGTTCTGCTGAAAACAGCGTCAGTCCGGGTTAGTTCCATTCAAATCATGCAAGTTAGAGTCCAAAACAAGGGCAAAATGGTTTGGAAAAGTAGATATTTTCCTTTGCGGTCTATTTGCCTTTGCTTTTATTTTCAGATCTACTAAACCTGTCGGTGTACTAAGGTAGGGGTACCTCAGTACCCCAACTTGTGCACGGGCAGTTGCGGCTTCCCGCGGCAGGGTTTACTGCGCGCTCGCCGGAGACCTTCCTGCTCCCTATTAAACCATTCAAAAACAAAGTATACAAGACATAAGACCGAGACCCCGGCAAGAGGAGCTTGCCGGGAAGGCCGTACCAGGCTCAAGACTGCCCCGCTAACACAAGACCCTGGCAAGAGGAGCTTGCCAGGAAGACTAGAAGACAACGCCTAGGCGCTATATGCGCCCCGGCAAGGGCCCGGGGAGCGGCAAGCTCCCAGGCCCGGCAAGATCAAGGCCCCGGCAAGGTGCTTGTCGGGAAGGCTGCGCTGTGTGCCCACGCTCCAGCTCATCGGCCCACGCGTCGCCCTGGGGCCTATCCAGGGACGCGTGGCGGATGGCTGTGCAGCCTGGGGTACACGGTGGCACTCCACGGTGATGGATCCATCGCCGTGGCAGACGGAGACGCTAAGGCGGGAGCTTTTGGGGTCGACGGCGACGGGCATTAAATGCCCTTGTCCCCCACTGTTAAAGTAGGTATAGACCACTGTTCTGTACTGTAGCTCCACTGTTCCCGCACTGTTACAACTACCACCTCTTTTACATTTTTACCCCTTTCTCCTGCGTTGACACCTGTCGGTGACCCCTTGCACTATAAAAGGAGGCCCATGCACAACGTGGAGGGGGTTCAGAACCTAGATCACTCTCGCGCCGGGTGTAGCTGCTTCTTCAAGCTCCCGAGCGCTCAAACTCAATACACCACCAAGCAGGAGTAGGGTTTTACGCGTCTACCGCGGCCCGAACCTGGGTAAAACTGCCCGCGTGCTCGCCACGATCTGCTCTTTGTGCTCCCTCCGCCCTCGTACCGCACAGACAAGGGGCTCCGGTCCCATAGGTGTTCGTGGCGGACAGTTTCCCCCGACATCTTTGGCGCGCCAGGTAGGGGGCGTCGAGGTTGTGCGAACCTGATCCGGCGTTCGCGCGGGCGCATTCTTCATCAACCTCTCCAGCTTCATCAGCAACTTCATCAGCGACAACTCCATGGCCCCGAAGAAGAAGGCTTCGGAGGTCGGAGGCCCGTCCGCGTCTCACCCGCCGCCACCAGAGCCAACGGTGGGCGGGGGGGATGCCGTCGGAAGGGTGGCCGCCGGTGAGGACACTCACGGCGCCACCAGATCCAAGAACAGAACGGACGACCGGACCTCGGTCTCCGTGGACGCGCCGCGTCCATCTCAGCACACGACGACCCAGCAGCGCCATACCACGGGAGGTGGTATCCGCTTGCTGGGGCAAGGCCAAACCGGAGGCTCGCGGGACGCCCCGGACCCCCGTCCGGGCACAAGCAAAGCGAAGGCGCCGGCGCGGGACCCCGCTCCTTCTAACGTTGTTAGAAGTCCGAGCGTATCCCACTCCTCGCACCGCTCGCCCGCGTTCCCCTCCACTCCAGCAGAAGCGCTCGCAAGGGCGCAACTGCTCCTCGACTTTCCTCCAGCGGCCGACAAGGCCGAAGAATGGAGGGCCACCATCCGGAGCCTGATAGACTTCGCCAACAACGATTCTCCACAGCAGCCGTCGACCTCACGGCCGCGGCAAGCTGAGAAGACGAAGGCTGTCGGCGACAAGACTGCCGGGGGCGCGACAAGCGTGCATTCCCCGCCGCAGAAGCAGAAGACGCCGCCCCGCCGGAACAACGCCGACGACGGCTCCACAGCCTCGTCGGACCCGCGGGCCCGTCGGGACCAGCGCCAGGTCCTCGACGACCGGCGAGAAGAAGACGCTCGGACCACAATCGAGCGCCGCCGAGAAGCTCGGCGACAATCCGACAAAAGAGCTGGGAACACTGTCGACGCAAACGCGCCCGGTGAGCCAGGCGACTTGCCGTACGCGGCAGGTTGCCCTGCGTTCACCCGCGAGCTGCGGCGCGTCCAGTGGCCCAGCATGAAGAATTTCAAGCCCGACGTACCGGAGAAGTACGACGGCAAGACGCACCCCTCGGAATTCCTCAGCGTCTATACCATTGCAGTGCAAGCTGCCGGGGGGCGCGACGAGAAGATCTTGGCTAATTACTTCCCGCTCGTGCTAAAGCCGAACGTCCGTTCGTGGCTCATGCACTTGCCGGAAGGTTCCATCTCTTCTTGGGCCGACCTCTGCCACCAGTTTGTTGGCGCCTTCACCGGCGGCCACAAACCCCATGGCCAGGAGAGCGATCTCCACATCTTGGCCCAGAAGGAAGGCGAAACCCTGCGCAAGTATATCCAACGCTTCAGCCGGGTGCAGCACAACATCCCTGACGTTCACCCTGCCGCGGTTATCAGCGCGTTCCATCAGAACGTGCGTAACCGCCGCATGCGTGAGGAGATGGCGATGACGAAGATTCGGGATGTCAGCGAGCTCTATGCTCTTGCTGACAAGTGCGCACGCGCAGAAGAGGGGAGGAGACTCCCCGGGGAGGATGCTGGCGCGGGAGGAAGCGACAGCGACGACGCCGCCCCGGCAAAGAAGAGCCGGCGGCGGAACAACAGAAAGAAGGGCAAGAAGGAGGTGCTTGCCGTCGAGAAGTCCGGCAAGGAGGCCCCCGCCAAGCAAGCGCAGGCTGGCGGCTCCGGCAAGGAGCCTGCCCCTGCGGCGGCAGCCGACAAGCCGGGTAGCTCCGACAAGCAATACTGTAAGATCCACCGCACCAAGGGTCACGATCTCTCCAACTGCAAGCGCGTCGAGTACCTCGTCGGGCAGCAGAAAGCTGAGTACGAGAGGCGCGACAAGGAGAAGGCCCAAGGTGGCGGGGAAGAGCCCAGCAAGAAGCGGCCGTTCAACGGCCGGGGAGGGCGCCGCGGCAAGGCTAAGCAGCGACAAGGAGATCGACCTCCCCGGGGCCGCGACAACGACGAAGAAGATGACGACGAAGACATGGAGGATGAGGAGAACAGCGAGCAGGAGTTCCAGAAGGCCACGGAGGTCCTGTGCGTCGACGGTGGCGCCTCCCTGCACACCTCCCACCGCCAACTCAAGCAGTGGGTGCGTGAGGTAAACGCAGCGGAGCCGCCCGTGGAGTCGCGCAGACTCCTCAAATGGTCCAGCACGCCCATCATTTTTGACCTTGAGGATCACCCTGACCGCACCACAGCGGTCGGGTGCTTGCCGATGCTGGTTTCTCCCACCATCCGCAACCTCAAGGTCACCAAAATGTTGGTTGACGGCGGGGCCGGGCTGAACTTGATCTCCTCTGCTGTGATCAAGAAACTCCAGATACAAGATGGCGAGCTCAAAGAGACCGGTTCATTCCAAGGAATCAACCCGGGAAGGAGCAAGCCCAAGGGAAAGATCACTCTGCCGGTGACCTTTGGCGGGGAGCTCAACTTCAGGACTGAGCGCATCACTTTCGACGTCGCCGATATTCCATTGCCCTACAATGGAATACTTGGCCGTCCTGCCCTCGCCAAGTTCATGGCAGCTTCCCATTATGCCTACAACGTATTGAAAATGCCGGGGCCGATAAGCGTCATCACTGTCCATAGCGACAAGAAGGATGCGCTTATTTGCGCCGACAAGATCTACCGGGATGCGGCAGCTGCGGCCGAGAAGGGTACTCTTGCCGCTGAAGCTCCCGGGGGGAAGAAGACGAAGACCAAGTCCGGCAAGTGCTCTGGGACCCACTCCGGCAACCGCACCTCTTCGGAGTGCTGCGCTGCCGTCGAGGACGTTCCATCGAGCTCCACCGGCAAGAGTAAGAAAGGAATGGCTGCTCCTCCGGCAACCAAGAAAGTGTCCGCAAAGGAGGACGGCACTGGTGGTACCTTCACCATCAGCGCCACCCTTGACAGCAAATAGGAAAGCGCGCTCGTTGCCTTCCTGCGGGCGAATGTCGATGTGTTTGCCTGGCAACCATCTGACATCCCCGGTGTTCCCAGGAAGGTAATTGAGCACAAGCTTGCTGTCTGTCCTCATGCGCGGCCTATCAAGCAAAAAGTGAGGAAGCAAGCCGTGGAGCGCCAAGAGTTCATCAACGAAGAGATCAAGAAGCTAGAGGCAGCAGGTCTAGTTAGAGGTGTGATCCATCCGACATGGTTGGCAAACCCAGTCGTCGTGCGCAAGGCCAACGGGAAGTGGAGACTGTGTATAGACTTCACCGATGTGAATAAAGCATGTCCCAAGGATCCCTTCCCTTTGCCGCGCATTGACCAGATCGTTGACTCCACTGCCGGATGTGAGCTACTCTGTTTTCTTGATGCATACTCGGGCTATCATCAGATTTTCATGGCCAAGGAGGATGAAGAGAAGACTGCATTTATCACTCCATGTGGCACTTATTGCTTTATCCGCATGCCATTTGGATTGAAGAATGCAGGCTCAACCTTTGCAAGGGTAGTGTACACTGCTTTTGAGCCACAGATCCACAGGAATGTAGAAGCTTACATGGATGACATCGTGGTGAAGAGCAAGAGCAAAGAAACCCTGATTCAAGATTTGGAAGAAACGTTTCAGAACCTGCACAGGATACAGCTCAAGTTGAACCCCGAGAAGTGCGTCTTTGGAGTCCCCTCCGGCAAGCTCCTCGGGTTCTTTGTATCGCAGAGGGGGATTGAAGCCAACCCCGACAAGATTAAGGCCATTGAGCAGATACAGGCCCCAAAGCGCGTCAAGGATGTCAGGAGGCTTGCAGGTTGTGTGGCTGCCCTCAGTAGGTTCATTTCAAAGTCTGCAGAACGCGCCCTACCTTTCTTCAAAATCTTGAAGAAGGCAGGTCCCATGAAATGGACTCCGGAAGCGGAGGCGGCGCTGCAGGATTTGAAACGGTACCTGTCCTCCACTCCTATACTTGTCGCACCTAGACCACAGGAAAAGTTGTTGCTATACTTAGCGGCAACCAACCAGGTGGTTAGTGCTGCGTTAGTAGCGGAGAGGGAGTCTGACGAGGAGTCAGCACCACCGGCAAGCGAATCCAGCGACAAGCAGGGGGCTGTCCCGACAAGCTCTGGTCCCGACAAGGACGACTCTGCGCAGGAGCAAGGAGAGGTGCGGAAGAAGATGGTGCAGCGCCCAGTGTATTTTGTAAGTTCCCTTCTCCAGGGGGCTAGATCAAGATACTCTGGTGTGCAAAAATTGCTTTTCGGCCTCCTCATGGCCTCGAGAAAGCTGCGCCATTACTTCCAAGCCCATGAGATAACAGTGGTCACTCGCTTTCCGCTGAAGAGGATATTGCACAATCCAGAAGCAACAGGCAGGATCGTCGAGTGGGCACTGGAGCTGTCAAGCTTTGGACTCAAGTTTGAAAGTACTTCAACCATACAGAGCCGAGCTTTGGCAGAATTCATAGCTGAGTGGACCCCAACACCAGAAGAAGAAGTTCAAGAAACAAGTGCACCCGTACAAGAAGCGACAAGTGAATGGGTAATGTATTTTGACGGTGCCTTCTCGCTGCAAGGCGCCGGTGCTGGCGTGGTACTCATCGCGCCCACCGGAGAGCACCTCAAATATGTTATCCAGATGCACTTTCCCAGGGAGCAGGCGACAAACAACACTGCAGAATATGAAGGCTTGCTTGCCGGCCTCAGGATTGCGGCCGAACTTGGGATCAGAAAGCTGATTGTGCGGGGAGATTCTCAGTTGGTGGTCCGACAAGTTAACAAGAGCTATCAGAGCCCTTTGATGGAAGCCTATGTCGATGAAGTGAGAAAGCTTGAGGAACACTTTGAAGGTTTGCAGATGGAGCACGTTCCGAGAGCTCAAAATGAAATTGCAGACGGCCTTTCAAAGTGCGCTTCGATGAAGTTACCTGTGGAACCAGGGACCTTCTTGCTCAAGCTGACTCAGCCATCCGTTGCACCATCAATTGGGCAGTCCAAGAAGAGAAAGTTGGTCTCCGGCGACTACTTGCCGGCGGATCTTCCTGAAACCGCCGCCAAGGTCCCCAAGATCAACAACAAGAACGCTGAGGAACAGTTTGCTCCTGCAAGTCCTCGGGCTTGTACAGTTGAAGCAAGCGTTCCCGGCAAGCCTCGCCCCGGCGAGCTTGCCGGGGGACCGTCAGCTCCGGCAGAACCAGAGGTCCTTGCCGTAGAAGCTGAGGTTCCCGCAGCGGCCCTCGAGCCTTTAGTCCTTGCCGCCGAGCCTCAAGCTCCGGCATGGGCACAGCAGATCGTCCGCTTCCTTCAAACTGGAGAACTTCCCGACGACCCTCAAGAGATAGAGAAGATAACCAGGCAGTCAAGTATGTACCAGTTCGTGGATAACGAGCTGTACAGAAGAAGACTCAATGGTGTCAGACTGAAGTGCATCTCCAGGGAAGATGGACAGAAGCTGTTGGCGGAAATACACGGAGGCATATGCGGCCACCACATTGGCGCAAGGGCGCTTGCCGGGAAAGCTTTCCGGCAAGGGTTCTTTTGGCAAGAAGCCCTCCAAGATGCAACTGCACTAGTAACCAAGTGTGAAGCGTGCCAGTTCCATGCAAAGCAAATTCATCAGCCAGCTCAAGCTCTCCAAACAATTCCTTTGTCCTGGCCCTTCTCGGTCTGGGGGCTCGATATCCTCGGCCCTTTCCCTCGTGCTGTCGGGGGCTTTGAGTACTTGTACGTTGCAATCGACAAGTTCACAAAGTGGCCAGAAGTGGAGCCGGTGAGGAAGGTGACAGCACAGTCAGCAGTCAGGTTCTTCAGGTCGATTGTTTGCCGTTTCGGGATCCCTAACAGGATCATCACCGACAACGATACGCAATTCACTAGTCGCACCTTCATGCAGTACGTCCAAGACCTTGGCGCCAAGGTCTGTTTCGCTTCTGTTGCTCACCCAAGGAGCAACGGTCAAGCGGAGAGGGCAAATGCTGAAGTGCTGCGCGGACTCAAGACAAGGACCTTTGACAGGCTGCACAAGTGTGGAAGAAATTGGATAGAGGAGCTCCCGGCGGCTCTTTGGTCAATCAGAACGACACCAAGTCGAGCCACCGGACAGACACCCTTTGCTCTAGTTTATGGAGCAGAGGCAGTTCTCCCCACGGAACTCGTATACGGATCTCCTCGAGTGCTCGCTTATGATGAGCTCGAGCAAGAGCAACTGCGGCAAGATGACGCATTGCTCCTTGAGGAGGGACGTCTCCAGGCTGCTGTACGAGCTGCTCGATACCAGCAAGCTTTGCGCCGCTACCATAGCCGCAAAGTCAAGGCCAGGAGTCTCGAGGAAGGCGACCTTGTTCTTCGGCGTGTTCAGTCCGCCAAGAATTCCAACAAGTTGACGCCGAAGTGGGAAGGCCCTTATCGGGTGAGACAAGTTACGAGGCCCGGCGCTGTCCGCCTCGAGACCGAAGAAGGCTTACCGGTGAGCAACTCCTGGAACATAGAGCATCTTCGCAAGTTTCACCCCTAAGGCGCGGTTGCCGTGATCCGCTCCGGCAACCACCTTTTGTACAAGCTTTGCCGCTGTTGCATGTAACCCTTTGTACAAAGCCGGGCGCAGACCCCGAGCATCAGTAAAGTTTTTGTGTTTTTCGCACCGATTGCCTTTTGCATGCTTCTTTTCGCTATTTGCATGTTCTGTTTGGCATTTGGTGCAACACTCAGATATACGGTAAGCACTATTACGCCGAAAGGCCATATGCTTGTTTCCCTCTCCCTTTTCTTTCCTCTTAAACAGAAGGAACGTTCCTCGCACACAAGTTTGCCGGGGGGGGAAGGAGGTGGAAGAGGAACCAAGTGCTGTTCAAGAAAGAGAAGCCTTACCGGGAAGCAAACAGCATATGAAAGATAAGTTGTTAGAATTTGACCAGTTCAAATTTTAAATTTTAGTTGTCTTCCTTGAACGATCACATTTTGTATGGAAAACCTGTGCGCGGAGGAACCTACCCGTAGCTTGCCGCACCCTTATCTTGTTTTCGAGTTCACTCAACGATTTAAGTGAGCTGCGACAAGTGTCGCGCCCTTGCTTCGTTTCCGAGTACGCTCAGCAAGCTAAGTGCGTTGCGACTAGCTGCGGCAAGGTTGCTTGCCGGCGAAGACCTTGGCCAGCAGGCTGCTCAGAGTCCAGCACTCAGCGCTCGCGGCAAAGGCCCCTTGCCGGCAAGCTCCCCGGGAGCGTAGGGTGAAAAACATACAAAGTCAAAGATTGAGACAAGGAAGATAACATTGCACTGATTGATCAAAATAAAGTAAATATCTTACAAAGGATAACTTGTCGCAATGGACTAATAAGTTCACGACATAATGTGCAGCAACAAAAAGATAAAGATAATGGAGCCCTAGTCTACGCGGTCGCCCTCCTTCCTGCCAAGCTTTGCCACCTTGGCGATGATGTGGGCGACCTGCTCCTTCAGGGCCTCCGTGTCTGCATCAGCCGGCAAGCTGCGAAGAACGTTGTTGAGATTGATCCCCGGGTTGCGGTACACGATCTTCGTCAGCACCCGCTCCAGAGTTCCCGCGCAGAGCAGGCGCGACTCCTTGGCCAGCTGCGCGGGGATGCGGTTCCGGAGACCTGCAAGGGCCGGCGCGATCCCTCTGAAGAAGAGGCTGAGCTTGGCGCTGTGCGGGAGATCCGGATCCGGCGAGTAGATGAGGTGTTCGACCTTCAGCGCCAGCAGCTCCTGGTCAATGTTGGACGCAGAAGAAACCAAGTCTTCGGTCCATACCTCGATGGTCTGGCGGAAGAGCTCGGATGCCTTGTTGACGCTGTCCACCAAGGTCCGCTCCTTGCGGAGCTCCTCCTTCAACTTGTTCTCCTGAGCCCGGGCAGCGTCGAGCGAATCTTTCAGGGTGGTGACCTTCAGTTCCAAGTCCTCAATGGAGTCCTTGGCGGCCTTCAACTCGTCGCCCCTCTTGGAGAGACTCACCTGAAGCTCGGAGTTTGTGTGAGCGTCCTTCTCGCGCTCCAAGATGAGCGCGGCAACCTTCTCTGCGCTCACCTTCAGCGCCTTCTCCAGCTGCTCAACCTTGGCGGCGAGCTCCTTCTTGGCGTCTTCCGCGGCAACCGCGGCGGCTTTCGCCTCTTTCAGCTCCCCGCCAAGGGCTGCCTCGCGAGCGGCAAGGTCCTCCTCGTGGGAGTCGAGCTCGACCTTCCGCTGCGCGAGCTCTCCCTCTCGCCGGGACATCTCCACCCCGGCGAGCCGCTGCTGTTCGTCAGCTTCAGCCTTCTCGAGCACCCACTCCTGGTACTCGCCGGCGAGACGCTCACGCTCCTCCGTCACCTCACGGAGGGCCGCCTGGTTGGCGGCGCTGAGCTCCGCCGCACGCTTCTCCATTTCCGCGGCGGCCTTGGCGGCAAGGGCCTCCCGGGAGGCGAGCTTCGCCTGCCTGGCCCGGTAAAGGGCCAGGAGCTGGTGGAGCAACCTCTCCTCCTCGGGCCCCTCACTCCCGCCGGGCGCCTCGACGATCTTCAGGCCTGCGGAGGCGAGGACTTCTCCGTCGAACGCCTCGCCCTCCGCAGGAGCTCGCGATGAAGACCCCCAAGGCATCTGGATGAAGACGCCATTGGGGGCCTCAAGATAGTACCCCTGCTCCTTGTTGGCGGAGGGGCCGGTGGCCGGTGTAGCATCCGATGCTCCCGCCGCCTCCGGGCCGGCGGTGCGGTCGCCGTCCCCCTCCCCAGCCGCTGCGTCCGCAGCCGGGGCAGTCTCCTGCGCGGCCGGCTCGGCGGCCTCGGCTATCTCCTCGACGACAGGAGCGTCGCCGCCGCAGCCCTGCGCGCCCTCCTCCTCAAGGTTGATAACCTCCGTCTCCATGGGCTCAGGGGGAGGAAGATCTAAAAAGAAGAAGAAGAAAAGAAGTTCAAGACTCAAACAAATATCCAAAAAGAAGCAAGGCCAAGAAAGCAAATCACGAAACTTACCTTGGCGGGCGTCCTCAGCGGCGGGCTCCCTCGCCGGGGAGCTCGGCCTTGTCGGAGTAGTCACCCTCGCCGGGCTGCTCGCCCTCGGCGGGGTACTCTGCCGTGGCGGAGTACCCGCCCTTGGCGGAGCGCTCTCCCTTGCCGGAGAGTTCTGCCTTGGCGGGGACGGCGGGGCCTGCGGCTCCTCGACGACAGTCTCCGGGCGCTCTTCCCGCTGTGGCTCCACCTCTGCACAAAACAAGACAAGAAACATCAAGACATGAAAACAAAACCAAATCCTCAGGCGTACCCCGACAAGCGAAAAGAGTAAACCCCAGACTTACGCTGGGGGCTGCGCTGCGGGCTGCGCTGGGGGCTGCTCCTCGGAGCAGCGCTCGGGTCCGGCAGGCTCGGCTCCGGCACACCCCCTGTTGCCGCGGCTGCTGAGTCTTCCGTGACCTCGGCCTCGGGCGCCTTGGCCTTCTTCGCCGCGTGATGGGCCAGGGTCCTGAAATCAGAAGCAATGAACATAGTCAGCATTAACAAAAAATCAAGACAGAAATCGAGAAGATGTAAGGCCCTGGATCCTTACTCCTGGTCCTCCTCGTCGTCCTCGCTCAGGGCGGAGAAATCATACTCCACCGTGGGCGCGTCGGCGCGAGGAGCGGAAGACGAAGACTCCCTCGCGCGCTTGGTGTTCACCGGGGCTGGGGGCTGCGAAGACCCAGCCCCTGTGGTAGCCGGCGCCCGAGGAGCGGGCGGAGCCGCTGCTCCGCTCCGAGAAGACCCTTGCCTGCTCGGCGCCGGCCTGCGAGGCGCCTCCGTCGTGGTCCGCGCGCGGGCTGCCTCCGCTGTGGCTGGTGCGCCGGAAGGCCTTGGCGCGGCTTGACTCCCCCGGGGAGCCGCCCGGCGAGGTGGCTGTTGCCGGGGCGCCTGCGCCCTCTCCCCCGTCGCCGCCTTGCGGAGGCGCTTCACCGGGGACTGCCTCGGGCTTGCCGGGGGCGGGGAGCTCTCCGACGAGGAGAGGTCGTCGGCGTACAACTCCGTGGATCCGCCGGAGTCCTCGGCCTCCTCCTCCTCCTCCTCTTCCCCGGCCGGCTCACTGGGCCCAGCGTCCTGCGCTGCGGTCCCCTTTCCCTTGGCGCCTCCGCCCCTCGCGGCGCCTCTGCTCCCTCCGGCGGTACCCTCCATTGCCGCGGCCTCGGCCGCGATCCCGTGGATCCCGGAGTGCCTCAGCGAGGGGACCCCGGCGAGCGCGTCGGAAGGAAGATTCAGCAACCTGCGGATCTCCGCCTCCTCCGCCTGGGTGGACGCGTCCGCAGCCTCCGCCTCTTCCGGCGAGTATCCGAAAATTCCTGCCGCCGCGGCTGCGGCGGCCTCTTCAGCCCGAGAAGCTATGTAGGCGATCTCCTGGTCGGTGGTGTCCCGCGTGTGCAGCTTGAGGTCGTCCTTGTTCTTCGCCACCTCTGCGAGGTTGTCGTAGAAGTTGAGGACGTCGATGGGCTTCGGAGCGAGCCACGTGCGGTCCACGCCGTGCGAGTCACACATGGGCATCATGGTGAGGATCCGGTCCCTGACGATGTTGTTGCAGAGCGGCACCACTTCCCGGGGAGTCCTGAACCACTCGGGGTGTGCCGGGTCGTACTTGAAGAGTTCCCGGACCATTCCCCTCAGCTCCAGCGTGGTGAAGTTGAAGTTGAGCCCGGGGCGCAGCCTCATTATGTCTGCCGGGCCGCCGTACTCCCAGGCCGGCCTCTTCCGGTCTTGGAGAGGGGCGATGCGCCGGCGGAGGAAATCTGCGCCCACCTCAGCAACTGACAGCTTGGCCATCCGAAGACGAAGAATCCGGACGAGGGCGATATCGAGCTTGATGTCGTCGGAATCTAGCTCACTCCAGTCCCTGCCGCGCACGATGGGCGTTGTGCGCGGCGCGGTGAAGGCTTGCGGCTGGTCTTCGACGATCCAGCACCACTCCGCTCGCCATTCCTCCCACTTGCCGCGGAGCTCCCCCGGCAAGTACGCACCCTTTTTATTCAGACGGAAGACCCAAGAAATTCCTCCGGAGAGGGGGGCATCGGCCTCGGCTCTAGGAGTGAAGAAGTGCCTAAAGAGCGCTACATTGGGGTGGACTCCTATGAAGTTTTCGCACATGTGTGCGAAAACCGCCATGGTGAGGATGGCGTTGGGGGTGAAGTCAAGCAGATGGAGGCCGTATGTGTTCATGACGTCGCAGAAGAAGTTTGAGAAAGGAGGACAGAGACCACAATGAAAGAAGGCAGCAAAAAAGTAGTACCCGCCGGGATAGCTGTCCTTGGCGGCGGCCGGATATGCTCGCGTGCGGGGATGCGCGTCGGTCTCCTTGGCCCAGAACAAGTAATACTTGTTCCAGAGCTCCCGCACGCCGAGCTTCGGCGGGAAGACGAGATGCTGCTTCCGGTACGCGATGAGCTTGGCCGCTTGCTCCGATTTCTCCCGCTTGGACTTCTCCGCCTTCGCCTTGTCGGTCTTTGGGGCCATGGCGGACGCGGCGGAAGGAGGGGAACGAAGAGCTCGGCGGCGGTGGAGATGTGGAGGCAGAGCGCAAGAGAGAATCTTTGGAGGAGGAAGACGATGCAATGAAAGCGCAAGGAGGGGAACCGCGCCCGCTTCCTCTGCTTTTATGGGGGAGTGGGGGGCGTTTCGCCCTTTCCATTAAGAGATCGTGGGCACGTCCCATCCCACGGCGCCGCGATCGACGCGTGCCGTTACCGTGGGGTGCGGCGGATACGGAAGTGGATTCGGCGCGCCGCGGGCCGCGGGTGCCCGTGCACTGTTTTGGGCCTGGCCCAACAGCGCTCGGCACTGTGTGTGGCCTAGGCCCGGGGGCTCCTGTCGGTGTACTAAGGTAGGGGTACCTCAGTACCCCAACTTGTGCACGGGCAGTTGCGGCTTCCCGCGGCAGGGTTTACTGCGCGCTCGCCGGAGACCTTCCTGCTCCCTATTAAACCATTCAAAAACAAAGTATACAAGACATAAGACCGAGACCCCGGCAAGAGGAGCTTGCCGGGAAGGCCGTACCAGGCTCAAGACTGCCCCGCTAACACAAGACCCTGGCAAGAGGAGCTTGCCAGGAAGACTAGAAGACAACGCCTAGGTGCTATATGCGCCCCGGCAAGGGCCCGGGGAGCGGCAAGCTCCCAGGCCCGGCAAGATCAAGGCCCCGGCAAGGTGCTTGTCGGGAAGGCTGCGCTGTGTGCCCACGCTCCAGCTCATCGGCCCACGCGTCGCCCTGGGGCCTATCCAGGGACGCGTGGCGGATGGCTGTGCAGCCTGGGGTACACGGTGGCACTCCACGGTGATGGATCCATCGCCGTGGCAGACGGAGACGCTAAGGCGGGAGCTTTTGGGGTCGACGGCGACGGGCATTAAATGCCCTTGTCCCCCACTGTTAAAGTAGGTATAGACCACTGTTCTGTACTGTAGCTCCACTGTTCCCGCACTGTTACAACTACCACCTCTTTTACATTTTTACCCCTTTCTCCTGCATTGACACCTGTCGGTGACCCCTTGCACTATAAAAGGAGGCCCATGCACAACGTGGAGGGGGTTCAGAACCTAGATCACTCTCGCGCCGGGTGTAGCTGCTTCTTCAAGCTCCCGAGCGCTCAAACTCAATACACCACCAAGCAGGAGTAGGGTTTTACGCGTCTACCGCGGCCCGAACCTGGGTAAAACTGCCCGCGTGCTCGCCACGATCTGCTCTTTGTGCTCCCTCCGCCCTCGTACCGCACAGACAAGGGGCTCCGGTCCCATAGGTGTTCGTGGCGGACAGTTTCCCCCGACAAAACCAAAAACCCAAAATTACCTTGCTGCAATTTATCCTATTTACCAACCGATCTACCAATATTTATATCTCTCTCACGTTCGTTACCCGAAAGGGATTGACAACCCTTTAACACACCGGGTTGCGAGGTGTTGTTATTCGTGTGCATGTGTTGTTTATGTTGTGTTGCTTTGTTCTCCTACTAGTTCGATAACCTTGGTTTCACATCTGAGGGAAATACCTACTGCCGATGTGCTGCATCATCCCTTCCTCTTTGGGGAAAAACCGACGTAACTTTAAGCGACATCAATTACCATAAGCCTCAGTCTTCTTCTTGAAGATCCATTTATTCTCTATGGCTTGCCGATCATTGGGCAAGTCAACCAAAGTCCATACTTTGTTCTCATACATGGATCTCATCTCAGATTTCATGGCCTCAAGCCATTTTGTGGAATCTGGGCTCATCATCGCTTCCTCATAGTTCGTGGGTTCGTCATGGTCTAGTAACATGGCTTCCAGAACAGGATTACCATACCACTCTGGTGCAGAACGTGCTCTGGTTGACCTACGAGGTTCGGTAGTAATTTGATCTGAAGTTTCATGATCATCATCATTAGCTTCCTCACTAGTTGGTGTAGGTATCACTGGAACGGTTTTCTATGATGAGTTACTTGCGAATTCAAGAGAAGGTACAATTACCTCATCAAGTTCTACTTTCCTCCCACTCTCTAGAAAGGATCCATTCTTAGCAACAAAGTATTGCCTTTGGATCTGTGATAGAAGGTGTACCCAACAATTTCTTTTGGTATCCTATGAAGACGCACTTCTCCGATTTGGGTTCGAGCTTATCAGGATGAAGCTTTTTCACATAAGCATCGCAACCCCAAACTTTAAGAAATGACAGCTTAGGTTTCTTGCCAAACCATAGTTAATACGGTGTTGTCTCAATGGATTTAGACGGTGCCCTATTTAACGTGAATGCAGCTGTCTCTAATGCATAACCCCAAAACAATTAGTGGTAAATCAGTAAGAGACATCATAGTTCGCACCATATCTAATAAAGTAGGGTTACGACGTTCGGACACAACATTACGCTGTGGTGTTCCAGGTGGCGTGAGTTGCAAAACTATTCCACATTGTTTTAAATGAAGACCAAACTCGTAACTCAAATATTCGCCTCTGCGATCAGATCACAAAAACTTTATTTTCTTGTTACGATGATTCTCTACTTCACTCTAAAATTCTTTAAACTTTTCAAATGTTTCAGACTTGTGTTTCATCAATTATATATACCCATATCTGCTCAAATCATCTGTGAAGGTTAGAAAATAACGATACCCGCTGCGAGCCTCAACACTCAACGGACTGCATACATCGGTGTGTATTATTTCCAATAAGTCAGTGGCTCGCTCCATTGTTTCGGAGAATGGAGTCTTACTCATCTTGCCCATGAGGCATGGTTCACAAGTATCAAATGATTCATAATCAAGTGATTCCAAAAGTCCATCAACTTGGAGTTTCTTCATGCGCTTTACACCAATATGACCTAAACGGGAGTGCCACAAATATGTTGCACTATCATTATCAACTTTGCATCTTTTGGCATCAATATTATGAATATGTGTATCACCATGATCGAGATTCAACAAAAATAGAGCACTATTCAAGGGTGCATGACCATAAAAGATATTACTCATATAAATAGAACAACTATTATCCTCTGATTTAAATGAATAACTGTCTCGCATCAAACAAAATCCAGATATAATGTTCATGCTCAACACTGGCACCAAATAACAATTATTCAGGTCTAAAACTAATCCGGAAGGTAGATGTAGATGTAGCGTTCCCACGGCGATCACATTGACCTTGGAACCATTCCCGACGTGCATCGTCACCTCGTCCTAGCTCCAGTTTCGAGTTACAAATGTGAGGAACCGAACCAGTATCAAATACCCAGGCTCTACTACGAGCATTAGTAAGGTACACATCGATAACATGTATATCAAATATACCTTTGTTCACTCTGCCATCCTTCTTATCTGCCAAATACTTGGGGCAGTTTCGCTTCCAGTGACCAGTCCCTTTGCAGTAGAAGCTCTCAGTTTCAGGCTTGGCTCTAGACTTTGGTTTCTTCCCGGGAGTAGCAACTTGCTTGCTATTCTTCTTGAAGTTCTCCTTCTTTCCCTTGCCCATTTTCTTGAAACTAGTGGTCTTGTTAACCATCAACACTTGATGCTCCTTTCGGAATTCTACCGCCGCAGCCTTGAGCATTGCGAAGAGCTCGGGAATTGTCTTCTCCATCACTTGCATATTATAGTTCATCACAAAGCCTTTGTAGCTTGGTGGCAGTGATTGGAGAACTCTGTCAATGACACTATCATCTAGAAGATTAACTCCCAGCTGAGTGAAGTGATTATGATATCCATACATTCTGAGTATGTGTTCACTGATAGAACTATTCTCCTCCATCTTGAAGCTATAGAACATGTTGGAGACTTCATATCTCTCAACTCAGGCATTTGCTTGAAATATTAACTTCAACTCCTGAAACATCTCATATGCTCCATGACATTCAAAACGCCTTTGAAGTCCCGATTCTAAGCCGTAAAGCATGGCACACTGAACTATAGAGTAGTCATCAGACCACGTCTGCCAGACGTTCAAAGCGTCCACGTTAGCGGGAGGGGGCTTGTCACCTAGCGGTGCATCAAGGACATAATTCTTCTGTGCAGCAATGAGGATAATCCTCAAGTTACAGACCCAGTCCGTGTAGTTGCTACCATCATCTTTCAACTTAGCTTTCTCTAGGAATGCATTAAAATTCAAGGGAACGGTAGCACGGGCCATTGATCTACAACATAGATATACAAAAACTATCAGGACTAAGTTCATGATAAATTAAGTTCAATTAATCATATTTCTAAAGAACTCTCACTTAGATAGACATCCCTCAAGTCATCTAAATGATCACGTGATCCATATCAACTAAACCATGTTCGATCATCACGTGGGATGGAGTAGTTTTCAATGGTGAACTTCTTATGTTGATCATATCACTATATGATTCACGCTCGACCTTTCGTCTCCAGTGTTCCGAGGCCATGTCTGTACATGCTAGGCTCATCAAGTTTAACCCGAGTATTTCTCGTGTGCAAAACTGTGTTGCACCCGTTGTATGTGAACATAGAGCTTATCACACCCGATCATCATGTGGTGTCTCGGCACGACGAACTGTCGCAACAGTGCATACTCAGGGAGAACACTTCCACCTTAATTTTTTTTAGTGACGGATCATCTTATAATGCTACTGCCGTACTAAGAAAAATAAGATACATAAAAGATAAACATCACATGCAATCAAAATATGTGACATGATATGGCCATCATCATCTTGTGCTTTTGATCTCCATCTCCAAAACATTGTCATGATCTCCATCGTCACCGGCTTGACACCTTGATCTCCGTCGTAGCGTCGTGGTCGTCTCGCGAACTATTGCTACTACAACTATTGCTAACTCATAGCGATAAAGTAAAGCAATTACATGCTGATCATATTTCATACAATAAAGAGACAACCATAAGGCTCCTGCCGGTTGCCGATAATTTACAAAACATGATCATCTCATACAATAACGTATAACTCATCATGTCTTGACCATATCACATCACAACATGCCCTGCAAAAAACAAGTTAGACGTCTTCTACTTTGTTGATGCAAGTTTTACGTGGCTGCTACAGGCTTCTTGCAAGAACCGTTCTTACCTACGGCATAAAAACCACAACGACGATTTATCAAGTTTGTTGTTTTAACCTACAACAAGGACCGGTCGCAGTCAAATTTGATTCAACTAAAGCAAGAGAGACAGGCACCCACCAGCCACCTTTATGCAAACAAGTTGCACGTAACGGTGGAACCGGTCTCATGAATGCGGCCATGTAATGTTGATCCGGGCCGCTTCATATTACAATACCGCCAAATCAAAATAGGACGTTGGTGGTAAGCAGTATGAACATCACCGCCCACAACTCCTTTGTGTTCTACTCGTGCATCTCATCTACGCATAGACATGGCTCATGATGCCACTGATGGGAACGTAGCATGCAATTTCAAAAAAATTCCTACGCTCACATCAGATCTATCTAGGAGAAGCATAGCAATGAGACATGAAGAGTGTGTCCACGTACCCTCGTAGACCAAAAGCGGAAGTATTAGATAACGCAATTGATGTAGTCGAACGTCTTCGCGATTCAACCGATCAAGCACCAAACGTACGGCACCTCCGAGCTCTGCACACGTTCAACTTGATGACGTCGCTCGAACTCTTGATCCAGCAGAGTGTCGGGGAAGAGTTCCGGCAGCACGACGACATGGTGACGGTGATGGTGAAGCTGATTGTGCGGGGCTTCGTCTAAGCACTACGACAATATGACCTAAGGAGTAAACAATGGAGGGGGCACCGCACACGGCTAAGAACTATTGATGTGTTTTGGGGTGCCCCCTGCCCACATATATAAAGGAGGAGAAGGAGGAGGCCAGGCCTAGGGGGCGCTCCAAGTGGAAGGGAACCCACTAGGACTCCTAGTCCTAGTCGCCCCCCCTTCCTTTTCTTTGGGAGGGGGGAAGAAGGAGAGGGAGAGGGAGAAGGAAAGGGGGGACACACCCCCTACCCTTGTCCAATTCGGACTCCCCATGGGGGGGCGTGTGCCACTTCCTTGTGGGCTGCCCTCTCTCTCCCCTATGGCCCATGTGGCCCATTACTTCCCCCGAGGGGTTTCGACAACCCCCCGGAACTCCTATATGTACTCGGAACCCCTCAGAACCCTTCCGGTGTCTGAATACTATCATCCAATATATCAATCTTTACCTCTCGACTATTTCGAGACTCCTCGTCATGTTCGTGATCTCATCCGGGACTCCGAACAATCTTCGATCACCAAATCACATAACTCATAATACAAATCGTCATACGTTAAGCGTGCAGACCCTACGGGTTCGAGAACTATGTAGACATGACCGAGACACTTCTCCGGTCATTAACCAATAGGGAACCTGGATGCTCATATTGGCTCCTACATATTCTACGAAGATCTTTATCGGTCAATTCGTAATGACAACATACCTTATTCCCTTTGTCATTGGTATGTTACTTGCCCGAGATTCGATCGTTGGTATCGCTATACCTAGTTCAATCTCGTTATCAGCAAGTCTCGTTACTCGTTCCGTAATGCATCATCCCGCAACTAACTCATTAGTCACATTGCTTGCAAGGCTTCTTATGATGTGCATTACCGAGAGGGCCTAGAGATACCTCTCCGATACTCGGAGTGACAAATCCTAATCTCGATCTATGCCAACCCAACAAACAGCTTCGGAGATACCCGTCGAGCATCTTTATAATCACCCAGTTATGTTGTGACGTTTGATAGCACAAAAGGTATTCCTCCAGTATCCGGGAGTTGCATAGTCTCATAGTCCGAGGAATATGTATTTGACATGAAGAAAGCAGTAGCGATAAGACTGAATGATCAAAACGCTAAGCTAACGGACGGGTCATGCCCATCATATCATTCTCCTAATGATGTGATCCCGTTAATCAAATGACAACACATGTCTATGGTTAGGAAACTCAATCATCTTTGATTAACGAGCTAGTCTAGTAGAGGCTTACTAGGGACACTGTGTTTTTTCTATGTATCCACACATGTATCAAGTTTCCGGTTAATACAATTCTAGCATGAATAAAAGACATTTATCATGATATAAGGAAATATAAATAACAACTTTATTATTGCCTCTAGGGCATATTTCCTTCAAGTCGGTCCCAAGCCCGAGTAAAGGAGGAGGGTTGTGATAGGCTTGGCAAACCAACGCCAAAATGCATCCACTCTTATGGAAATGAAACCCAAAATATTTTCGTTGGGGCGTAACCCTCTTAGCGACGCACCATATCGGAACCCGCGCTTGGTGTAAAATGGGCAAGGGTCGGGCCGTCACCCCCTGGTGGCGCGCCATGTCTTGATCTGGATACAGTGGCAAGTGAGAAAGGATTGGGTCGTCACATCCTTAGTGGCGCGCTACATCAACACCCGGGTGTAGCGGAAAATGAGCAAGGGTCTTCGCAATTTACTCGACAAGTGCGTAGGGTAAGGAAGCTAGCCGATCTTAGGAGGATCCGCTTAGGTAGCTGGAACATAGGGTCCCCGACAATTAAAGCTTTTGGAGCTAGTTAATGCAATGGTGAGGAGAAGTGTTGATATCCTTTGCATCCAACAAACCTTGGTGATAGAAGCCGAAGGAGATGGAGGATACTGACTTCAAGTTGTGGTCCACGGGGATGGCTCCAAACAGAAATGGAGTAGACATTTTGATCAACAAGAGCCTCAAGTATGGAGTGGTAGACGTCAAAAGAGGTGGGGACCAGATTATCCTGGTCAAGTTGGTAGTTGGGAACTTAGTTCTCAATGTTATTAGTGCATATGCCCTGCAAGTAGGCCACAATGAGAACATCAAGAGGGAATTCTGGGAAGGCCTGGAGGACATGGTTAGGCGTGTACCTATTGGCGAGAAGCTCTTCATAACCACATTGGCCATGTGATCGCATCTAACACTGGTTTTGAAGGGGTGCATGGGGCTTTGGCTATGGCATCAAGAATCAAGAATGAGAAGATTTATTAATCTTTGCTCTAGCCTACGACATGATCGTAGCTAACACCCTCTTTAAAAAGAGAGAATCACATCTAGCGACTTTTAATAGTGGTTAAGACTACAACCAGATTGATTTCATCCTCTCGAGAAGAGAAAACAGGCGTGCGTGCCTAGATTGTAAGTGATACCTGGAGAGAGTGTTGCCCCTCAGCATAAGTTTGTGGTGACTGACTTCCACTTTTGGATTCATGTCCAGTGGTATACGCGTGCTAAAGTTGCTAGAAAGGGGTGGTGGGAGCTCAGGGGGCG
>LR738711.1:798886985-798918353 GCA_902687465.1 Secale cereale
TAGCCCAGGTGTTCAAGGAGAGGATCATTGAGGAGGTCCCTTGGGAGAAAGGAGGTGATGCAGAGAATATGTGCATGAAGAGAGCGACTTGCATTCGTAAGGTGGTCGTAGAGGAGTTTGGAGTGTCCAGGGAAAGTAGATGCGAAGCGAAATATACCCGTCGTTGAAATGATGATGTCTAGAAGGCTATTAAGGAGAAGAAAGATTGTTTCAAATGCATATACCTGGATAGGAATTAGAGAACATAAAGAAGTACAAGATGACAAAGAAGGCTCCAAACGAGATGTGAGTGAAAAAAGGGTCGGGCGTATGAGGACCTCTACCAGTGGTGAGACACGAAGAAAGGTGAAATGGACATATATAAGGTGCCCAAGATCTGAGAGAGGAAGACGAGGGATGTCAACTAAGTCAAATGCATCAAGGACGGAGCATACCAACTCCTGGTGAATGATGAGGAGATTAAGCATAGATGGTCGGAGTACTTAGACAAGTTGTTCAATGGGGAAAATGAGAGCTCTACCATTGAACTGAATGACTCTGTTGATGATACTAGCAAGCGTTTTGTGCGGCGAATCCAGAAGTCTAAGGTCAAGGAGGCTTTAAAAAGGATGAAAGGAGACAAGACAATGAGCCCTGATTGTATACCCCTTGAGGTGTGGAGAGGCCTTCGAGAAATAGCGATAGTATGGCTAACTAACCTTTTCAACCTCATTTTTTGGGCAAACCAGATGCCAAAATAATGAAGACAGGGTATATTAGTACCAATCTTCAAGAACAATGGGGATGTTCAGGGTTATACTAATTTACCGTGGAATTAAATTGATGATACATACAATGAAGCTATGGGAGAGAGTCATTGAGCATCGCTTATCAAGCGTGACAAAAAAATTGGTTTCATCCCTAGGAGTCGACAATGAAAGCCATTTTTTACCAATCAAAACAGTAGGAGAGGATCCTACTGTTATACTAAACAAAAGGAAAATATGTACAAAGTATTTACATGTCTTCACATGGGGAGAAGGGGGTGAGGTGAGTATAAGATTTAGGTTACATAAAATAGGGCCAAGACTAAAGTGAACAAAATATACAGTACATGCCAACTGCTAGCTGAGGAAAGAATTGATGAGTGAATCAAGTAAAGCCGCTCTATCAGCTTTAACCCTGAATTTTAAGATCTCCATGTCTGAAATGACACCTCTTTTCCAACTTTGCAAGGTAGGTGCAATTTTGTCAAAATAACATGCATTTCACTATTTCCAAATGTTCTAAGCACCCATCATCACCATTTCCTTCAACATGTCCTGATTTCAATTTCTCCCAGTCCCCCTCATCATCTCCTCCATCTCGAGAGTTGTGTCCCACTGTATATTTAAAACATTCCGGCACGCAGTGCTGAATTCGCATTCGAAGAATAGATGTTTGTTGGTTTCTAGAGGGACGGAGTTGCATAGCATACAAGAATGATCATTTCTGATACTAAAATGCTTCCTACAGAGGAGATCTCTTGTGTTAACCATGTCCATGAACATCAACCATATAAAGACTTTGTGTTTCATAACACATTTTGATTTCCAGATAGCCGGTATGTGCTCAAGTGGGTCAAGCTCTATGAAGCAGAACTTCTAAAATTCGTATGGCTTGAAACTGACATCACCCCAGCACAACACCCAATTGTCTGATGCAAGGGGGTCTAGAGATATGTGGCTGAGCTTTTCGTTCAACTGATCAAGTTCTTCTCTAGCCCGAGTCGAAAGAGGCGGCAATAAATTTTGTCTGGGCGAGGGATTAGCCATATAGTGCACTAAAGATATGTCCTCCTCTCTGGCATAGGAGAATCTACGATATGAATCTTGAAGCACACCATTTGTGTCCCAAAGATCTTTCCATAGGAGAATCGTGTCACCAGCCCCTGGGATACAACTTGTAACCCCTTTGTAAATATCCATTAGAGAGAAGATGTCACGTCACCAAAAGGACCCACATCTAGGCTTTGCATGGGGTGGTCTGTCATCATTAATACTTGTGCCAAACTAGCATAAACTATGACATGCCAACCTTGTGGATAAATTTGTGGATGTACTTCAGCAGCAACGCCTGATTTTGGATTTTGAGGTTTAAAACCTCCATCCCACCTTTCTTATTTGATTTGCAGACAAGGTGCCAGGCAGCAAGCGAGATCGATCACCTTCCTCCAGAGGCAAATTCTACGAGCTCGATCGAACAGGTCAAAAAACTTGTCTGGTAGCTTCTGTGCCTCTGTAGGACATCCATAGAGTACATATTACGTGATAGACGTAGTTCAAATCCATCTACCAGGGGAATCAAATCTCTAAATATTGACCTTGAAGTTTCCTGTGGCAAACCTAGATAGATGAACAACAAAGAACCTATCTGATAGCCCATAAGAGCAACAAGTTCTAAAATTTTCTCATCCGATAGATTAATGGGCATCATTTGTGACTTGTTGTAATTCATCTTCAGACCAATGGCTCTGGCATAGGAGTCAAAAAGTTCTTTGATGACATGTATTACCTCAAGGTCAGCGGGGAGGATTATGATCGTGTCATCTACATATTGAATTGTCGGATAAACCTCTGAAGCCGGTGTGTAATTGACAAGTGAATTAGGCCCTCATTCCATGCTTTGTTGACCATGGATTGGAGTAAATCTGCTGCAAGAATGAACAATAGAGGGGACACGAGGTCTCCCTGACGAACACCTTTTTTGCATTTAAATTCCTTTCCAGGGACTCTGTTTAGAAGTATAGACGATAAGCTAGACGATAGAATAGAATTTAACCATTGTAGCCATCCATCATCAAACCCTTTTGCCTTCATCATGCTCAAAATGAATGAATGTTCCATTGTATTGAAGGCTTTTTCCAAATCAAGTTTTAAAATAACTATCTCATTGCCCGAAGAATTGCACTGGTGGATGTACTCATATGCCCAACCAAGACAATCCCGGATTGTGCGTGTTTTAATAAACCCATATTGGTTATTATGTACTAGCTTTAAAACCCAAAGCCGCAATCTTTCTGCCAAGATTTTGGTGAGTACTTTTAAAACACAACAGAGCAAGGATATGGGGCAAAAGTAATTGACCTTTTCTGGTTTGAGATTCTAAAGTTCATGAGAGAGGTGTTTAAGCACTGAAGGCTGATATCACCCTCCGAGAAATCCTCGTACAACTTGTAGGAATTGGGTTTAATTATGTCCCAACAGATTTTTAGAAATTGACCTATAAAACCATCCAGGCCGGGTGCACGATCACTAGGGATTAACTTGATTATTCTGTCCATTTCATCATTGGTGAAAGGTGCCGAGAGCTTGATGTCTACTACGCAACCTTCTTCTTGTAGACGTTGTTGGGCCTCCAAGTGCAGAGGTTTGTAGGACAATAGCAAATTTCCCTCAAGTGGATGACCTAAGGTTTATCAATCCGTGGGAGGCATAGGATGAAGATGGACTCTCTCAAACAACCCTGCAACCAAATAACAAAGAGTCTCTTGTGTCCCCAACACACTCAATACAATGGTAAATTGTATAGGTGCACTAGTTCGGCGAAGAGATGGTGATACAAGTGCAATATGGATGGTAGATATAGGTTTTTGTAAACTGAAAATATAAAAACAGCAAGGTAGCAAGTGGTAAAAGTGAGCATAAACGGTGTTGCAATACTTTGAAACAAGGCCTAGGTTTCATACTTTCACTAGTGCAAGTTCTCTCAACAATAATAACATAACTAGATCATATAACTATCCCTCAACATGCAACAAAGAGTCACTAATAGCGGAGAACAAACGAAGAGATTATGGTAGGGTACGAAACCACCTCAAAGTTATTCTTTCAGAACGATCTATTCAAGAGTCCGCAGTAAAATAACATGAAGCTATTCTTTCCGTTCAATCTATCATAGAGTCCGTACTAGAATAACACCTTAAGACACAAATCAATCAAAACCCTAATGTCACCTAGATACTCCATTGTCACCTCAAGTATCCGTGGGCATGATTATACGATATGCATCACACAATCTCAGATTCATCTATTCAACCAACACAAAGAACTTCAAAGAGTGCCCCAAAGTTTCTACCGGAGAGTCAAGACGAAAACGTGTGTCAACCCCTATGCATAGATTCCCAATGTCACGGAACCCGCAAGTTGATCACCAAAACATACATCAAGTAGATCACGTGATATCCCATTGTCACCAAAGATAAGCACAAGCAAGACATACATCAAGTGTTCTCAAGTCCTTAAAGACTCAATCTGATAAGATAACTTCAAAGGGAAAATTCAATCCATTACAAGAGAGTAGAGGGAGAGAAGCATCATAAGATCCAACTATAATAGAAAAGCTCGCGATACATCAAGATCGTGCCATCTTAAGAACACGAGAGAGAGAGAGAGATCAAACACATAGGTACTGGTACATACCCTCAGCCCTGAGGGTGAACTACTCCCTTCTCGTCATGGAGAGCACCGGGATGATGAAGATGGCCACCGGAGAGGGTTTCCCCCTCCGGCAGGGTGCCAGAACAGGTCTAGATTAGTTTTCGGTGGCAACAGAGGCTTTCGGCGGCGTAATTCCCGGTCTAGGTTATTTTCCGGAGGTTGCAGTATATATAGGAGGTGTTGGAGTCGGGGACAAGTAAAGGGGGTCTCCGGGCTGTCCAAGAGGCAGGGGCGCGCCCAGGGGGGCGCCCCTACCCTCGTGGGCATCCCGTGGACCTTCTGGTCCCCCTCCGACACTTCCTGGGCTTCTTCTGGTCCAAAAACTACCTCCGTTGAGTTTCAGGTCAATTCGGCTCCGTTTGATATTCTTTTTCTGCGGTACTCCAAAACAAGAGAAAAACAGAAACTGGCACTGGGCTCTGGGTTAATAGGTTAGTCCCAAAAATTATATAAAAGTGTATATAAAAGCCCATAAAACATCCTAGAAGGATAATATAATAGCATGGAATAATAAAAAAGTATAGATACATTGGAGACGTATCAGAGCTCATCCAAACCAGGGGAAAAACTTATAAGATCTTGTAAGTTAAAATCATATGTTAGTGGAGAGGCCACTCACATTATGTTTTTGAACGCAGTGTAAAAAGCTGCTGCTTTCTCATTGTGATCTTCCACGGTGTCTTCATTCTCAAGTGTTAAATTAGTTATAATATTTATTTTGTACCTCTCCGTAGCTCAAGCATGGAAATACTTAGTATTTTCCTCCCCTTTAACAACATAGTGACATGCTTCGCTTTTTCCAGTATGCATTTTGGTAGCCCAATGAGGTACGACAACTTATGAAGAGATACATGGAGCAAAAGAAGGACATGCATATGGTGCTCATTAACTTGGAGAAGGCCTATGATAAGATACCGTGGAATGTCATGTGGTGAGCTTTGGAGAAACACAAAGTCCCAGCAAAGTACATTACCCTCATCATGGACATGTATGATAATGTTGCGACATGTGTTTGAACTGGTGATGGCAACACTGATGACTTCTTGAATAAAATAGGACTGCATCGGGGTCAACTTTGAGCTCTTATCTGTTTTGCTTTGGTGATGGGTGAAGTCACAAGGGATATACAACGTGATATCCCATGGTGTATGCTCTTTGCGGGATGATGTGGTGCTAGTCGATGATAGTAGGACGGGGGTTAATAGGAATTTATTCTATGGTGACAAACCTTGGGAATCAAAAGGTTTTACACTTAGTAGAATTAAAATCGAGTACACGAGGTGCGGTTTCAGTACTACTATGCAGTAGGAGGGGAAAGTTAGCCTCAATGGCAGGTGGTGCATTAGAAGGACACCTTTGGATATTTGAGATGAATGCTGCAGTAGGATGGGGATATTGACAAAAATGTGAACCATCGAATCAAAGTCGGATGGATGAAGTGGCGCCAAGCATCTGGCATTCTCTGTGACAAGAGAGTGCCACGAAAGCTAAAAGTAAGGTTCTATAGGACGACGATTAGACCTGCAATTTTGTATTGGCACTGAGTGTTGGCGACTAAAAGGCAACACGTTCAACAATTAGTTGTGGCAACTAAAATATGCCGATAACGTCAAGAGAGGTCGAGGTAGACCAAACTTGACATGGAAGGAGTCCGTTAAAAGAGATCCGAAGGACGGGAATATCACCAAAGAACTAGCCATGGACATGGGTGCGTGGAAGTTTGCTATCCATTTGATGGAAATCATGAGTTGGTTGCGAAATCTTATGGGTTTCACCTCTAGCCTACCCAAACTTGTTTGGGACTAAAGATTGTGTTGTTGTTGTTGTTGTTGTTGTTGTTGTTGTTGTTGTTGTTGTTGTTGTTGACTTAATAACCTATATAAACTAGTGTGAATCTTTTTAAAGGAGTGAGATGGGATTGTTTCACATGAAATATTGAGCATCAGCTGGTTAATGCAGCCTTTTAAGCTAAAGTTCATGTCATTCTGATGTGTTTCGCGGTCCACAAAAGACCCAACAGTGCATCGATTGCTCAAAGCTCAATAGGCCCAGCTCAGCACTGGAAGCAGCCATGTGAAGGCCCAACCTAGCGACCAAACTCAAGGTCAAACACAACCTAAGACGTACGATCAGACAGACTGCTCGTGCATACATGCGCACAGAGGTAAGGAACAACGTACAGAATATTTTGACAGACAAAATTGATGTACCAAAGAGAGACGGACAAAACCAAGTATATTACTCGCCACTTTTAGTAGGTACAGGCACAATCATCACTGTCACTTTCATTTCAAACACGGTATAGGGTTTTACTCCCTCCGTCCCAAAATAAGTGACTCAAAAATAACTCAATTTTGTAGTTATTTTTGAGTCAGTTATTTTGGGACGGAGGGAATACAATAAACATGCAAGGCATGTGCCGGCGTGCATATGTACCACCATCTAATTTTGCGAGTGGCCTCCAGGGTAATATGTTCTTCGAGCAACACCATGGCCCAAAGTTTCAGATGTTCTCGGTCAATCTTATGCAGTATTCTTTGAGGTTGCGCCTACTTCTTCTTTTCCAACCGGGCTCACACCTCTTTCCATTAACTTTTCAATCAACGGAAATACATCAGTCTTGTTATCAAGTCTTAGATCTCCAAACAACTACCAACTTACGAAAAGAACTAGATCTAGCATGAACCCAACAATGAGACTCAAAGGGGAGGAGCGAGTTGGCGCATTATCAGGAAACCCATCGCCTGATAATCCTGGAACGGACCATCTGCCATGGAAAGAAAACCTGATAACACTTTACAAACCACTGCCCAACTAAAAAAGGAGTTCACCGAATGAAACATCTGATAACTACGCCGAGCAAAATACTACCAGGAACAATTCCAGCGGGCATCAAACCCCAGTGGGAAGCATCAGCAGTATTCCAGCTAGTCGATATGGAGCCCATCCTTGTCACCTAGGAGGAGCCTGTCACGGTGTAAAGGTCTGTCCACCAAGACAGCAGCTGCGTGAGCAAGCCTCTTCACCCCAGCCTCACGCTTCATCCTGTCATCTTCTTTAAGCAAACCTGCCCAATACAACATAAACGAGCAAGCAGTGAAAATGGCCTCCAGAGGAGTGCGAGCAACATATTTTTCAAAAGTAACTTTATTGCGGAGATTCCAAATCCCCCAACATACTGCAGCTATAATCATCATATAGAACTGTTTCCCTCCCGGAAAGAATTCACACAACCAGACCCAGCATTGCCAAAGTGACCGAGGGCAGCAGGAAGCTCCAACTGTCATCCCCATCACCCCCCAAACCGTACGAGCAAGCGGGCAAGCAAAGAACAAGTGGCTCGCTGTTTCCACATTAGTACAAAAGGAACAAGTAGGGTTTCCAGGCCACTTTCTTTTGCGCAGGTTATCTCTCGTAAGCACAACATCTTGAAAAAGCTGCCACAAGAAGATTTTGATCTTCAGAGGGATAGGGGCTTTCCAAACCCATTTATAGTTAGGGCCAGGTAAGTTCCTTTCCAGCCACTCGTATACCGATCTACTAGTAAATTTTCCCCTACTATTAAATGCCCAGGAAATTGTATCTGGATTAGTATTCAGATGCAACTTTTTTACTTCTGTGACCATCCAGGCCCACTGTTCGCTCAAAACACCAAATAATCTACGCCTGAAGCTCAAATCATAGCCACTCGCAGCCCAGGATGCAACAGTGCTATCTTGGTCTTGGCAAATATTAAACAGCTCAGCGAAACGATCACATAAGATTGTATTTTCAATCCAAGGATCATGCCAGACCCTAACGAGGTCTCCACTATTGATATTGATTTTCCTCCCAGCCATATATGTGTCTTTGACTTTCATGATAGCTTTCCAACAGGGAATCGGAGAAGCGACTCCGTATGCTAGCTACAGTCTTATTTTTGAAGTATTTAGCCTTCACAATACGTTGCCACAAGCCATCACTCGTTTCAAGCTTCCACCACCATTTAACAAGCAGACTAATATTTTGTTTGTGCAAATCTTTAATACCCAGACCCCCAATTTTTTTGGATCGACATACTCGCGACCACTTCACCATGTGGTACCCATGTTTCTTATTTTTTTTCTCCTCCAGAAGAATCTTCTACGATGTTTGTCCATCTTTTCAATAAAAGTTTTATTGAATAGAAACATCGACATAAGATAGGAAGGAACACCATCCAGACTAGAACCCACAAGGGTAAGCCTGCCCCCCGAGGATGCTGCATAAGCAACCCAGGCATCCAACTTTTTGACCATCTTTCCATCTAGGAAATCTAGTTCCACATTCTTAAGGGTAGAATGTGTGACTGGAACTCCCAGATATTTCATAGGTAGGGTGCCCACTTGACAAGTAAACATGTCAGCATACACCAAATCAATATCATTATCCCCTCCTATACTTAGCAGGCACATTTGTACTAAATAATCGGAATTTCCCTATTTGACACATTCCTCGTCAAACGGTCGGGGCGTCACACATATTGCATGAGCGATCGCAATGGCCCCACCCATTATGACGCTATGCACATGCGTTATGTTACAGTATTAGGAACCTTCTACAAGGTTCCAATCACCTTTTCCTTCTGGAACGTTCCAATCAATTTTTCCTTCTAGAAGATTTCAAACCGTTTTTTGTAGATTTTTATACTTTTTCGGTTTTACTTTCTAGTTTCTTGTTTGTCATTTTGTTTCTTTATTTTTCATATTTATTTCATAAATTTTAAAATAGTCCAGAATTTATGAAATTGTTCATTTTCTAAAGAACGTTTGGAATTTAAAAACAAATTTTCATATTTCCAAATTTGGTAAGCATTTAAAAAATGTTCGGTATTTCAAAATTTTGTTCCTATTTTAAACAATGTTCAATTTATAGAAAAGCGCTCAAGTTTTTGGAAATTATTCGAAATTTATTCACAATTTTCAATAAATATTAAATTTCAAATTCATATTAAACTTTGATTTTCTATAATCCCGAGTTTTTTTAGCATTTTCGAAAAAATGCCCGTAAATTTATCTGTTTCCCTTAAATACAGAATTTTAAAAATGATGGAATTTTTTCAAAAATAATGTTACCTCTTTACCCTTTTTATGCTCAAATTTTTGAGTCGCGGGTTACAGTTAAGTGCCCCAGTATTTTACCATATGACACATGTGGTAAGAAAGGCAAAATATCAAAAATCTCCCTAGTATTATTACGAGATTGATTTTTGAGGCGTGCATTTTTACAAGTTACAGTACTTTGGCATTCTATATAAAGAACTAATAGGCTGACCCAGTTGGTCGCCCGGATGTGCGTTCAGGATGTTCCCCTATATTTTGCTTGAAGCGAGACGCAGGGAAGTCTTGCTTTAGAGCCAGACGGGCCGGGCCATGCACGCGGGAGGCAACACCTCCATTTCTTCGTTTTTTCCCGTTTCACATTTTCGTTTTTTCATATTTTTCCTTTTTATTATATTTCCAAATATAATAAATCTTTATGTACCAAAAATTAGTACACAATTTTTTTAAGATGTCAACCAAGTAAAAGTTAAATGTTTATATATAAAATGTTGCTCATCTATACGAAATATACACAAAATATATACGAATGCGTGTGAAAAAGTTGATCATGTATTTAAAAAATGTTAAGCAAGCATTTGGAAAAAAACTGAAATAATTTTTAGAAAATATTAATGAAGCATTTGAATAATGTTGAATATGTATAGAAAATTTCTTGACCATCTATTCAGAAAATGTTTAACATGTATTTGGAAAATGTTGGACAAGCATTTTAAAAAGGTAATATATGGATAGATAAACTGTCGACATTTCCTTAAAAATGTTTGTACTGTGTTGTATTAAAAAAATGTTACTTTTTCATAGAGGAAATGTTGATCCTGTAATAAGAAAATGTTGATCTTGCATTTGAAAAAATGTAAATGTGTATTACCAAAATGTTGACCATGCATTAATGAAATATTACTGTTGTATTTGCAAATTGTGAATCAAACTGTTGAAACATGTTTAAAATGTGTATAAAAAGATGGTTATACATTTAAAAATGTTAAACATGTATTTGAAAGTTTCTAAACATGTATTAAGAAATGTTCCTAATGTATATGAAAAATGTAGAATGAAAACCAAAAGTAACATAGAAAAAAATGAAAATACAAACGATAACAAGAGAAATCAATGAAAAAAGAAAAAAAAATAACCCATAGAAAAAAAGTGCAAAAACAATGGAAAAACAGTGAAAATCGATAAAGAAAGAAAAAAACCAGTGAAAAATGAGCGACGAAAGAAAGAATAAAAATGAGAAAGCAAACAAAACAGAAGTTGTATCAAAGGAGAACGACTAAAAGTAGAAAACAAAGAAGAAATCTGACATCAAAATATAAAAGAAACCAACGAAAATTGAAGAAAAATCAGTGAAAACCGGGAACTAACAAAGAAAACAAGGTTATATAAAGAAGAAAGAAAAACCAAAGAAAACCAGAGATAACTAACAATAAATAAATAAAAGAGAAAGGAAAAACAAATCCCGGAGAAAACTGAAGCAGATGCGAAATGCAGCGATCGAACAACAGCAAGCGAGTAAATGCGGTAATTTCCATTTTGCTAAAAGCGAGATATAGCTCTCGCATCCAAATAGGCACACTCATGCGCACTGATGGACTGGCCCTAATTAGCCATTAGACAATTCGTTTTCCTGGTTTTAGACAAGCTAGAAGGTTTTGGTTTAGTTTTTTCGTTTTTTCTGTCTTTTTTAAATGTTAGCAATTTATAAAAATATTCCGTTTCTTTATAAAATGTGCTTGTTTTGATTTTTTATGTAATTTCTAGAAATGTTCATGATTTGAAAAATCGTTCACAATGCATTTTTTAAATATAAAACTTTGAAGTTTGAAAATAGTTTATTTTTTCAAAAAATATCCAGAATTCGAAATTTCCTCCAAACTACAAAAAATATTTGCACTTTACAAAACATATTTGTGTTCTGAAAATTTGTTCGTGTTTCTATTTTTTTTACTCCCTACGGCCCGTATTACTCGTATCAGATTTATCTAGATACAGATGTATCTAACACGTGAACGTTTCTAGATACACCCATTTCTAGACAAATCTAAGACAAATAATATGTACCGAAGGGAGTATGAATTGCCGAAAAATGTGTAGGTGTTTGAAACCCCCATTGGAAAAACGAACGACCTGTTGCTATGGTACCCAAACCGAGCCGCCACAGTACAGTGAACTCGAGCACTGTTGTAACCCGGACTGAGCCGTTATATTGCACCAAACAGAACCGCTACAGAACTTGAACCCGAGCCGCTACAGTGTGCGGTAATTGGCCTGTCTACTTAGGAGGCTCGCCTCTGCGAAATGTTGCCTATGTGATACAAAATGCTTCACTTAGGAGCTCTGTACTTACTAAGCTGGTGACCGAAAGGTAGCGGGATGAAGCGTTTTGACGCACACGGGAGAAGCACACTGGTCAACCCATTGCAATATTTTTCAATTTCATTTTTCTTGTGCTTTTGGTTGCGCCTGTTTTGTTTGTTATCATGTTCCTATTCGTTCTTCTGCGCTTTTCTCCTTTTTTTATTTTCCTTACAGTTTTATATTCTTATTTCAATTATTTAATTTTTATTGTTATCTTATTTATTTTGAAATTTTATTAGTCAAAACACATTTTCTTGTGTGCAAATGTTTTTTTAATAAATGACGAAAATATTTTAAAATACAGGATGATTTTTTGTCAAATATATATGGACATTTCTCGAGAAACCTTTTCATACAATTTTAAAAGTAAACATTATGCAAAAATATTAATGCAATTTTTTAGAGGTTGATGTAATTTTAAGAAATGTTGACACGTTTTAAAATATAATCACATATTATTAGAGATGTTTGTTTAGCTTAGAAATTATTCTTTCTTATAAAATCAAATTTTATGGAGACGTAAAAACACTGAAAATGGAAAAGGGAAAACATAAAAATAGAAGGAAATGTAATAGGAAAAGGACAAAACATAGTAAGAAACTATAAAAATATTCCTTGAAACTCTTGGTGACCAACCACACATTAGTGTTCTCCTCGTCGACTATTTGACACGACAAACGTCGAATACAACCTGTGTTGCAAATTACATGGCTTAGATTTGTCTAGACATAAATGTATCTAGCACTAGAACGTATCTCCGTATCTAGACAAATCTAAAAGAAGTAATTCGGGACGAAGGGAGTAGCATTTGGCATGGATGCGTTTGTTGGTTGGAAAAAAGACGAAATGAAGTTGGCTACGTAGAGAGTTTTTTTTTAAACAAAGCAAAAATAATTGTTCTTAGATCCCCAGAAGAAGAGACCTCCTACAAAACGCGTCCGGCTCTGGGTGTCGCGCGAACGGGCACCTGTGGGGCGGCCCATGTAGCTCTTGATACTACGTACAACTTATGTTGTGCCGAAAAAAAACATTGTACTCATATGATTTTCTATTTTCCCCTCAAAATAAAAAATGTGATTTTTTACTTGTTATTTATCGATATTTCCAGCTGACTATTTATTTTTGTTCATTTATCTATCCAAATATTTTTTAATAACTTTTAATAATGTTTATGAATCTATAAAAGATGTTCACAAATTTGAAAACACACGTAAATAAAAAACAATTTGTGAGCAAAGAAGTTTACTTGTTGGAAAAATTATTTGTGAAAATGTTTATGAATTTGAAAAAAGTTCTTGAATTTAAAACAATTATTGACGCATTTGTAAAAGCTCGCAGATAGTTTTTTTTCATGAATTAAAAACATGTTCGTGTTTTCTGAAGTTGTTCACCAATTTGAAAAATGTTAATGATTTCAAAAATTATTCAAGAATCCATGTTTCTTGTTTTCATAAGATGTTAACAATTTATTTTTTTACTCACATTCAAAAAATCGCTATTTTGTAAGTTCTTGAATTCAGAAAAATTTCGTGAACTCATAAGAATTATCGAACTTTTCCCGTTTATTATTTTTATGAAAACAAAAAAGGGAAAATAAATTAAATCTAAAAAACCCAAATAATAATTGAAAATAATAATAATAAACAATATGAGAAGGTTCTAGAACCTTCCCAAAACCGAAAGAGGGACTCTCCATGAAAACGCTGCTTGGGCCGGTCTAATATCTCTCCATAGCAATTAGAGGGACAGTTTTGCTGGCCTTCTGGTTACCTTTTTTTTGGAAAAGGAGGCTCAGCCTCTGCATCAGAGTGATGCACGCAGCCATACGGTTACCTACGTGGCGAATAGGATTTGCCCCAAAAGAAACCGATTTTTTTGACCTGTATGTATTTTCTACTATATGTGGTGCAGACAAAAATAAACTATAACGGCCTACCTTTCCCTAAATTTGTCTTTTCTATGTAGCCTGCAAATCCCCTAAAGGCGATAAAGGCGAGATGATAGTAATCCATAGAGATAAAACAACCAGTACCTTGGTGCTTCGGCCGTTGTTTTTGATGGGCTTGTTGATCTGGCAATTCTCGACGCTGCGTGCAGTGAAGCTTTGGCACTGGCGGCTGACCTCAACCTCGACTTGATCTGCATTGCATCTCACTGCGCAGAGGTGGTCGAAAATTTAGAGACAAGAGCATCATGCCATTATGTATTATCCTACGAGAGATCAACCATCAACAGTCTTTGTTTTGAGCCATCAAGATAATCCATGAGAAGCGCCGACATAATGGAGAGGCTCGTGCTCCGGCCAAAGCAACCTCCTCTCTTCCTTATGGGCGGCATGTGTGGTTACCTGAATTGCCCTATATAATTTATGTCCCTTTAAACTGATATTAATAAAGGATATAGTTGATAAAAAACAACCCCCCAAATATCTTACAAAGAAATAATTGTTTAATAAAGTTTTACACATGTATAATGCATCTATAGGAAAAATGATATGCTTTTTGAAGTTTAAATTCCAGGCTCCAGGTGCCCGCAGCCAAAGTGAGGCTCCCATTCATCCGCGATTGTACGATTTCCACATAGTTCTTCAACATGGTAATTAATGTTAAGACGTCACATAGTTCTACAACATGGTAACTAATGTTAAGACGTGTTACATGTGTGTCATAATTGTTGTGAACTACAGGTGGACTAGCGACCACTAGAAAATTAAGAAATAAGTTTTCCGCCTCCCCAAAAAGTGGGCGACTAGGATTTCCCCTCCTCCCGCTCCGCCGCCGCTAGTCTTCCCCTTTTTCGATGGCCTTAGGGCCATGAAGGTGCGTGAAGGAAATATGTCCTAGAGGCAATAATAAAGTTGTTATTTATATTTCCTTATACATCATGATAAATATTTTTTATTCATGCTAGAATTGTATTAACCGAAAACTTAGTACATGTGTGAATACATAGAAGAAAACATAGTGTCCCTAGTATGCCTCTACTAGACTAGCTCGTTAATCAAAGATTGTTATGTTTCCTAACCATAGACATGAGTTGTCATTTGATCAACGGGATCACATCATTATGAGAATGATGTGATGGACAAGACCCATCCGTTAGCTTAGCAAATTGATCGTTTAGTTTTTCTGCTATTGCTTTCTTCATGACTTATACATGTTCCTAGGACTACGAGATTATGCAACTCTCAAATACCGGAGGAACACCTTGTGTGCTATCAAACGTCACAACGTAACTGGGTGATTATAAATATGTTCTACAGGTGTCTCCGAGGGTGTTTGTGGTGTTGGCATAGATTGAGAATAGGATTTGCCACTCCGAGTGTCGGAGAGGTATCTCTGGGCCCTCTCGGTAATACACATCATAATAAGCCTTACAAGCAAACGACTAATGAGTTAGTCACAAGATGATGTATTACAAAGCGAGTAAATGAACCTGCCGATGACGAGATTGAACTAGGTATGATGATACCGACGATCGAATCTCGGGCAAGTAACATACCGATGACAAATGGAACAACGTATATTGTTATGCGGGTTGACAAATAAAGATCTTCGTAGAATATGTGGGAGCCAATATGAACAACCAGGTTCCACTATTGGTTATTGACCAGAGATGAGTCTCGGTCATGTCTACATAATTCTCGAACCCCTAGGGTCCGCACGCTTAACGTTCGATGACGATCGATATTATGAGTTTATGTGTTTTGATGTACCGAAGGTTGTTCGGATTTCCGGATGTGACCACGGACATGACGAGGACTCTCAAAATAGTGGGGACATAAAGATCGATATATTGGAAGGTTATATTCGGACACCGGAAGTGTCCCGGAGGTCACCGGATAAATACCGGAGTACCGAGAGGTTACCGGAACCCCACGGTGGCTTAATGGGCCTACTGTTGGAGATATGCCCTAGAGGCAATAATAAAAGTATTATTATTATATCTCCTTGTTCATGATAATTGTCTGTTATTCATGCTTGAATTGTATTGTACGGAAACAGCGATACATGTGTGAATACATAGACCAAAATGAGTCCCTGGTAGGCCTCTAGTAACCAGCTCGTTGATCAACAGATGGTCACGGTTTCCTGACCATGGACATGAGATGTCAGTGATAACGGGATCACATCATTAGGAGAATGATGTGATGGACAAGACCCAAACTTGAGCATAACACGAGATCGTATAGTTCGTAATGCATAAGCTTTTCAGTGTCAAGTATTTATTCCTTAGACCATGAGGTTGTACAACTCCCGGATACCGTAGGAGTACTTTGGGTGTGCCAACCGTCACAACGTAACTGGGTGGCTATAAAGGTACGCATCGGGTATCTCCGAAAGTGTCTGTTGAGTTGGTACGAACCGAGACTGGGATATTGTCACTCCGTATGACGGAGAGGTACCTCTGGGCCCACTCGGTAAGACATCATCATAATGAGCTCAATGTGACTAAGTAGTTAGTCACGGGATGATGAATTACGGATCGAGTAAAGAGACTTACCATAACGAGATTGAACAAGGTATCGGGAATACCGACGATCGAATCTCGGGCAAGTACCGTACCGATGGACAAAGGGAATAACATACGGGATTGAGTGAATCCTTGACACAGTGGTTCATCCGATGAAGATCATCGAGGAACACGTGGGAACCAACATGGGTATCCAGATCCCGCTGTTGGTTATTGACCGGAGAGTGGTCTCGGTCATGTCTACGTGTCTCCCGAACCCGTAGGGTCTACACACTTAAGGTTCGGTAACGCTAGGGTCGTAGAGATTAATGCACGTGGAAACCCAAAAGTTGTTCGGAGTCCCGGATGAGATCCCGGACGTCACGAGGAGTTCCGGAATGGTCCGGAGGTAAAGATTGATATATGGGAAGTCCAGTTTCGGCCAACGGGTGATCTCCGGGGGTCACCGGGAGCGTCCCGGGACCACCGGAGGGGCCCCGGGGGTCCACCGGGTGGGGCCACCCCTCCCGGTGGGGCCCCTAGGCCGCAAGGGGGTGTGTCCAGCCCTCAGGGCTGGCGCACCACCAAGGGAGGCCCACCTCCCCTGCGCCTAGGGATAAACCCTAAGGGGAGGGGGGCCACCACTTGCCTTGGGGGAGGGGGACTCCTCCCTGGCCGCCGCCCCCCTGGCCCCCTATATATATGTGGGAGGGGGGGAGAGGGCAGCCGCACCTCAGCCCTGGCGCCTCTCCCCCTCCCGTCACACCTCCCAACTCCATTGCAGGGCAGCCCGGCGAAGCCCTGCTGCGATCTCCACTGCATCCGTCATCACGCCGTCGTGCTGCCGGATCTCTGACGACTTCTCCTCCCCCCTTGCTGGATCAAGAAGGAGGTGACGTTGCTGCACCGTACGTGTGTTGAACGCGGAGGTGCCGTCCGTTCGGCGCTAGATCATCGGTGACGAAGAACGTGAAGAGTACGACTACTTCATCCTTGCTTCGTTGAAAGCTTCCGCACGCAATCTTCATAACGGTATGTAGATGCACTCTTAGTTTCTCGTTGCTAGATGTCTCCATACTTGGATCTTGGCGAAGACGTAGAAATTTTTTGATTTATGCTACGTTCCCCAACAGTGGTATCAGAGCCTAGGTTTTATGCGTAGCATCTTGGCACGAGTAGAACACAAAGCAGTTGTGGGCGTATGATCTTGTTCAACTTTCTTACCGTTACTAGTCAATCTTGATTCGGCGGTATTGTGGGATGAAGCGGCCCGGACCGACCTTACACGTACGCTTACGTGAGACTGGTTCCACCGACAGACATGCACTAGATGCATAAGGTGGCTGGCGGGTGTCTGTCTCTCCTACTTTAGTCGGATCGGATTCGATGAAAAGGGTCCTTATGAAGGGTAAATAGAAGTTGACAAATCACGTTGTGGTTTTGGCGTAGGTAAGAAACGTTCTTGCTAGAAATCCTATAGAAGCCACGTAAAACTTGCAACAACAATTAGAGGACGTCTAACTTGTTTTTGCAGCATGTGTTTTTGTGACGTGGTATGGCCAAGAACGAAGATGTGATGAATGATATATGTGATGTATGAGATTGATCATGTTTTTGTAATAGGGAATCACGACTTGCATGTCGATGAACTTGACAACCGGCAGGAGCCATAGGAGTTGTCTTTATTATTGTATGACCTGCGTGTCACTGAATAACGCCATGTAATTACTTTACTTCGTTGCTAAACGTTAGCTATAGTAGTAGAAGTAATAGTTGGCGTGACAACTTCCTCAAGACACGATGATGGAGATCATGATGATGAAGATCATGGTGTCGAGCCGGTGACAAGATGATCATGGTGCCCCGAAGATGGAGATCCAAGGAGCAAGATGATATTGGCCATATCATGTCACTATAATTGATTGCATGTGATGTTTATCATGTTTTTGCATCTTGTTTACTTAGAACGACGGTAGTAAATAAGACGATCTCTCACTAAAATTTCAAATAATGTGTTTCCCCTAACTGTGCGCCGTTGCTAAAGCTCGTTGTTCCGAAGCACCACGTGATGATCGGGTGTGATAGGTTCTAACGTTCACATACAACGGGTGTAAGACAGATTTACACACGCGATATACTTAGGGTTCACTTGACGAGCCTAGCATGTATAGACATGGCCTCGGAACACGGAAGACCGAAAGGTCGAACACGAGTCGTATAGAAGATACGATCAACATGAAGATGTTCACCGTTTTTGACTAGTCCGTCTCACGTGATGATCGGACACGGACTACTCGATTCGGATCGTGTATCACTTAGATGACTAGAGAGATGTCATTCTGAGTGGGAGTTCATTAAAATTTGATTAAGATGAACTTAATTATCATGAACTTAGTCTAAATTCTTTACAATATCTCTTGTAGATCAAATGGCCCACGCTCCAGTTTCCCTCAACTTCAACGTGTTCCTAGAGAAAACCAAGCTGAAAGACGATGGTAGCAACTATACGGATTGGGTCCGTAACCTGAGGATTATCCTCATAGCTGCCAAGAGATCATATGTCCTAGAAGCACCGCTAGGTGATGCACCTGCTCCCGATGCTGACCAAGACGTTTTGAACGTCTGGCAGTCGCGTAGTGATGATTACTCCCTGGTTCAGTGCGGCATGCTTTACAGTTTAGAATCGGGGCTTCAAAAGCGTTTTGAGCACCATGGAGCATACGAGATGTTCGAAGAGATGAAAATGGTTTTCCAAGCTCATGCCCGAGTCGAGAGATATGATGTCTCCGACGCATTCTACAGCTGTAAGATGGAGGAGAACAGTTCTGTCAGTGAGCACATCCTCAAGATTTCAGGATTGCACAACCGCTTGTCTCAGCTAGGAATGAATCTCCCAGATGAAGCGGTCGTTGACAGAATCCTCCAGTCGCTCCCACCAAGCTTCAAGAGCTTCGTGCTGAACTTCAATATGCAGGGGATGGAGAAGTCCATTCCCGAGGTGTATTCGATGCTGAAATCAGCGGAGGTTGACATCAAGAAAGAACATCAAGTGTTGATGGTCAATAAAACCACTAAGTTCAAGAAAGGCAAGGGAAAGAAGAACTTCAAGAAGGACGGCAAGCAAGTTGCCGCGCCTGGCAAGCCTGTTGCCAGGAAGAAGCCAAAGTATGGACCCAAGCCAGAGACTGAGTGCTTTTATTGCAAGGGAATGGGTCACTGGAAGCGGAACTGCCCCAAATACTTAGCAGACAAGAAGGCCGGCAACGTCAAAGGTATATATGATATACATGTTATTGATGTGTACCTTACCAGCACTCGTAGTAGCTCCTGGGTATTCGATACCGGTGCAGTTGCTCACATTTGTAACTCAAAACAGGAGCTGCGGAATAAACGGAGACTGGTGAAGGATGAGGTGACGATGCGCGTCGGGAATGGTTCCAAGGTCGATGTGATCGCCGTCGGCACGCTACCTCTACATCTACCCTCGGGATTAGTTTTGAACCTGAATAATTGTTATTTAGTACCAGCTTTGAGCATGAACATTGTTTCTGGATCTCGTCTTATGCGAGATGGATATTCTTTCAAATCGGAGAATAATGGTTGTTCTATTTATTTGAGAGATATGTTTTATGGTCATGCCCCGCTGGTCAATGGTTTATTTTTGATGAATCTCGAACGTAGTGATACACATATTCATAGTGTAGATGCCCAAAGATGTAAAGTTGATAACGATAGTCCCACATACTTGTGGCATTGCCGCCTTGGTCATATTGGTGTCAAACGTATGAAGAAGCTCCATTCAGATGGACTTCTAGAGTCTCTTGATTATGAATCATTTGACACGTGCGAACCATGCCTCTTGGGCAAGATGACCAAGACTCCGTTCTCCGGAACAATGGAGCGAGCAACCAACTTGTTGGAAATCATACATACCGATGTGTGCGGTCCAATGAGTGTTGAGGCTCGCGGAGGCTATCGTTATGTTCTCACCGTCACAGATGACTTGAGTAGATATGGGTATATCTATTTGATGAAACACAAGTCTGAGACCTTTGAAAAGTTCAATGAATTTCAGAATGAGGTTGAGAATCAACGTGACAGAAAAATAAAGTTCTTACGATCGGATCGTGGGGGTGAATATTTAAGTCATGAATTTGGCACACACCTTAGAAGCTGTGGAATTGTTTCACAATTGACACCGCCCGGAACACCTCAACGTAACGGTGTGTCCGAACGTCGAAATCGTACTCTGTTGGACATGGTGCGATCTATGATGTCCCTCACTGATTTACCACTATCTTTTCGGGGTTATGCTTTAGAGACTGCCGCATTCACTTTAAATAGGGCTCCGTCAAAATCCGTTGAGACGACTCCGTATGAACTTTGGTTTGGCAAGAAACCGAAGCTGTCGTTTCTGAAAGTTTGGGGTTGCGATGCTTATGTCAAGAAACTTCAACCTGAAAAGCTCGAACCCAAATCGGAGAAATGCGTCTTCATAGGATACCCAAAGGAAACTATTGGGTACACCTTCTACCACAGATCCGAAGGCAAAGTCTTTGTTGCCAAGAATTGATACTTTCTGGAGAAAGAGTTTCTCTCGAAAGAAGTGAGTGGGAGGAAAGTAGAACTTGATGAGGTGATAGTCACCACTCCTGTACCGGAAAGTAGCGCAGCGCAGGAAACTGTTCCTGAGGTGCCTGCACCGACAAGGGAGGAAGATAATGATAATGATCATGAAGATATAGATCAAGTTACTACTGAACTTCGAAGGTCCACAAGGGTACGTTCCGCACCAGAGTGGTACGACAACCCTATACTGGAAATCATGTTGTTAGACAACGGTGAACCTTCGAACTATGAAGAAGCGATGGCGGGCCCAGATTCCAATAAATGGCTTGGAGCCATGAAATCCGAGATTGAATCCATGTATGAAAACAAAGTATGGACTTTGGTGGACTTGCCTGATGATAGGCATGCCATAGAAAACAAATGGATATTTAAGAAGAAGACAGACGCGGATGGTAATGTGACCATCTATAAAGCTCGGCTTGTCGCTAAGGGTTATCGACAAGTTCAAGGGATTGACTACGATGAGACTTTCTCTCCCGTAGCGATGCTGAAGTCAGTCAGAATCATGTTAGCTATTGCCGCATTCTATGATTATGAGATATGGCAAATGGTCGTCAAAACAGCATTCCTTAATGGCTTCCTCAAGGAAGAGTTGTATATGATGCAACCGGAAGGTTTTGTCGATCAAGAGAACGCTAACAAGGTATGCAAGCTCCAGCGCTCGATTTACGGGCTGGTGCAAGCATCTCGGAGTTGGAATATTCGCTTTGATGAGGTGATCAAAGCGTTTGGCTTTATACAGACTTATGGAGAAGCCTGTATTTACAAGAAAGAGAGTGGGAGCTCTGTAACATTTCTCATATTATATGTGGATGACATATTGCTGATGGGAAATGATATAGAATTCTTGGAAAATGTAAAGGCCTACTTGAATAAAAGTTTTTCAATGAAGGACCTTGGAGAAGCTGCTTACATATTAGGCATCAAAATCTATAGAGATAGATCGAGACGCCTCATTGGTCTTTCACAAAGTACATACCTTGACAAAATATTGAAGAAGTTCAATATGGATCAGTCAAAGAAAGGGTTCTTGCCTGTTTTGCAAGGTATGAGATTGAGTAAGACTCAGTCGCCGACCACGGCAGAAGATAGAGAAAAGATGAGTGTCATTCCCTATGCCTCGGCAATAGGTTCTATCATGTATGCCATGCTGTGTACCAGACCTGATGTGAACCTTGCCATAAGTTTGGTAGGGAGGTACCAAAGTGATCCCGGTACGGAACACTGGACAGCGGTCAAGAACATCCTGAAGTACCTGAAAAGGACTAAGGATATGTTTCTCGTTTATGGAGGTGACGAAGAGCTCGTCGTAAAGGGTTACGTCGACGCTAGCTTCGACACAGATCTGGATGACTCTAAGTCGCAAACCGGATACGTGTATATTTTGAATGGAGGGGCAGTCAGCTGGTGCAGTTGCAAGCAAAGCGTGGTGGCAGCATCTACATGTGAAGCGGAGTACATAGCTGCTTCTGAAGCAGCGCAGGAAGGAGTCTGGATGAAGGAGTTCATCACCGACCTAGGAGTCATTCCAAGCGCGTCAAGCCCGATGACTCTCTTCTGTGACAACACTGGTGCTATTGCTATTACCAAGGAGCCCAGGTTTCACAAGAAGACCAAGCACATCAAGCGCTGTTTCAACTCCATCCGGAATTATGTTCAGGATGGAGACATAGATATTTGTAAAGTGCATACGGATCTGAATGTAGCAGACCCGTTGACTAAACCTCTTTCACGAGCAAAACATGATCAACACCAGAACTCTATGGGTGTTCGATTCATCACAATGTAACTAGATTATTGACTCTAGTGCAAGTGGGAGACTGTTGGAGATATGCCCTAGAGGCAATAATAAAAGTATTATTATTATATCTCCTTGTTCATGATAATTGTCTATTATTCATGCTTGAATTGTATTGTACGGGAACAGCGATACATGTGTGAATACATAGACCAAAATGAGTCTCTGGTAGGCCTCTAGTAACCAGCTCGTTGATCAACAGATGGTCATGGTTTCCTGACCATGGACATGAGATGTCAGTGATAACGGGATCACATCATTAGGAGAATGATGTGATGGACAAGACCCAAACTTGAGCATAACACGAGATCGTATAGTTCGTAATGCATAAGCTTTTCAGTGTCAAGTATTTATTCCTTAGACCATGAGGTTGTACAACTCCCGGATACCGTAGGAGTACTTTGGGTGTGCCAACCGTCACAACGTAACTGTGTGGCTATAAAGGTACGCATCGGGTATCTCCGAAAGTGTCTGTTGAGTTGGTACGAACCGAGACTGGGATATTGTCACTCCGTATGACGGAGAGGTACCTCTGGGCCCACTCGGTAAGACATCATCATAATGAGCTCAATGTGACTAAGTAGTTAGTCACGGGATGATGAATTACGGATCGAGTAAAGAGACTTACCATAACGAGATTGAACAAGGTATCGGGAATACCGACGATCGAATCTCGGGCAAGTACCGTACCGATGGACAAAGGGAATAACATACGGGATTGAGTGAATCCTTGACACAGTGGTTCATCCGATGAAGATCATCGAGGAACACGTGGGAACCAACATGGGTATCCAGATCCCGCTGTTGGTTATTGACCGGAGAGTGGTCTCGGTCATGTCTACGTGTCTCCCGAACCCGTAGGGTCTACACACTTAAGGTTCGGTAACGCTAGGGTCGTAGAGATTAATGCACGTGGAAACCCGAAAGTTGTTCGGAGTCCCGGATGAGATCCCGGACGTCACGAGGAGTTCCGGAATGGTCCGGAGGAAAAGATTGATATATGGGAAGTCCAGTTTCGGCCAACGGGTGATCTCCGGGGGTCACCGGGAGCGTCCCGGGACCACCGGAGGGGCCCCGGGGGTCCACCGGGTGGGGCCACCCATCCCGGTGGGGCCCCTAGGCCGCGAGGGGGTGTGACCAGCCCTCTGGGCTGGCGCACCACCAAAGGGGGTCCACCTCCCCTGCGCCTAGGGTTCCAACCCTAAAGGGGAGGGGGGGGGGGGCTCCACTTGCCTTGGGGGGCAAGGAACCCCCCCTTGGCCGCCGCCCCTTGCAGATTGGATCTGCAGGGGGTCCAGGCGCCCCCCCTGGCCCCTATATATATGTGGGGGGGGGGAGAGGGCAGCCGCACCTGATCCCTGGCGCCTCTCCCCCTCCCGTCACACCCCATACTCCCAACGCAGGGCGCCCGACGAAGCCCTGCTGCGACATCCACTGCATCCGTCATCACGCCGTCGTGCTGCCGGATCTCTGACGACTTCTCCTCCCCCCTTGCTGGATCAAGAAGGAGGTGACGTTGCTGCACCGTACGTGTGTTGAACACGGAGGTGCCGTCCGTTCGGCGCTAGATCATCGGTGACGAAGAACGTGAAGAGTACGACTACTTCATCCTTGCTTCGTTGAAAGCTTCCGCACGCAATCTTCATAACGGTATGTAGATGCACTCTTAGTTGCTCGTTGCTAGATGTCTCCATACTTGGATCTTGGTGAAGACGTAGAAATTTTTTGAATTATGCTACGTTTCCCAACACCTACATGGGCCTTAGTGGAAATAGAGGGCATCAAGGGGAGTGTGGGGCGCGCCCCCAAGGCCCAAACCAAATTGGTTTAGGGCAAGGGGGGGCGGCCCCCTGTTTCCTTCTCCTCCTCTCCCTTCCTTCCCCCTCTCCTACTCCTACTAGGAAAAGGAGGGACAGGACTGGAAACGGTGTATTGAATGCATGCAGCGAGCCTCCACCCCCGCGTCGCCTCTCTCTGGCGACACGGGAGGAACCCCTCCGGTGCCGCCACCTCCCCTCCTCCCTCCACCCCCACCTCGCCGCCGCCTGAGGAGACCGCCGGCGAAGCCCGGTCTGGCTCCAGGGAGGGTGGCGGCGGGGCTTCTCCCTTCGAGGCGCGAGGGCGCATCTGGTGCGCTGGCGCGGTGAGCTTGGTCGGGCGCGCGGGCGCGGCTCCGGAGCGGGCTGGTGAGGCTCCGGCGGTCTGTGGTGGCGCGGCGCGGCGGTGGTCTTGCTCCGGCGCGGGCTAGCGCGGCTCCGGCGGTGGGCGGGCGTGGCTATGCGCGGATCTGGCGCTGCGACGAGCGTTGCCGCGGTCCGCGCGGGATGGTGGTGCTCGGCCCGTTAGCGTCTTGGTGGTGCTCCGGCGGCTACTGACGTTGTGGATCCGGCGGATGGTGGGGGCCGGCAGTCCTGGGCGTGCGTGGTTTGGCTCTGGCCGCCACTGGATTCTCTGGATCTGGCTACTTCGTTGCGGCGAGAGGCTGTTTGGTGGTCCGGTCGGGCTTGGGCTCGGCTGACAGTGTGGTAGCGCCGGGCGAAAGCCCTGCCTTGGACCTCTGGCCGGGGCCGGTGACGGCGACGCCCTCGGGTGTCGTGCTCTTCTTGAAGACGTCGTCGAGGTGTGCTGTCTGCCCTGTTCGTGTCTCCGGTTGGTGAGACCAGTGGTGGATGCTTGGTGTGATGGTGGCTTCTTCTTGGTCATGGCGCGATGACCTCGTGGGAGGTGTGCGGGTCAGCGAAGGTGCAGTGCGTGAGGGTGTGGTGTTGGGCGGTGCTCTGGGCGAAAGCTTGCCGGGTTTCTTCCTGCAGACGGCATCGGCGTCTGCGGACGTCGTGTCACCTCCTTGGAGGCGCCGTCGTGGAGTCCACCCCCTGCACATCCTCGGTTCCAGCTCTTCGGGTGAAAGCCTAAGGCCCAGTCGGGTCGGGCGATGGCGTCGGAGTCATCGATTCCTCCTTTGGGGCATCGCCTTGAAGAGCATTGGACCCCGTTTGCACTTTCCTTGGGCTGGACGCTCGCGACATTGCGGTCGGTGACTGTCTGTCCGACAATGTGGATGTTGCGCGACTTCTAGTGTGGCAACGATGGCGGCTTCACACGGAGTTGGGCGGCTGCTGAGCTTTGGTAGTCCGTCTCATCCGGCGTGTTCGAGGGGTGATCGGGCCTCATTTGTCTTCCTGAAGTCGGAGCTGCAGACGAAGTGCTTCCGCGGCGACGATGACACGAGATGGGTGGTCGGTTCCGGTGCCGGCTCGACGCAGGGTCAGCGCTTTTTCCCCTGCAATGCTCGTCGACAGAGTCGGAGCTGTCTGGTCGTCGGCGTGTGCGGTGGACTGTTTGGCATCGACCGACGCAGGCCTCGACGCTTGTTCGCGTCTCTTCGACGGCGTGTGTGCGTTCTTGTGTGGGTTGCCAGGTCGCCCTGTGTGCCTTGTGTTTGGCGGGCATGTTGTGACGGTTTTCGCCCGATTTTCCGTTAATTAACTGGGCACCTCTCTTCGACTTTTTTAATGAATCGGGCCCTAAGGGACCGCGTTTCAAAAAAAAAAAAAACTAGGAAAAGGAGGAGTCCTACTCCTAGTGGGAGTAGGACTCCCCCTCTTGGCGCGCCCCCTCCTTGGCCGCACCCTCCTTCCTCCCTCCTTTATATACGTGGGGAGGGGGCACCCCATAGACACACAAGTTGATTTGCAAGCCGTGTGCGGTGCCTCCCCTCCACAGTTACACACCTCGGTCATATCGTTGCAGTGCTTAGGCGAAGCCCTGCGCCGGTAACTTCATCATCACCGTCACCACGCCGTCGTGCTGATGAAACTCTCTTGTGACGCTCAACTGGATCAAGAGCTTGTGGGACGTCATCGAGCTGAACGTGTGCTGAACGCGGAGGTGCCGTACGTTCGGTGCATGGATCGGTTGGATCGCGAAGACGTTTCGATTACATCAACCGCATCACTAGACGCTTCCGCTTTCGGTCCCCACTCATGTTCCTGGTTGGTTCAGCGTGTCGGTTGGGGTTGCGTGAGGGCAGCGATGTCCCTAGTAGGAATTATGTCTCCCACGCCCGATCCACGTCTCGATGGAACCTCCGCGTTGTCGGAGGGCGTGTGGACGTGTGTCCCCGGATCTCGCGGAATTTGGCAGGTGCTGGTCTTTGGTGGATCTGTTAGGATCTAGTCTTCGTTCATATCCAGTCCTCTGTCTATAGGTCTGATCCTTCCGAACTACACTTCTCCTCATTAGCGATGGTTGTTGTTCTGGTGCGCTGATCCTATGGGGCCTTAGCATGACGACTTTTTAACTGTCTACTACAACAAGAGTTGCTCGGCTCCAGCGAGTGAGAGCTGATGATGGGGCCACATCTTCGGCTCGCTCCGGTGCTTGAAATTGTCGCTATGTGGTTCATGGGTCTGGGTTGTATTATTTTCTTCTGGTGTTGTCTACATGTTGTCATGACATGCGATGAATATATTGGATATTTCTCCTGAGAATAATTATTTGTTTTGGATTATACTAATTAATGATATGTAGTGCAAAAATCAGCTTTCTTTAAAAACGGCGGGCTCTCTTTCTAAAGGACACTCACCCATAAAAGGAAAGAAATGAGACACTATCGTATGACCACTTCTATTTCAAATGAATACTTATCGATACATGTTTCTTCCACTAAACTGTTCTGAACTATACTAGTTAATGATCTAAAATGCAGAAATCAACTTACTTTGAAAACGGTGAACTCGCGTTCTAAAAAGAAAGGGGTGACACTCCCCCACAAGTGGAAAGAAATAAAGAAACGCGATACTATCGAGTGCGGCGTTTCGATGCCCAAGTGCATCTGCACCCTGTCATAAAAAAATTCGTAACAATTTTTTTTTTTCAAAAGAATCCAATTTTTTTTGTGATAGATAATTTGATGCGTGAGATCCGCTCCAAATTTCATAACATTTGAACATCTGAGCATCTCTCGGCAAAAAAGACAAAATCGGACAAGAACATTATATGAACAATACACATTTTTACAGACCTCCGATTTGTCTTTTTTGCTGAGAGTTGCACAGAAGTCCGAATGTTTTGAAACTTGGATCGTACCTCATGCATGAAATTGTCTATCACCCAAAAAAAATGGAATTTTTTGAATTATTCTAGTATTTATTTTGAATTTTTTCGTGAGCGTGGGTGCAGATGAGCTCGGGTGCAGAAATGGATTTTCGGATACTATCATGTTTTCTTTTTTTGAGAAGTGGGCGATACTTTCATGTAATCACTTTCATTTCAAATGTTATGCCATGGCCTATATCCACCAAGATTTTGCCATGCACCATAACTCTAAGCGTCGGTTTGTCACTTGCGCTAGATAGTCAACGCGCACGAGACAGTCAGTCTTTGCTGCTGACCTACTGTAGCAGTCCAAAGGCACATCAATGATAAGCACCAACGGAAATGACACTGCAACGAAATCCAACTCCCACTCGGAGTTGCCGCGTTCCATCTTTCGCAAAAGCCATCTTAAGGCATGCTCCGGGGGACCTAAATCTGCCTTTGACTGCCGAAAAGGACCTCCCTCTGTCTTTTTCTCAAATACCCCGACCTTGCTCTCCTTTGGTCGCTTCGTCACCGAGCTCACATCACCGGAAACATGCGAGGATGCCGTCACCCTCTTCCCCACTCTTGCATTCTACAATTAAGCTAGGGACGAAGCATCTTGCAGTATTGAGATTGATCAAAGCTCGCAATAATCGGCGATGGGCCCCGCTTCAGTAATGCCCCTGTAATTAACGGATTTGTCAGATAACTTGAAGCGCGTGAGAAGCATTTTTGATTCTTTGACCTACTTTGGACGTGGAATTCAAAGGTTGATACGTAGTGGGAACCGTATATCTGCGTGCAGTGGTTGGGATAGTGAAGTTAATGACTAGTTTATGGTCTAGTGTGAGTTTAAGTCACGGGCAGTATTAGTGATTAAACACACAACTGGTGACAACGAAAATGAGTACGTAGTATTCCTTTGTCATGAGTGGCTTTACACTGATTAAAGATGGTCAAATGGAGTATAGATGACCAGGACTGCAGATAGAGTAAGCTAAAGAGGATCCATCGACAGCGACCCTGGATGTTTCACCAGTGGTACGTACCTTTGCGTACGATTCTTTTCCCAAAGGTCAGAGATATCGTATCGAGAGAGTTCAACACCAAACACACATCATGAAACACATTTTAGCAACATGGATGATCTCACTATTTCTGTTAGATCATCAGCATGACAGCACACATCCCATGGTCCGTTCTTTTGAATACAGAAACATTGTTGCACATCGGTAGAACTCGAGGATGACACATCCACAAGCCCGATCTTAGAGCATCTTCAGCCGCGCCCCCAAAAAGACTCCCAGTCGATTTTTCAGCCGCCGACGTCAAAAAATTGACCCAGTCGCGTCCCAAGAGCCCAATTTTCGCCGGCTCGGGCCGAAATTGACGCCGGCGGACCCAATCCAAACCCGGCGCGCTGGGGGTCGCTCGGGGGCGCCGGGCGAATCGTTTTTGGCGCGAAGAGCCGCGGGCCCACCGCGTCAGCGACTCGACTCTTCTCGCCGCTTCGTCGTCCTCATCGCCTCGTTTTCCGCGGCGAATCAATGCCAAAGCTGCGTGCGCTGCCGCGCCGGTCAGCCTCCATTGATGCCTCACGGACGGCGCAGTGAAGGCTGGGCGACGCGTCCCTCGGCCGCCACGCAATCACGCCACGCGTAACGCGCCGGCCAAGCCTACCACGCGGCGCCTCCGCCTATATAAGCGTGTCGGAGACTCGCACAGATCATCCATCGCCGACGCGCCCATTTCTCCCCTTTTCCTCCTCTCGCCGTCCCCAGTTGAGAAGAATGGCCGAGCGCTTTCCAGGCGACGGCGCGGCGGCGAATGGATTCGGGCGTCGCCATCTTCACGAGGACGAGGCTCGCCTCCTTTTCGAGACCGAGTACCCGGTCCCGTCGGACATGCGGGTGCCCGGGGCGTGGAGGATCAGCGCCGGCGGCGTGCCGGTACCATCGCTACCCACCGGCGCGGCGCGGCGTGCGGAGATCGCACGTATCCGCTCGTCCCTGCCGCGTGCGACGAGGGAGGGGCCCCGGTACATCCTCGACAGCCCGATCTGGGAGCCCAACTTCCGCCGCCGGCACGCCGAGCAGCTCGAGGCCACCAACGGCGTCGTGCCCTCCGACAGGTTCAACGCCGACGGCCGGCGCCGGTGGTGGGGCGTGCCCGGCCGCACGTTGGAGTCCGTCCTCGAGTACATCGAGGGCGGCAACACGCCGCGCCTCGAGTACCCCGCTCACCCGTCCTTCTCACGCCGCCGTGGAAGCTCCTGGACGCCGAGGCGCATGGAGCCCGGGGCGTCTTCCTCCTCGTCTGGTGGCTCTCCCTGCCTCCACCTCCGCCCCGTCAAGCCAGAGCCCCAGGACACGCCTGTCAGCGCGCGTACCCGCAGCTCCGGCGTCCTCGTCGAGCCCAAGGCGGAGCCCTGCCTCCCCCCGGAGTACGAGGAGATAGCCCGGCGCAGCTTCTCCGACGAGGACGCCATGCGGTGGTCGCGCGACGACTACCTGCGCGAGGAGATGGTCCGGCAGTGCCGAGCCCTGGAGGAGATCGCCGCCCGCAAACGTGGGCGCGAGGACGAGAACGGCGTCGTGGTCCTCGATAGCGACGACGACGACGACGCCCCCGGACCGTCCAACCCGCCGCGCCAACCGGGGGAGGGATGTAGCAAGGACGACGGAGGCGAGGGCGGGGACGACGGCGACGACGACGACGACTACACGCGGTTCTACAGCCTCCTCGGCATGTAGAACCGCGTGGGCGGACGACGGGTGGCGAGGGAGATGGCGGGGGTAGCCCGCCCTAGATTTTTTCTTTTTTTTTGTAAAATATGTTTAAATTTGAACGAACTCGCCGATGTTTGCGTTAAATTTGAACCGTGTTTGCCCGAATTTGACCTTTTTAAAAAACCGTGGGGGCCGCCACTGGAGGCATCACGCTCCCAGTGCGCGATTTAGCGCCGTGCGTCCCAGGGAGCGATTTTTAGACCTTCCTCGGGTGCCAATGGCTGAAGATGCCCTTAGGTCGTAGGGGTCTTGGATGGGAGGCCGGGGCATGTAGCTGCGGTGACCCCGAGCTAGGGATTGATACGAACAAGAAGGGGATTGGAATCTAGGTTTACTTCGGCTTGTAGCGACACAAGCATCACGACCTCGGCTTGTAGCGACACAAGCATCACGCCCACGCTGTGATGGTTCAAAACTCTTAGTTTTGTGATCTACACAAGACTTCTAAGATAGCGGCTTCTTCACCGAGGCGTTGGTCTGGCTAGACCTTAACAAAATGACTTTCCGATGCAATGGTAGACAGACTTCCTTGCTGTAGTGGCAACAATAACATGCCTTGATTTCATTATGAAGATTGAGTTTATTTGACTCTCTAAACTCCTGGAAGTATTTTTCTTTTATTTTTGGGGATGACTTGCACGCCCTTATTAAAAAATAATGCTAAAGCAATTTTTTGAGGATATCAATATGCATGTAAGTGAAGGTGCAGAGCACAACACCCC
>LR738711.1:798931256-798953971 GCA_902687465.1 Secale cereale
CGGGGGGCGCCTGGCCCCCCCGAGCCTCGTCTGATGCCCCCCTTTGGCATATATTTATACCGTCTCCCGAAACCCTCGAGACGGGAACTCTTTTTCGCGAGCTCATCTCGGTTCCGCCGCCGCCGCCGCTTCCAAGATCGGGAGCACCAGGTGAACTCTTCCCGGCACCCTGCCGGAGGGGAGGATCACCATCGGGAGCTTCTCCACCACCATGGACGCCTCCCGGATGAGTTGTGAGTAGTCTCCCTTGGACCATGGGTCCATGACCAGTAGCTATGTGATGTTCTCCTCCTGTTCTTGTGCTTCACTAATTAGTCCTCGTGAGCCGCCCTACATGATCGAGGCACATATGTAATCCTTATGCTGTTGCTATGATGAGTTTGCTGGGATCCGATGGATTATGAGATTATGTTCAGATTGTGTTTGAGTAATATATTTGATTCACCTCTTTTATATTTATGTTCGTAAGTAATTCTTGCATGTTCTCCGTTGTTATTTATTGCTTTGGCCAAGTAGTAGGTAGTGACTCCAAGAGGGAACATTATGCTTGATTGTGGGTTCATGCCCCTCGATGACTAGCTTGAGTGACAGAAACATGAGTCTAGGGGATGTGCTGTTGCCACAAGGGGGAAAACAACGGTGCTTGTGCCCGCGGGTGCAAGGATTGTTTACTTTACGCAAAGTTCTTTTAATGCAGTTGTCTGTTGCTTTGAGTTTACACTATGGGTGGGACTCGCAACTTAATACCAGCGAGATGTTCTGGATAGATATCTCAATGTGGATGATTAGTAGTAGATGCAGATGGATTTCGGTCTACTTACCTCGGCGTACCGCCCATGCTTTGAACCTCTACCTTTCTTGTAACATAGTTAGCATTGGTTTGCGCACATAATTCTGTCAATTGCCCAGCTGTAATTCGTTTACCTCACATAGCTGTTTTATCGTCTTTTGGGAGAGAGACATCACTAGTGAACATCATGAGACTCCGGTCCATATTACCATCATTGATCACATCCGCTATTTACTTTCCGCTTTTTATTTACTATTGCAATTATATCTATCACTACTATCACTTGCGTTTGATCCTTTGTAAACTACAAGGCCGGAGGGATTGACAACCTCTTTGTACTCGTTGGGAGCAAAGTTATTTGTATCTGTGTGCAGGTCCACGTTGATTGCTAATATCTGGCGCCGTTAGCAGTTGACACCTTCTTGTTGAAACTGGGAGTCTCAGGGAAATCGATCCTTGGTATTGCCAAGGGAAAACTTCCGCTACACTGCATCTCAAACCTTCCACTTGGGGTAACCAACGAGGGGCGAGAAGCCATCAAACGACACCTTATTTACCAATATTTATCCATTTTAATAGTCAATAAGGTTGCCATGTTATGTAGCAATATATTTTTTCGTTTTTCTTTAATGAAGTGCCAAAAATTCCTTTAGCACGTTAAGTTTGCAATTATATGTGTTGTTGTGATGAAACATAAAGTTTCATAGCTAATGTATGATTCCGAAAAAAGGATGATAAACCACGAAACCAAGGTTATCAGAATCGTATTCTGAATCAGATCATAGCTCCGATAATTGGATCACAAATCGTAGAATCTTAACTCTCAGAATCATAAAAATGTAGATTCTACTAACCAAAATCCTTGAATTGGAGTGGTTAGTTTGGATCGTAAAGTCATAGAATCATACAATAGAATCACAATTCAGACAACCTCACACGAAACAATTACACAATATACATGTATTTGTTCTCTGTGCGTGCAGATTTTTTCTAAAGTTTTTTCTGAGTTAGAGGAGTATTTTTAAATGTTGCGGCTTTACATACTGTTCTCTTTTGACATATTCTTCTTTAACTTGTTATTATTTGTGTATGTTTGCTATTTATTGTTTCTATAGGGGTGTAGGAATTTTCAATTGTGTTAACATGTAGTAGCTAATGATTATTTACAACTTTATAATTTTCTCACAAGAAACCATTATTAGGTGAACGAACTTTATAATATGTGAACACATTTTTGGAGTAATCTATCTCATAAAGTTTGTGTAATTTAGTGTGAATGGAGTTAATAAAACCCGTGGGAGACAACGAGATGAAGGAAGTTTGGAGATGCAATCACCGAAGTTTGGGGATGCCCAAAGAATCCCCAAGAAATAATTTCAAGATATCTCAAGCTTCTAAACTTGGGGATGCAAAAGGCACTTGCCCCCTTCTTCCTCTACAATTGTCGGTCTGTCTTGGTTGGACCTATGGTTATAGTTTTTCACATATTATGTGATGTTCTTGGAGTGCCCTTTTATTCCTTTTATTTTTATTTTTAATGATTGCGATCATCAGATATGAACTTCTGAATTGAGAGATTATATGAATGGCTACATATTTTTAGAATTTCTATACTGCTTCACTTATATCTATTAGAGCATACATCGAAGTAGAAACACTTTAAACTTTTCATGTTTCACTTATATCTTTTGAAGAGTTGAAATTGCAATTTGTTGTTACCATGACATTAATATGCTTGAAATCAAATGATAAGCATGTATATGTGGTATAATCAAAATTTTCCATGAAAAATATATCTCTAGAATCTAAAAACGTGATAACCGAACTCTTTGCAATTGTTTTGAGATAGTTAGAGGGCAAGAGACAAGCATCTATACCTACTATTAAAGGGAATATGTATTCTTGGTTTGGTTTAGTCCTTTTCGTTTGGTTTGAGTGCACGCTAAGTGATCTGGGCCAGATACTTGTACGTTGATGGACCTTTTATGGTCTTTCATAGAGACCATGAAAAATAATTGGGTCAAAATAAATCAACATTGTCAGAATTGATAACAGGACCTCCTATCTGGATCTTCGGTGTAGCAACCAACAACCTATGAGCCATTCACATTTACTATTCCCAACTCGCTCTAAATATACGAGGGACAGTCCTCATGTTTAGGGCAAGCTAATTAAGCGAATAAGCTAATTACAGGAAGGATTGTGGGATTAGATAAAATATTTAAACATATGTGGCTAATTTAAAAAGGATTATGGGTAAATCGGTGGAATAAAAAAAAGATTGTGGTCTTAATGAATAGAATATTCAAATAAATGAGGCTAATTAAAGGAAGGACTTGAGGTAAAAAGGTAGGATAATTAAAAGGAAATATCTGTAGGCTTCAATGTGTTGGGGCTACTAAATTAGAAAAGGAAGGATTTGATTCTTGACTAAAACAGGTGAGGACGCCATGGTAATTAAAGGAAGGATTATACTTAAATGGAATCAGTGGGAGATTATGCCCGGCAAAGAAAATATAACACGGATAAATTGCATCGTAATTTTTTATGTTCACTATGTAGAAGGATGCTGCGTTGCAGCATGTTCTTCATAGTGAATCGGCGCTGTGAGACATTATGCTTGCATAAAACATCAATTTTTCCCGTTGCAACGCACAGGCATATGTGCTAGTAGCAAAAAATGAGCTTGAATCTAGAATTGAATTAGTGTGTTGAAGTTTACTAGTACTTGAGACATCCTTTCAATTAATGAAATAGAAGTTGCAAACTTAGAACTTACTTGAGTAGCTCAATGTTTCGAAGTGGTGTTGTAAGTATGACAATGTTAAGGTTGGGGCGACTCAATGGTTAAATCCTACCAAACCCATTCTATGATATCGCGACAAGAAACTTGTGCAATGTGAGTTTGAAAGCCTTATGCACTTCGTTCATGTTCATTGCTAGTATCTTTGTTATCGAGCATTGCCCACTCTCACATAGAGACTTCGTACAAACTTCAAAACCCCATGGGAGGAATTCTTCCTGTTCTCTTACACACAAGCCCATATATCTTCCTCAAAACAACAACCATACCTAACTATCATGGCATTCCATTCCAATACTTAGATATAAATTGTCATCCAACTTCCATCATTTTCATTACACTAACATGCCTAAAGATGAGATAATTCACAGTCATATTGCTTTGCATCATCATAAATAACTAGCATGATATTTAGGTGGCACATCCATTGCTATTCATTTTCATATATGCCACGCTAGATCATTGCACATCCTGGTACACTACTAGAGGCATTCATATAGAGTGTCTACATCATGTTCATCATTGATCATTTGTGTTGAGTTATGGATAAATTCAAAGTGTATTGTTCATAATTATAAAGTGTTCCTTCTACTTTGACAGATCAAATACAAGATGCACCATGGAGGTGCCAATAAAAAGAGGATGAGTGAAGGAGCAACACTATTATTCCTTTTTAGTATGAACTTGAGCTTCAAAGTAACGCATGTTCTCTATAGAAATCATAAAGTGATTCAAAGTAGCAACACCACATTATAATAAAGAGTTTTGATGTATGTCATGTTGCATACACTAGTGGGGATTTATACGTTACATAACTTGGCTTGTATATTTCAAGGATAAGCTTCTTCAAATGCTCTAGGTCTTCATGAGCAAGGAAATTTAATGCACACTCCACTAGTCCATAGGAGAGTATTCATACATTCATAACTCAAGTGCATCCATCACAAGGCAATTACTACTCCTTGCATTAGCATTGATTATAAGCCCTAAATATTTCCTAAAGATCCAGTTGTGTTGATGCAAGTCTTACTTATTTTGACTTCTCTTAAACCATCAACATTATTATCTTTTCCCCATAAGTGACAATGTCTAGAGTCGTGCTTAAGTGTTGCATAAGTAAGTTTAGTGAATGATGTAGAAGGACCATAAAGTTCCTTCACTTGGTCGACCTTGGGTTGGTTTTTGATGAAACGTTATTAGACATTGTGAAATACAATAGTCAAAGCTAAATTCTTAATATAATATTGTCACTCTTTCCTAAAGATTTTTGAGGTGAATGTTGTCTTAATGCACAGATTTATATTGAGATAGGGCGAATTTATTTGTGTGCTTGTTTATTGTTAGCTAATTATCAACTATAGACAATTGCTCTACATCACTATTCTTGGGTTAAACTTTAGTGAGGCTAAATCGATAATCATGTTCATGTTGAGGTAGCATTCACTAAAAAATATATTCCATTTTATTATCTACCTGCTCATGGACAAGCGGGGATTAAGCCTAGGATGCTTACATGCCTTGATGTATATATAATATTTTCATGTTCATGCTACTATTATATCATTTATACATAGTTTTCCCCTAGTTTACATTATTTTATTGGAGTAACCTCTTAATCTAGTGCCAAGTGCTAGTTGCCATTTTGCTTGTATTTTATGCACCAGAATAAATTCTTGGGGGACCATAAAAAATACGTCACCCGAGAGATCACGAGAAGATCAAAGAGAGGATAAGAAGTGCTATAGATCCACCCCAAAGGCCTCCGCGCAGCCTGACGATGTGGTGCACCACGTGCAGCCTTGGAGGAGCCCCTCCATTGCCTCTCGACCCGTAGCTCTATATTAACCCTCTGACCGCAAACCCAATAAAGGAGGATTTTTTATGCCGCTGCCACGATGCGTTCCGAGGTAATCTAATTTGAAGTCATTTTTCAGTTGTGTGTTGTAGGGGGGAATTGTTGTTGAAGCCATATACAGAAATTTTGCTACTCCAATGATCATGTGTGAGTAGTCCTCCTTGGACTATGGGTACAGAATAGTAGCTATGTGGCATGTCCTCTCTCCCATTCTTCAATAAAAAGATCACATGATCTTCCACACATGATTGTGAACAATCTGATGTAATTCTCAGTGGTTTATTGTAGTGTGATGAATTGTCACTTTATGATCCGATTATATAAGGATGTGTTTGATTTCTTTGTTGTATGATTTATATACATATATGTGATACGTCTCCAAAATATCTAGAATTTTTTATTGTTTCATGCTATTATATTATCAATCTTGGATACTTTATATGCATTATGTTATTTTATATCATTATTTGGGGCTAACCTATTAACTCAGTGACCAGTGCCACTTGCTATTTTTTTCTTCTTGGTTTTGGCTTTTATGAAAATCAATACCAAACAAAGTTCAAACACGATGAAACTTTACGGTGATTTTTTCCGGACTAGAAGGGACCCGAAGGTTCAGGAGGAGGCTAGAAGCCTTACAGGAGAGTCACGAGCTCACCAGGTGCACCGCAAGGGGGTAGGTGTGCCCCTGAGCTTGTGACTCCCACTCAACTCCGACTGACCTAATTCCAACTCTATAAATTCCCAGATCTTCCCAAACCAACAGGGAGCCACCCGAAACACCTTTTCCGATGCTGCAAGCTTCTATTCTTTCGTGATCCCATCTTGAGGCCTTTTCCGGTACTCTGTTAGAGGGTAAATCAATCACGGAGGGTTTATACATCATCCTTGCTACCTTTCGGTGATGCGTGAGTAGGTTACCACAGACCTACGGGTCCTTAGCTAGTAGCTAGATGGTTTTTTCTCTCTCTTTGATCTTCAATACCATGTTCTCCTAGATCTTCTTGGAGTTCTATCTGGTGTAATCTTCTTTTGCAGTGTGTTTGTTGGAATCCGATGAATTGTGGGTTTATGATTAGATTATTCATTGAAAGTAACTGAGTCTTTTTAAACTTTATTATGCATGATTATGATAGCTTTGTATTTCTCTCCGATCTGCCCTGTTTGGTTTGGCCAACTAGATTGATTTATCTTCAGTGGGAGAGGTGCTTTGTAATGGGTTCAACCTTGAGTTATCCTTGCCTCATGATAGAAGGGGTAGCGAGGCACGTATTTGTATTGTTGCCACTAAGCGTAAAACGATGGGGTTTATTCATATTGCTTGAGTTTACTTTGTCTACATCATGTCATCCTGCTTATGGCGTTACTCTGGTTGTCATGAAGTTAATACCATAGATGCATGTTGGACAATGGTCGATTAGTGGAGTAATAGTAGTAGATGCAGGCAAGATTCAGTCTACTTGTCACGGACATGATGCTAATATGTGTGATCATTGCCATGAATAACATCATAACTATGCACCTTTCTATTGGTTGCCCAACAATAATTTGTTTACACACCGTATGCTATGTGTTCGAGAGAGAAGCCTCTAGTGAAAACTATGGCCCCAGGGTCTACCTTTATCATATATTAAAAACCAAAAATACCTTGCTGCAATTTCTTTATTGAAAATTTAATCCTTGCAAGTAACGAGTTCAAGGGGATTGACAACCCTCTTGCCCGCGTTGGGCGCAAGTATTTTCTTTTGTGTGTGTAAGTGCTTCCTATGAGCGTTTGCCTGGTTCTCCTATTGGTTCGATAACCTTGGTTTTCACTAAGGGAAATACTTATCTCTACTGTACTGCATCTCCCCTCCTCCTCGGGAAAATCCCAACACAGTTTACAATATGTTGCGATATGCTCTCCAATCTATTAGTCTTTTCATTGGCCATGTTTACATGAGTAATCTCTAAGAGGGAGTTGTGTATGTTGATTGGGTTTAACCTTGTTAGTAATCTTTAATCTTTAGTTGCTTTGTGTCTTCTGGTGTCTTCCCGACTTCAATCTTCATGACTTATTTTTTTTCATATTTGTTTGGTTCCTAAAAAAGAGTTCTTTTCCTATGAATCCCCAAATAAGAAGAATGTGTTAACTGGCACTAGATTAATTGGTTAATCTAATAAAATTGCATAAAAGGTGCCATAAATATGTCATAATGACATAAAATTAGCTTTTGGAATGGATCCATCTTCCTAAATTGTCTTAATGCATCTCTGATTACTCTCATTCCTATGAAATTAAATCATTCATATGTTAATGACTATCATCTTATTTATTTGTTGAATTCCCGCCTTAAGCTTTCGACGAAACTATTAGCGGACCAATTACATAAGGTAACACTACAAAATCTGTTCTATTCAGTGACGAAACAAGAAATGTCACCTTAGATTTTTCTATGATGTTTTTCTGTCACCAGCTTATTTCCTCCCGGAGCAGCTTACGTTGGTGATGTTATGGCATGATTTTAGGTGAATAATAAGGCCATCCCTAGGTGTACCCATATTCTGCGATTATTTTTAGTGTCATCGAACATAATTTGAAAAGTAAAGAAATGTTTTGATCTCATTGCCTATATTAAAATTCCCAAATGTCCTTAGATAGGTCCAACCCTGTGCGGCTTCCTCTCCCCTCCCCATCTGCCCCGACCTCTCCTCGACCCAGCTCAGAGAAATATACATGTCGGCCTCCACCCTTTGTGGTCCCAACGGAGAGCAATATCTGGATGTGCCCCGATGCCGAGCACCAACACCACCCGACGCCCCCTCCACTTCTTTGTACTCCTTCTCCGGCCACTTAGCTCCAGGTGGATCGATGACGGCGGCTACATCAGGCAAATTTTTTGGGGCCCTACATTCGTCCTGACCCCGCTCTCTCGTCGTGGACATGGAATGATGACAGTGCCATTATTAGGGAATTGTCCTATGGTGGTTTCAATTTGGCCAGCTAATTGTATTTGTACTGATAGTTTGATTAGCTATAGTGAATAGTGACCTTTCGTGGTGGAAATTGGGTTACCTAAGCTGTAATGATGCTCTTGGTTTTGTACTAGCATAATTGCCCCTCTAATTGTAGCATAATCAAATATTGGCTCTGTTAGTGTCTATCCATGATTGAGCTGAGTTCGAACTTAGTTTGCTAAATGTTTGTGTAGTATCTCCAGTTAATGTATAGATAGCAATAAGACATGCTCTGGTATCTATGTTAATGGTTGGGATTGTCATCTACATTATTTGGTTCATTTTCATGTGCACCTTTCTATACATTACGTTCCTTGTACTCGAATAATGTTATGTGCTACTTACCTAATTAGTTTGGTTGATATACTTCTAGTTTAACATTGTAGTTGTAACAACCCAAAAAATTGCTGGATGATTCTGAGGATCCAAGCCATTTTCAACCTTTCAAAACTTTGCCTCTGCCTTTGATGTTGGGTAGGACCTCATTTGCATCATCTCAAACTCCATCAAAACCCTAATTCCAAATTTTGGAATCTGAATCTTGCCTTTGTGATTACAAAGGAGCCCTCATTTCCTTTGCGTTGTTGGTCCTCCAAATATTCCCAAAGACCATCCAACACGTGTTAACCCTGGATAAGCAAAAATATTTCCAAGCCTTTTGCAATATTTTGCATTACAAATTAATTCCTTTTTCTGTTGTTCAAAGGAATTAAATCCAGGAAAATATCTATCGGTCTCCAAAGCTCTTAAAAACTTGTGGAGATATTCTTTGTGACCATAATGAGCTCTCCTAAAAATATTGGCCATAATTATATTAGGGAACTTGCCTTTTCCTATTTGAAGCCAATATTGCATTTCTGCCACTTTCCAAAGGATCTACCACTTATATAGCAAGGAAAATCCCCAAATAATCTGTGGAGCTTGTCCTTGATCTATCTTCACCATTTCCATCCAAAACTCTTGTTCCACAGTTCAAAATTTGGGCACATCATCCAATGCAAGTTTCTGCCTTGTTTGAAATTTTGCAAAGGAAGTGCTTGATTACTTAATCCTCTTGAGCTGAATTTTTTCATGGTGGTTTATATTGATAAATCACTACTGCAAACCAAAAAGTAGCTCAATCCATTCATCAAATCTTCCTCTGCAATTTTCTCAAGTTTCTTGCCAGATTCTCACTTTGTGAAGGAAGTACCTTCATAGAGTATCCAAATGATCTGGAATTTCACCATATCATTCTCAAGCCCAAATCGTTGGTCTCCACCAAATTTCAGCCAATTCCATGTAGCCAATTTTCCCTAGCATCCTCGTCTTTGTTTCTGGTCAGTGGGGCAATTTGCACAACAAGTACCTGCTAGACTCATCGTTTTGGTTGATATTTTGGCATAGTGAGCACCTTAGTAAGTGACCACACTCACCCAAATCCCATGCCTAATGGAGCTGTGCACTGCCCAATATTTATATCAAACATGTTGTTGTTGTTTTGGACTTGAGCAACGTACATTCACACCATAAGCCTTGTGTGTTGTATCTTTGCTCAAAGCCTCTAGTGGGGGAGTGCTCGACTCGCTAGACATATCCAGACCGACCAGAACGCGTGTCGACACCAAGTTTTCATGGTGACCACGGGTGTAACCAGCCAAATCGGTGGTCTAGCCACTATTGGCGTCGGCAGGGCTCCTCCGACCAGCCCTGGCTTTCTCATTAATGTCCAATAGTTCCGCCTCGACGTCCTCTTCCCGCTGGACCCCTCTCCCCCTTCGTTTTCTTCTCCGACGTGCCACCCCGGACGCCGCATAGTGCGTGCTCGTGTGCGTCGTCGTCTTCCTCCTCGTGACCCTGGGCACTACTCGTCTCTGTGAACCTCTGCAGCTCGTCTGCTTCCCCCTCGTCGTGTTCCTGCTCCTCCCCGTGACCTCTGAGCACGGCAGAGCCGCGGCCGGACACGCCCGGCTGCAACCGGCTCGGGTACCCTTGCCCCGGCTATTTATAGCCCGCCCGCGACCCCCTAGAGCTCACCAGGAGCCCCTACCCCTCTCTCCTTGCCTCCCCAACCCCTCCTCTCGTCCCCGGAGTGTTTTCCCAGACCTCCCCATCGCCATGGCCGCCTCCTCGGGCCCCTCTCGATTCCGACAATCTCGAGCACTCCTCTCTGTTCCACCACAACCACTACATCACTCGAAGTCCAGAGGACCTTTAAGTGGCCTCGACCCCTCCTCTCCACCACCGTAGCTCCACCTCCTCCGGCGACCGAAGCCCCTCTCCGCCGCGGGCACTATTGCTTGCTCTACAGAGCTCCTCGCCGGAAGAGCTCACCACCCCTCGAAGCGCCTCGCTCTTTTGAGAAGATCGGTAGGCCGCACGCCTCCAGCGGTGGCCGGACGCGCCGACAGTCATCGACGGGGCGGATGCCTCCCTCGACCTGGCACACACCGCATGGGAGGAAGAAGAAGACTGGCCATGAGGGCCCCACCCTGCGTGGGCCCCACTTGTCATGGGCAGAGGGGATGCCACCTCAGATATGTGGAAATGCCTCGGCCACTTTACGCTTTCTGTAAACTAAAGTCGTATTGTCTGAAATACATTTTCTACTCATCGAAAACATATTCTGAGCTATGCGCTTTCCGTTTTTCCAGCCCGACGCCGAATCCTTTATATTGTGAACGTTCACCCATCAGCAACAGAAATGGACATATTTTTATTCGATTTCTGCCTAACGAATGAACGACCACAACTTTTCAACCGTAACTCAAATTGAGGTGATTCTAGCGCTCATGTTCTTTGTTCGTCGAGCCCTTTTTGCTGGTATTATTTTCATAATGTCTGCACATTCTAAAAATACACATTTTCCCCTGCCCTATATCTAGCCCCTACAAGAGAGAACCCTTCTCCGGCAAATTCTTCTGTGAGGTGATCCCCATTCTTCCCGATGTATCCTCGACCCCCAGGCAAGCCAACCTCTTATCATGAGCCCCAAACTTGCATGTTGACTTTGCTTGCACTCTGCGTGTGTGTAGTTGCAGTAGTTTCTTAGCAGTTTCGTCTACAATTATTCCGTTCTGCTATATGTTTGAAGTGCTTGCCATGCATGCTTGTGTTTTCATGATATCTTTTGCCATGCTAGCTAGGATGTTGTTATTGATAATGTCATGTCACTGCTCTATTTTAGTTTCATGCCATTGATATAAATTCTATAAGGATTTTGGTACACCGTTGATATGCTAGTACCTTGTATTGCCATGTTCCATATGCTATAGTTGTTCACTTGAGAAGCTTGGTATTTTGTTCATGCATTTGTAAGTTTCATGCTCATTGTTGCATCCATGTTAATCATGCTTGCATGTTGATGATAATGGAGAAGATAATAATATGACTTAATAATAACAAACCTCCTACGTCATCGATGGGATCGAGTCATAGTGCCACCAAATCGAGCTTTTTCAGTACAACCACATTTTCCTTTATGGGAAGGCCTTAATGCGATCTATTGGCATGCCTCTCGCTGGTGCCTTCAACCAGGGAAGGTTATGGGCGCGCACTACCCTGATCAGGTAAGCGGACATAAGCCTTGTGTGCCTATGTTTGGTTTTGAGCTCATGTCCCCATTTGGGGCCGTTTAAGTTTTGGCACGACGGTGGCCGTGGATGTCACGGGTTGACATCGGGGCCACCCATGACTTAGCCCAAGATGGGAGTTGGTCGGAGTGGTCGGGAGAGTGTCATTACAATGAGTTGGTTCTGTCGGAATGCCGTTGGTCCACCCGAATGGGAGTTCGAGGCCATGGATTCCGTGATGTGGGTACAGTGTACTAACCTTTGCGGAGTGTGTTATAAATCTAACGATAACCGCGTCCTCATTCATGGGCATAGTTCATAGTAGGTCACACTATATGGTCTCGATCGAAATGGAGGATAAAAGTGAAATAACTAATGTGATAAATAATGTGCGATAAAGAATGTGGTGATTTGGACTATGAGATATCCATGAGATGTCACAGATTTGTTTCGAGTATGATCACGAGATGAGATCTCGGTGAGTCATTATTTTTGCCTAGTGAGGCCGTGGTTAAGTAAGTGATCACGAGATGAGATCTCGATGAGTCATGATTTTTTCCTAGTGAGGCCGTGGTTAAGTAAGTGATCACGAGATGAGATTTCGGTGAGTCATGATTTAGCCGAGAGAGGCAGTGGCTAAGTAAGTGATTGATGAACATTATGTCTTCATGGGAGGTAAATGGCAATTTATTTGCAGCATAGTAGTTCATGCATGTATTCCTTGTCTCGTAGATACATCTATGCCATGCCATATTCTGATTGAGATGTTATGCTATTTCCATGTTAGAAATATGTTTTGATATGCCATGTTATTGCCATGCTTAGTTTCTGTTATGAGGTAGATTCTTGCATGCGCTTGGTTCTTGCTTTGTCATCTGCTTGTTTGGATGCTATGTATTTTGTTGTCTTGCGAGTACATTCAAAGTACTCACCTGGCCTTGCACGTGGCCAGATTACAGGAGGAGATTCGTCGCGCTAGGCCGTAACCTTGCCAGTCCTGTGAGTTGTGGAGCCCAACCAGAGTCATCGAGCCGCCAAACCAAGAGTTCCGTCGCCATTTAGATAGCCTTAGATCTATGCCACACATTGTATTCATCAATGATGTACTGCTCTATGTCATGTAATTGATTAATATTCTTGTACCTGGAATACTATATCATGTACCTATCGTGCATCAGGTGTTATCCTGGGCTGACGTGCGAAGCCCCCCAGCTCCATGCGGATCGGGGTGCCACAGTAGTCAAGATATTGTACCATGCAAACTGTTGTAAAAGAGTGCATATAGCAAAATATTTTGTAGATAATGAACTTTGTACTTCATGTGGACTCTATATCATTTTAGTGTGTTTCACATCTTGACAGATGGGATCACTACATGCATGTTGACACATAAGATCCTGACAATTTTCACCAAATCAACGACTTTTAATTAGTTAGAGCTCGTCGGTGATGCTTCATGGCCTACTTCAGTTTTGTAGCTGGCTGTAGAGGGGGACGGGCTTACTCACAGCCCGCCTTGGAATTTTTGACCGTAGAGCTTTTTCGCATGGCTCTACTTAGTTGATTGTAGAGCTTTCTCGTCTGACTATAAAAAGTAGAGACGAACGAGAAAGATGCCAGCACAAAAATCCTAAGGCGGGTTGTCAATAAGCCCGCCTGTGTCTCACTAGTAGAAAGTAGTGCTTTGGTTCTGGCCGGGGAGGCCCATTAGTCTTGGTTCGCTCACGAACCGGGACCGATGGGGGCATTTGTCCCGGTTCGTGAGGCCAGGGGGCCGGCCGGGCCTCAGTGGCCATTGGTCCCAGTTGGTCTGGCCCCTTTGGTCCCGGTTCCAGACACGAACCGGGACCAATGGGCCTCGCTCCTAGCCCACACCCATTGGTCCCAGTTCGTGGCTGGAATCGGGACAGAAGGGAGGCCTTTAGTCCCGGTTCCTGTCATGAACCGGGACCAATGAGTTGCCTATATATACCCCATCGCCGGCGAGCAGAGCACTCCACACTGCTTTGTTTTTTTTCTGGCCGGCGAGGAGGGGAGAGCTTTGTGGTGCTCTAGCTCACCTCCTATGCACATGAGGTGTTCGATGAAATGCCCGAGCCACACTAGTTAAGCTTTCTCCTCTCGAAGCTCGACCTCCAAGCTCCATTTTCTCTGAGATTTGTCTAGGTTTAGCGGTCTGTCACATCCCGTCCCCGTCTTCACCACCGTCGATCGCCCGCGCCGATCTCGTCGCCGGCACCACCGTGGTGAGCCTCTTGTTCTGTCTATGATTTTCTTACTTTTATTATTGCTTTAGATAGATATTTGTCTAATTTTCTAACTTTTATTATTTCTTGTTATTATATAGTCCGATAGTTTTGGTATCCGCCCACGTCGGCCCTCGTCCTGTCTATGATTCGGATGTGGTATATTATCTTTAATTTATAACTATTTGTTTTAGTGTTTATGACAATTATGCCGACCAACGTGACATGGATGTTTTTATCTAGGAGGTAGTTGAACCGGAAATTCCAACCGACCCTCTTGTGGAGAGGTTAAATTTAGTTGAAAAGGAAAACATTTACCTGAAGAAAAAAAATGGAAAAAATGGAGGAGAAGAAGATGGAATTGGAGTTGCATGTTGCGGAAGTCGGCGATGATCACAAGATCAAGATGGACCCTATTGTCAAGAGGTTAAATTTAGTTGAAGAAGAAAACAATTACTTGAAGGAAAAAATTTAAAAAATTGAGGAGGAGAAGATGATATTGGAGTTGCATGTTGCGGATGTCGTCGATGATCACAAGATCAAGATGGATGCCATGCGCTTGAAGATTAGAAAGATTAGAAAATATGCCATTCATACCGAGGCTTGGTATCGTTATGCCGTTGGATCAATTGCTACCTTGGTTGCGATTATGATCGCATTTGTTGTTGCGTTGAAATGTTCTACATAGTTTCAATGTATGGTTTAATTAGATGATCTGGAGAGCTATGTATGTACTTTGAATTCAATGTGATGATGAACTTCTATTAATTTGATCACTTATCTATCCATGATGTTCTGTAATAGTTTTTGACACACTTAATTATATATAAATGCAAGCAGATGAATCGGCAATGGATGTACGGTGACAGACACACCTCCGAGTACATTAATGGCGTGCATAATTTTCTCGAAGTGGCTGAGGAAAACAAGCAGAATGGTTTGATGTGTTGTCCATGCCCTAGCTTTGGGAATACGAGGTCTTACTCTGACTCAAAAACCCTTCACACCCACCTGCTTTATAAGGGTTTCATGCCACACTATAATGTTTGGACCAAGCACGGAGAAATAGGGGTTATGATGGAAGACATCGAAGAAGAAGAGGACGATGACAACTATGTGCCCCCGGAATACGGTGATGCTGCAACGGGGGAAGCTATTGAAGATCATGAGGAACCAGACGATGTTGTGCCCGTTGATCATCTCCACCGGGTCATTGTTGATGCAAGGAAACAGTGCGAAAGTGAAAAGGAGAAGCTGAAGTTCCATCGCATGTTAGAGGATTACAAAAAAGGGTTGTACCCCAATTGCGAAGATGGCAACACAATTCTCGGTACCGTACTGGAATTGCTGCAGTGGAAGGCGGAGAATGGTGTGCCTGACAAAGGATTTGAGAAGCTACTGAAAATACTGAAGAAGAAGCTTCCAAAGGATAACGAATTGCCCGACAGTACGGACACAACAAAGAAGGTCGCATGCCCTCTAGGATTGGAGGTGCATAAGATACATGCATGCCCTAAAGACTGCATCCTCTACCGCGGTGCGTATGAGTATTTGAACGCATGCCCAGTATGCGGTGCATTGCGGTATAAGATCAGACGAGATGACCCTGGTGATGTTGACGACGAGCGCCCAAGGAAGAGGGTTCCTGCAAAGGTGATGTGGTATGCTCCTATAATACCACGGTTGAAACGTCTGTTCAGAAACAAAGAGCATGCCAAGTTGATGCGATGGCACGCAGAGGACCGTAAGAAAGACGGGAAGTTGAGAGCACCCGCTGACGGGTCGCAGTGGCGAAAAATCGAGAGAACGTACTGGGAGGAGTTTGCAGGTGATGCAAGGAATGTATGGTTTGGTTTAAGCGTGGATGGCATTAATCCTTTTGGGGAGCAGAGCAGCAATCACAGCACCTGATACGTCCAAAACGTATCTATAATTTCTGCTTGCTCCATGCCTCTTTTGGGTGATATTGCTATGATATTTATACACTTCCATACACTTTTGATCATATTTGGACTAACCTATTAACTCAGTGCACCCAAGTGCCAGTTTCTGTTTTCGGCTGTTTTTGTATTTCAGGTTTTCAGATTACGAGAACTGCCAGGAAAAATCCAGAAAAATTATATAAAAAATCAGCGTTCCAGAAACTACCGTGCACCCGAAGGACAGCCGGGGGGGGGGGGGCACCAGGGCTCCAGGCGCCCTGGCGGCGCGCCCCCTGGGCCGCGCCGGGGGGCGCCTGGTCCCCCGAGGCTCCTCCGATGCCCCCCTTTGGCATATATTTAAAGCGTCTCCCGAAACCCTCGAGGGAGGAACTCTTTTCGCGATCTCATCTCTGCTCCGCCGCCGCCGCCGCTTCCAAGATCGGGAGCACCAGGAGAACTCTTCCCGGCACCCTGCCGGAGGGGAGGATCACCATCGGGAGCCTCTCCACCACCATGGACGCCTCCTGGATGAGTTGTGAGTAGTCTCCCTTGGACCATGAGTCCATGACCAGTAGCTATGTGATGTTCTCCTCCCGTTCTTGTGCTTCACTAATTAGTCCTCGTGAGCTGCCCTACATGATCGAGGCACATATGTAATCCTTATGCTGTTGCTATGATGAGTTTGCTGGGATCCGATGGATTATGAGATTATGTTCAGATTGTGCTTGAGTAATATATTTGATCTACCTCTTTTATATTTATGTTCGTAAGTAATTCTTGCATGTTCTCCGTTGTTATTTATTGCTTTGGCCAAGTAATAGGTAGTGACTCCAAGAGGGAACGCTATGCTTGATTGTGGGTTCATGCCCCTCGATGACTAGTTTGAGTGACAGAAACATGAGTCTAGGGGATGTGCTGTTGCCACAAGGGGGAAAACAACGGTGCTTGTGCCCGCGGGTGCAAGGATTGTTTACTTTACGCAAAGTTCTTTTAATGCAGTTGTCTGTTGCATTGAGTTTACACTATGGGTGGGACTCGCAACTTAATACCAGCGAGATGTTCTGGATAGATATCTCAAGGTGGATGATTAGTAGTAGATATTGATGGATTTCGGTCTACTTACTTTGGCGTACCGCCCATGCTTTGAACCTCAACCTTTCTTGCAATGTAATCAGCATTGGTTTGCGCACATGGTCCTGTCAATTGCCCAGCTGTAATTCGTTTACCTCACATAGCTGTTTTATCGTCTTTTGGGAGAGAGACATCACTAGTGAACATCATGAGACTCCGGTCCATAGTACCATCATTGATCACATCCTCGATTTACTTTTCGCTTTTATTTACTATTGCAATTATATCTATCACTACTATCACTTGCGTTTAATCCTTTGTGAACTACAAGGCCGGAGGGATTGACAACCTCTCTGTACTCGTTGGGAGCAAAGTTATTTGTATCTGTGTGCAGGTCCACGTTGATTGCTAATATCTGGCGCCGTAGCAGTTGACACCTTCTTGTTGAACCTAGGAGTCTCTGGGGATTCGATCCTTGGTATCTTTGCCAAGGGAAAAACTTCCGCAACACTACATCTCACACCTTCCACTTGGGGTAACCAACGAGGGGCGAGAAGCCTAGCAAGAGTTTTTCTGGTGCCATTGTCGGGGACTCCACTTTTCAAGATAGGGGAGTTGCACGCTATCTTTTACCTTTGCTTTTAGTTTTGTTAGTTTACCTTTCAGTTTTTGCTTTAGTACCTTTTTATCGAAAATCACAAAAATAGTTATCTTGCTTGCTTGCTACTATGGGTTCCACCGAGAACACCAAGTTGTGTGACTTCACTAGTCACAACAACGATGACTTTATCAGCACACCTATCACTACACCTGCCACTTCAGCACCTTCATATGAAATTAAACCTGCTTTACTGAATCTAGTTATGAAAGATCAATTCTCCGGTGCTGGAGATGATGCTGCTTTACACTTGAACAACTTTGTTGAACTTTGTGATATGCAAAAGTACCGAGAAGTAGACGGTGACATTGTTAAGCTTAAGCTTTTTCCTTTCTCCTTGAGAGGAGGAGCTAAAATTTGGTTTCAGTCTTTGCCTAGAAATAGCATAGATTCATGGGACAAGTGCAAATATGCTTTTATTGGAAAATACTATCCACCTGCTAAAATTATCCAACTGAGAAGTAACATAATGAATTTTAAAGAATTGGATAATGAACACGTTGCCCAAGCTTGGGAACGTATGAAATCTCTTATCAAGAACTGCCCTACTCATGGTTTGACTACTTGGATGGTTATCCAAACTTTTTATGCAGGCTTGAACTTTACCTCGTGGAACTTGTTAGATTCGGCCGCGGGAGGAACCTTTATGTCAACTACACTTGGTGCTGCCACGAAGCTTCTCCATGAGATGATGACCAACTATTCCCAATGGCACACCGAACGCGCTCCAACAGGTAGGAAGGTAAACTCTGTCGAGGAAATTTCCTCCCTTAATGAAAAAGTTGACTTGATCATGTCTCTACTTTCGAAGCAATCCTATGTTGATCCTCGTGATGTTCCTTTAAATTCTTTGATTGCTCAAGAACAAGTAGATGTGAACTTTATCTCTAGAAACAATTTTAATAACAATGCTTATAGGAGTAATTTTGGTAGCAATCCTAGACCGTTCCCCTCTAATTCTTATGGGAACAACAGTGCTTATCCTAGTACCAAGAACTCCAATACTGAACTAGAGATTATGCTTAAAGATTTCATCACTACCCAAAAAGCCTTTAATAAGAGTGTAGAAGAAAAACTACATAAACTAGATGATCTCTCTTTGAAGGTAGACCATTTAGCCAATGAGATAGAATTGCTTAAAATTAAAACTTCTCCTCTTGAGGAGAGGAAGGTCACTCCTATTAATGCTACTCAAGTGCAAATTAATGAAAATATTAGGATGATGGCTAAACTTAAAGAAAGATGGGCTAGAGAAAGGGAGGAAGAGGATAGAATTAAGAGCCTTCCTACCCACCACACTGTTGCTACTATCCAAGTTGTTGAGGATATCCAAACTCTTAGCACCCAATGTACTCCTGGTCCCATTGGACCTATTAATGGTGATGCTATGACTATAGAAACTACCAAACATGTGAACCTAAAGGACACCACTACCACTTTACTTGATGCTAGTGACCTTGATTTTGATAATTGCACTCTTACCGAAGTTATTGATTTCCTTCACAAGATGTCTAGAGATCCCCGCACTAGCACGCTTAACCTTGCCTTCACATAGCATATCACTAATGCTCTCATCAAAGCTAGGGAGGAGAAACTTAGAGTAGAAGCCTCCAGACCTAGAAAGCTAGAAGATGGTTGGGATCCTATGATAAAAATTAAATTGAATGACTTCTCTTGCTATGCATTATGTGATGTTGGAGCTAGTACCTCTGTTATGCCCAAAAGAATATATGATATGCTTAAATTGAAATCTTATGATTCTTGTTCTTTTGGTGTTCGTCTCGTTGATTCTCCAATAAAGATACCTTTGGGGAGGATCGACGATGTTCTTATCGTTGTCAATGATAATTATGTTCCCGTTGATTTTACTATTATGGATATTGAATGTGATCCTTCTTGTCCAATTATTTTGGGACGTCCCTTTTTACGCACCATTGGTGCTATCATTGACATGAAAGAGGGGAATATAAAATTTCAGTTTCCTCTCAAGAAAGGGATGGAACACTTCCCTCGAAAGAAGATCAAGTTACCTTTTGAGTCCGTTGTACGGGCTAGCTATTCTTTTACTCTTGATAAAACTTGATCTATATGCATTATGCCTAGCTTAAAGGCATAAAAGAAAGCGCTTTTGGGAGGCAGCCCACATGAATAAATTTATTTTGCTTTTGTTGTGTCTTGATGTTGTTACTACTGTAGCATCATCATTGTATCTTTACTTTTCAATTTTGTGCCAAGTGTAGCCTCTGATTGCTAGAAAGTTCAAAAGTTGTTGTGCTGTCCAGGAAACAGATTCTGTCCTTGGATAGAAAAATTCGTATAAAATCACCAGATCATCTTTTTGGTCTGAATGTTTTCGACAGCGTGCTGTATATAATTGTCTTTCGTGCGTCTGTTCTGAGTTTTTTTATTAGAGTTGCATAAGTGCCCCGAACAAATCAATTACTACCTGCTGTTCTGTTTTTCACAGATTCTGTCCTGTTTTGCCTTTCCTTCATTTTGCAAACCAAGAGCTTGCTTTTTCTTTGCAAAAACCTTTTGGCAATCTTGAGAAACAGTAGACCTTCAAGAATATCTTTATTTCCAGCAAGGTATAATTATTTTATTATGGGTACTAACCTCGCTAATCAGATTATGATGAGTTATGTATGAAGGGAGTTTTCAAGTGTGCGAGGGAAGATGATAAAAAGATTCAGGAGTGTCAAGCGCACAAGCTTGGGGATGCCCCCATGCACCCCCAAGAAATATTCAAGGAGACTCAAGCGTCTAAGCTTGGGGATGCCCCCGTGCATCCCCTTCTCCATCAACATTATCAGTTCGTCTTTCGTTCCACTATATTTTAATCACTTCATGTGTTATGTGCTATGCTTGGAGCGTCTTGCTTTTAGTTTTCTTTAGTTTTTCATAACGAGTCGGAACTCAGCTTTCTTTATGTGGGAGAGAAACACGCTCCACTTCTACCTAGAACATAACATAGAATTTTCATGTCTATCCTTGCTGTGTGTGTTCTTTGTCTTTTAATAGCTACTATCATGTTCAGCTCTTAGCTTTCATGCTTATATTTCAAGAGCTTTTGTTTAGTTGGTTGCTTGAACTCTCTTTAATTACCATGCTCACCTTATTAAGAGAGTTTGCTTCCGTTGCATTGGTTGATATGTCTATGATAAAGATGCTACGTGCATGATGGCGCTTAGTAGTTCATGTTTTCTTATGGTTAGTCTCAAATAGCTGGAGGGTTCCCAATGTGTTATTGGAGTACCAACATGATTTGTTTGCCTATGATGTGGTATGGTTTAGTATTATCTTCCTTCGAGAATTTATTTTGATTGACTTGGCGTATGCTCACGCATATTTAAGACTGTAAAGAAAGTTTGTCAAGCCTTGATGATCTTTTGTTTCTGAGTAGCGATATAACTACCATGCCTGATTCAATGTTGCTTTGTCGCTCTGCATGATTATGACTGTCATTGCTCTCTTAGTTGGTAGCTCCCAGTCTTTTGCTAACCTTCGCCTGTACTAAGCGGACTGACTGCTTGTGCATCCACATCCTTTAATCCAGTTATGCCATATGAGTCCACCATACCTTCCTACATGGTATTTACCTGCCATTCCTAACGGAGACTTGCATGTGCCATCTCGAAATTATTCAAAGAAAAAGCATTCTTATTTTGTGCCTCTGTTGTAAGTTCATGAGGAAGTAGTGGTTAATTCATGACCTTTTTAAGTTGGACAAGCTTCACCCCGGGATTGCATGTATAATGTGCAAACCCATAATACGAGAAGGAACCGGCATTGAGTGCGCCCGGCTCAAAAAGATAATATAACAAACAAACCCTCCTTCACGCTTTGTTCATGAGAAATCAGAAAAACTTTGGCAGTGATAAACAAAGGAGATTAAGAGGATGTGATCGTCCTCATTCGGGAGCCGTTCCTCGAAACTTCTCCATCTCGAAAAGTGATTGAGTTATCTGCTAGCATTCCTTGACGAAACATGCATGATCTAAAATAAATTATTACCTCTGTTTTAAAGCCAAGAGCTCTGGTACATGTTTTGTCTTTGTTTCAGACTACGGGTTTTCAACCTTGCCAACAAAAGCCATGGTTCGAGAGTCTCCACCTTCTTTTAAAAGCACCAACTACTGAGAGCATGATTGTCATTCTGAGTGTAATGTGCATTGTCCCAAAGTAGCATTGTCTTTTGCATGATTGTGATATCGTTTATTCTGAAATCATTGTATCTAGTCATCACTTAAACCTTGGAGGTGCCCCTGCATTTATGTTTTGCTTCACTAAAGGGGGCAAGCTAGATATCACTTATCATATTTGCACATCATGTTCATTGCAAATCTATTTGATGTTTCAGTATCATATTGTAAAACCTTCAGTCCTTTGTGATTTTCTCATGAGGCAACTTAATTACTATAGATCCATTGTCTCAGTAAGCTTTTGTCATATGACTATGAAAAAGTCCTATATGGTTAATAGCATGTCACCACAGAAATTATTCTTGTTATCATTTAGCTACTCGAGGACGAGCAGGAATTAAGCTTGGGGATGTTGATACGTCCAAAACGTATCTATAATTTCTGCTTGCTCCATGCCTCTTTTGGGTGATATTGCTATGATATTTATACACTTCCATACACTTTTGATCATATTTGGACTAACCTATTAACTCAGTGCACCCCAGTGCCAGTTTCTGTTTTCGGCTGTTTTTGTATTTCAGGTTTTCACATTACGAGAACTGCCAGGAAAAATCCAGAAAAATTATATAAAAAATCAGTGTTCCAGAAACTACCGTGCGCCCGAAGGACAGCCGGGGGGG
>LR738711.1:798953981-799069394 GCA_902687465.1 Secale cereale
GGGGGGGGGGGGGGGCGCCTGGGCCCCCCGAGGCTCCTCCGATGCCCCCTTTGGCATATATTTAAAGCGTCTCCCGAAACCCTCGAGGGAGGAACTCTTTTCGCGATCTCATCTCTGTTCTGCCGCCGCCGCCGCTTCCAAGATCGGGAGCACCAGGAGAACTCTTCCCGGCACCCTGCCGGAGGGGAGGATCACCATCGGGAGCCTCTCCACCACCATGGACGCCTCCCGGATGAGTTGTGAGTAGTCTCCTGATACGTCCAAAACGTATCTATAATTTCTGCTTGCTCCTTGCCACTTTTGGGTGATATTGCTATGATATTTATACACTTCCATACACTTTTGATCATATTTGGACTAACCTACTAATCCAGTGCACCCCAGTGCCAGTTTCTGTTTTCGGCTATTTTTGTATTTCAGGTTTTCACATTACGAGAACTGTCAGGAAAAATCCAGAAAAATTATATAAAAAATCAGCGTTCCAGAACCTACCTTGCGCCCGAAGTACAGCCGGGGGGGGGGGGGGGCACCAGGGCCCCAGGCGCCCTGGCGGCGCCCCCCTGGGCCGCGTCGGGGGGTTGCCTGGGCCCCCCGAGCCCCGTCTGGTGCCCCCCTTTGGCATATATTTAGAGCGTCCTTCGAAACCCTCGGGATGGGAACTCTTTTTCGCGATCTCATCTCTGTTCCGCTGCCGCTGCCGCTTCCAAGATCGGGAGCACCAGGAGAACTCTTCCCGGCACCCTGCCGGAGGGGAGGATCACCATCGGGAGCCTCTCCACCACCATGGACGCCTCCTGGATGAGTTGTGAGTAGTCTCCCTTGGACCATGAGTCCACGACCAGTAGCTATGTGATGTTCTCCTCCCGTTCTTGTGCTTCACTAATTAGTCCTCGTGAGCTGCCCTACATGATCGAGGCACATATGTAATCCTTATGCTGTTGCTATGATGAGTTTGCTAGGATCCGATGGATTATGAGATTATGTTCAGATTGTGATTGAGTAATATATTTGATCTACCTCTATTATATTTATGTTCGTAAGTAATTCTTGCATGTTCTCCGTTGTTATTTATTGCTTTGGCCAAGTAATACGTAGTGACTCCAAGAGGGAACGTTATGCTTGATTGTGGGTTCATGCCCCTCGATGACTAGCTTGAGTGACAGAAACATGAGTCTAGGGGATGTGCTGTTGCCACAAGGGGGAAAACAACGGTGCTTGTGCCCGCGGGTGCAAGGATTGTTTACTTTACGCAAAGTTCTTTTAATGCAGTTGTCTGTTGCTTTGAGTTTACAGTATGGGTGGGGCTCGCAACTTAATACCAGCGAGATGTTCTATATAGATATCTCAAGGTGGATGATTAGTAGTAGATATTGATGGATTTCAGTCTACTTACTTTGGCGTACCGCCCATGCTTTGAACCTCAACCTTTCTTGCAATGTAGTCAGCATTGGTTTGCGTTCGTGGTCCTGTCAATTGCCCAGCTGTAATTCGTTTACCTCACATAGCTGTTTTATCGTCTTTTGGGAGAGAGACATCACTAGTGAACATCATGAGACTCCGGTCCATATTACCATCATTGATCACATCCGCTATTTACTTTTCATTATTACTTACTATTGCAAACATTATCTATCACTACTATCATTTGCGTTTAATCCTTTGTGAACTGCAAGGCCGGAGGGATTGACAACCTCTCTATACTCGTTGGGAGCAAAGTTATTTGTATCTGTGTGCAGGTCCACGTTGATTGCTAATATCTGGCGCCGTTAGCAGTTGACACCTACTTGTTGAACCTAGGAGTCTCTGGGGATTCGATCCTTGGCATCTTTGCTAAGGGAAAAACTTCCACAACACTGCATCTCACACCTTCCACTTGGGGTAACCAACGAGGGGTTAGAGGCCCATCAAGGAGTTTTTCTGGCGCCGTTGCCGGGGACTCCACTCTTCAGGATAGGGGAGTTGCATGCTATCTTTTACCTTTGCTTTTTAGTCTTGTTAGTTTACCTTTCAGTTTTTGCTTTAGTACCTTTTTATCGAAAATCACAAAAATAGTTATCTCGTTCTTTAGTTGTCATTATGTCGGGTCCTTTTGTCTTTGACGAGGCAGGAGTTCTCACCTTTAAACAAAGAGGTGGGGAAAGTTTGAAAGATGCTTGGTATAGAATTAATGATTCACAAAAAAGAGCCACCAAGAAGCAACCTACTACTATCTTCCTTAGAAATTTTTATGTTGGAATTACTTCTTGGAATAGGTTTATTCTAGATACTGCTATCAATGGGAATTTCCTAGAAGCCCCAGTTTGGGAGTCTCTTAGTATTATTGAAAATCTTGTTGGGAATCTCCCTGTTGTTAGCATTCGAGAGGACATCACCCTAGCTCACATTATGAAAAAACTTGAAAAGATAGAGCTAGAGATGCCAAGAATTAATAAGATAAATGAGTTGGATCGTAAGATCCAAGGGAATTTGAATAGACTTGATAGCTCCATGCATAATTTTTTTTAAAATTTTGGAGACCGTCAAATTCCATGACTTGGACTCTTCTAGGATAGACAAGATTGAGGAAATATTTGATACCCTAGGAACTACCTTCTCCTCGATCAAAACCAAAAAGGTAGAAACTCCGGCAAAGAGGGAGCCTAAGTTCGTTCACGTTCCAAAGGCTCCCCGTTCTAAAAGTGATCCATCTATTGCCAAAGGGGTTGAAACTGTAAAGACCTTGGAAGAAACACCTGTCTTTGATAAATTTATAAATGAATCTTCCCTTGACTTTTATCCTTTTGGTCTTCTCCCTAGAAGTATCTCTATGAGGCCTTTATTTGAAAGTCCTCTTAAGACTAGCTGTATTATTGAAGAACTTTTGATGATCTTGATGATGGTTCAATTGATACAACTTAATTTCTATGCATTATGCCTAGCTTAAAGGCATAAAAGAAAGCGCTTTTGGGAGGCAGCCCAATGAATAAATTTATTTTGCTTTGTTGTGTCTTGATGTTGTTTACTACTGTAGCATCATCATTGTATCTTTGCTTTTCATATTTGTGCCAAGTATAGCCTCTGATTGCTAGAAAGTTCAAAAGTTGTGAGGTGCTGTCCAGGAAACAGATTCTGTCCTTTGATAGAAAAATTAGTATAAAATCACCAGATCATCTTTTTGGTCTGAATTTTTTCGACAGCGTTCTCTATATAATTGTCTTCGTGCGTCTGTTCTGAGTTTTTTGATTTGAGTTGCAGAAGTACCCCGAACAAATCGTTTACTACCTGCTGTTCTGTTTTTCACAGATTCTGTCCTGTTTTGCCTTTCTTTCATTTTGTGAACCAAGAGCTTGCTTTTTCTTTGCAAAAACCTTTTGTCAATCTTGAGAAACAGTAGATCTTCAATAATATCTTTATTTCCAGCAAGGTATAATTATTTTATTATGGGTACTAACCTCGCTAATCGGATTATGATGAGTTATGTATGAAGGGAGTTTTCAAGTGTGCGAGGGAAGATGATAAAAAGATTCAGGAGTGTCAAGCGCTCAAGCTTGGGGATGCCCCCGTGCACCCCCAAGAAATATTCAAGGAGACTCAAGGGTCTAAGCTTGGGGATGCCCCCGTGCATCCCCTTCTCCATCAACATTATCAGTTCGTCTTTCGTTCCGCTATATTTTTATCACTTCATGTGTTAAGTGCTATGCTTGGAGCGTCTTGCTTTTAGTTTCCTTTTTAGTTTTTCATAACGAGTCGGAACTCAGCTTTCTTTATGTGGGAGAGAAACACTCTCCACTTCTACCTAGAACATAACATAGAATTTTCATGTCTATCTTTGCTGTGTGTGTTCTTTGTCTTTTAATAGCTACTATCATGCTCTGCTCTTAGTATTCATGCTTATCTTTTCAAAGAGATTTTGTTTAGTTGGTTGCTTGAACTCTCTTTAATTACCATGCTCACCTTATTAAGAGAGTTTGCTTCCGTTGCATTGGTTAACATTTCTATGATAAAGATGCTACGTGCATAATGGTGCTTAGTAGTTCAGGTTTTCTTATGGTTAGTCTCAAATAGCTGGGGGATTCCCAATGTGTTATTGGAGTACCAACTTGATTTGATTGCCTATGATGTGGTATGGTTTAGTAATATCTTCCTTCAAGAATTTATTTTGATTGACTTGGCGTATGCTCACGCATATTTAAGACTGTAAAGAAAGTCTGTCAAGCCTTGATGATCTTTTATTTCTGAGTAGCGATATAACTACCATGCCTGATTCAATGTTGCTTTGTCGCTCTGCATGATTACGACCGTCATTGCTCTCTTAGTTGGTCGCTCCCAGTCTTTTGCTAACCTCCACCTGTACTAAGCAGACTAACTTTGCAATACATAGCTCATGGGAAAGTAGCTTAAAAACTATTGTGGTAAAGAATATGTTGCCTATGTATCTTATTTCTTATAAGTTGCTTGCTGAGCGGTAACCAAGTTTCTGGGGACGCCATCAACTGTCACACTTTTGTTGAACATCATGTGAGTTGCTATGCATGTTCGTCTTGTCTGAAGTAAGGGTGATTTGCCATGGGTTGAATGAGTATGCATATTGTTAGAGAAGAACATTGGGCCGCCAACCAAAGCCATGTATCATGGTGGAAGTTTTAGCTTGGACATTAATCCTCAATCTCTTATGAGAATATGCTTAAGCATTAAAGAGGAGTCCATCATCTATTTTCTATGTTGTCCCGGTATGGATGTCCTCAAGTTGAGATCTATCAAAAACGAGAAATCAAATGCGATTTATCTCCTTGGACCTTTGTACAGGTGGCATAGAGGTACCCCTTTGTGACACTTGGTTGAAACATATGTAATGCAATGATAACCCATGGAAATCTGAGCTAATTAGGACAAGGTGCGAGCACTATTGGTATTCGATGCATGAGGCTTGCAACTTATAGGATGTCTTATGCATGACACATATGAAGTACTACTACCGTTGACAAAATTGCTTCTATGTTTTCAAAATAAAAAGCTCTAGCACATAACCATTCTTTTACTTTTTGAGTCTCCACCCACTTTATTCAAGCACCAACTACTGAGAGCATGATTGTCATTCTAAGTGTAATGTGCATTGTTCCAAAGTAGCATTGTCTTTTGCATGATTGTGATATCGTTTATTTTGAAATCATTGTATCTAGTCATCACTTAAACCTTGAAGGTGCCCCTGCATTTATGTTTTGCTTCACTAAAGGGGGCAAGCTAGATATCACTTTATCATATTTGCACACCATGTTCATTGCAAATCTTTTTGATGTTTCAGTTTCATATTGTAAAACTTTCAGTCCTTTGTGATTTTCTCATGAGGCAACTTAATTACTATAGAATCATTGTCTCAGTAAGCTTTTGTCATATGACTATAAAAAGTCCTATATGGTTAATAGCATGTCACCACAGAAATTATTCTTGTTATCATTTACCTACTCGAGGACGAGCAGGAATTAAGCTTGGGGATGTTGATACATCCAAAACGTATCTATAATTTTTGCTTGCTCCTTGCCACTTTTGGGTGATATTGCTATGATATTTATACACTTCCATACACTTTTGATCATATTTGGACTAACCTACTAATCCAGTGCACCCCAGTGCCAGTTTTTGTTTTCGGCTGTTTTTGTATTTCAGGTCACATTACGAGAACTGTCAGGAAAAATCCATAAAAATTATATAAAAAATCAGCGTTCCAGAACCTACCTTGCGCCCGAAGTACAGCCGGGGGGGGGGGGGCACCAGGGCCCCAGGCGCCCTGGCGGCGCCCCCCTGGGCCGCGCCGAGGGGGCGCCTGGGCCCCCCGAGCCCCGTCTGGTGCCCCCCTTTGGCATATATTTAGAGCGTCCTTCGAAACCCTCGGGACGGGAACTCTTTTTCGCGATCTCATCTCTGTTCCGCCGCCGCCGCCGCTTCCAAGATCGGGAGCACCAGGAGAACTCTTCCCGGCACCCTGCCGGAGGGGAGGATCACCATCGGGAGCCTCTCCACCACCATGGACGCCTCCCGGATGAGTTGTGAGTAGTCTCCCTTGGACCATGAGTCCATGACCAGTAGCTATGTGATGTTCTCCTCCCGTTCTTGTGCTTCACTAATTAGTCCTCGTGAGCTGCCCTACATGATCGAGTCACATATGTAATCCTTATGCTGTTGCTATGATGAGTTTGCTGAGATCCGATGGATTATGAGATTATGTTCAGATTGTGATTGAGTAATATATTTGATCTACCTCTTTTATATTTATGTTCGTAAGTAATTCTTGTATGTTCTCCGTTGTTATTTATTGCTTTGGCCAAGTAATACGTAGTGACTCCAAGAGGGAACGTTATGCTTGATTGTTGGTTCATGCCCCTCGATGACTAGCTTGAGTGACAGAAACATGAGTCTAGGGGATGTGTTGTTGCCACAAGGGGGAAAACAACGGTGCTTGTGCCCGCGGGTGCAAGGATTGTTTACTTTATGCAAAGTTCTTTTAATGCAGTTGTCTGTTGCTTTGAGTTTACACTATGGGTGGGGCTCGCAACTTAATACCAGCGAGATGTTATGGATAGATATCTCAAGGTGGATGATTAATAGTAGATATTGATGGATTTCGGTCTACTTACTTTGGCGTACCGCCCATGCTTTGAACCTCAACCTTTTTTGCAATGTAGTCAGCATTGGTTTGCGTTCGTGGTCCTGTTAATTGCGCAGCTGTAATTCGTTTACCTCACATAGCTGTTTTATCGTCTTTTGGGAGAGAGACATCACTAGTGAACATCATGAGACTCCGGTCCATATTACCATCATTGATCACATCCGCTATTTACTTTTCGCTATTACTTACTATTGCAAACATTATCTATCACTACTATCATTTGCGTTTAATCCTTTGTGAACTGCAGGGCCGGCGGGATTGACAACCTCTCTGTACTCGTTGGGAGCAAAGTTATTTGTATCTGTGTGCAGGTCCACGTTGATTGCTAATATCTGGCGCCGTTAGCAGTTGACACCTACTTGTTGAACCTAGGAGTCTCTGGGGATTCGATCCTTGGCATCTTTGCTAAGGGAAAAACTTCCACAACACTGCATCTCACACCTTCCACTTGGGGTAACCAACGAGGGGTTAGAGGCCCATCATCTCCCTTGGACCATGAGTCCATGACCAGTAGCTATGTGATGTTCTCCTCCCGTTCTTGTGCTTCACTAATTAGTCCTCGTGAGCTGCCCTACATGATCGAGTCACATATGTAATCCTTATGCTGTTGCTATGATGAGTTTGCTGGGATCCGACGGATTATGAGATTATGTTCAGATTGTGATTGAGTAATATATTTGATCTACCTCTTTTATATTTATGTTCGTAAGTAATTCTTGTATGTTCTCCGTTGTTATTTATTGCTTTGGCCAAGTAATACGTAGTGGCTCCAAGAGGGAACGTTATGCTTGATTGTTGGTTCATGCCCCTCGATGACTAGTTTGAGTGACAGAAACATGAGTCTAGGGGATGTGCTGTTGCCACAAGGGGGAAAACAACGGTGCTTGTGCCCGCGGGTGCAAGGATTGTTTACTTTACGCAAAGTTCTATTAATGCAGTTGTCTGCTGCATTGAGTTTACACTATGGGTGGGACTCGCAACTTAATACCAGCGAGATGTTCTGGATAGATATCTCAAGGTGGATGATTAGTAGTAGATATTGATGGATTTCGGTCTACTTACTTTGGCGTACCGCCCATGCTTTGAACCTCAACCTTTCTTGCAATGTAATCAGCATTGGTTTGCGCACATGATCCTGTCAATTGCCCAGCTGTAATTCGTTTACCTCACATAGCTGTTTTATCGTCTTTTGGGAGAGAGACATCACTAGTGAACATCATGAGACTCCGGTCCATATTACCATCATTGATCACATCCACTATTTACTTTTCGCTTTTATTTACTATTGCAATTATATCTATCACTACTATCACTTGCGTTTAATCCTTTGTGAACTACAAGGCCGGAGGGATTGACAACCTCTATGTACTCGTTGGGAGCAAAGTTATTTGTATTTGTGTGCAGGTCCACGTTGATTGCTAATATATGGCGCCGTAGCAGTTGACACCTTCTTGTTGAACCTAGGAGTCTCTGGGGATTCGATCCTTGGTATCTTTGCCAAGGGAAAAACTTCCGCAACACTACATCTCACACCTTCCACTTGGGGTAACCAACGAGGGGCGAGAAGCCTAGCAGCACCTGGCCCGTGACTCTATGTATCTATAACCTTCCTCCTTGACTGTGTATGAAGCGGAAGTTCATTATGATGCCAATACTCATCGAAGGACCTAAGCAACCCGGCAACGACATTGATGTGTACCTAAGGCCATTAGTTGAAGAACTTTTACAGCTGTGGAATGGACAAGGTGTACGTGTGTGGGATGAGGCCAACCAGGAGGAATTTGATTTACATGCATTGCTTTTTGTAACCATCAATGATTGGCCTGCTCTCAGTAACCTTTCAGGACAAACAAACAAGGGCCATTTGCATTTCTGTCCCTAACTCGAACCACCTAATCAGATATACCACTAATTCAAAAGCCTGCTAAAAAATGCCCCTCCGCCGTCATGTGCCCTTATAGAAATGCCCCTCCGAGCCGTTTCCGTCTAGTCAAGGCTGTTTGACCACTAACGTGCCGTTTCTTTGACATTTTTGCCCCTCTTTCCTTACATATAAAAATAATTTTCTCTCCCTCTCTCATCACTCTCACTCTCCCTGACATGTGGGCCATAGGACCGACTTTCAGGGTCAACGCCGGTCCTTGCGTGCCCGTGCGTGAGAGGCTGAGCTCGCCGGCGGCTCGCCGTAGGGGGCGGATGGCCGCGAGAGGAGAGCGCGAGGCACGCCGTGCAGCCACGTGAGGCACAGTAGGCATGCTGGGCGCGGCAGGCGCGCTGTCCGCGGGAGGAGGCCGCACGGCCGAGCTAGCCGAGGTCAGTCATGGTGGTCTGCTTCGGGCAGGGCGCTCCGGGCACGGAATCGAGTGCGGGAAGATGGATGTAGGGGCGCAAGCTTTCCACAACGATGACACGGTGGTCGGGTAGGTCAAGGGTGGATCAGGGCATCCGAATTTAGGAGGGGAAGAGTGACGGCCATGGCGGATCTCAAGGTCCCGTGTGTCATGTACAGGCGGCCCCAGGCCCGATTGAATGTGCAAGCCAGAGGAGGGGCGCCAGACGGAGCTCATAGACATGCTCGTACCTTTCTATCTGGCCTCCAGCCACGGTGGCTAGCAACGACGTCCTTGGCAGAAGCTCTTGACGCTCTCAAGAGTACTTCAAGCACTCGTTACAGGGGACGAGGAGGCTTGGGGAGTGGGTCGAATGGAGTTGCAGATCACGCAGACCACTAAACGCTCGTTGGAGTGGCACGGGAGCACCGGCTCCGACGATAGCTACGGGCGGCAGAGTTGTGTCGGAACCGTCCCCGTCCATGGCACGGCCATACGCCGCCGTCCGCGTTGACCTCCACCCCCTGCCCCGCCAGACCACCTAGATCTTGCCCTGTGGCCCTCACATGCAGGCGCGCCCGGCCCTCGCCGGCGACGGCCACCGGAGCCACCAAGCCTCGCCATGACCATGCAAGGGCCGGTGTTGACCCTGGCAGTGTGTCCCATGGCCCACATGTCAAGGAGAGAGAGGGGGGATGTAAGGGAGAAAGTTTTTCTATTTTTATTATGTTGGTTGGGTCCACTTGTAAGTGATAGAGAGGGGTGAGTGAGAGAAAGAATTTTCCATTTATTTTTTAGAGGAGTTGGTCCCGCCTGTAAGTGACACATGGAGTCAGGGGCAAATTGTCCAGTGAACGTTCAGATAGAGGTCAAATCCCTTTGACCGAACGGAAACGGCACAGAAGGGCATGTCTATATGTGCACCTAACGGCGGAGGGGCATTTTTTAGCAGGCTTTCGAATTAGGGGCAAATGTGAGTAGTGGGTTCGAGTTAGGGAGACAGATGTAAAAGACCCAACAAACAAGGGATACCACGCATGCACGCACTGTTTAGATGACATCGAAAGTATATACCTGGACAAATGCAGGAAGAATGTGTACCTGGGGCATCGTCGATTTCTTCCGACCAACCATCGATGCCGAAAGAAAGGCAAGCATTTCAAAGGCAAGGCAGATCGCCGAAAGAAGCCCGCCATGCGTATCGGTGATCACGTACTTGCTATGGTAAATGATTTACATGTAATCTTTGGAAAGGGTCCCGGCGGACTATCTGTTCCGAATGACACTGAGGGACACGTACCCATGTGGAAGAAGATATTTATATTTTGGGACCTACTCTACTGGAAAGACCTAGAGGTTCGCTCTTTAATCGACGTGATGCACATGACGAAGAACCTTTGCGTGAACCTGCTAGGATTCTTGGGCGTGTTGGGAAGACAAAAGATACACCAGAGGCACGGGAGGACCTGCAATGTTTGCACGAAAAAGACGACATGCCTCCAAAGCACTATAAAGGTCCTGCCAGCTACGCTCTTACCAAAGAGGAGAAAGAAATCTTCTTTGCATGCCTGCTCAGTATGAAGGTCCCGTCTGGCTTCTCGTTGAATATAAAAGGAATAATAAATATGACAGAGAAAAAGTTCTAGAACCTAAAGTCTCATGACTCCCACGTGATTATGACGCAACTGCTTCCGGTTGCATTGAGGGGGCTTCTACCGGAAAACGTCCGATTAGCCATTGTGAAGCTATGTGCATTCCTCAATGCAATCTCTCAAAAGGTGATCGATCCAGAAATCATACCAAGGCTAATGAGTGATGTGGCGCAATGTCTTGTCAGTTTCGAGCTGGTGTTCCCACCATCCTTCTTCAATATCATGACGCATGTCCTAGTTCATCTAGTCGACGAGATTGTCATTCTGGGCCCCGTATTTCTACACAATATGTTCCCCTTCGAGAGGTTCATGGGAGTCCTAAAGAAATATGACCGTAACCGCGCTAGGCCAGAAGGAAGCATCTTCATGGGCCATCAAATAGAGGATGTCATTGGGTTTGTGTTGACTTCATTCCTGGCCTTAAGAAGATTGGTCTCCCTAAATCGCGGTATGAGGGGAGACTGACTGGAAAATGCATGCTTGGAGGGGACTCAATAATATGTAGGGACGGGCATTCTTGGTATCAAGCACACTACACAGATTTACAAAGCTCTACCTTGGTGACCCCATATGTCGATGAACACAAGAACAGTCTGCGCTCCAAACACCTGGAGCAGTGTGACGACTGGATTACATGTGAACACATCAAGATTTGCGGCAGTTGGTTGGAAACACGTCTCAAAGGTGACAACACTGTTTGTGATGAGCTGTACTCGTTGTCCAGGGGACCATCTTCGACTGTATTGACTTACGAAGGATACGAGATAAATGTGAATACATTTTACACGATCACCCAAAATCAAAAGTGCAACAACCAAAACAACGGTGTCCACTTTGATGCAACAACCAAGAAGGGAAAGGGCACATATTATGGTTACATAGTGGACATATGGGAACTTGACTACAGACATGATTTTAAGGTCCCTTTGTTTAGGTGCAAATGGGTCAATCTGTCATGAGGCAGGGTACAAGTAGACCCAGATTACAGAATGACAACAGTGGATCAGAACAATCTTGGGTACACACATGAACCGCTCATCATAGCCAATGATGTGGCGCAGGTTTTCTATGTGAAGGACATGTCTACCAAAACCAGAAAAAGAAAAGATAAGGAAGCGAACACATCATATGATGAGCCAAAGCACCACATAGTTCTTTCAGGAAAAAGAGACATCGTGGGAGTGGAGGGCAAGACAGACATTTCCGAAGATTATGAAAAGTTTCATGAAATCCCCCCTTCAAAGTCAAGGATGACCCAAGCACCCTGATAAACGATGAAGATTATCCGTGGTTACATCGCAATAAGCAAAGGACACAAGCGAAGAAAAAGTGAAGACTTTCTCTCCACAACTATTATGATGATGCCTTTGATCTAGAATATCACTGCAGTTATATGTGAAGAAATGAAATCCCTTTGTAACAGACGAGTTTCCGTATGAAATGAAATGCTTTTCAATTTCAGGGTCATATAGCTCAAAAATATCAGTAAATGCATGAAAAATAACAAATGGAGTAAAAAAGGGTTGAAAATTTATGATGTGGCTTTGAATGGTGCATTTTGAACACACAAAAAGTCTAGAGTTCAAATAAGTTCAAAAAATGAAATCCCTTTGTAATAGATGAGTTTTTGCCCGAAACTGTGATGCCTCGAAACATATAGTCCGTTTTGTACACGAAGTGCATCCAGTTTTTGCCGTAATCCTCTCTACTTTTTTGCACATGCTATGTGGGTGAAATGATGATGCCATGCCAACTTTCAACCTTTTTGAGAGTTCATTTGAAATGCTTTTCAATTTTAGGGTCATTTAGCTCAACCAAATCAGTAAATGCATGAAAAATAACAAATGAAGTTAGAAAGGGTTGAACATTGATGATGTGGCTTTGAATGGTCCATTTTCAACACAAAAAGTCTGTAGTTCAAATAAGTTCAAAAAAATGAAATCCCTTTGTAACAGATGAGTTTTCGTGTGAAACCCCGATACCTTAAAACAGATAGTCTGTTTTGTACACGAAGTGCATCCAGTTTTTGCCATAACCCTCTCTACTTTTTTGCACATGCCATGTGGGTCAAATGATGATGCCATGCCAACTTTCAACCTTTTCAGAGTTAATTTGAAATGCTTTTCAGTTTCAGGGTCATTTAGCTAAAAAATAATAATAAATTAAAATAATCAATTAAGGAATGAACTAAAAATAATGAATTAAAATATTCTGTTATGATCAACTAAAACAAAACTATAATATCCTTCAATAGCAAAAAGAATTAACTAAAAAGCTTTTATAAAACTCCAATAGCAAAAGGAATCAACTCAAAAAACTTTTATAAACCTCTAGTATTATTGAAACTAAAATTATATAAAATTTATGCAACCAAAATTATTAAAGTAATTTCTGTTCAAAAAATTAAAAGCAAAAAGAATTTTCATAAATATATTTTTAGAAACTTTAATAGCAAAAAGAATTATCATAAATAATTTTTGTGTTAGAAACTAAAATAACAAGATTTGTTTTTGAATATAATGATAAACACAGTAATATTAAATAGCAGGAAAAAGAATCACTTAAAAATCTAGTTTTATAGTAAAGTTATTCAAAAACTAGTGACTCACACAAATTTCAAAAAAAAAAATTTATACTATTCAAATTGGAAAACAAATGACACTAAGAGGAAGTTTATAATTTTTATTACCTAAAAGCAAAAAGAACTAAAAAATAAATCAAAAACCAAAATAAAATAAATAATGCAAAAAAAAAACAGGAAAACATAAAAAATGCCACCTACCGGGCAACCACGTCGTGAATACGACTAGAAACCCAACCATGGGCCAGGATTCAGGCCCGCAAAAGGCCCAGTAGGCCCACAGGCATAACAGTGTCAGGTTAGGCCCGTAAGCCTGCAAAGGAGAGGAGCTCGAGAGGGGTGCGGCAGTGGGGCGTGTAAACCACTACGCGCCCCTCTCAAAAAGCGAGGTGGGACTAAAGGTTTTGGCCGCGGGACAGCATGGGGCCTTTGGTCCCGGTTGGTGGCACCAACCGGGACCAAGGGGTTGTGCTTGCCGCCCTTTCGCCTGGCCAAAACAGACCTTTGGTCCCGGTTGGTGGCACGAACCGGGACCAAAGAGGGCCATTGGTCCTGGTTTATGCCAACACTTAGGGAAAATTCCCCAACTGCTCCCATTCTCCCCTGATGCCGCAGGGCCACTCCTCGTCGCCGCCGCCGTGCCCTGCCCCATCGCCGCCAAGCTTCCTCGACGCCGCCTTCCGCCCCCGCCGTCGCCATCATCGTCGCTTATACCCGTCATCACCGTCGCCGTCACCCCAACCCACACGAGCATGGACGCCCCATATCCATCGTCTTCAAGCTTCGGCTCCGGCGCCCTTCTCCGTCGATTCGGCCACTCCGGCGCGTCCCCGAGCCCGCTAACCATTCCTATAGCTCTGACGTGAGCCGCTGACCCGATTCCCTCTTGCCCCGTCGTCCCTCGTGTCCTCTAGCCGTCGTCCCCGAGAGCTCCTCGACGCCGTACGTGTCGCCGCTGCCGCTGCAGCCACTGAAGCTTGCGCCTGAGCATTGCCCCGTGCTCTGTACGCTCCCAGGAGCCGGGCGCGCCCACCCGTTCGACCTGCTCTGCACCCTGCCGCCGCAGCACCTCGCCGGTGGCCAAACTCCCGTGAAAACACCGTTTAATTAGTGCTAATGACCGCCCTAGGTGATTGACAGGTGGGACCAGCCTCTATTTAACCTAATTAGCACAGTGACACTGACATGCGGGACCCACAATTCAGGTTTGACCCTGTTGACTTGCTGATGCAAGGCTGATGTCATGCTGACGTAGTTAACAATTTTCTGTATTTAAACTAAATGTATGTATGTTCATATGTAACATTTAAGAAAACAAGTAAATGTATGTATGTTCATATGCAAAGAATTTTTGGATAAAATGAGATGAGATGAGATGTGTTTTGTGGAGACGAGATGAGATGTTTGTGGAATTAATGTGATATTTTTGTTCATGATGATCTTGCTCGATGAATGTTCTATGTTAAAACTCGTATTAAGTTTGTTAGATGATGATTTTTTTGTTCATGGAAATTTACTAAGTTAAAATGTTCTCATGTTGGGGGGAGAAGAAAAGAGAGGAAGAAGGAAGAAGAAGAAGAAAAAGAAGGAGAGGAAAAAGGAAAATAAGAAGAGGAAGAAGGAGAAGAAGAGGAGAGGAAGAAGAGGAGAAATAAATAAGAAGAGGAAAAAAGAAGAAAAAAGAGGAGAAGAAGAAAGGAGAAGAGGGGAAGAAGAAAAAAATCGATTTTTTTTCTATTTTTTCTTCTTCCCCTCTATTCCTTTCGTCTTCTCCTCTTTTTCTTTTTCTTTTTTTTCTTCGATCTTCTCCTCTATTCCTTTCTTCTTCTCCTATTTTTCTTCGTCTTCTTCCTCTTCTTCTTTTTTATCGGGTATGTCATTGAAGAAATACCCCCTCCCCGATAACTTCGACATGAGTGGGGGGGTCGATGGTCACCGTGGGGTCAAGGGTTCGAGGGTCGAGGGGTCGCTGATGGGTCGAGGGTCGCCGAGGGTTCGAGGGCTGAGGGTACGAGGGTCGTCGAGGGGCCGAGGGTCGTCGAGGGTCGAGGATCGCCGAGGGGTCGAGAGGTTGCCTAGTGTCAAAGTATTGAAGAAATCCATGGCTTCATCATTTGCCGGAAGTAACTAGGGCATGTTGGTACGAAGTTCTGCAAAGTTATTTTGGAACGGAGTCCCGGATAGGATAATCCTTTTTTGGTATGAATTTCAGCAAAGGCCTTCCAAATAGCGATATTCAGAAGGCTCTTTCTGAACTTTGTACCAAAAAGCGAATTATCCTATCCGTGACTCCTTTCCAAAATAACGTTGGAGAGTTTCTTACCATCATGCACCTGTTACTTTCGCCTAATGATGAAGACATGGTTTTGTTGAATCCTTTGACACTAGACAAAACGTGACATAAGGGGGTCGAGGGTCGGGAACTAGGGTAGAGGGTCGTGGGTCACCGAGCGGTCGAGGGTCGTCCAGGGGTCGAGAGGTTGCCTACTGCAAACGTATTGAAGAAATCCATGCCTTCATCATTTGCAGGAATTAACCGGGGCATGTTGGTACGAAGCTCTTCAAAGTTATTCTGGAACGGAGTCCCGGATAGGATAATCTGCCTTTTGGTACGAATTTTAGCAAAGGCCTTCCAGATAGCGATATTCGGAAGGCTCTTGCTGAACATTGTACCAAAAAGCGAATTATCCTATCTCCGACTCCGTTCCAAAACAACTTTGAAGATCTTCGTACCATCGTCATGCACCTGTTACTTTCTCCTAATGATGAAGACATGGTTTTCTTGAATCCTTTGACACTACACAAACGTGATATGAGGGGGTCGAGGGTCGGGAACTAGGGTAGAGGGTCGTGGATCGCCGAGCGGTCGAGGGTCGAGGGTCGTCCAGGGGTCGAGAGGTTGCCTATTGTCAAAGTATTGAAGAGATCCATGCCTTCATCATTTGCTGGAAGTAACCGGTGCATGATGGTACGTAGCTCTTCAAAGTTATTCTGGAACGGAGTCTTGGATAGGATAATCCGCCTTTTGGTACGAATTTCAGCAAAGGCCTTCCAGATAGCGATATTCGGAAGGCTCTTGCTGAACTTTGTACCAAAAGCGAATTATCCTATCTGGGACTCTCTTTCAGAACAACTTTGAAGAGCTTCGTACCATCATCATGCGCCTGTTACTTTCGCCTAATGAGGAAGACATGGTTTTGTTGAATCCTTTGACACTAGACAAACATGACACGAGGGGGTCGAGGGTCGTGGATCGCCGAGTGGTCGAGGGTCCTGTTTTACCAAGAATGCCCCCATTATGGATGTGCACAAGTTGATCCAATTTTTTTCTGATCTCTCTCTCTCTCTCTCTCTCTCTCTATATATATATATATATATATATATATATATATATATTCTTCTATATGTCATGTTGTCGGTCCGGACGTCGGACAATCATGAGAGAGGCGTTGCCAAGGCCACCCCAAACCCTAGAGAAGCGTCGAGGCCACTAATATGGTTCCTTGTTGTGATTAGCTAGCTAGGTCTACGTTTGCCACTAATATATCCATCTGTCATGTTTGTATAATAATTGCCATGTCGTAATATTTGCAGAAACTATGGAGCATGGACGAGACGAGGAAGCAGAACAAGTGTTGGGGACATAATCGCAGCCAGAGCTGATGTCGAGTTGTATCTCAATGAACAGGGTGAAGAAGCAGGCTACGGTGATACAATGGAGGAGGAAACACATGATTATGACGGCTCCGATGACCGAATACCGGTGGAAGAAGGACACCGTGATGATGGCTCCGGTGACCGAGTACCGGTGGAAGAAGGACACCGTGATGATGGCTCTGGTGATCGAACGGAGTCCGGCCAGGTATATCTATACTTATATATCTATACTTATACTAATTTGTGACTCCCAAGAAATTCCCACGTTAATCAGATTTTACGAGCCGTTAATCTTGTGGGACCGAATTATAACGGTGTAGATTAGCTAATGAAATCCTCCATAAAAAAACTTGATTTTAAATAACTCATGTGACAAAAATAATGAACGAACTGACTAGAAGTGCACGTAAACCTGACCCAACCTATACATAACCACCATCGACTCAATTAGGTCAATCTCTCATGACTCAAATTCACACGTGTGGCTCCGTCTCTCTTTTTCAGGTCTCTCTAGCAATCTCTCATGTATATGTTTTTTTGGGCTAGCTCAATCTCTCGCGTTTCTTTATTTCCATCTCACGCACCTCTCTCTCTTTCTCTCTCACATGTGTCCCTTTCAAACAGTATGTCTCTCTTCTATCTATCTTTTTTTAAAACTCTATTCTATCTATCTAGCTATATTATATTAATTAATCACATGCAAACAATAAATAAAGGAAACTAATGATGTGCTAGGTCCAAATTTTAACGGTAGATATTAGTGATTAAATAAATGTAAAAGTCATTGTTTTTATATGTCTAAATTATAACAATTCAGATATATCTGAATTATATCATTATAAGGTTTAACTGTAACCTAGCCGTGACCCATTGTCTCCTGATTCGTTTCCCTTCCTCACGTCCAATCTCTGATGTCCTCTCTATTTGTCCTAGGCAAGCGTTCTGTTATCGGAACCTGATGTGTATGAGGTTGATCTGGAAAACGGAAGGTCTTTCCCTTCCATGGGCCCATGGCCTAGCTGGTCAAGCAATGTTTGTGGGAGATCCGAGCGCAATGCTGCTACCTAATGTGCGGCGCTGGCCTTCCGTCGTGCCCCATGTTGATGCAGGTTCCGACTGCGGATGTTCGGCAAGTATCTTTTCACAGATAATTTTGACCACGGCAGACACCGGACTCGCAAGGCGGCGTTGGCCTTCTGTCGTGCCCCATGTTGATGCAGGTTCCGTCCGCGGATGTTCAACAAGCATCTTTTAACAGATAATTTCAGCCATGGCAGACACAAGACTCAAAGGAGATGCGCAAGTACTTGAAGCTGGCAGGTGGATAGATTTTTAGTGGCCGGCACATGCACGTAGCAAACTATGAGGGTCATGTTCATAAATCAATCTATATACAGTACTTTGCATCATATACGTGTGTGTCTCTAGAAAGAATCCATCAATAAGCTAGCTAGCTAGCTAGCCTATGAAGAGATCCATCAACGTGCATACATCCTGTACATGCATATTTGTTTAAAGTTACACCTATACTAATCGGTGTACTGACGGCCTACTAAAAAAATACAGAATTTTTGTCTCTAGACTGATATTACACAAATAATTTGTATTCGACAGTGATTATTCTTATATCTTGCATGCATTAATATGTCAAATACCTAATATGATTATTAGAAAAAAAATCTAAGCTAATTTTCTTTATGAGTTTCTCAAATCCGGAGAGTATGATTTGCTTACAAGATATAAAATTTGCGTCCATGTACTGACGGCCTACTAAAACATTGCAGATTTTTTGTCTCTTGACTGATGTTGCACAGAAAATGTGTATTTGGCAGTGATTATTCTTATATCTTGCACGCATTAACATGTCAAATATGCGTTGTTAGAAAAAATCTAAGCTATTTTTATTTTTGAGTTTTGCAAATCCGGAGAGTATGATTTTGCTTACAAGATATAAAATTTGCACTTTTCCTGTGATAAATTGGTCAAGTTTGGAATAATTTCTTAACACCTGAGATAATCTTGATGTTATTGTATAGAAAAAATAGATAATTCACAACATTGTTGAGATTGTAGACTACTAATTATATGCCAGTGTGTGTGGGGATTAGCTGCTTCATGAATATAATAAGGCGTCTTTTAGCATATTTTCAGTTATTGGTCCATCGGTTTTGTTCTTAAATTTCAAGAAATTAGCTCGATTTTTTTTGTTTTAAGTATTTTCTAATTAGATATAATTCTGGCACGGATCAAACATGCTTCTAGCCTTAGATTATGACTGAATGCTAGGTGATAGGATAAGGATTAAACTTTTTTGTGTCTCTTTATAACACAATAGGCCAAGGTCATTATCCTCTATTCTGTTTCACTTGCATTTAATGACGACCTACACATTCCCTTTTAATTTTGCTTCTCTTGAGTGTACCAATTCTGGGTATGGTGGTAATAATGTAAGCTAATCTTAATGGTGTGTAGAGACGTTCTTTCACCTATTTCCTTCTATTTGTTCTTTGTACTAATCTTGCATCTTGGGGCTGCTTATACATTAAATCATGGAGGATCCCTATGTGACTTGGTTATGGAGCTATGAAGCTTGCTTCTGTACAGTAGTTAGCCTTTTTTTTCATAGGTATCATATCGACCTACATCTATGTAATTTATGCTTATATTTTATAATGTTACTAATTCAAGCTCTTTGATTTGTTTACACTGATGTATCTTAGTTGGTATATATGTTCCATGTATGTCCTATCTATCCAACATTTAAAGTGTGGGACGTATGTTGCAAAGATTCTCAGTTATTGCTCTATGCAACTTTTTGGAACAAGATAAATAAAATTTTTCTTTCTCATGATCCTTTAACCAATTAATAAAATGTGGATGCAATTTTGACCAACATGTCAATGGCTTAAGATTATTTTTCTCTTTGAAAAACAAGATTATAGTTCCTATGGTGATTATGTTTCTTGAATGCTACTATTATACTGATTATAATTGCGCCCGTGCGAATGCACGGGTTGACGACTAGTATATATTAATTAAGCATGTGCTGACTATAGCTAATTGATGCATTAATTGTTTTCGTATGTACACATATTAACTCTCTTCTTTCTTCTTTTCCAGCCCTCCAGATCGAGCCAAACTTCGGTAAGGAGACGAGGCCCGAAGAAAAAGTTGCGCCAGGATGAAAAGTTCATCATCGAAGAAATCGCGCGCGATGGCCTACCGATTAAACCCATCTTGACCAATGATGCATTTTCTGCTCCGTGTGGGGTTCTTGTTAGGGACATGATCCCGATCAACATCCACCTATGGTACAAGCCTCAGAAAGAAGATCTTCAGGTGTCTTATGTCAACGATATGCAGAAAAATGATCTTTGGACCGCGCTGAAGGCAAATTTCACCCTACCGCCAGAGGAGGATCCAGAGAAGCCACCAGTTATAGAGCCATTGGTTAAGGAGGCTGCTCTTAAAAAGATGGGGGAATTATTCTGGAGGTGGAAGAATGAGCTGAATACAAAGTTTGTCAACAAAGACAAGACTCCCGAATTCACCGGCCGGTTTGAGAAGATCAGAGATCACTGGGACGCATTTGTGGCCCATAAGAAATCAGAAAAGAGTAAGAAGATGTCAGCGACAAACAAGATAAATGCTGCGAAGAAGAAGCATCACCATCACACGGGGTCAGGTGGCTACCTCAAAGCCCGGCCATTGTGGGACAAGGCCGAGAATGACCTGCTTGCTAAAGGGGTCGAACCACAGACATTAAACTGGCCAGACCGTTCAAGGACTTGGTTCTTCGGGGTTGGGGGAACCTTGGACCCTGAAACAGGGAAGTGTGTTTGGACGGACGAGCAACTACGAATACCCATCAAGAAGCTTCAGCAGTATATCGAAGCAGCGCAGGAAGGGACGTTCATTCCCGACAGAGAGAACGACGAGCTCACAATGGCCCTCGGGAATCCTAAGCACCCTGGACGGACACGAGGCACGCCAGGCTCCATTTCGTGGAAGGCTGGATTTCCCGACGCAGGCGGTTACAAATGCCGAGAGAGGAAGAAGAAAGTGGAGCTAACCCAACTACAGGCGCTGCACGCAAGGGTACAAGCGCTAGAGGACGAACGAGAAGCAGTTCGCAGCAAGCGACCTGCCGAAGCTACCCCACCATCTCAGCGGAGAAGCAGCGTGGGTTCCACCGAGCTGCTTCTGGAGTCAGTCTTCACGGCTCCTGCTAGCTACCCCGTGGATGCTATCACGGAGTCTCAAAATTGCCACCTTATGACGCAATGGCAACAATTCAAAGTCAAGGTGGCTGTCGGCTCTATTTTACCTCCTGAACCCGGCGCAACTTTTCACTGCCGTCCGATTCCAGAAGGATATGCTAGGGTGATGGTGGATCAAATAACGGAGGGATTTGAGGAGCTTGAGCTTGACCACCCTATCGGTGAAGGGGAGACTCGGCTGGGTTCTTCTCTGAAGACTCCATGCCTATGGCGGAAGGACCTCATCAACCTTCCGAACTGGACGCCTCCGCCTCCTCCGACGAGTCAGTGCTCTCCGCCTCCTCCTACGCCTCCTCCTCTGGCGAGGGATCAGGAAACTCCGCCTCCTTCTCGAGTTGCTCAGGCGTGTGGCGGCACTCTGCCTCCTTCTCCACATGCGCCGGCGCGTCCGAGCAGCCCGCCTCCTCCTCCGCCTAGTCAGCAAGGCGGGAAGAGAGCCGCCGCCGCTCCGGCTGCTCCGGCGCGTGGTAGCACTCTGCCTCCTCCTCCGCCTAGTCAGCAAGGCGGGACGAGAGCCGCCGCTGCTCCGGCTGCTTCAGCGCGTGGTAGCACTTCGCCTCGTTCTCCGCCTCGTAAGCAACAAAAGAAGGCAGCCGCAACCGCTCCGGCTGCTCCGGCGTCTAGCAGTACAACCAGAGGCAAGAGGCAATACAAACATGGTCCATCTCTCAAGCCTTTAGAGAAGTTAGCATACGAGAGGACTGACGAGGAAAACGCGGAGATCTCTAAAGCCGAAGTGAAGGACTTTTTTTGCAAAGAAACCTCCACCTTCCGAGGAGAAGATAGATTTGATGAGAGCGAAGCGCACTATTGATGCCCTGAAGAAACCACCACCGTCTCCGCCGAAAACCAACTATGAGCGCATTATTGAAAGGTCATATGTCGAAGCAGAGCGGTCTGGAAGTACTTGCAGTGATCGAAGGTTAGCACAACGAAGAAGTGGGAAAAAAATTCCCCAACAAGAGAACCAATCGTGCCCCCCGCTCAAGGTGCCTAGCGACATCGTCACTAATCATCCGAGGATGGTGCCTAGTACCACTCTTGCAGATTACCTGGCCGATGATGTAGTGTTTGATATGTTAGAAGTGGAGGAACACAAATACCGGTACGGGAAGCCTCTCGTCAAAGATGTCACTACTCTAACCACGATGATGCGAAGATTCCATGAGTGGTACATGGATACCTGCAGAGACTCTGGTGGGAAGGATACTTTTATGCTGAAAGTTAAAGAGGAGCACGACCTCGTTGGAATTGAGGTGTTGTCTGTTCCATTTGAGGAGTTCTTCCAGTTTTTCAATCAAATGGCCATCGATAAAACAACGGTCACTTGCTACTGTCTGTAAGTACTACTTCTGTCATTAAGTCTCTATATATAGCTAGCTCAGCTCTTTCATTGCATGTATATATAATTATCCTCACTATATTATGCAGATTGAAGATCGTCGAATGCAGAAAAGCTGATATCTATGATATTGGGTTCATTTACACAAATCGCATAGATGAATATCAGGTTACATTTCATGCCAAAGAAGCCGAGGCCAACTTGCTACGATAGTTGGTAATAAATCAAAACAAAGATAAAATACTCTTTCCTTACAACTTCAAGTGAGTGTTACTGTCTTGTGCATATTCGGTTTCCCTTAATTATTACTCGAGATTATAGTAATTAATGTAATTGATGAGTTATATGCATGCGTACACATGTTCCACTATATTCTCCTAGAGATTAAGCTTGAGTAGGGACTAGTAACCGTCTTAGACTCGAGACAAAAAGATCCCGAGGACTATGCGGACATGTCTAAAATGCTCAACAAGTAAGTTCAATCGATCATTATCGCACCATATCAGCAACTTTGTTCATTTCCTGATATAAAGTAATTGTTTTCTTTGTCTCGCAGGGTTTGGAAAGCATTCACCCAAAAAGTTCCGGCACTGCCGCTGGATCTGCGATGGATTTACCCGAAAGTAAGTATTATTAGCTAGCTAGTTCCGCGCATCTCTCGTTGAGTCTAGCTACTTTCATCAATGCCATTTATAATGCTTCATTATCAGTTTGATTGACCTCTATTTCTCGTAAAGTGCTTGTGACAGGAACCCGGGAATAACTACTGTGGATACTACGTCTGCGAGTTCATCTACAACACGACGACCAAGAATAGGCCGGGCTACTCTAAAAGACAATTTGATGTGCGTAAGCCAAAATATTCACAATTTTATTTTATTACCATCATTTCTATTGAGTTTCATTCATATATATGTATTGACCCCCTTCTTCAAATTAGATGTGGCAGATGCAGGATGAACTCCTACCACAAGATCGCATGCGAGCAATTCAAGAGGAATTGGCGGGATTCTTTCTTGACCACGTCATCAATAAAGCCGGAGAATACCATGTGGAAGTTGAGTTAAGATGTTAGGGTATTGTAAGAGATCTTACACATTGTATATATATATATATATATATATATATATATATATATATATATATATATATATATATATATAGCCAGTAGCGTCGGATAGATATACGAAAACTTGTTGTTCGACCAATCTCTCGGAGAAGGAGAGAGGTCGATCATCACTTCTCTCTATATATGTGACAATATTCTATACTTAATGGTTTCCTTCATTTGCTTACTAGCTAGCATGTCGAGTCCTCTCGATCTATACATATAGTATGTAGCGTCGACCAAGCACGGAGATAAGAGAGAACACTTCTCTCTATTAGCTAGCTAACACAATAGATGAAACCCCTAAATTAACCCTACAAAACCCCCCAAACCCCCTCCCCCCTTTCAGGAAAAAAAACAAAAACCCTAGCTCCTGAACTGCTGACGCGTGGAAGCTTATTTGTCCGATTGGTGCTACCAACCGGGACAAAAGGCCCCCTTGCCTAGGCAAGCCGCAGTGGCCACGTGGAGGCCCATCTGTCCCGGTTGGTATAAGAACCGGGACTAAAGGTCTAGGGCATTTGTATCGACCGTTTAGTCCCGATTCCCCAACCGGGACAAATGGCCCTTATGAACCGAGACAAATGGCCCTTATTCTACTAGTGTCTGTAGAAAACTCCAAAACTAAAGTAGGCCACGAAGCATCACTAACGAGCTCTAGATAAAATTCCATTGATTTGGTAAAAAATTGATGGTTTCTCCAAGATGAAGATACTCCAAATTGAAGATGATGTGATCCGGCTTGATGCAAGAAAAGAACGTAGGGACCAAAAGAACAACATCATCAATAAGAAAAATTTACGTTGAGTATTGATGACCCACAAGTTTAGGGGATCGCAACAGTTTTCGAGGGTAGAGTATTCAACCCAAATTTATTGATTCGACACGAGGGGTGCCAAAGAATATTCACGAGTATTAGTAGTTGAGTTGTCAATTCAACCACACATGAAATACTTAATATCTGCCAGAAAGTATTTAGTAGCAAAGTAATATGGAAGTAACGGTAACGGTGGCAAAGGTAACAGTACCAATTTTGTAGTGATTGTAACAACAGTAGTAACGAAAGTAACTTAGCAAAGATCAATATGAGACGAACTTGTAGGCAATGGATCAATGATGATATGTGTCGGATGATATTCATCATGTAAAAGCTATAACCTAGGGCAACGACAAACTAGCTCCAATTCATCAATATAATGTAGGCATGTATTTCGTATATAGTCACACATGCTTATGGAAAAGAACTTGCATGGCATCTTTTGTCCTACCCTCCCATGGCAGCGGGGTCCTAATGGAAACTAAGGGATATTAAGGCCTCCTTTTAATAGAGAACTTGAACAAAGCATTAGCACTTAGTGAATACATGAACTCCTCAAACTACGACAATCGCCGGAAAGAATCCCAATTATTGTCACCTTGGGGTATGCGGATCTTAACACATAGTAGGTGTCTACAACTGCAAGATCGGATCAAGAACACATGTATATTCATGAAAACATAATAGGTTAAGATCTGAAATCATGGCACTCGGGCCCTAGTGACAATCATTATGCATAGCAAAGTCATATCAACATCAATCTCAGAACATAGTGGATACTAGGCATCAAACCCTAACAAAACTAATGTGATTACATGATAAATCTCATCCAGCCCATCACCATCCAGCAAGCCTACGACGGAATTACTCACACACGACGGTGATCATAATGAAATTGGTGATGGAGGAAGGTTGATGATTACGACGGCGACATATTCCACTCTCTGGAGCCCCGAACGGACTCCAGATCAGCCCTACCGATGAAGAACAGGAGGTCGCGGCGGCTCCGTATCGTAAAACGTGATGAATCCTTCTCTTTGATTTTTTTCTCCCCGAAAGTGAATATATAGAGTTAGCGTTAGGGTCGGAGGAGCCTTGGGAGGCCCACAAGCCTAAGAGGTGTGCCCCCAGGGCTTGTGGCCTCTGGGTGGACCCACTCTAGATAATTCTTGTGCCAGTCTATTTTATATATTCCATAAAAAATCTCCATAAATTTTCAGGTCATTCCGAGAACTTTGATTTCTGCACAAAGATGACACCATGGCAATTCTGTTGAAAACAATGTCAGTCCGGGTTAGTTCCATTCAAATAATGCAAATTAGAGTACAAAACAAGGGCAAAAGAGTTTGGAAAAGTAGATACGACGGAGCCGTATCAAATATGCATGTCAAATAAGGATTACATGCTCAAATTTCAATATCTTTGATTACATGATGCACAAGTCGCACATGCAAAGACAACCATCGCTTCCATAACTGTCGAGTGTTCGACAAGGAGGCATGGCGTTTCATGGATTATATCATAAGGCGGTGATAGGAGTGGAAACATAGATGTGCAGTGGGAACATGGTTTAGGCAGTGTTTGGTTCAGCTATGGAAAGTTGATGTGAAATATGTCAGCTGTGTACAAGCTGAAAGCTCTTTGGTTTGGCCCAATGAAATTGAGGACTTAGCTGTGAATTGTGTGTAATGCACCTAGGACCTAAGTGAATGTGTTTGTATGCTAAATGACCATAGTAGTAGAGAGCACTGTGATTTGTATGCTAATTGACAATTAGAATTTGACATAAGTTAAACTAAAACTATATGAAAGTTAATTAAACATTACTAGAGTACAATTTAACTAGTTCTAATTGGTAACACATGCCATATTCAAACATGATGGTTCAAATCACAAAATATGTACTTGTAATTACACTAAAACTAATAGGAAGGTGCGCCCAAATCTAGTAGCAGCATTTCCACCGGCGCTGGGCAGCCTAATTTTTATCATTGGAGAGCGCGATGACTATGTCGTTGACGAGCCGGAGCGCTTATCATCATGGGATGCAAGAGGCAAGATCGTCGATGCCCGCAACATCTCCTTGAAGTTATGGGGAGGGACCGAGACGAAGAAAGCATGCATCCCCAGGGCCAACTCTTCCAGCCGATGCTCCATCCTTACCTCTTGATAACCCACAAGTATAGGGGATCACAACAGTTTTCGAGGGTAGAGTATTCGACCCAAATTTATAGATTCGACACAAGGGGAGCCAATGAATATTTGTAATTATTAGCAGTTGTGTTGTCAATTCAACCACAACTGGAGATTAATTTTCTGCAGCAAGTGATCAGTAGCAAAGTAGTACGATAGTTTTGATAATAGTAGCAGCAGCGATAGTAATGATAATAGTGATAGCAGTAGTTTTGTAGCAAGTGCAACAGTAACGATAGCAGTAGTAACTTAGCAGAATCAATATAAGATAAATTCGTAGGCATTGGATCGGCAATTTGTTAGATGATATTCATCATGTGATTGTTATAACCTAGGGCGTTACGACACTAGTTCCAGTTCATAAATATAATATAGGCATGTATTCCGTAAATAGTCATACGTGCTTATGGAAAGAACTTGCATGACATCTTTTGTCCTACCCTCCCGTGGCAGCAGGGTCCAATTGGAAACTAAGGGATATTAAGGCCTCCTTTTAATATAGAACCAGAACAAAACATTAACACATGGTGATTACATGAACTCCTCAAACTATGGTCATCACCAGGAGTGGTCCCGAGTATTGTCACTCCGGGGTTGCCGGATCATAACACGTAGTAGGTGACTATAACTTGCAATATCAGATCTAGACCATGGATATTATGGTGATAACATAAACGGTTCAGATCTGAAATCATGGAACCCGGCCCCAAAGTGACAAGCATTAAGCATGGCAAAGTCATAGCAACATCAATCTCAGAACATAGTGGATACTAGGGATCATGCCCTTACAAAACTAACTCAATTATATGATGAATCTCATCCAACTCCTCACCGACCAGCGAGCCTACGAAGGAATTACTCACTCCCGGTGGGGAGCATCTTGGAATTGGCGATGGAGAAGGGTTGATGATGACGAAGAACGAACACCCCCTCTCCGGAGCCCCAAACGTACTCCAGATCTGGCTTCCCGATGAAGAACAGGAGGTGGCAGCGGCTTCGTCTAGTGGAATGCGATAATTCTTTCTCCCTGATTTTTTTCTGGAAAAAAGTGATTTTATAGCGTAGGTTTCAGGGTCTGCGGGGCCACCAGGTAGGGACAACCGACCTGGGCGCGCCTGGGGGGTAGACGCGCCCTGGCGGGTTGTGCCCACCCAGGTGCCCCCCTCCGGTGGTTCTGAGCTCCAGAAATTCTCTTTTATTGTATAAAAAATCCTCGCAAAGTTTTGTTCCATTCCAATAACTTTTATTTCTGCACAAAAACATTATCGTGGTAGTTGTGTTGAAAACAGCGTCAGTCCGGGGTTAGTTTCATTCAAATCATGCAAATTAGAGTCCAAAACAAGAGGAAAAGTGTTAGGAAATGTTGATACATTGGAGACGTATCAACTCCCCAAGCTTAAACCATTGCTTGTCCTCAAGCAATTCAGTTGATAAACAGAAAGTGAAAAAGAAAAACTTTTACTAACTCTTTTGCTCTTGTTTGCATAAATAGGCTTAAACAACACCCAGGTTTTCAGCCAATATTATAACTAACTATGTCGATAATAACTCTTACAAATTATATTAAGTCATATCAATAACATAATCAGCCAACGAGCAATACTAAAATATCTCAAACAACAACAAGTTATGAAAACAACCATGATATAATATGACAATAGTGGTATCTGGTTATCCCTTTTTGATACTGCAAAACATAAATGCAGAGCACCCCCAAAGTTCAAGAAGCGACTAGACATTGTAATTCATGGTAGAAAAGATCCTGTCATGATGCACCCAATATTAGCTACACACAATGCATGAGCATGACAGCAATGCTCTCAGGTTCTGGTGCTTAGTTTACAAGATGATGACACAACATAAAAGTAAATAGATAGTCCCTTCGCAGAGGGAAATAGTGATTTGCAGAGGTACCAGAGCTCAAGTTATTAAAACAAAGGTAAATGATATTTTGAGACATGCACCCTTCTCATTTACTTCACGACTATCAATTATCAATATTTTCCATGCTAAGCATGCTAGTGGCGGTTCCCAAGCGGAAAAGTAAAGGTTATGACTCCATTGGGAGTTTTTGTTTGATTATTTGAGAGATCAATTCTTTTTGCAGTTTGGGACTGGGCATCCCTATTACCGCCCTTTTCTCGTGCGATGGCGAGTGAATGAACACTCGATTTGAGAATAACCCCCTTAGCATGGAAGATACCGACTACCTCTTGTCATTCCATGAACGATCCAAGCACACAAAAAGGATATTTATTTGAAGGTTTTACAGATGGCACATGCAAATTTAGTTGGGATGGCAGGGTAATACCGCATATAGGTAGGTATGGTGGACTCATCTGGAATAACTTGGGTTCAAGGTTTTTGATGTACAAGCAGAATTCCCACTTAGTACAGGCAAAGGCTAGCCAATAGGTTGAGAAGCGGCCAGCTAGAGAGCAACAAAGATCATGAACATGCATTATGCATAAGTAACATTGGACACTAGCATGAGTAGGATACGAACACCATGAACATAAATATCATAGAGGCTATGTTGGTTTTGATTCAACTACATGCATGAACATGTGCCAAGTCAAGCTACTCAAACATTCAGAGGAGGATACCATATCATCATACTACATCACAATCATTTTAACGCAATGTTGAAATCCAAGATAAATCATTATCCACTCCTAGCTACTTATGCATGGCATGAGAAACTATAATCTCTAATTATCTTTACAAACATGTTTAATCATAATGGGTTGAATCATGGATACTAGGTTAAACATATTTACATAAACAGAACAAGTCGAGTCCATACCCGTTTCTCTGTGCCACGACCAGTCCATCAAATATCGCCATTATTGCCTTTCACTTGCACGACCGAACGATATGAAAATAATAATGGTCAAGAGTGTCATGGACTAAGATAGAATCTGCAAACATTTTATTCAACAGGAGAAGACAAGGTAAAATGGGCTCTTTGTTAAATTAACAATTATGCAAACAAGAGCCACTCTACATTTTCATCGTGGTCTTCTCCTTAGTACGACTCAATAAACAGAAAAGAAATTCAGAGAAACACACCGATTTTTTTTAAGTTTTTGATTTTCTAGAACTAGCAAACAAAAGGGGAAAGCAAAAACAAAAAACAAACTATTTACACGGGAAAGCTCCAAATAGGTGAAAGAACAACAAGGAAATATTTTTGGGTTTTATTTTTAGTGCCATAGCTAACTATTCTTGAAAGAAAAGCAAAAAGAAGCAGGAAATATTTTTGTATTTTCTCAAGTTTTTTCAAACACATAAGAAGAAAGTGATAAAATAAAATTAAGCATGGATAATACAATGAAAAAGTGTGGACACCGACAACTGGAAAGAAATGTGTGGGCATGAATGTAATGTCGGTGGAAATACATACTCCCCCAAGCTTAGACTTTTGGCCTAGCTTGGTAATCACCACTCGTAGAAGCCATGAGGTCCTATGTTGAAGTGCTGAGGCGCAGGCACCTGAGGATCCCACTGTTGAGGCTCCTCCTGTGCTGCAGCCTGGTCATTCTGATAAGCGATGATGTCCTCAGGCATAATCCTATATCCACCCCTGGTAATAGGATCAAACAAAGCAGGTGCAGCCAGTGGAATAATATCATGAGTTCTCACACTAAAAACCAGGTTATAAAGAATATGAATGTCAGGATAATCGATAGCAGTAAAATGGTGGTGATCCATGGCCGCGTGATCTAGGTAAACCTTGGGCAAAGGATAATCGTGTAGGCGTGTCTGAACATTAAAGCGAGCCGCCAAACGAGTGGCGTAAATACCTCTATGTATTTTACCCTTGGACTTATAAATGTGGAGGCGACGTGCCACAATAGCTCCCAAGCTGTAAGTGTTGCCGCCCTCTAGTGCACAACGAATAACATCAAGGTCCGGTGAACTGAGTGCACCCACCTTCCCTCTAGCAAGCAAGTATTTGGCAATGAAAAGAGCAAAATAATGAACAACAGGAAAATGCAAGCCAGCGACAGTGATACTCGACACCCCTCTCTCATCACCCACTATCAGAGTACGATAAAAGCTTTCAAACTCTACGAGCCTAGGCTCTGCCAAACTACCATCAAAAGGAAGCAAGCATATTTCACAGAATTCAGCAAAGCGGTATATGATGGGGTTCATCATATAAATTAAATTGCACCTCAAGGGGATTATTCCTATGAAGAAAATTAAAACTTTGCACAAAGGTGTTTGTGAGGAGATGATACTATTCGCATTCAGTCGCAATGAAGTTGGTGAGGTCGGCATTAGCAGCATACTGTGCAAACTCTTGAAGGATTCCAGCCTACTCCATGAATGGGGTATGCGGCCATTCGCACGGCCGTAGCGCCGCCAATCTCCGGGTGTGGTGATCACTATCAGATGAATCCCCAATCACTCCCTTGGAGTTCTTCTTGGAAGCAAACTTCCTAAAGATACTCATGTTTTTCCTGTGAACAAAATTCTGAAATTTTGAGTCCACAATTTTTTTCTCAACAAAACTTTACAAGATTGATAACAGCTACTCATAGGGATGCCTAGAGGCCAAAGCAAGCATTCAAACTACTTAGAACTCTAAGAATTCAACATGCAAGCTAATCTACAACAACACCAAGAGTAGCTAATTATTCTAAATATAAACCACTAAAACAAAAACTAATTGGACAAATGGAGGAGTTACATACCAAGCAACAATCCCCCGAAACAGTTTCAGAAACAAAGCTTCGAGCAAAGAGATCGAAATCCGTGGGTTGGGGAGCAAGAACAGGAGAGAGAGAGAGAGCAATGGTGATTTTTTTCTGGAGGTAGGTGATTATGTGGGATGAAGAGATAAGTGAGAGGGCCCAACGTGGGGACCACAACCCACCAGGGCGCGCCCGGGGGTCCTCGCGCGCCCAGGTGGGTTGTGCCCACTTGGTGTACCTCCCTTTGATATTATTTGCACCATAAATTCTTAAATATTCAGAAAAAAATCGTATTACATTTTCAGAACATTCTGAAGACTTTTATTTTTGGGTTAATTTTTTTATTGTACGGGAAATTCAAAAAACAAACAAAAGAGGGCATTTTATTTTATTTAACTAGTAAGAACAAAAAATAAAAGGTAGGGACAGAAGGTAGTGCTCACTAAATTCATCAACTTCATACCTCTCGAAAATGATCCATTAATAAGGTTAATCAAGTCTTATTAACAACCACTTTCGATTAGCATGAAACCGAAGAACGTTCGTAAATCATTAAGTTACCTTAACGGGTCTATGAATGTCCCCAACAATAAGCATTTCATATTTATTTTTAACAGTAGGTAGAGGTAGTTGAAAACTTCCAATAGTGATTGTCGGAGATTTTTCAATAACATTCATACCATTCACTTGGAATTGTTTCTTCGGAAAGTGCGCCGTATGCTCATTACCATTGATATGAAAAGTGACCTTGCTTTTATTGCAATCAATAACAACCCCTGCAGTATTCAAGAAGGGTCTACCAAGGATAATCAACATGTTGTCATCCTCGAGCATCTCACGTATAACAAAGTCAGTCAAAATAGTAACATTAGCAACAACAACGGGCACATCCTCACAAATACCGATATGTATGACTATTGATTTGTTAGCCATTTGCAAAGATATTTCAGTAGGTGTGAGTTTATTCAAGTCAAGTCTTTTATATAAATAGAAAGTCATAACACTAACACCAGCCCCTAAATCACATAAAGCAGTTTTCACATAATTTCTTTTGATGGAGCAAGATATAGTTGGTATTCCCGGATCTCCATGTTTTTTAGGTACTCCATCTTTAAAAGTATAATTAGTGAGCATGGTGGAGATTTCAACTTCCGGTATTTTCCTCTTATTAGTGATGATGTATTTCATATACTTTGCATAAGTGTTCAAAGACTGGCCTCAACATTTCAGCAAAGTGTTCAAATTCTCCATCATCTTTCTTTTTAGTTGACTTAGGTGGAAAAGGCATAGGTTTTTGAACCCATGGTTCTCTTTCTTTACCGTGTTTTCTAGCAATAAAATCTCTTTTATCATATTGTGTATTCTTGGGTCGTGGGTTATCAAGATCAACAACTGGTTCTTTTTCAACATCGTTATCTGGTTCTTTTTCATTGTTTGGTTGAGTATCTTCATGAACATCACCATTATCTTTTTCATTATCACTCGGTGAATGTTCATTACCAGATTGAGTTTTAGTATCGGAAATAGAATCATCATTATTATTATCAGGAGGTTTTTCTACTTCAGATTCACTAAATCATGCAAAGTCCTAACATTTTTCTTTTTCTTCTTCTTTTTAGAAGGTCTAGGTGCAGTGGTACTGTTCCTTTGTGAATCCTGTTCAATTCTTTTTGGGTGACCCTCAGGATAAAGTGGTTCCTGGGTCATTTTACCTCCTCTAGTTGCAACTCTACCAGCAAAGTCATGTATGTTGTTATTCATTTCATCAAGCAATTCTCTTTGAGATTTAGCAACTTGTTCTAACTGGGTTTGTACCATAGAAGCATGCTTTCCCACACCTCTAACATCATTTGAGATTCTAAATAGCAAGTCACTCAAGCGAGCAATCATATTAGAATTATATTTCAATTGTTCCATAACATTTGCATTGAAGGGATCTTGCTTTCTAATATAATTCTCAAACTCATAAAGGCATTGGCTAGGGTGCATATTATGAGGATTATCATTCATTGAATTTCATTAAAGATTTTTCCTCTACCACCTTAGGCAGTGGTGGTGTATCAAGTCCATGTATTTCTTCAATAGGAGGTAAATTTTTGTCATCCTCGACTTTAATACCTTTTTCCTTCATAGATTTCTTTGGCTCTTTTATATCTTTAGGAATGAGATATAAAATACCCCTCTTCTTTGGAGTGGGTTTAGGCGGTGGTTCAGGAAGAGTCCAATCATCATAATTTTTTAATATGTTGTTCAATAATTCTTCAGCTTGTCCAATAGTTCGTTCCCTGAAAACACAACCAGCACAACTATCTAGGAAATCCCTAAAGGCTTCGGTTTGTCCATTATATAAGATATCAAGTATTTCATTTTTCTTAAGAGGATGATCAGGCAAAGCGTAAGCAATTGGAGAAGCCTCCCCAAGCTTGTGGGAGATACTCTTCCTCAATTTGTGCGAAGTTAAATATTTCCTGTAAGGCAGCTTGTTTCTTATGAGCAGGAAAATATTTTTCAGAGAAGTAATAAATCATATCCTGGGGACTACGCACACAACCAGGAGCAAGAGTATTGTACCAAGCTTTAGCATCACCCTTTAATGAGAACGGAAATAATTTGAGAATATAGTAATAGCGAGTTTTCTCATCATGAGTAAAAAGGGTGGCTATGTCATTCAACTTAGTAAGATGTGCAACAACAGTTTCAGTTTCATAACCATGGAAAGGATCAAATTCGACCAAAGTAATTAACCATAAAAAGGGTCAATAGAGAATTCAGTTTCAGTTTCAGTTTCAGTTTCAGTTTCAGTTTCAGTTTCAGTTTCATAACCATAAAAAGGGTCGATAGAGAATTCATAATCCTTATCATCAATAAAGGTAGGTGAGGTAGCAAACTTAGGATCATATTGCATTCTAGCATTCAAGGATTTTTTCTTTATACTTGCTTAATAATTTCTCTAGATCATCTCTATCCTTACAAGCAAGAATATGTCTACTTTTCTCCTCATTCATAATATAACCTTCCGGTACCTTAGGCAATTCATATCTAGGAAGGCTAGTTCTAGCTGGTGTTTCAAGTTTTTAGTTTCAAGCTCATCATCAGATTCAACAATATCATGTTGTGTTACTCTATCAATTTGTTCATCAAGAAATTCACCTAGTGGCACATCATCATCATGCAAGGTACTAGCATCATTCATAGCAGAAGTAGCATCATCAATAACTTGCGACACATCAGGATTGATAGCATGTGGCGGCGTTGCTAGTTTTCTTATAACAGAAGGTGAATCTAAAGAAGAGCTAGATGGCAGTTCCTTACCTCAACTTGTATTAGAGGAAAAAATCTTAGTCTTAGCATCCTTCAGATTCTTCATAGTGATAAATTGATCATAATCCCAAATGACTCAACAAATATAGCTATGCTTCCCGGCAACGACGCCAGAAAAAGGTCTTGATAACCCACAAGTATAGCGGATCGCAACAATTTTCGATGGTAGAGTATTCGACCCCAATTTATAGATTCGACACAAGGGGAGCCAAATAATATTTCTAAGTATTAGCAGCTGAGTTGTCAATTCAACCAAACCTGGCGATTAATTATCTACATCCAGTGATTAGTAGCAAAGTAGTATGATATTTTTGATAATAGTAGCAACAACGATAGTAAAGATAACAATGATATCATTAGTTTTGTAGCAAGTGCAATAGTAACGATATCATTAGTAACTTAGCAGAATCAATATAGGATAAATTCGTAGGCATTGGATCGAAAATTTGTGGGATGATATTGATCTTGTGACCATTATAACCTAGGGCGATATGACACTAGCTCCAGTTCATAAATATAATGTAGGAATGTATTCCGTAAATTGTCATACGTGCTTATGGAAAGAACTTGCATTACATATTTTGTCCTACCCTACCATGGTAGCAGGGTCCAATTGGAAACTAAGGGATATTAAGGCCTCCTTTTAATAGATAAATGGTACAAAGCATTAGCACACAGTGAATACATGAGCTCCTCAAACTATGGTCATCACCGGGAGTCGACCCGACTATTGTCACTCCGGGGTTGCCGGATCGTAACACATAGTAGGTGACTATAACTTGCAAGATCAGATCCAGAACATGGATATAATGGTGATAACATAAACGGTTCAGATCTGAAATCATGGCACCCGGGCCCAAAGTGACAAGCATTAAGCATGTCAAAGTCATAGCAACATCAATCTCAGAACATAGTGGATACTAGGGATCAAGCCCTAACAAAACTAACTCGATTACATGATGAATATCATCCTACTCCTCACCAACCAGCGAGCCTACGAAGGAATTACTCACTCCCGGTGGGGAGCATCATGGAATTGGCAATGGAGAAGGGTTGGTGATGACGAAGAATGAAGAGCCCCCTCTCCGGAGCCCCAAACGGACTCCAAATCTGGCCTCTTGATGAAGAACATGAGGTGGCGGTGGTTCCATCTCGTGGAACATGATAATTCTTTCTCCCTAATTTTTTCTGGAAAAATGTGATTTTATAGCGTAGATTTCAGGGTCTGCGGGGCCACCAGGTGGGGACAACCCACCTGGGCGTGCCTGGGGGGGGGGGTTGGTGCAGGCACGCCCTGGTGGGTTGTGCCCACCCAAGTGCCCCCCTCCGGTGGTTCTCAACTCCAAAAATTCTCTTTTATTGTATAAAAAATTCTCTCAAAATTTTATTACATTTCGAGAACTTTTATTTCTGCACAAAAACAACACCATGGTAGTTCTACTGAAAATAGCGTCAATCCGAGGTTATTTTCATACAAATCATACAAATTAGAGTCCAAAACAAGAGGAAAGGTGTTAGGAAAAGTAGATATGTTGGAGACGTATCACCTCCTCATCCTCTGTGTCTTTGATGCAGGATGCAACGACAGAGCCGGAGGCTGTGGCATCTCCGTCATCATTGAAAGGAATGGACGCAAAGAAAGCGGAAACTTCTCACTTCGTCTGCTGTAGCCGATGCTGCTTCCCAGCGTATGCCACCCTCGCCTCCTCGTCCGTCCGGAGGGATTCAAAGGAGTAGTCAATGGCGAGATGCATCTCAACAAACTAAGGATCCACACAGTACAATGCTAGAGGTCGGTGTTGACGAGCCGCACCTCGATCTGCGCCTCCGCCATGAGATGCTTTTGCATATCCACCTCGCCTACCATGTAGATCTCCCCCAGGCGGCGATAGAGGTGGCGTTAGCATCAGGATGGCAGCGAAGAACCGCCAGAATAATAGGTAGAACAGATCTGATGTGGCAACCATCAGCAGGACGGCAACGATGGCGGCTAGGGGACATGAGGAGAGAAGAAATTGGGGGGGGGGGCGAAGTAAGATGCAAAGGGTTTGTATGAGGGGAGTCGTTAAGAATTATTCACTGTTCGATGGTGGGGATATAAGAGCGCCGGTCACGCTTCTTTTGTACAAATTGAAATGTGACAACCATTAACACAATCTACCATATGTAATGAGACAATTAAGACACTTCACATGATCATGTCAATGTTTAAAGTTACATGCAAAATTGTTAATTGATTGTAATAGGACTACTTCATACTATGGTATCTATGGCAAATGAGTATGTGTGACACCCTGGATTTTTGACCTTTTTTCTTGTATTTGGATTTCTTTCTTGAATATTTGATTTGCATTTGGTTTTTCAGCCAACCCTTTTGGACTTGCCACTTGGAAATTCTTTTGATTTCCTTCCAAGTGGGTTCTAGCATGTCCAAACCATCTCTTGACTTCATCCCTCCCAAGGGCATGCCATGGAATAATTTTATTAAATGGCATAAGATTCATTTTCCTTCTGAAAATGAAAATTTTCACAATCTACTATGAAGCAACCCTCATTTTTCTTGCTAAAAAATGTCCCAACAAATTCTCAAATATTCTTTGGATCACACCTCACCTTCCCATGCAAAAATATGCCATAGTTATTTGGAGAAATTTTGCTCATGAAATTATCTGTACTTCTAGACAGTAAGGGCACTTTGTGAAGCAAGTGCATTTTTACTTGATCCTCTTGAGCTAAAATTGTTACCACATGAATACTATCCTACCATAAGTTTCACAACTAAAATTCATACTTTAAGTCTAAGTAGTTTTCTCTTTAGTTCCATCACAAGTTTCTGTCCAGAAACTGCTTGGCAAGCTCAAGTCTCATCTGATGGCTGAGGCGTCAAACAAAGAGCACTATGCAGCACCGTGTCGAAGAGACTACACCCTAGAAACGTTCTGGCAGCCCTTGGCATCTAGCGTGCGCTAGTGCACGCGGTGACCGCATAGCAACAGGGTGTTCGATAGGCGATCGGCGCGCTATGAGTGCTGGGACCCCTCTGCTACCGCCAGTTCGCCCTCCTCGCGCCACCGTAGCTCGCTTAGGACACGGAACACGATCTCCCACATCCACCTAGCCTCACTCTGCAGCTTTAGAATGCTGACAGCCAGCACAATGGATGCGGACACGGTGAGCACAGAGAGCATAGTGCGCGTGTGTGACCCCGTGCCCGAAGGTAGAACAAATATTCCCTTAAGTTCTATCGACCACCGATACAACTCTACGCATGCTTGACGTTTGCTTTACCTAGAACAAGTATGAAACTAGAAGTACTCTGTAGGTGTAATGGGATAGGTTTGCAAGAATATAAAAAGCACGTAAATAAAAACTAGGGGCTGTTTAGATAAAGAAGCAACAAAGTTAGTATAGCGAGTGTGGAAAAGTGGTGGTAGGAGTTGCGAAATTGTCCCTAAGCAATTGACTACGTTACTAGACCGATAGCAAGTTTTATGTGGGAGAGGCCACTGCTAGCATGTCATCCCTGACTTGGAATTCTATGCACTTATTATTGGAAGTATTAGCAAGCATCCGCAACTACTAACGTTCATTAAGGTAAAACCCAACCATAGCATTAAGATATATTGGTCTCCCTTCAATCCCGTATGCATCAATTTCTATGCTAGGTTGAAGCTTCTGTCACTCTTGCCCTCCAATACATAGTCCTATCAACATACAACTAACCCTATGGTGTGATCCACGCACGCGCTCATATGATGGCCACCAAAGGACAGCAACATAACCACAAGAAAATTGAACCAATCATAGCAATTCACCAATTACCAATAGGACAACGAAAATCTACTAAGACATCATAAGATGGCAACACATCACTGGATAATAATATGAAGCATAAAGCACCATGTTCAAGTAGAGGGTACAACGGGTTGCGGGAGAGTGGACCGCTGTAGATAGATGGGGGAAGGTGATGAAGATGTTGGTGAAGATGACGAAGGTGTTGGTGTAGATCGCCGTCGCACGATGATGGCCCCGGTGGCACTCCGGTGCCACCGGAACTGAGGGGGAGAGAGCCCCCTCCTTCTCCTTCTTCATTGGCCTTCTCCCTAGGTGGGAGAAGGGTTCTCCCTCTGGTCCTTGGTCTCCATGGCATGGGAGGGGCGAGAGCCCCTCCGAGATTGGATCTGTCTCTCTGTCTCTCTCTGTTTGTGCATTCCTGATTGTGGCCTTTCACCGTTTCTTATATTCTCGGAGATCCGTAACTCCGATTGGGCTGAAATTTTAGCATGATTTGTATCCGTGTATTGGCTTTCTTTCGGTGAAAGAAGGGCACCAACCACCTTACAAGGTGGCCACGAGGACCAGGTGCGTGCCCCTGCCTCATGGCCCCCTTGGGCATCATCTCGCGTTGATTCTTCTTCCCAAAAATCACATATATTCCAAGAAAATATCCGTTAGTTTTTATCCCATTTGGACTCCGTTTGATATGGATTTTCTGCGGAACAAAAAACATGCAACAAACAGGAACTGACATGGGGCACTGGATCAATATGTTAGTCCCAAAAATAGTATAAAAAGTTGCCAAAAGTATATGAAAGTTGTATACTATTGGCATGGAACAATAAAAATAATGGATACGACGGAGACGTATCAGCATCCCCAAGCTTAATTCCATTTCGCCCTCGAGTAGGTAAATGATAAAAAAGATAATTTTGATGTGGACTGCTACCTAGCATAATCTTGATCATGTAATCTAATCATGGCATGAATATTAAGACACGAGTGATTCAAAGCAATAGTCTATCATTTGACATAAAAGAATTTAATACTCAGGCATCCCAACAAACAATTAAGTCTTTCAAAATATCAATGCCAAAGAACGTTATCCCTACAAAATCATATAGTCTTTTATGCTCCCTTTTCTTAACACAAGGTACCCATCATGCCCATCCTGGTGTCAGCCAAGCAATTGTTTTCATAATTTACTTTTTCGAACTTCTCAACTCTTCACACAATACATGAGCGTGAGCCATGGACATAGCACTATGGGTGGAATAGAAGGTGGTAGTAGACAAAAGTAGGAAGACAGTCTCACATCGACTAGGCAAATCAATGGACTATGGAGATGTCCATCAATTGATATCAATGTGAGTGAGTAGGGATTTGCATGTAACGGATGCACTAGAGCTATAAGTGTATGAAATCTCAAAGGAAAACTAGTGGGTGTGCATCAACTTGCTTGCTCATGAAGACCTAGGGCATTTGAGGAAGCCCATTGTTGGAATATACAAACCACGTTCTATAATGAAAATTCCCACTAGTATATGGAAGTGACAATATAAGAGACTCTCTATCATAAACATCATGGTGCTACTTTGAAGCACAAGTGTGGAAAAAAAGATAGTATCATTGTCCCCTTTTTTATTTTTTTTGGGCCTTCCTTTTTTTATTTGGCCTTTCTCTTTTTTTATTTGGCCTTTTTTGGGACAATGCTCTAATAATGATGATCATCACACTTTTATTTACTTACAACTCAATATTACAGCTCGATACTAGAACAAAAATATGACTATATGAATGCCTCCGGCGATGTACCGAGATGTGCAATTATCTAGCGTAGCAATGACATCAAAAAACGGACAAGCCATGGAAACATCATGCTAGCTATCTTACGGTCATGCAAGGCAATATGACAATGATGGTGCGTGTCATAGCAAACAGAATGGTGGAGTTACATGGAAATATATCTCGGAATGGCTATGGAAATGCCATAATAGGTATGTATGGTGGCTGTTTTGAGGAAGGTATAAGGTTGTTTGATGCACCAGCAAAAAATGTGCGGTACTAGAGTGGCTAGCAAGCTGGAAGGGTGAGAGTGCGTATAATCCATTGACTCAACATTTGTCATAAAGAACACACATACTTATTGCAAAAAATCTATTAGCCCTCGAAGCAAAAATACTACTACGCGTGCTCCTAGGGGGAGGTTGGTAGGAGTTAACCATCGCGCGCCCCCGACCTTCACGCAAAGATAAACAATCAAAATACAATGCGCACCAATTTGGTTACATAGTTAGAAGCCGTACGTGCATGCTTCGGGAATCACAAACCTTGACACCAATATTTTTACTAAACCACAATCATTCACTAGTACCCCCCACATATTAGCATCTCTATATCGCAAAACTATTGCAAGGAATCAAACATATCATATTCAGCGATCTACAAGTTTATGTAGGATTTTATGACTAACCATATGAATGAACAATTCCTGTCAACTCTCTAAATAGATATAAGTGAAGCAAGAGAGTTTTAATTCTTTCTACAAAAGGTATGCCCACGCTCTAACAAATATAAGTGAAGCAAAAGAGCATTCTACAATGACGGTTTTCTATGTGAAGAGAAACAAGCAATCCAAACTTCAAATGATATAAGTGAAGCACATGAAGCATTCTATAAAGCCATACTCAAAAGATATAAGTGAAATGCAAAGAGCATTCTATAAATCAACCAAGGACTATCTCATACCAGCATGGTGCATTTATTAAAATAAAAATAAAAATCACACGACGCTCCAAGAATTTATGCATATCATGTGAATGAAACGAATCCGAAAACATACCGATACTTGTTGAAGAAAGATGGGATGCCTTCCGGGGCATCCCCAAGCTTAGACGCTTGAGTCTCCTTGAATATTTACTTGGGGTGCCTTGGGCATCCCCAAGCTTGAGCTCTTGCCTCTCCTCCTTCTCCTCACATCCAGACATCCTCGATCTTCGAACACTTCATCCACACAAAACTTAACCGAACTTTTAGTGGCGTGGTTAGTGCATATGATCAATGAAATCCCATCATGTAATGCTCTAAAATTATTGTATAATTATAAACAAACATTACCCACTATAGTCTATCAAAATTATATGGCCCCAAGTCAAGGACGCTTCAACAAGAACTCAAATATATGCAAATAATGAAGCTATAACAGCAATCTGTGAAAACAGGACAGTCTGTAAAGATTTGAACATCCACCATACTTCTGTAATTCTCACAATTCTGGAAAAATTAGGAAAAATAATTTTTTTGTATAGAAAGACTTTGCAAAAAGTTTCAGATCCTTTCGACGTTCCAGTAAAAAATGTAAAATCACGCACTACAGCCAAAGTTTCTGTTTTTGCACTGCACAAACTAACAAGTAGTTTAATCATCCTAAAGGAAACTCTTGGCACATTATTTTTATAGTACAATGGAATTGTACATGGGGATAATTAGTTTTGTTGAAATTTTTCTGTAATCAAGGTTCACAAAGTTTCCATGGGCATGAACAAAGTTCAAGGCTAGCTCCCACTTTAACAATGCTCGTCTTTCTCACTTTCACTTTTCTTTTTGAAAAAGTTTTAGGTTCCCCTCTTTATTTATTTAGTTTTTAAACTTTATAAAATCACACAACAGAAATAAATGACTCTCTAAAACTTCCGGGTTGTCTCCCTGGCAGAGCTTTCTTTAAAGCCATTAAGCTAGGCATAAAGTGCTCAAGTAATGGATCCACCCAGATCCCAAGGTATATCAAAGCCAATTTTAATTAACAATGATTTGTGATTTAGTAGTGAGCACAAAGTAACATATATCATGAAACAACAAAGTCTAACTCTCTTTCTATGCATCGGCATGTCATAAAAGAACAATTCATGCACACATAGTAAAGGCCAATGCATAGTATAAACAGTTTCTTGCAATTTTATCATATTGAAAATATAGAGAGGCGGAGATGTAGTTCCTCTCTCATAATAATTGCAAGTAGGAGCAGCAAGGACATGCATCGTATATCTATTAAAATCATCATGTGTAGTAGTAAAACGCAACCCATCGATATAATCCTTAATAAGTGCAAACTTCTCCGATATAGTGTAATTTGGAGAATTCAAAAAGATAATAGGACTATCATGTGTGGGTGCAATAGCAACTATTTCATGTTTAACATAAGGAACTATAGAAAGTTCATCTCCATAAGCATAATTCATATTGACATCATGGCCACAAGCATAGCAAGCATCAATTTCATCAAAAAGGGATCTTTCAAACGAATCCAAGGGATCATAGCAATCATCATAGCATTCATCCTTCGGTAAGCACGAAGGAAAATTAAACAATGTATGAGTTGAAGAGTTACTCTCATTAGAAGGTGGTCACGGGTAGTAATCCGCTCTTCCTCCTTTTGTTCTTCACTCTCCTCCTCATCTTTTTCATCTAATTAGCTCACTGTGTCATCAATTCCTTCTTCCATAGTTTGCTGCAAAATATTAGTCTCTTCTTGGACAGCGGAGGAGTCTTCAATATATGGTTTAATATAAGGACTAGAAGCATAATTATCATAGCAATATTTAAGTATGGCCAAATTTTTGGATTTGTAGAGAGTAGTATCACACTCTTCAATAAAACAAAGAATTTCACAAGTACCCCTAAAAGCAACAAGTTCTTCAATTTGTTGAACATCATAGTAATTCTAAACCCCCTTAGTATACAAAGATACAATTCCATTATCACTAAACTCACATTGGTAAGGAAGGTGTTTCCTAGGGTCTTTAGAACAACAAGTACAATCATATATTTCACATAAATTCCAAGTATAGCACTGCAAACGATGAATTTGCTCCAGTAAAAGTTTCCTTTTTTCAGATATGCGATGTCGCACATAACAAGCATGCTCATCTAAAGATTTGCCCTCAACTAAGCTAGTTGGGGTTTCAGCTCGAGCACATAGGGATTGAAGATGATCCAAGTAAAAAGCTTCAGGAGGGTGATAGATTTTGAGTGGTTCTTCAACCATTGGTTCAGTAGGTACCACTATTTTGTTTTCGTATTTTGTGTTTCCTACCCATAACTAAAGATAGAAAACAAGAGTACAAAATAAAAAGTACTTAGTGATAAAGCAAACAAGTACACACGAGAATATTCACCCCCCGCTATTGCTCTCCGGCAACGGCGCCAAAAAAAGGCCTTGATAACCCACAAGTGTAGGGGACCAGTTGTAGCCTCTTTCGATATGTAAGAGTGTCGAACCCAACGAGGAGCTAAATTTAGAACAAATATTCCCTCAAGTTCTATCGACCACCGATACAACTCTACGCACGCTTGATGTTCGCTTTACCTAGAACAAGTATGAAACTAGAAGTACTCTGTAGGTGTAATGGGGTATGTTTGCACGAATATAAAGAGCACGTAAAAAAACTAGGGGCTTGATACGATCATTTTCCATCATGCTTATATGTCGATATTTATTGCATTATGGGTTGTTTTTACATGTTTTGTCACAATACTTATGCCTTTTCTCTCTTATTTTACAAGGTTTACATGAAGAGGGAGAATGCCGGCAGCTGGAATTCTGGGCTGGAAAAGGAGCAAACTCTGGAAACCTATTCTGCACAACTCCAAAGCCCTGAAACTCAACAGAACGTCATTTCGGAAAATATGAAAAATATCTGGCGAAAGAAGTCCATGAGGGGGGCCACCGGCTGCCCACGAGGTGGGGGCGCGCCCCCTATCTCGTGGCCCAGCCGGAAGGCCCCCGATGCCCATCTTCTCCTATATGAGGTGTTTTGACCTGTAAAAAATAATAAGGAGGCTTTCGGGATCAGAGGCCGCCGTCTCGAGGCGGAACAGAGGCGGAAACCAATCTAGGGCTCTGGCAGAGCTGTTCTGCCGGGGATACTTCCCTCCGGGAGGGGGAAATCGTCCCGCCGTCATCACCAACAAATCTCCCATCTTGGGGAGGGCTATCTTCATCAACATCGTCACCAGCACCATCTCTTCTCAAACCCTAGTTCATCTCTTGTATCCAATCTTTGTACCCAAACCTCAGATTGGTACCTGTGGGTTGCTAGTAATGTTGATTACTCCTTGTAGTTGATGCTAGTTGGTTTATTTGGTGGAAGATCATATGTTCAGATCCATTATGCATATTAATACCCTCTGATCATGAACAATTTATTTCTTGTGAGTAGTTACTCTTGCTCTTGAGGACATGGGAGAAGTCTTGCTATTAGTAGTCATGTGAATTTGGTCTTCGTTCGATATTTTGATGAGATGTATGTTGTCTCTCCTCTAGTGGTGTCATGTGAACGTCGACTACATGACACTTCACCATTATTTGGGCCTAGAGGAAGGCATTGGGAATTAATAAGTAGATGATGGGTTGCTAGAGTGACAAAAGCTTAAACCCTAGTTTATGCGTTGCTTCGTAAGGGGCTGATTTGGATCCATATGTTTCAGGCTATGGTTAGGTTTACCTTAATACTTATTTTGTAGTTGCGGATGCTTGCATTAGAGGTTAAACATAAGTGGGAGGCTTGTCTAAGTAAGGGAAGCACCCAAGCACCGGTCCACCCACATACCAAATTATCAAAGTACCGAACGCGAATCAGATGATCGTGATGAAAACTAGTTTGATGATAATTCCCATGTGTCCTCGGGAGCACTTTCCTTTATATAAGAGTTTGTCCAGGCCTGTCCTTTGATACAAAAAGGATTGGGCCACCTTGCTGCACCTTATTTACTTTTACCGTTTGTCACTTGCTACCAATTACCTTATCACAAAACTATCTGTTACTTATAATTTCAGTGCTAGTAGAAAATACCTTACAGAAAAATGCCTATCATTTCCTTCTGCTCCTTGTTGGGTTCGACACTCTTACTTATCAAAAGGACTACGCTAGATCCCCTACACTTGTGGGTCATCAAGACTCTTTTCTGGCGCCACTGCCGGGGAGTGAAGCGCCTTTGGTAAGTGGAATTTGGTAAGGAAAAATTTATATAGTGTGCTGAAATTTATTGTCACTTGTTATTATGGCTCAAAATCCTTTGAGGGGTTTGTTCGGAGTATCTTCACCCCGGCCCGAAGAGCAAAGAGTTGCGCCTCAACCTACTACACCTATTGAAAATGTTTGCTTTGAGATTCCTTCGGGTATGATAGAGAAACTGCTTGAAAATCCCTTTACAGGAGATGGAACACTGCATCCCGACTTACACCTAATCTATGTGGATGAAGTTTGTGGATTGTTAAATCTTGCAAATATGCCCGAGGATGCTATCAAGAAGAAGGTCTTCCCTTTATCTTTGAAGGGAGATGCATTGACATGGTTTAGGCTATGCGATGATATGGGATCATGGAACTATAATCGTCTGAAGTTGGAATTTCATCAGAAGTTCTACCCTATGCACCAGGTTCATCGTGATCGTAACTATATTTATAATTTCTGGCCTCACGAAGGAGAAAGCATCGCTCAAGCTTGGGGGAGGCTTAAGTCAATGTTATATTCATGCCCCAATCATGAGCTCTAAAGATAAATGGTCATTCAAAATTTTTATGCTCGGCTTTCTCTTAATAATCGCTCCATGCTTGATACTTCTTGCTCTGGCTCTTATATGATGAAGACTATTGAATTCAAATGGGATTTATTGGAAAGAATTAAACACAACTCTGAAGATTGGGATCTCGACAAAGGTAATGAGTCAGGTATGACACCTAAGTTTGATTGTGTTAAAGCTTTTATGGATATCGATGTTTTTCGTGAGTATAGCACTAAATATGGACTTGACTCTGAGATAGTAGCTTCTTTCTGTGAATCTTTTGCTACTCATGTTGATCTTCCCAAGGAGAAGTGGTTTAAATACCATCCCCTATTGAAGTAAAAGTAGTTGAACCTATTAAAGTTGAAGAAAAGACTATTACTTATAATGTTGATCATGTTATTCCTACCGCTTATATTGAGAAACCACCTTTCCCTGTTAGGATAAAGGATCATGCTCAAGCTTCAACTGTAGTTCGTAAGAGCAATACTAGAACACCTACACCCTATGAGCAAATTAAAGTTGAACCTAGTGTTGCTATGGTTAAAGATCTCTTGGTAGAAGATTTAGATGGACATGTTATTTACCTCCAAGAAGAGTCTGCTAGAATAGCCAAACCCAATGCTAGGAATAAACATAAACCTGTTGTAGCCTTGCTTGTTATCTCTGTTAAGATAGGAGATAATTGCTATCATGGTTTATGCGACGTAGGTGCTAGTGCGAGTATTATCCCTTTGGATTTGTACAACGAAATTATGCATGATATTGCACCTGTTGAGTTAGAAGGGATTGATGTTACTATTAAGCTTGCTAATAGAGATACTATTTCACCAGTTGGGATTGTTAGAGATGTTGAAGTCTTGTGTGGGAAGGTTAAATACCCTGCTGATTTCCTTATTCTTAGTTCCCCACAAGATGAATTCTATTCCATTATATTTGGTAGACCATTCTTGAATACTGTTAATGCCTAGATAGACTGCGTGAAAGATATTGTTACTGTTGGGTTAGGGGACATGTCTCATGATTTTAACTTTGCTAAATTCCGTAAACAACCCCTTGAAAAGGGACGACCCAGTAAAGATGAAATTATTGGTCTTGCTTCTATTGCCGTGCCACCTAATGATCCTGTAGCACAATACTTGCTAGACCACGAAAATGATATGCATATGAATTAGAGAAGGGAAATAGATGAAATATTCCTTACATAGGGACCCGTATTGAAAAACAACTTGCCTGTTGAAATCCTAGGGGATCCTCCTCCACCCAAGGGTGATCTCGTGTTTGAACTTAAACCTTTGCCTGATAATTTTAAGTATGTTTATCTTGATGAAAAGAAGATATATCCTATTATTATTAGTGCTAACCTTTCAGAGCAGGAAGAAGAAAAATTATTGAAAACTCTGAAGAAGCATCGTGCTGCTATTGGATATACTCTGGATGATCTTAAGGGCATCAGTCCCACTATATGCCAACACAAGATAAAATTGGAAGAAAATGCTAAACCAGTTATTGATCATCAGCGACGGTTAAATCCTGAGATGAAAGACGTGGTAAGGAAGGAAATACTAAAGCTTCTAGAGGCAGGTATTATCTATCCAGTTGCTGATAGTCAGTGGGTAAGTCCTGTCCATTGTGTCCCAAAGAAAGGAGGTATGACTGTCGTTCCTAATGAGAAAGATGAATTGACCCCGCAAAGAATAGTTGCAGGTTATAGGATGGTATTTGATTTCCGTAAGTTAAATAAAGCTACTAAGAAAGATCATTACCCCTTGCCATTTATTGATCAAATGCAAGAAAGGTTATCCAAACATACTCATTTCTGCTTTCTAGAAGGTTATTCTGGTTTCTCTCAAATACCTGTGTCAAAAGGGGATCAGGAAAAGACCACTTTTACTTGTCCTTTCCGTACCTTTGCTTATAGACGTATGCCTTTTGGTTTATGTAATGCACCTGCTACCTTCCAAAGATGCATGATGGCTATATTCTCTGATTTTTGTGAAAAGATTGTTGAGGTTTTCATGGATGATTTCTCTGTTTACAGAACTTCTTTTGATGATTGCTTAAGCAACCTTGCTAGAGTTTTGCAGAGATGTGAAGACACTAATCTTTTCATGAATTGGTAGAAGTGCCACTTTATGGTTAATGATGGCATCGTCTTGGGACATAAAATTTCTGAAAGTGGTATTGAAGTTGACAAAGCTAAAGTTGATGCTATTGAAAAGATGCCATGCCCTAAGGACATCAAAGGTATACGAAGTTTCCTTGGTCATGTCGGGTTTTATAGGAGTGTCGGTGTACTAAGGTAGGGGTACCTCAGTACCCCAACTTGTGCACGGACAGTAGCAGCTTCCCGCGGCAGGGTCGACCACGTGCTCGCCGGAGACCTTCCTGCTCCATATAAAAACCATTCAAAAACAAAGTATACAAGACAGAAGATCGAGACCCCGGCAAGTGGGGCTTGCCGGGAAGGCCGTTCCAGGCTCAAGGATACTTCACTCACGCAAGGCCCTGGCAAGAGGAGCTTGCCAGGAAGACTAGAAGATTACATCATAGAAGACACGCCTCGGCGCTATATGCGCCCCGACAGGGCCCGGGGAGCGACAAGCTTCAGAGCCCGACAAGCTCCCGGGCCCGGCAAGATCAAGACCCCGGCAAGGTGCTTGCCGGGAAGAGTGTGCTGTGTGCCCACGCTCCAGCTCATCGAACTACGCGTCGCCCTGGGGCCTTTCCAGGGACGCGTGGCGGATGGCTGTGCAGCCTGGGGGACACGGTGGCACTCCACGATGGTGAAGCCATCGCCGTGGCAAACGGAGACGCAAGGGCGGGCGCTTTTGGGGTCGACGGCGATGGGCATTAAATGCCCTTGTCCCCCACTGTCAAAGTAGGTAGCGACCACTGTTCACGCACTATAGCTCCACTATTCTTGCACTGTTACAACTACCACCTCTTTTACATTTTTACCCCTTTCTCCTACGTTGACACCTGTCGGTGACCCCTTGCACTATAAAAGGAGGCCCATGCACAACGTGGAGGGGGTTCGGAACCCAGATCGCTCATACGCTCGGTGTAGCTAGTTCTTCAAGCTCCCGAGCTCTCCAACTCAATACAAACCAAGCAGGAGTAGGGTTTTACGCATTCATCGCGGCCCGAACCTGGGTAAAACTGCCCGCGTGTTCGCTACGATCTGCTCTTCGTGCTCCCTCCGCCCTCTTACCGCACAAGCAAGGGGCTCCGGTCCCATAGGTGTTCGTGGCGGACAGTTTCCCCCGACATCTTTGGCGCGCCAGGTAGGGGGCGTCGAGGTTGTGCGAACCTGATCCGGCGTTCACGCGGGCGCATTCTTCATCAACCTCTCCGAATTCGTCAGCTTCATCAACAACAGCACTATGGCCCCGAAGAAGAAGGCTTCGAAGGTCGGAGGCCCGTCTGCGTCTCATCCGCCGCCACCGGAACCAACGGTGGGCGGGGGAGACGTCGTCGGAAGGGTGGTCGCCGGCGAGGACACTCGCGGCGCCACCAAATCCAAAGACAAGACTGACGACCGAGCCTCGGTCTCCGTGGACGCGCCGCGTCCATCTCAGCATACGACAACCCTGCAGCGCCATACCACAGGAGGTGGTATCCGCTTGCTGGGACAAGGGCAAACCGGAGGCTCGCGGGACGCTCCGGACCGCCGTCCGGGCGCCAGCAAGGCGCGGTCGCCGGGACGGGACCCTGCTCCTTCTAATGCCATTAGGAGTACGAGCATATCCCGCTCCTCGCACCGCTCGCCCCCGTTCCCCTCCACTCTAGCAGAAGCGCTCGCAAGGGCGCAACTGCTCCTCGACTTCCCTCCGGCGGCAGACAAAGCCGAAGACTGGAGGGCTACCATCCAGAGCCTGATCGCCTTCGCCAACAACGACTCTCCACAGCAGCCGGCGACCTCGCGGCCGCGGCAAGCTGAGAAGACGAAGGCCGACGGCGATAAGACCGCCGGGGGTGCGACGACCGTGCACTCCCCGCCGCGGAAGCAGAAGACGCCGCCCCGCCGGAACAACGCCGACGACGGCTCCACGGCGTCGTCGGATCCGCGGGCTCGTCGGGACCAGCGCCAGGTCCTTGACGACCGGCGACAAGAAGACGCTCGAACAACGATCGAGCGCCGCCGAGAAGCTCGGCGACAATCAGACCAGAGAGCTGGGAACGCTGTCGACGTGCGCGCGCCCAGTGAACCAGGCGACTTGCCGTACGCGGCAGGCTGCCCTGCGTTCACCCGCGAGCTGCGGCGCGTCCAGTGGCCCAGCATGAAGAATTTCAAGCCCGACGTACGGGAGAAGTACGACGGCAAGACGCACCCCTCGGAATTCCTCAGCGTCTACACCATTGCGGTGCAGGCTGCCGGGGGGCGCGACGAGAAGATTTTGGCGAACTACTTCCCGCTCGTGCTTAAGCCGAACGTTCGTTCCTGGCTTATGCACGTGCCGGAAGGCTCCATTTCTTCTTGGGCGGACCTTTGCCACCAGTTTGTTGGCGCCTTCACAGGCGGCCACAAACCCCACGGCCAGGAGAGTGATCTCCACATTCTGGCCCAGAAGGAAGGGGAATCCCTGCGCAAGTACATCCAACGCTTCAGCCGTGTACAGCACAACATCCCCGACGTCCACCCTGCCGCGGTTATCAGCGCGTTCCACCAGAACGTGCGTAACCGCCGCATGCGTGAAGAAATGGCGATGACCAAGATTCGGGATGTCAGCGAGCTCTACGCTCTAGCTGATAAGTGCGCACGCGCAGAGGAGGGGAGGAGACTCCCCGGGGAGGACGCTGGCGCAGGAGGAAGCGACAGCGACGACACCGCCCCGACAAAGAAGAGCCGGCGGCGGAACAACAGAAGGAAAAACAAGAAGGAAGTGCTTGCCGTCGAGAAGTCTGGCAAGGAGGCCCCCGCCAAGCAAACGCAGGCTGGCGGCTCCGGCAAGGAGCCTGCCCCTGTAGTGGCGGCCGACAAGCAGGACGCCTCCGACAAGCAATACTGCAAGATCCACCGCACCAAGGGCCACGACCTCTCTAACTGCAAACGCGTCGAGTACCTCGTCGAGCAGCAAAAAGCTGAGTACGAGAGGCGTGACAAGGAGAAGGCCCAAGGTGGCGGGGGAGAGCCAAGCAAGAAGCGGCCATTCAATGGCCGGGGAGGACGCCGCGGCAAGGCCAAGCAGCGGCAAGGTGATCGACCTCCCCGGGGCCGCGACAAGGATGAAGAGGACGACGACGAAGACATGGAGGATGAAGATAACAGCGAGCAGGAGTTCCAGAAGGCCACGGAGGTCCTGTGCGTCGACGGCGGTGCCTCTCTGCACACCTCCCACCGCCAGCTCAAGCAGTGGGTGCGCGAGGTGAATGCAGCAGAGCCGCCCGTGGAGTCGCGCAGGCTCCTCAAATGGTCCAGCACGCCCATCATTTTTGATCTTGAGGATCACCCTGACCGCACCACTGCGGTCGGGTGCTTGCCGATGCTGGTCTCACCCACCATCCGCAACCTCAAGGTCACCAAAATGTTGGTTGACGGCGGGGCCGGGCTGAACTTGATCTCCTCTGCTGTGATCAAGAAACTCCAAATCCCAGATGGCGAACTCGAAGAGACCGGTTCTTTCCAAGGAATCAACCCGGGAAGGAGCAAGCCCAAGGGGAAGATCACTCTGCCGGTGACTTTTGGCGGGGAGCTCAATTTCAGAACTGAGCGCATCACATTCGACGTTGCTGATATTCCATTGCCATACAATGGAATACTCGGCCGTCCCGCCCTCGCCAAGTTCATGCCAGCTTCCCACTATGCCTACAACGTACTCAAGATGCCGGGGCCGATAAGCGTCATCACTGTCCATGGCGACAAGAAAGATGCGCTTGTCTGCGCCGACAAGATCTACCGGGATGCAGCAGCTGCGGTCGAGAAGGACACACTTGCCGCTGAAGCTCCCGAGGGGAAGAAGACGAAGACCAAGTCCGGCAAGTGCTCTGGGGCCCACTCCGGCAACCGCACCTCTTCGGAGTGTTGCGCTGCCGTCCAGGACGTCCCATCGAGCTCCACCGGCAAGTGTAAGAAGGGGATGGCCGCTCCTCCGGCAACCAAGAAGGTGTCCGCCAGGGAGGACGACACTGGTGGTACCTTCACCATCAGTGCCACGCTTGACAGCAAATAGGAAAGCGCGCTCGTTGCCTTCCTGTGGGCGAATGTCGATGTGTTTGCCTGGCAACCATCTGACATCCCCGGTGTTCCCAGGAAGGTAATTGAGCACAAGCTTGCTGTTTGTCCTCATGCGCGGCCCATCAAGCAGAAAGTGAGGAAGCAAGCCGTGGAGCGCCAAGAATTCATTGCTGAAGAAATCAAGAAGCTAGAGGCAGCAGGCCTAGTTAGAGGTGTGATCCATCCGACGTGGTTAGCAAACCCAGTCGTCGTGCGCAAGGCCAACGGGAAGTGGAGACTGTGTATAGACTTCACCGATGTGAATAAAGCATGTCCCAAGGATCCATTCCCTTTGCCGCGCATTGACCAAATTGTTGACTCCACTGCCGGATGTGATCTACTCTCTTTCCTTGATGCATATTCAGGATACCATCAGATCTTTATGGCCAAAGAGGATGAAGAGAAGACCGCATTTATCACTCCATGTGGCACTTATTGCTTCATACGCATGCCATTTGGACTGAAGAATGCGGGATCAACATTTGCAAGGGTAGTGCACACTGCTTTCGAGCCACAGATCCACAGAAATGTAGAAGCTTACATGGATGACATCGTGGTGAAGAGTAAGAGCAAGGAAACCCTGATCCAGGATTTGGAAGAAACATTTCAGAACCTGCGCAGAATACAGCTTAAGTTGAACCCCGAGAAGTGCGTCTTTGGAGTCCCCTCCGGCAAGCTTCTCGGGTTCTTTGTGTCACAGAGGGGGATTGAAGCCAACCCCGACAAGATTAAAGCCATTGAGCAGATCGAGGCCCCGAAGCGCGTCAAGGATGTCAGAAGACTTGCTGGTTGTGTGGCTGCCCTCAGTAGGTTCATTTCGAAGTCTGCAGAACGCGCCCTACCTTTCTTCAAAATCTTGAAGAAGGCAGGTCCCATGAAGTGGACTCCAGAAGCGGAGGCAGCGCTGCAAGATTTGAAACGGTACCTATCCTCCACTCCAATACTTGTCGCACCTAGACCACAGGAAAAGTTGTTGCTATATCTAGCAGCAACCAACCAGGTGGTTAGTGCTGCGTTAGTAGCGGAGAGGGAGGCCGACGAGGAGTCCGCACCATCGGCAAGCGAATCCGGCGACAAGCAGGGGGCTGCTCCGGCAAGCTCTGGCCCCGACAAGGACAATTCTGCGCAGGAACAGGAAGAGGTGCGGAAGAAGATGGTGCAGCGCCCAGTGTATTTTGTAAGTTCCCTTCTCCAGGGGGCTAGATCAAGATACTCTGGTGTACAAAAGTTGCTTTTCGGCCTCCTCATGGCCTCGAGGAAGCTGCGCCACTACTTCCAGGCACATGAGATAACAGTGGTCACTCGCTTTCCGCTGAAGAGAATATTGCACAACCCAGAAGCAACAGGCAGGATCGTTGAGTGGGCACTAGAGCTGTCGAGCTTTGGACTCAAGTTTGAGAGTACTTCAACTATACAAAGCCGAGCTTTGGCAGAATTCATAGCTGAGTGGACCCCAACGCCCGATGAGGAAGTCCAAGAAACAAGTGCACCCGTACAAGAGGCGACAAGTGAATGGGTAATGTATTTTGATGGTGCCTTCTCGCTGCAAGGCGCCGGTGCCGGCGTGGTACTCATCGCGCCCACCGGAGAGCACCTCAAGTACGTTATCCAGATGCACTTTCCCAGGGAGCAAGCGACAAACAACACTGCTGAATATGAAGGCTTGCTTGCCGGCCTCAGGATTGCGGCCGAACTTGGGATCAGGAAGCTGGTTGTGCGGGGAGATTCTCAGTTGGTGGTCCGGCAAGTCAACAAGAGCTACCAGAGCCCTTTGATGGAAGCTTATGTAGATGAAGTGAGAAAGCTTGAGGAGCACTTTGAAGGTCTGCAGATGGAGCACGTCCCGAGAGCTCAAAATGAAATAGCAGATGGCCTTTCAAAGTGTGCTTCGATGAAGTTACCTGTGGAACCAGGGACCTTCTTGCTCAAGCTGACTCAACCATCCGTTACACCATCGATTGGGCAGCCTAAGAAGAGAAAGTTGGTCTCCGGCGACTACTTGCCGGCGGATCTTCCTGAAACCGCCGCCAAGGTCCCCAAGATCAGCAATCAGAACGCTGAGGAACAGTCTGCTCCTGCAGATCCAAGGGTCTGTGCAGTTGAAGCAAGTGTTCCCGACAAGCCTCGCCCCGGCGAGCTTGTCGAGGGATCATCAGCTCCGGCAGAACCGGAGGTTCTTGCCGAAAAGCTGAGGTCCCCGCAGCGGCCCTCATGCCTTTAGTCCTTGCCGTTGAGCCTCGAGCTCCGGCATGGGCGCAGCAGATCGTCCGTTTTCTGCAAACTGGAGAACTTCCCGACGACCCAGAAGAAATAGAGAAGATAACCAGGCAGTCAAGTATGTACCAGTTCGTGGATAACGAGCTGTACAGAAGAAGACTCAATGGTGTCAGATTGAAGTGTATCTCCAGGGAAGATGGACAGAAGCTGTTGGCAGAAATACACGGAGGCATATGCGGCCACCACATTGGCGCAAGGGCGCTTGCCGGGAAAGCTTTCCGGCAAGGGTTCTTTTGGCAAGAAGCCCTCCAAGATGCAACTGCACTAGTAACCAAGTGTGAAGCGTGCCAGTTCCATGCAAAACAAATTCACCAGCCAGCTCAAGCTCTCCAAACAATTCCTTTGTCCTGGCCCTTCTCGGTCTGGGGGCTCGATATCCTCGGCCCCTTCCCCCGAGCTGTCGGGGGCTTTGAGTACTTGTACGTTGCAATCGACAAGTTCACAAAGTGGCCAGAAGTGGAACCAGTGAGAAAGGTGACAGCACAGTCAGCGGTCAGGTTCTTCAGGTCAATTGTTTGCCGTTTCGGAATCCCTAACAGGATCATCACCGACAACGGTACACAATTTACTAGCCGCACCTTCATGCAGTACGCCCAAGACCTTGGCGCCAAGGTCTGTTTCGCTTCTGTTGCTCACCCGAGGAGCAACGGTCAAGCGGAGAGGGCCAATGCTGAAGTGCTGCGCGGACTCAAGACAAGGACCTTTGACAGGCTGCACAAGTGCGGAAGAAATTGGATAGAGGAGCTACCGGCGGCTCTTTGGTCAATCAGAACGACACCGAATCGAGCCACCGGACAGACACCCTTTGCTCTAGTATATGGAGCAGAGGCAGTTCTCCCCACGGAACTCGTATACGGATCTCCTCGAGTGCTCGCTTATGATGAGCTCGAGCAAGAGCAACTGCGGCAAGATGATGCATTGCTCCTCGAGGAGGGACGTCTCCAGGCTGCTGTACGAGCTGCTCGATACCAGCAAGCCTTGCGCCGCTACCATAGCCGCAAGGTCAAGGCCAGGAGTCTCGAGGAAGGCGACCTTGTTCTTCGGCGTGTTCAGTCCGCCAAGAATTCCAACAAGTTGACGCCGAAGTGGGAAGGCCCTTATCGGGTGAGACAAGTCACGAGGCCCGGCGCTGTCCGCCTCGAGACCGAAGAAGGCTTACCGGTGAGCAACTCCTGGAACATAGAGCATCTTCGCAAGTTTCACCCATAAGGCGCGGTTGCCGCGATCCGCTCCGGCAACCACCTTTTGTACAAGCTTTGCCGCTGTTGCATGTAACCCTTTGTACAAAGCCGGGCGCAGACCCCGTGCATCAGTAAAGTTTCTGTGTTTTGCGCTTTTCGCCTTTTGCATGCTTTTCTTCGCTAATTGCATGTGTTATTTGGCATCTTGTGCAACACACCCATCCGGTAAGCATTAGCGCGCCGAAAGGCCATATACTTGTTTCCCTCTTCTTTTTCCTTGCCTCTTAAGCAGAAAGAATGTTCCTCGCGCACAAGTTTGCCGGGGGGGAAGGAGATGGAAGAGGAACCAAGTGCTGTTCAAAGAAGAGAAGCCTTACCAAGAAGCAAGCGATATATGAAAGCTAAGTTATTAAAATTTGGTCAGTTCAAATTTTTAAATTTAAGTTGTCTTCCTTGAACAATCACGCTTTGTATGGAAAACCTGTGCGCGGAGGAACCTACCCGTAGCTAACCGCACCCTTATCTTGTTTTCGAGTACGCTCAACGACTTAAGTGAGCTGCGACAAGTGTCGCGCCCTTGCTTCGTTTTCGAGTTCACTCAGCAAGCTAAGTGCGTTGCGACTAGTTGCGGCAAGGTTGCTTGCCGGTGAGACCTTGGCCAGCAGGCTGCTCAGAGTCCAGCACTCAGCGCTCGCGGCAAAGGCCCCTTGCCGGCAAGCTCCCCGTGAGCGTAGGGTGAAAAGCATACAAAGTAGATGACCAAGACAAGGAAGATAACATTGCGCTGATTGATCAAAATGAGATAAATATCTTACAAAGGATAACTTGTCGCAATGATTAATGAGTTCATAACACCCTATGCAGCAACAAAAAGAGATAAAGATAAAGGAGGCCTAATCTACGCGGTCGCCCTCAATCCTGGAGAGCTTGCTCACTTTGGCGATGATATGGGCGACCTGCTCCTTCAGCGCCTCCATGTTCGCGTCGGCCGGCAAGCTGCGGAGAACGTTGGTGAGGTTTATGCCGGGATTGCGGTATACAATCTTCGTCAGCACACGCTCCAAGGTTCCCGTGCAGAGCTGGCGCGACTCCTCGGCCAGTTGCGTGGGAATCTTCTTCCGAAGATTCGCAAGAGCCGGCGCGATCCCCCTGAAGAAGAGGCTGAGCTTGGCGCTGTGGGGGAGGTTTGGGTCCGGAGAGTAGATGAGGTGCTCCAACTTCAGCGCCAGCAGCTCCTGGTCAATGTTGGACGCAGAAGATACCAAGTCCTCGGACCACACCTCGACGGTACGGCGGAAGTTCTCGGCCGCAGTGTTGGCGCTCGCCACCAAGCTCTGCTCCTTGCGGAGCTCTTCCTTCAGCTTGGTTTCCCGGGCTTGGGCGGCGTCGAGCGAGTTCCTCAGCGTGGAAACCTTCAGCTCCAGGTCCTCGATGGAGTCCTTGGCGGCCTTCAGCTCGTCGCCCTTCTCAGAAAGACGCACCTGGAGTTCGGAGTTGGTGTGGGCGTCCTTCTCGCGCGCTATGTTGAGCGCGGCGACCCTCTCCACGCTCGCCTTCAACGACTCCTCCAGCTGCGCGACCTTGGCGGTCTCCGCGGCAGCCGCGGCGGCTTTCGCCTCCTTCAGCTCTCCGCCAAGGGCCTGCTCCCGAGCGGCAAGGTCTTCCTCATGGGAGTCGAGGTTGACCTTCCGCTGGGCGAGCTCTCCCTCTCGCCGGGACAGCTCCACCCCGGCGAGCCGCTGCTGCTCTTCGGCCTCGGCCTTCTCCAGCAGCCATTCTTGATATTCTCCGGCGAGTCTCTCGCGCTCCTCCGCCACCTCGCGGAGGGCAGCCTGGTTGGCGGCGCGGAGCTCCGCCGCGCGATTCTCCATCTCGACGGCGGCCTTGGCGGCAAGGGCCTCCCGAGAAACAAGCTTCGCCTGCCTGGCCCGGTAAAGGGCCAGGAGCTGGTGAAGCAGCTTCTCCTCCTCGGGCCCGTCGCTTCCGCCGGGCGCCTCGACGATCTTCAAGCCCGCGGAGGCGAGGACCTCTCCGTCAAAGGCCTCGCCCTCCGCGGGGGCTCGCGAAGAAGAACCCCACGACACCTGGATGAAGACGCCGTTGGGGGCTTCAAGGTAGTAGCCGGCCTGCTCCTTTCCGACGGAGGGGTCGGCGGCCGGTGCAGCACTTGATGCTCCTGCCGCCTCCGGGCCGGCAGTGCGGTCGCCGTCCCCCTCCTCGGCCGCTGCGTCCGCAGCCGGAGCGGCCTCTTGCGCAGCCGGCTCGGCGGCTCCCGCCGTCTCCACGGCGACAGGGGCGTCGCCGCCGCCGCCCTGCGCGCCCTCCTCCTCGATGACGATGACTTCTGTCTCCATCTGCTCGGGGGGAGGAGGATCTAGAAGAACAAGAAAAAGAAAGCAAAAGAGTTCAAGCAAATATCCAAAAAGAGACGACTCCAGGAAGACGAAGTTACAAAACTTACCTTGGCGGACGTCGTCAGCGGCGGGCTCCCTCGCCGGGGAGCTCTGCCTTGGCGGAGTGTCCGCCCTCGCCGGGCTGCTCGCCCTTGGCGGGGTACTCGCCCTTGGCGGAGTACCCGCCCTTGGTGGAGCGCTCTCCCTTGCCGGGGAGTTCGGCCTTGGCGGGGACGGCGGGGCCCGCGGCTCCTCGGGAGCAACCTCCGGACGCTCCTGAGCTTGCGGCTCCACCTCTGCACAAGACAATCAAAGCAAGACACAAGCATCAGGATATTGGCACAAGGCAGAATACTCAAGCACACCCGACAAAGAAAAGTACGGAATCCAGACTTACGCTGGGGGCTGCGCTGGGGGCTGCTCCTCGGAGCAGCGCTCGGGTCCGGCAGGCTTGGCTCCGGCACGTCCCCAGTCGCCGCGGCGGGCGAGTCGTCCGCGACTTCGACCACGGGCACCTTGGCCTTCTTCGTCGCCCGCTGAGCCAAGGTCCTGGAATCAAAACAAGGAACGAGATCAGCACCAACAAGAATCAAGGCAATATTATAGAAGATGCAAGGCCTCGAATACTTACTCCTGTTCCTCCTCGTCGTCGTCTTCGCTCAGGGCGGAGAAGTCAAACTCCACCTGAGGCGCGTCCGCGCGGGGAGCAGGAGGCGAAGACTCCCTTGGGCGCTTGGCGGTCCCCGGGGCTGGGGGCTGCGAAGACCCAGCCCCTGTGGTAGCCGGGGCCCGGGGAGCGGGCGGAGCCGTCGCTCCGCTCTGTGAAGACCCCCTTCCGCTCGGCGCTGGCTTGCGGGGCGCCTCTGCTGTGGCCTGCTTGCGGGGCGCCTCTGCAGTGGCCTGCGCGCGGGCCGCCTCTGCCGTGGCCTGCGCGCGGGCCGCCTCCGCCGTGGCTGGTGCGCCGGGCGCCCCCGTCGCAGCTTGACTCCCCCGGGAAGCTCGCGCTGCCCGGCGAGTTGGTTGTTGCCGGGGCGCCTGTGCCCTTGTCCCTGTCGTCGCCTTGCGGAGACGTTTCATCGGAGACCGCCTGGGGCTTGCCCGGGGCGGGGAGGTCTCCGACGACGAGGAGATGTCGTCGGCGTAGAGCCCCAGAGACCCGTCGGAGTCCTCGGCGGCCTCGGCGTCGTCCTCCTCCTCCTCCACCCCGGCAGGCTTGCTGGGCCCGGCGCCCTGCGCTGCGGCCTCTTTCTCCCCGGCGCCTCCGCTCCCTCCGGCGCCTCTGCTCCCTGCGGCGCCCCTGTTCCCTCCGGCGGCGTTGCCTCTCGCCGCGGCCTCCGTCAGGATCCCAGGGATCCCGGAGTGCCTCAAGGATGGGACCCCGGCGAGCTCGTCGGGAGGCAGCTTCAGTAGCCTGCGGATCTCCGCCTCCTCTGCTTGGCAGGATGCTTCCGCAGCCTCTGCCTCCTCAGGCGTGTGGCCGAACTCTCCTGCCGCTGCGGCTGCAGCGGCCTCTTCAACCCGAGAAGCTATGTACGCTATCTCCTGGTCGGTGGTGTCCCGTGTCAGCTCCCGGGTCTCGTTCTTGTTCTTCGCCACCTCCACAAGGTTGTCGAAGAAGCTGAGGATGTCTGATGGCTTGGGCGGAATCCATGTGCGGTCCACGCCGTGCGAATCACACGCGGGCATCATGGCGCGAAGAGGATCACAGGCTGTGCTGTTGCAAAGGGGCACCACTCCCTGGGGCCCCTTGAACCATTCCGGGTGGGCCGGGTCGTGCTTAAACAATTCCCGGACCATCCCCTTCAGCTCCAGCGACGTGAAGTTAAAGTTGAGCCCGGGGCGCAGCCTCATGATATCCGCCGAGTTGCCGTACTCCCAGGCCGGCCTTTTCCTGTCTTGGAGAGGGGCGATGCGGCGGCGGAGGAAGTCTGTGCCTACTTCTGCGACAGACAACCTTGCTACCCGGAGGCGGAGAATCCTAATGAGGGCGATGTCGAGCTTTTTGTCGTCCGAATCCAGCTCGCTCCAGTCCCTGCCGCGCACGATGGGCGTTGTGCGCGGCGTGGTGAAGGGCTGCGGCTGGTCCTCGACAATCCAACACCAGTCAGCACGCCACTCCTCCCACTTGCCGCGGAGCTCTCCCGGCAAGTAGGACTCCTTCTTGTTCAGACGAAAAACCCAAGATATTCCTCCGGAGAGGGGGGCGCCGGCCTCTGCTCTAGGGGTGAAGAAGTGCCTAAACAGCGCTACGTTTGGGTATATTCCTATATAGTTTTCGCACATGTGTGCGAAAACCGCCATCGTGAGGATGGCGTTGGGGGTGAAGTCAAGAAGGTGGAGGCCGTAGGTGTGCATTATGTCACAGAAGAATTCGGAAAAAGGAGGGCAAAGACCGCAGTGGAAGAAGGCTGCGAAGAAATAGTACCCGCCGGGGTAGTTGTCCTTGGCGGCGGCCGGATAAGCTCGGGTGCGGGGGTGCGCCTTGGTCCCCTTGGACCAGAACAAGTAATACTTGTTCCAGAGCTCCCGCGCGCCGAGCTTCGGCGGGAAGACGAGGTTCCGCTTCCGATACAAGGTGAGCCTCGCCGCTTGCTCCGATTTCTCCTTCTTGGTCTTCTCCGCCTTCGCCTTCTCGGTCTTCGGGGCCATGGCGGAGGCGGCGGAGAGAGGGGGACGAAGAGCCCGGCGGCGCCGGAGATGCGAAAGACGACGGCGGAGCTGTGGAGGCGGAGCGCAAAGGGGATCTCTGGAGATGGAAGAGGATGCAACGAAAGCGTAGGAGGGGAACCGCTCCTGCTTCCTCTGCTTTTATGGGGGAGTGGGGGGGCGTTTCGCTCTTTCCATTAAAAGAACGTGGCCACGTCCCATCCCACGACGCCGCAATCGACGCGTGCCGTTACGGGGGGACGCGGCGGATGCGGGAGTGGATTCGGCGCGCTGTGGGCCGCGTGTGTCCGTGCACTGTTTTGGGCCTGGCCCAACAGCGCTCGGCACCGTGTGTGGCCCAGGCCCGGGGGCTCCTGTCGGTGTACTAAGGTAGGGGTACCTCAGTACCCCAACTTGTGCACGGACAGTAGCAGCTTCCCGCGGCAGGGTCGACCACGTGCTCGCCGGAGACCTTCCTGCTCCATATAAAAACCATTCAAAAACAAAGTATACAAGACAGAAGATCGAGACCCCGGCAAGTGGGGCTTGCCGGGAAGGCCGTTCCAGGCTCAAGGATACTTCACTCACGCAAGGCCCTGGCAAGAGGAGCTTGCCAGGAAGACTAGAAGATTACATCATAGAAGACACGCCTCGGCGCTATATGCGCCCTGGCAGGGCCCGGGGAGCGACAAGCTTCAGAGCCCGACAAGCTCCCGGGCCCGACAAGATCAAGACCCCGGCAAGGTGCTTGCCGGGAAGAGTGTGCTGTGTGCCCACGCTCCAGCTCATCGAACCACGCGTCGCCCTGGGGCCTTTCCAGGGACGCGTGGCGGATGGCTGTGCAGCCTGGGGGACACGGTGGCACTCCACGATGGTGAAGCCATCGCCGTGGCAAACGGAGACGCAAGGGCGGGCGCTTTTGGGGTCGACGGCGACGGGCATTAAATGCCCTTGTCCCCCACTGTCAAAGTAGGTAGCGACCACTGTTCACGCACTGTAGCTCCACTATTCTCGCACTGTTACAACTACCACCTCTTTTACATTTTTACCCCTTTCTCCTACGTTGACACCTGTCGGTGACCCCTTGCACTATAAAAGGAGGCCCATGCACAACGTGGAGGGGGTTCGGAACCCAGATCGCTCATACGCTCGGTGTAGCTAGTTCTTCAAGCTCCCGAGCTCTCCAACTCAATACAAACCAAGCAGGAGTAGGGTTTTACGCGTTCATCGCGGCCCGAACCTTGGTAAAACTGCCCGCGTGTTCGCTACGATCTGCTCTTCGTGCTCCCTCCGCCCTCTTACCGCACAAGCAAGGGGCTCCGGTCCCATAGGTGTTCGTGGCGGACAGTTTCCCCCGACAAGGAGGTTCATAAAGGACTTCTCCAAAATCTCTAGGCCTCTGACTAATCTCTTACAAAAAGATATTCCTTTTGTCTTTGATGATGATTGTCTAGAAGCATTTGAAATACTTAAGAAAGCATTGATCTCTGCACCTATTGTCTAGCCTCCAGACTGGAATTTACCCTTTGAGATTATGTACGATGCTAGTGATTATGCTGTAAGAGCTGTTTTAGGGCAAAGAGTTGATAAGAAATTGAATGTTATCCAATATGCTAGTAAAACTCTAGATAGTGCCCAAAGAAATTATGCTACCACTGAGAAAGAATTTTTAGCAGTTGTGTTTGCTTGTGATAAGTTTAGACCCTATATTGTTGATTCTAAAGTAACTATTCACACTGATCATGCTGCTATCAAATACCTTATGGAAAAGAAAGATGCTAAGCCTAGACTTATTAGATGGGTTCTCTTGCTGCAAGAATTTGACTTGCATATTATTGATAGAAAGGGAGCTGAGAACCCCGTAGCAGATAACTTGTCTAGGTTAGAGAATATACTTGATGACCCACAACCTATTGATGATAGCTTTCCCGATGAACAACTAGATGTCATAAATACTTCTCGTCCTGCTCCATGGTATGATGATTATTCTAATTATATTGTTGCTAAGTTTATACCTCCTAGTTTCACATACCAGCAAAAGAAAAAGTTCTTCTATGATTTGAGACATTACTTCTGGGATGACCCACTTCTTTATAAAGAAGGAGTAGATGGTATCATTAGACATTGTGTACCTGAGCATGAATAGGAACAGATCCTACGCAAGTGCCACTCCGAAGCTTATGGAGGACACCATGCGGGAGATAGAACTGCACATAAGGTATTGCAATCCGGTTTTTATTGGCCTACTCTCTTCAAGGATGCCCGTATGTTTGTCTTATCTTGTGATGAATGTCAAAGAATTGGTAATATTAGTAGACGTCAAGAAATTCCTATGAATTATGCACTTGTTCTTGAACCATTTGATGTTTGGGGCTTTGATTATATGGGACCATTTCCTGCCTCTAATGGGTACACACATATTTTAGTTGCCGTTGATTACGTTACTAAGTGGGTAGAAGCTATTCCAACTAGTAGTGCTGATCACAACACCTCTATTAAGATGCTCAAAGAGGTTATTTTTCTAAGGTTTGGAGTCCCTAGATATCTAATGACCGATGGTGGTTCACACTTTATTCATGGTGCTTTCCGTAAGATGCTTGCGAAGTATGATGTCAACCATAGAATTGCATCACCCTATCACCCACAGACTAGTGGTCAAGTAGAGCTAAGTAATAGGGAGTTGAAATTAATCTTGCAAAAGAAAGTTAATAGGTCTAGGAAGAATTGGTCCAAGAAACTTGATGATGCATTATGGGCCTATAGAACTGCATACAAAAATCCTATGGGTATGTCTCCATATAAGATGGTATATGGAAAAGCTTGTCACTTACCTCTTGGGATAGAACATAAGGCATATTGGGCTATTAAAGAGCTCAATTATGATTTCAAACTTGCCGGTGAAAAGAGGTTATTTGACATCAGCTGTCTCGATGAATGGAGAACCCAGGCCTATGAGAATGCCAAGCTGTTTAAAGAAAAGGTTAAAAGATGGCATGACAAAAGGATACAAAAGCGTGAGTTTAACGCAGGTGATTATGTCTTGCTATACAACTCTCGTTTAAGATTTTTTGCAGGAAAACTTCTCTCCAAGTGGGAAGGACCTTACGTTATCGAGGAGGTCTATCGTTCCGGTGCCATAAAAATCAACAACTTCGAGGGCACAAATCCGAAGGTGGTGAACGGTCAAAGAATCAAACATTATATCTCAGGTCATCCTATAAATGTTGAAACCAATGTTATTGAAACCGTAACCCCGGAGGAATACATAAGGGACACTTTCTAGAACGATTCAGCCTCCAAAAAGGAAGAGGTATGTGATACGGTAAGTAAACCGACTCCAAAACAGTTCTAAAGGCAATTTTTCTCCGTTTTGGAATATTTAGAAAAATAGAAAAATAAGAAGCAGTCCGGAGGAGACACGAGGCTTCCACGAGGGTGGAGGGCGCGCCCCTTGCCTCGTGGGCACCCCATGTGTCCCCCAGACTCTGTTTTCTCATGGGTTACTCCTTTTGTTTTGGTAAAAAATCATTATATATACCCCCGAAGGTTTTAACCACTGTATCACGCAAAAATCCTCTGTTTTCATTTCGAGCTGCTGTTTTTGACATATCTAGATCATCATGGCGTCCTCCAACACCCCCAAGGACAAGTTCTTTGAGAAGGTCATCAACCCCTAACTTGCGGAGGTGCTGCACCACCCCAAAACCATGGAGTTGCATGAGGGGGTGCTGCACATCCGTGATGTTGAGGGGCCGAGGAGGATCGGAAGCGTGGAGACAAGACTCCAAGCAATGGAGCAACAAGTCTTCAAGTGCCAAGGTATGGTCGAACGAGGACTCAACGCCAACCACATGATGATCTCAGAGCTCGCCAACAACCTCAAGCTAGACTCAAGGATCTTTGGGGAAGCTATCTCCAATCTTCAAGAGAAGATCGAACACCTCCAAGCCCAGATCTATGACCTGCAAAACCAAAATTGTGAGTATGAATATAGATTCAAGAAGATAAGTTTGGCTGCAGATTTGACTATCCCGGAGACTCTATCATCCTTCTACGATGGTGAACCCATGCCTTGGAAGGTGGATAACAAGCCTACATCATCAACCACTCCATCATCACCACCCCGAAGAAGGAGACATAATCATATGGGTATGGGCACTCCCCTTGGCAACTGCCAAGCTTGGGGGAGTGACCCGGCATCGTATCACCATCACTCCTATCTTTACCATTTTACTTAGCTCGATACTTTTGGTAGTATCTTGATCTAGTAGAATAAAGTTAGCATGATCTAGTTGTAAGCTTTTGCTTTGTGAGCTTTACCCTTTGTAATCGAGTCCATGAGATATAATACAGATTAGTGTTGAGTCAAGGGCTTGATTTCCCCACTTGGGTCATGATAAAAGAAAGAAAACATAAAGAGTATCAAAGAGATCATATCGATCTTATGGGAAGTAATGACTTCACATACAAGAGTATGATAAATAAAAGTTGTTGGGAGGCGACAAACATAGTTTTGGTCATTGTTGCAATTAATAGGAAGTAATAAAAGAAGAGAGGCTTCACATACAAATATACTATCTTGGACATCTTTTATGATTATGAGCACTCATTAAAGTATGACATGCTGAAGAGTTGATGTTGGACAAGGAAGTCAACATAGTGGGTTATGTCTTCTGATATCCGAAATAAAGTATATTGTCATGGATCATCCAACATGTTGAGCTTGCCTTTCCCCCTCATGCTAGCCAAAGCCCCTCACACTAAGTAGAGATACTACTTGTGCTTGCATGTATCCTTAAACCCAGTTTTGCCATGAGAGTCCACCATACCTACGTATGGATTGAGAAAGATCCTTCCAAGCAAGTTGTCCTGTTGCAAACTCGCTAAAATATGTATGATTTATTAGTGTGGGAGAAATTAGCTTAATACGATCTTGTGATATGGAAGTAATAAAAGCGACAGACTACACAATAAAGGTCCTTATCACAAGTGGCAATATAAAGCGGAGTTCTTCTATGCTAAGACTTTGTGCATCCAACGATAAAAACACATGACAACCTCTGCTTCCCTCTGCGAAGGGCCTATCTATTATTCCTGTCTTATAAGTGTCAAGGTGAAATCCACCTTTCCTTTTTACATTTTATCCTTTGGCAAGCACATTGTGTTGGAAAGATCCCGACGTATATGCCCACTTGGATGTAAGTTTTCATGATCTATTACTGTTGACATTACCCTTGAGGTAAAAGGTTGGGAGGCAACACCATAAGCCCCTATGTTTCTCTGTGTCCGATTAAAACTCCATGAACATAAGTATTGCGTGAGTGTGTGCAATTGTGAAAGACTATATGATAGTTGAGTATGTAGGCTTGCTGAAAAGCTCTTATAATGATTGTTTCCGATATTATGATAAATTGCAATTGCTTCAATGATTGAGATAAAAGTTTGTTAGTTTCCAATGAAGTTTATTATTCATACTTGATATTGTGGATGATTTATTTCTTTAGCATAAGAATCATATGACTATATTTACTTAAGTTGCTGTTATGAGAATGATCATGATGCCCTCATGTCCGTATTTTGTTTTTATCGACACCTCTATCTCTAAACATGTGGACTTATTTTTCGATATCGGCTTTCACTTGAGGATAAGCGAGGTCTAAGCTTGGGGGAGTTTATACGTCCATTTTGCATTATGCTTATATGTTGATATTTATTGCATTATGAGCTGTTCTTACATGTTTTGTCACAATACTTATGCCTTTTCTCTCTTATTTTACAAGGTTTACATGAAGAGGGAGAATGCCGGTAGCTGGAATTCTGGGCTGGAAAAGGAGCAAACTCTGGATACCTATTCTGCACAACTCCAAAAGCCCTGAAACTCAACAGAACGTCGTTTCAGAAAATATAACAAATATCTGGCGAAAGAAGTCCACGAGGGGGGCCACCGGCTGCCCACGAGGGTGGGGGGCGCGCCCCCCTTCCCAGGGTGTGCCCCCTGTCTCATGGGTCAGTCAGAAGGCCCCCGATGCCCATCTTCTCCTATATGAGGTGTTTTGACCTGGAAAAAATAATAAGGATGCTTTCGGGACCAGACGCCGCCGTCTCGAGGCGGAACCGAGGCGAAAACCAATCTAGGGCTCCGACAGAGCTGTTCTGCCGGGGATACTTCCCTCTGGGAGGGGGAAATCGTCACCGCCGTCATCACCAACAACTCTCCCTTCTTGGGGAGGGCTATCTTCATCAACATCTTCACCAGAACCATCTCCTCTCAAACCCTAGTTCATCTCTTGTATCCAATCTTTGTACCCAAACCTCAGATTGGTACCTGTGGGTTGCTAGTAGTGTTGATTACTCCTTGTAGTTGATGCTAGTTGGTTTATTTGGTGGAAGATCATATGTTCAGATCTATTATGCATATTAATACCCCTCTGATCATGAACAATATTATGTCTTGTGAGTAGTTACTCTTGCTCCTGAGGACATGGGAGAAGTCTTGCTATTAGTAGTCATGTGAATTTGGTCTTCGTTCGATATTTTGATGAGATGTATGTTGTCTCTCCTCTAGTGGTGTCATGTGAACGTTGACTACATGACACTTCACCATTATTTGGGCCTAGAGGAAGGCATTGGGAAGTAATAAGTAGATGATGGGTTGCTAGATTGACAGAAGCTTAGACCCTAGTTTATGCGTTGCTTCGTAAGGGGCTGATTTGGATCCATATGTTTCAGGCTATGGTTAGGTTTACCTTAATACTTATTTTGAAGTTGCGGATGATTGCATTAGAGGTTAATCATAAGTGGGAGGCTTGCCCAAGTAAGGGAAGCACCCAAGCACCGGTCCACCCACATACGAAATTATCAAAGTACCGAATGCGAATCAGATGATCGTGATGAAAACTAGCTTGATGATAATTCCCATGTGTCCTCGGGAGCACTTTCCTTTATATAAGAGCTTGTCCAGGCCTGTCCTTTGATACAAAAATGATTGGGCCACCTTGCTGCACCTTATTTACTTTTACCGTTTGTCACTTGCTACCAATTATCTTATCACAAAACTATCTGTTACTTATAATTTCAGTGCTTGCAGAAAATACCTTACTGAAAACTGCCTATCATTTCCTTCTGCTCCTCGTTGGGTTCGACACTCTTACTTATCGAAAGGACTACGATAGATCCCCTACACTTGTGGGTCATCAGAGCTCTTTAGATAAAGAAGCAATAAAGTTAGTATAGCGAGTGTGGAAAAGTGGTGGTAGGAGTTGCGAAATTGTCCCTAAGCAATTGACTACGTTACTAGACCGATAGCAAGTTTTATGTGGGAGAGGCCACTGCTAGCATGTCATCCCTGACTTGGAATTCTATGCACTTCTGATTGGAACTATTAGCAAGCATCCGCAACTACTAACGTTCATTAAGGGAAAACCCAACCATAGCATTAAGATATATTGGCCCCCCTTCAATCCCGTATGCATCAATTTCTATGCCAGGTTGAAGCTTCTGTCATTCTTTCCCTCCAATACATAGTCCTATCAACATACAACTAACCCTATGGTGTGATCCACGCACGCGCTCATATGATGGCCACCAAAGGACAGCAACATAACCACAAGAAAATTGAACCAATCATAGCAATTCACCAATTACCAATAAGACAACGAAAATCTACTAAGACATCATAAGATGGCAACACATCACTGGATAATAATATGAAGCATAAAGCACCATGTTCAAGTAGAGGGTACAACGGGTTGTGGGAGAGTGGACCGCTGTAGATAGATGGGGAAAGGTGATGAAGATGTTGGTGAAGATGACGGAGGTGTTGGCCTAGATCGCCGTCGCACGATGATGGCCTCGGTGGGACTCCGGCGCCACTGGAAGCGAGGGTGAGAGAGCTCCTCTCATTCTCCTTCTTCCTTGGCCTTCTCCCTAGGTGGGAGAAGGGTTCTCCTTCTGGTCCTTGGTCTCCACGGCATGGGAGGGGTGAGAGCCTCTCCGATATTGGATCTGTCTCTCCGTCTCTCTCTGTTTCTGCGTTCCTGATTCTGGCCTTTCATCGTTTCTTATGTTCCCGGAGATCCATAACTCCGATTGGGCTGAAATTTTAACACGATTTGTATCAGGATATTGGCTTTCTTGTAGCGAAAGAAGGGCACCAACCGCCTTACGGGGTGGCCATGAGGGCCAGGGGCGCGCCCCCTGCCTCGTGGCCCCCTCGAGCATCTTCTCGCGTTGATTCTTCTTCCCAAAAGTCACATATATCCCAAAAAAAATCTCCGTAAGTTTTTATCCCGTTTGGACTCCGTTTGATATGGATTTTTTGCGAAACAAAAAACATGCAACAGACAGGAATTGGCACGGGGCACTGGATCAATATGTTAGTCCCAAAAATAGTATAAAAAGTTGCCAAAAGTATATGAAAGTTGCATAATATTGGCATGGAACAATAAAAAATTATAGATACGACGGAGACGTATCACCTCTCGCCGGTACCTCCAACTAGGGAAGGCTATGTGCTCACACTGACCTAGCCCAATAGGCAGCCATAACCTGATGTGCCCTTAGTTGGATGGTACCATTTTCCCCGTGTGGGACGTTATTTTGTTTTGGCCACGACGGTGGTGGGCCAAGAAGGTGGCGGATGTCACGCGGTGACATTGGGGCCACCTAGGACTTAGCCCAAAGGGGAGTTTGTCGGAGTGGCCGGGAGAGTGTAATGCAATAGATTGGTTTTGTCGGAATGTCATTGGTCCATCCGAATGGGAGCACGAGGCCATGAATTCCGTGCTGTGGGTACAGTGTACTAACCTTTGTAGAGTGTATATAATCTATCGATAGCCGCGTCCTCGGTTATGGGCACAATTAGTAGTAGGTCACACCGTGGGTCAACATAAATAACTAATATTCACACTAAAACTTTGATATGGCACATGATAAAGATTGTGGTCTCGTAATAGCCACTACAATGGTTTCACAAGTGATCTAGAGGTGGTCACGATGGTGAGTAAATCATACGGGTTCGGAGGTAACCCGAGATGGTAAGTTGGTCCGAAGGGCTGAGGTCGTTGCACCACATGCACTTCATTTATGCTTCATCATTTCCATGCATTTAAACTGGATTAAATGACTTGTTGTTATTTTTCATATTTTCTTTGCTTGCTGTGAGCTTGCGAGTACATTCAAAGTACTCACCACTAAGCCATGGTAGCTTGCTACTGCTCCGGAACACATGAATTGACCGGCAGGTGTCCTTCTTTGCTCCTGTGTCTGTCCCTTTGGGGAAATGTCACACGGTGTTTACCGGAGTCCAGATAGCTTGCTACAGCCCAATTACACTCGCTACTGACCGACACGTGCATTGCTGTGTCATGTATGCATGTCTATGTAAGTTTGTGCCACCTTGGTTTACGACTAGTCATGTCTGCCCGGGTTCTCTATCATATGGATGCTAGCGACACAATCATATAAGTGAGCCAAAAGGCGCAAACAGTCCCGGCCAAGGTAAGGCTGCAGTTGTGGAAATACCATGCATGAGGCCGCAAAGCGATATGATGTGTTACATGCTAGATCGGTGCGACTTAGGATCGGGGTCCCGACACGGGCGAAGGGGAGTACGAGGATGTGGCTTGCCTGGTTCGGGTAAGGGGTGGGGATGACATCAGCGTTAACGATTTAGAAGACGATGGGGTGGCTATGCGTGCGCTGAGGCGCAACCAGCCGTGGGAGGCGGGAGCAGGTGGCCCCGCCCGCGCTAGTTTTGTTTTGGCGGCTGGAGGAAGACGAGACTGAAGAAACACGACAGACTACAAAAGCAGTAGGAGTGCTTAACAACCTTAACTGAAAGCAGTAGGAGCACTTAACAACTATAGCTGGAAGCAGTATGAGTACTTATACAGGTTGAACGTTAGAAAGCACACATCAAACAATGCTACTTTGCCTATAGTTAAGCAAGGGTGAGGCCACGAAGCCCCAGGCACCACCCTACGCATCCACAACTTTCTGAAAGTGGCTTCATCTCGCAACATGGTTAATAAACATGATATTCACTTCAGAGCCATGGAAAAGCATGAACATAACCTTCTGTCCTATTCTCCAAGATCGATGGGCCTTCATAATTTGAGACCACCCATGAATAAGTATCTTTTCACCTATAAGGGGAATGGAGTAGGTCGACATAAACATCATGTTGTGACCAAGCGAAGTCTAACTCGACCATGGCTAGGCATTTGTATAGGGACAATAAAGCTGATTAGTTTCTATTTCAAGCAGATCAAAGTTGTAAAACTGTGTATAAGCAAGAGTTTATGAAGAACATATATAACAGAAAATAGCTCGTACCATCAGTTTCTTGACACACTTGGACCTGTTCAACATGTGCACCAGTGGCACGCATATTCCACATGGCCTTCCACCATTGAAACATCCCACAAGGTCCTTAAGACAATCAATAAAGTGTAGGACATGGTGGATGTCGTCCCAGTCAACTTCAGTGCCATCAATAATAATCGAGTTCTTATAAAATAACAAACGAGTAGTGTCCTCCACTTTGTAATAACCTACGCGTGCCACCAATTATAAAAATAGTAGTTAGAGGTAGCATCTTTGTGAGAGAAGGGAATCAGAAATTGTTACGACTTCTAAATTCAAATTGTGATTAGTTAGCCATAATAGGTGGATTAAAAAGTTATTGAGGCAAGATGCAAGAACCAGATACAAAACTAACATGGATGAACTACTGGAACAACGCCGGGGTGGAAGGTCACATGGAACATGAGACTAGGTTCTGCTATTTCCATCAACATTCATGTGCGAACTTTCAGTCAGTAACACTTGACAAAGTTTATCCAAGACCGGCCATAAAAAAGGAACGATCTTCTTGGTTAATTAACCCAACTGTGAACTTACATCCATGGCGTGACTCCAATGTGACCATTAAACATGTGTATTTAGTTATGTCAAGACTAACCTTCTTGAGTACACGTGTTCTGGCCGAGCAAGGGATGCACTCTAGGAAAAATAATATGAGAACACAATTTATTCGCTATCCAAATCTAGAAAGAATTTCCTCTTTCACGACAGTGTTGACCATGGTACTAGTACCTTTTATCCAAATATAGTAATCCTAATTTCCATATTAGTCGAGAGCATGTTCAAAAACCCCAACTGTCCCGGATAGAAAAGAGGATTCTAGGAACATGCCGTGAGCTTTTTAAAATCCTCTGTTAGGATGAGAAGGAACAAGTTTAGTGTCTCGCCAAGGGCGCAGAACTCTGGAGGGTCTTCGCACTTTGGGCACTGCAAATGAAACACAGTAGATTCATTAGGGAAAAAATGCATCAACGGTGGCGGTTGCCATCCTAGGATTATCGGCGACCAAGGGACTAGGATTTATTAGGGATGGACGAAGAACTCGTACATGGTTCTCCATGAGAAAAACCTAAGCAATCGCCCGTGGTTTTCTTTGAACAAGAAAACGAGGGAGAAGGGGATACATGCCGAGTGAAATATTGCTGATGTATCCATCCAACTTACTGCTACTGCTTAAAAGGTGGGCTTTTGTGATTTGAAGGATCATTGGGCATTACCGCGTTGCTACGACCGGGGTGAGTCTATGGTGCAGTTATGCACTCTAATTTGGAGCATGTCACATGGACCCTGTTGCTGGATGGCCCACATATCAACAAAAGAAAGTAGAAAGGCAGGAGTAACTAGTTACAAATAAATATATTTTTGATAGATAGATACTCCCTGTGTAAAGAAATATAAAAACATTTATATCACAACTTTGTACTGTATGTAAGAAAAATCAAGGGGAATAAATAAACATAATATGGGGTTCAGATGAGAATAAAATACTCAGATAGGCTGACGGGTCTGGACTTTGGGCTACAGGCCAGTGGGACTGCATTTTTGGTGGCCCGTGTGTTCTTTTTTTGAGGTTCGGGGGGCCATCTGTTCTAACTCAGCGCATTCCATCTGGTAAATATTGCATGCGATTGGTACAGAGCTGGTTTTAGATGTTGTTGCAAGCCGAATACAAAAAATTAAATAAAGCATGACAATTATTAGAATGAAATCGAACGACAGTTCCTAACCAACAATTAGAGTTGCAATTCTTTTACAATGTCCTACGTGATAAATAGTATTGTAGTACTACTTATACACACATGCCACTTGTCGGGGGAAACTGTCCTCCCACGAGCACCTATGGGACCGGAGCCCCTTCTACGTTGCGGTAAGGGAGCGGAGGGAGCACGGAGAGCAGATCGAGGAGCACACGCGGGCAGTTTACCCAGGTTCGGGCCGCGAGGACGCGTAAAACCCTACTCCTGCCTTAGGTTGTATTGAGTTCTTGAGCTCGGGAGCTTGAAGAGCTACAGTACTGGCTACACCGAGCGAGAGAGTTGTCTAGGTTTCGAACCCTTTCTACGTTGTGCATGGGCCTCCTTTTATAGCTCAAAGGGGTCACCGACAGGTGTCAACGTAGAGGAGGGTAAAAGTGTAATTTTGGTGGTAGTTGTAATAGTGCGTGAATAGTGCATGAACAGTGATCTTCACCTAACCTTGACACTGGGGGACAAGGGCTTTAAATGCCCGTCGCCGTCGACCCCAAAAGTGTCCGCCCATGCTTCTCCGTTCGCCACGGCGGTAGCCTCGTCACCGTGGCTTGCCACCGTGTGCCCCAAGCTGCACAGCCATCTACCACGTGCCCCTGGAAGGGCCCCAGGGCGACGCGTGGGCCGATGAGCTAGAGCGCGGGCACACAGCATAGGTTTCCCCGGCAAGCACCTTGCCGGGGTAGTGATCTTGCCGGGCCCGGAAGCTTGTCGCTCTCCGGGTCCTGCCGGGGCGCATGATGCGCCGAGGAATTTCTTGAGATATGTAATCCTTGGCCTTCCTGACAAGCTCCTCTTGCCAGTGTCTTGTACTAAAGTGATAACCTTGAGCCTGGTGCGGCCTTCCCGGCAAGCTCCTCTTGCCGGGGCCTTGATCTTCTGACTTGTATACTTTGTTTTTGAATGGCTTCATAGGGACAGGAAAGGTTCTTGGCGAGCACGTGGTAAGGCCAACCGCGGGAAACTGCTACTGCCCATGCACAAGTTGGGGTACTAAGGTACCCCTATCTTAGTACACCAACAGGAGCCCCCGGGCCTGGGCCACACACGGTGCCGAGCGCTGTTGGGCCAGGCCCAAGACAGTGCACGGGCACGCGCGGCCCACGGCAAGCCGTATCTCCTTCCGCATCCGCCGCATCCCTCCCTAACGGCACGCGTAGATTGCGGCGTCGTGGGAGAGATCATTGCCTGTTTCTTTAATGGGAAATGCGGAACGTCCCCCACTCCCCCCTTAAAAGCAGAGGAAGCAGGGGCAGTTCCCCTCCATCGTCTTCATTGCGCCTTGATTCTTCAGAAACCTCCGCTGCTTCTTGCCTCCGCCCCTACTCCGCAATCTTCCGCATCCGCGGCGCCGTCGAGCTCCTCGCCTCTTCCCTCGCCGCCTCCGCCATGGCTCCGAAGAGCGACAAGGCGAAAAGCGACAAGGCCAAGAACGACAAGGCCAAGAAGGAGAAGTCCGAGCAGGCGGCGAAGCTGGCCGCCCTGCGGAAGAGGTGCGTGGTCTTCGCGCCGAGGCTTGGTGCGAGGGAGCTGCGGAACAAATATTATTTGTTCTGGGCGAGGGAGACCAAAGCTCATCCCCGCACCAGAGCCTTCCCCGCCGTCGCCAAAGATATGTTCCCCGGCGGGTACTTCTTCTTCGCTGCATTTTTCCACTGTGGTCTGTGCCCTCCGTTCTCGGAGTTCTTTTGTGATATCATGAACACATATGGCCTCCACCTCCTAGATTTCACTCCTAACGCCATCCTTATGATGGCCATTTTCGTACATCTGTGCGAAAACTATGTTGGGATTCATCCAAACGTAGCCCTTTTCCGCCACTTCTTCATGCCTAGAGTAGAGGCTGGCACTCCCCTCTCCGGCGGCATCTCCTGGATCTTCAGGCTGAACAAGAAGGACTCGTACCTGAAGGGAGAGCTCCGTGGCAAGTGGGAGGAATGGAGAGCCGATTGGTGCTGGGTGGTGGAGGATAAACCAGAGCCCTTCACCGCGCCGCGCACAACTGCCATAGTGCGCGGCAGGGATTGGAGCGAATTGGCCCCGGAGGACAACAAGCTTAGTATCGCCCTCATCAGGATTATTCGTCTCCGGGTCACCAATCTGACTATCAGAGAGGTTGGGGCAGATTGCCTCCGCCGCCGCATCGCCCCTTTACAAGAAAGGAAAAGGGCCGCCTAGGAATTCGGCAATGCGGCAGATATCATGAGGCTGCGCCCTGGATTAAACTATAACTTCACTGCCTTGGAGTTGAAGGGGATGGTCCGAGAGCTCTTCAAGCATGACCCGGCCCACCCGGAGTGGTTCAAACCTTCCCGGGGAGTGGTGCAGCTGTGCAACAGCACTGCCCGTGATTCCTTGCGTGCGATGATGCCTGCGTGCGACTCCCATGGCGTCGCCCCTACTTGGATAGAGCCTCCGCCGGATACTGTGCTGTCCTTCTTCGACAACTTGGTCGAGACGCCCCGCAACGCCGAGGAGAACAGGGGCCTCACCCGGGCCACTACGGCACGGGATATAGCTTACATCGCCACCAGGATGGAGGAGGCCGCCGCAGCTGCGGCGGCGGGTGACTTTGGGTATACTGTGGAAGAGGCGCAGGCCGCGGGCGCAGTGAGCCAAGCAGAGGAGGCGGAAATCCTCAAGCTGCTAAAACTTGCACCCGAGGAGTTTGCCGGGGAGACTTCCGTGCAGTTTGCCGGGACGAGCGAGGTCGCCGGGGGGAGTGAGGTCGCCGGAGGGAGCGAGGCCGCTGGACATGGTGCTGAGTCCAGCGGGCCTGCCGGGGAGGAGGAGGACGTCGAGGCTGACGAAGACTCTGGTGGATCTCTGAATCTCGATGACGACGCCTCCTCATCTTCAGAGAACTCCCCGCCTCCGGCAAGCCCTACGCAACAACCGAGGAAGCGCCTCCGCAAGGCGGCTACGGCGACGAGGCCACAGGCGCCTCGACAGCAGCCGGCGCGCCGGGCGACGCGCGCCACCAGGACGAGCGAAGTCATCAAGGAGGCACCCCGTGCCCGTGCGCCAAGCGGGGGAGGATCTTCCCGGAGTGGAAAGGGTGTTCCTTCTGCTCCTCGGTCCCCAGCGACGACGGGGGCCGGGTCTTCGCAGCCCACGGCCCCGGAGACCGCCAAGCGCACGAGGGAGCCTTCTCCTCCAGCTCCTCGCGCGGGAGCACCTCAGGCGGAGTTTGACTTCTCCGCCCTCAGCTCCGACGAAGAGGAAGAGGAGTAAGTACTTGCCCTTCTTTTAGTTTCTTTGACTTTGTCTTGATTTTCCTTGCTGGTTCTGATCTTGCTTTTGTTTTGCTTTCAGAACCCTGACCCAGCGGATGGCGAAGAGGGCCAAGATCCCAGTGGTTGAGGTTGAAGACGACTCGCCCGCCGCGGCGACGGGAGACGTGCCAGCGGCAAACTTGCCGGATCAACCTGCTGCTCTGAGGAGCAGCCCCCAGCGCAGCCCCCAGCGTAAGTCTGGTTTTTATCTTTCTGCTTGACAGGCACGCTTGAGGTTATAGCTTGGTTGATGTTTTGATGTCTTGTTTGTCTTGTGCAGAAGTGGAGCCGCAGCCGTAGGAGCGCCCGGAGGTCGCCCCCGCCGAGCTACTTGCTCCACCCTCCCCGCCAAGGGTGAACTCCCCGGCGAGGGAGAACGCTCCGCCAAGGACGGTCACCCCGCCAAGGGCGGGCACCCCGCCAAGGGTGAGCAGCCCGACAAGGGTGAGCACCCCGCCAAGGGAGGGCGCAGGCGGCCCTCCGCCAGCAGGGGCCACCACTCCGGCGCCAAGGGAGAATTCCCCGGTGAGGGAGCTTGTCGTTGAAGAAGTCCGCGAAGGTAAATCTTGTAGCTTCTTCTTCTTGAACTTGTCTTTTTGGATATTTGCTTGACTCTTTCTTTTCTTTTTCTTCTGCTAGATCCTCCTACCCCAGAGCCGATGGAGACGGAGGCCACCATTGAGGAGGAGGTGCACGGCGACGGCGGCAACGCCACTACCACTGAGGGCATGGCTGGAGCCGACGAGCCTGCCGCTGAAGAGACCGCCCCGCCCGCAGACGCCGCGGCTGGGGAAGGAACCGGCGACCACACTGCTGGCCCGGAGGCAGCAGGAGCATCAAGCGCTGCACCGGCCGCCGACCCTTCCGCCTCCACGGCTGGGCAGGGCGTCTACCTGGAGGCCCCCAACGGGGTTTTCATACAAGTCCCGTGGGCGTCCTCGTCTCGAGCTCCCGTGGAGGGAGAGACCTTTGACGGAGAGGTCCTCGCCTCCGCGGGGTTGAAGGTTGTTGAAGCGCCCGGCGGTAGTGACGAGTCCGAAGAGGAGAAGCTCCTTCGTCGGCTGCTGGCCTTGTATCGGGCCAGGCAGGCGAAATTGGAGTCTCGGGAGGCTCTTGCCGCCAAGGCTGGAGCTGACTTGGAGAAGCGCGCCGCGGAGCTTCGCGCCGACAACCAGGCAGCCCTCCGCAATCTGGCTGAGGAGCGCGAAGAGCTTGCCGGGGCACAGCAAGCCTTCCTCCTTGAAAAAGCTGAGGCCGAGGAGCAGCAATGACTGGCCGGCGAGGAGCTGTCCCGGCGAGAAGGAGCACTCAACCAGCGGAAGGTCGACCTCGACGCCCACGAGGACGACCTCACCGCCCGGGAGCAGGCCATTGGCTGGGCTCTGAAGGAGGCGAGGAGCGCTGCAGCCGCCGCAGAGACCGCCAAGAAGGATCTGGAAGCCAAGGTGGAGCAGCTGGAGTTGTACCTGAAGGCGAGCGAGGACAGAGTCACTGCGCTCAATGTGGAGCGGGAGAAAGATGCCCACACCAACTCTGAGCTGCAGGTACGTCTCTCCAAGAAAGGCGACGAGCTCACTGCCGCCCAGGATTCCATTGCTGACTTAGAGTTGAAGGTCTCCACTCTCACTGATTCGCTCGACGCCGCCCGGGACCGCGAGACGAAGCTGAAGGACGAACTCCGCAAGGAACGGGGCCTGGTGGAGAGCGCCGCTGCTAACATCGACAAGGAGATGATGGCGCTGAGGGCGGAGCACCTCGTGTATTCTCCGGACGAGAACCTCCCCCACAGCGCCAAGTTGAGTCTCTTCTTCCGGGGAATCGCGCCGGCGCTTGCGCGGCTGCAGGAGAGGATCCCCGTGCAGCTGGCCGACGAGGCGCGTCGGCTCTGCATGGGCACCTTGGAGCGGGTCTTGTCGAAGATCGTCTACTGCAACCCCGACATCAACCTCGTCAACGTCCTCCGCTCCTTGCCGCCCGAAGCTGATCATGAGGCGTTGAAGGCGCAGGTTGCCCACATCGTTGCCAAGGTGCGCAAGATCACGAGGCGTGAAGGCGACCGCGTGGACTAGATTTCTTTGCTTCTTCCTCCTTTGCCGCTGCCAATTAAACCATAGGCAGTAGTTGATTAGAACAGCGGAAAGCTATCTTTGTAATATACAATCTTATTTCGAGCTATCATTGCAGTGTTATCTCCCTTGCTTTTGGTCCTCCACTTTGTATGCTTTCTACCCTACGCTTTTAGGGGACTTGTCGGCAAGGGGCCCTTGCCGCAAGCGCTGAGTGCTGGACTCTTAGCAGCCTGCTGGCAAAGACCTTGTCGGCAAGTTACCTTGCCACAACTAGTCGCAGCACACTTAGACTGCTGAGCGAACTCAAAAACGAAGTAAGGGCGCGACACTTGTCGCAGCTCACTTAAGCCGTTGAGCGTGCTCGAAACAGAGTAAGGGCGCGGCTAGTTACGGGTAGGTTCCTCCGCGCACAGGTTTTCCATACAAAGTGTGGTTGTTCAAGGAAGACAATTAAAAACTTTTAAAAATTTGAATGCTCAAACTTTGGCAACTTAGCTCTCATAGTTCGTTTGTTCCCCGACAAAGCTTCTCTTTTTTGAACAGCACTTGGTTCATCCTCCATCTCCTCCCCCCCGACAAACTTGTGCGCGAGGAATATACCTTCTGCTTAAGAGGGAAAGAAAAAGAGGAGGAAAAACAAGTATTGGGCCATATGGCTTGCTAATGCTTACCGGGGATGTGCGTTGCACAAGGTGCCAAACAATGCATGCAAATATCAAAGAAAGGCATGGGAATGGCAAATAGTGTGAAGCACAAAAGCTTTACTGATGCACGGGGTCTGCGCCCGGCTTTGTACAAAGGTTTACATGCAATAGCGGCAAGACTCGTACAAAAGGTGGTTGCCGGAGCGGATCACGGCAACCGCGCCTTACGGGTGAAACTTGCGAAGATGCTCTATGTTCCAGGAGTTGCTCACCGGTAAGCCTTCTTCGGTCTCAAGGCGGACAGCGCCGGGCCTTGTGACTTGTCTCACCCGATAAGGGCCTTCCCACTTCGGCGTCAACTTGTTGGAATTTTTGGCGGACTGAACACGCCGAAGAACAAGGTCGCCTTCCTCGAGACTCCTGGCCTTGACCTTGCGGCTATGGTAGCGACGCAAGGCTTGCTGGTATCGAGCAGCTCGTACAGCAGCCTGGAGACGTTCCTCCTCAAGGAGCAATGCATCATCTTGTCACAGTTGCTCTTGCTCGAGCTCATCATAAGCGAGCACTCGAGGAGATCCGTATACGAGTTCCGTGGGGAGAACTGCCTCTGCTCCATAGACAAGACCAAAGGGTGTCTGTCCGGTGGCTCGATTTGGTGTCGTCCTGATTGACCAAAGAGCCTCCGGCAACTCCTCTATCCAGTTTCTTCCGCACTTGCGCAGCCTGTCGAAGGTTCTTGTCTTGAGCCCGCGCAGCACTTCAGCATTGGCCCTCTCCGCTTGACCATTGCTCCTCGGGTGAGCAACAGAAGCGAAGCAGACCTTGGCGCCAAGGTCTTGGACGTACTGCATGAAGGTGCGACTTGTGAACTGTGTGCCGTTGTCGGTGATGATCCTGTTAGGGATTCCAAAACGGCAAACAATCGCTCTGAAGAACCTGACTGCTGACTATGTTGTCACTTTTCTCACTGGTTCGACTTCCGGCCACTTTGTGAACTTGTCGATTGCAACGTACAAGTACTCAAAGCCCCCGACAGCACGGGGGAAGGGGCCGAGGATATCGAGCCCCCAGACCGAAAAGGGCCAGGACAAAGGAATCGTTTGGAGAGCTTGAGCTGGCTGGTGAATTTGCTTGGCATGGAACTGGCACGCTTCACACTTGGTTACTTGTGCAGTTGCATCTTGGAGGGCTTCTTGCCAGAAGAACCCTTGCCGGAACGCCTTCCCGGCAAGTGCCCTTGCGCCAATGTGGTGGCCACATATGCCTCCATGTATCTCTGCCAACAGCTTCTGTCCATCTTCTCTGGAAATGCACTTCAACCTGACACCGTTGAGTCTTCTTCTGTACAGTTCATTGTCAACGAACTGGTACATACTTGACTGTCTGGTTATTTTCTCTATCTCTTCTGGCTCATCGGGAAGTTCTCCAGTTTGCAGAAAACGGACGATCTGCTGTGCCCATGCCGGAGCCCGAGGCTCAACGGCAAGGACTAAAGGCATGAGGGCTGCTGCGGGAACCCCAGCTTCTACGGCAAGAACCTCCGGCTCTGCCGGAGCTGATGGTCCCCCGGCAGGCCTGCCGGGGCAGGGCTTGTCGGGAACACCTGCTTCAACTGTATTGACTCTTGGATCTGCAGGAGCAAACTGTTCCTCAGCATCTCGGCTGTTGATCTTGGGGACCTTGGCGGCGGCTTCGGGAAGATCCGCCGGCAAGTAGTCGCCGGAGACCAACTTTCTCTTCTTGTTCTGCCCAACTGATGGTGTAACGGATGGTTGAGTTAACTTGAGCAGGAAGGTCCTTGGTTCCACAGGTAACTTCATTGCAGCACACTTTGAAAGGCCATCCGCAATATCATTCTGAGCTCTTGGGACATGCTCCATTTGCAGACCTTCAAAGTGCTCTTCAAGCTTCCTCACTTCATCGACATAAGCTTCCATCAAAGGGCTCTGATAACTCTTATTCACTTGTCGGACCACCAACTGTGAATCTCCCCGCACAATCAACTTCTTGATCCCAAGCTCGGCCGCAATTCTGAGGCCGGCAAGCAGACCTTCATACTCAGCAGTATTGTTTGTCACTTGTTCCTTGGGAAAGTGCATCTGGACAACATACTTGAGGTGCTCTCCGGTGGGCGCTATGAGTACCACGCCAGCACCGGCGCCTTGCAGCGAGAAAGCACCATCAAAGTACATCATCCATTCGTTGCTCGCTTCTTGGACGGGGATGCTTATCTCTGAAACTTCTTCATCTGGCGTTGGGGTCCATTCTGCTATGAATTCTGCCAAAGCTCTGCTCTGTATGGTTGAAGTACTTTCAAACTTGAGACCAAAGCTTGACAGCTCCAGTGCCCACTCGACGATCCTGCCTGTTGCCTCTGGATTTTGCAATATCCTTTTCAACGGAAAGCGAGTGACCAATGTTATTTCGTGTGCTTGGAAGTAATGGCGCAACTTTCTTGAGGCCATGAGGAGGCCGAACAGCAACTTCTGCACCCCAGAGTATCTTGATCTAGCCCCCTGCAAGAGGGAACTTACAAAATACACTGGGCGCTGCACCATCTTCTTTCGCACTTCACCTTGTTCCTGCGCAGACTTGTCCTTGTCGGGGCTAGAGCTTGTCGGTGATGCCCCCTGCTTGTCGCTGGATTCGCTTGCCGGGAGTGTGGGTTCCTCATCTGCCTCCCTCTCCGCTACTAACGCAGCACTAACCACTTGATTGGTTGCCGCTAGGTACAGCAGCAACTTCTCTTGTGGCCTAGGTGTGACAAGTATTGGAGTAGAGGACAGGTATCCTTTCAAGTCTTGCAGCGCTGCCTCCGCTTCCGGAGTCCATTTCATATGACCTGCCTTCTTCAAGATTTTGAAGAAAGGCAGGGCGCGTTCTGCAGACTTTGAAATGAACCTGCTGAGGGCAGCCACACAACCAGCAAGTCTTCTTACGTCCTTGACGCGCTTCGGGGCTTCAATCTGCTCGATGGATTTTATCTTGTCGGGATTGGCTTCAATCCCCCTCTGGGACACAAAGAACCCGAGAAGCTTGCCGGAGGGGACTCCGAAGACGCACTTCTCGGGGTTCAGCTTGAGTTGGATCTTGTGCAGATTCTCAAAGGTTTCTTCTAAGTCTTGGATCAGGGTATCTTCGCTCTTGCTCTTGACCACTATATCATCCATGTAGGCTTCCACATTTCTGTGTATCTGTGGCTCAAAAGCAGTGTGTACCACCCTTGCAAATGTTGAGCCTGCATTCTTCAATCCAAAGGGCATGCGTATGAAGCAATATGTGCCGCATGGAGTAATGAATGCAGTCTTCTCTTCATCTTCCTTGGCCATGAATATCTGGTGGTAACCTGAGTATGCATCAAGGAAGGAAAGCAGCTCACATCCGGCGGTGGAGTCAACAATCTGGTCAATACGTGGCAAGGGAAATGGATCCTTGGGACATGCTTTATTCACATCAGTGAAGTCTATACAAAGTCTCCACTTCCCATTGGCCTTGCGTACGACAACTGGATTGGCCAACCACGTAGGATGGATCACGCCTCTAACTAGGCCTGCTGCTTCCAACTTCTTTATCTCTTCGGCGATGAATTCTTGGCGCTCCACGGCTTGCTTTCTGACCTTCTGCTTGACGGGCCGCGCATGAGGACAAACAGCAAGCTTGTGCTCAATTACCTTCCTGGGAACGCCGGGGATGTCAGATGGTTGCCACGCAAACACATCGACATTCGCCCGCAGGAAGGCAACGAGCGCGCTTTCCTATTTGTTGTCGAGCGTAGCACTGATGGTGAAGGTACCACCAGTGCCGTCCTCCTTGGCGGACACCTTCTTGGTCGCTGGTGGAGCTGCCATCCCTTTCTTGCACTTGCCGGTGGAGCTCGATGGTGCGTCCTCGACGGCAGCGCAGCACTCCAAAGAGGTGCGTTTGCCGGAGTGGGCCCCAGAACTCTTGCCAGACTTGGTCTGGGTCTTCCCCCTGGGAGCTTCAGCGGCATGTGTGTTGCTCTCTGCGGCGGCTGCTGCATCCCGGTAGATCTTGTCGGCGCAGATAAGTGCGTCCTTCTTGTCGCCAGGGACAGAGATGACGCTTATCGGTCCCGGCATCTTGAGTACGTTGTAGGCATGGTGGGAAGCTGCCATGAACTTGGCGAGGGCAGGACGTCCAAGTATCCCATTGTATGGTAATGGGATATCGGCAACATCAAATGTGATCCTCTCCGTCCTGAAGTTGAGCTCCCCGCCAAAGGTCACTGGCAGAGTAATCTTGCCCTTCGGCTTGCTCCTTCCCGGGTTGATCCCCTGGAACGACCCGGTTTCTTCGAGCTCGCCGTCTGGGATCTGTAGCTTCTTGATCACAGCTGAGGAGATCAAGTTTAGGCCGGCCCCGCCGTCAACCAACATCTTGGTGACCTTGAGGTTGCGGATAGTTGGTGAGACCAACATCGGCAAGCACCCGACCGCCGTGGTGCGGTCAGGGTGGTCCTCAAGGTCAAAGATGATGGGCGTGCCGGACCACTTCAGCAGCCTGCGTGACTCGACGGGCGGCTCTGCTGCATTCACTTCTCGCACCCACTGCTTGAGATGGCGGTGGGAAGTGTGCAGAGAGGCGCCTCCGTCGACACACAGAACCTCTGTGGCCTTCTGGAACTCCTGCTCGATGTTGTCTCCTTCTTCCATGTCATCATCGTTGTCTTCTTCCTCATCGTTGTCGCGGCCCCGGGGAGGTCTATCACCTTGCCGCTGCTTGGCCTTGCCGCGGCGTCCTTCCCGGCCATTGAACGGCCACTTCTTGCTGGGCTCTCCTCCGCCTCCTTGGGCCTTCTCCTTGTCGCGACGCTCGTATTCAGCCTTCTGCTGCTCTACGAGGTACTCGACCCGCTTGCAGTTCTGAAGATCGTGGCCCTTGGTGCGGTGGATCTTGCAGTACTGCTTGTCGGAGCCGTCCTGCTTGTCGGCTGCCGCTACAGGGGCGGGCTCCTTGCCGGAACCGCTAGCCTGTGCCTTCTTGGCGGGAGCCTCCTTGCCGGACTGCTCGATAGCCAGCACCTCCTTGTTCTTCTTCTTTCTGTTGTTCCGCCGCCGGCTCTTCTTTGTCTGGGCGGCGTCCTCGCCGTCGCTTCCTCCTGCGCCAGTATCCTATCTGGGAAGTTTCCTCCCCTCTTCGGCACGCGCGCACTTGTCAGCCCGAGCGTAGAGCTCGCTGACATCCCGGATCTTGGTCATGGCCATCTCTTCCCTCATGCGGCGGTTACGCACGTTCTGGTGGAACGCGCTGATAACCGCGGCAGGGTGGACGTCGGGAATGTTGTGTTGCACGCGGCTGAATCTCTGGATGTACTTGCGCTGGGACTCTCCTTCCTTCTGGGCCAAGATGTGGAGATCACTCTCCTGGCCGTGGTGTTTGTGGCCGTCTGTGAAGGCGCCAACAAATTGGTGGCACAGATCTGCCCACGAAGAAATGGAGTTCTTCGGCAAGTGCATAAGCCAAGACCGGACGTTTGGCTTAAGCACTAGCGGGAAGTAGTTGGCTAGTATCTTCTCGTCGCGTCCCCCGACAGCCTGCACCGCGATGGTGTAGATGCTGAGGAACTCCGAGGGGTGTGTCTTGCCATCATACTTCTCGGGTACGTCGGTCTTGAAATTTTTCATGCTGGGCCACTGGACTTGCCGCAGCTCACGGGTGAACGCAGGGCAACCTGCCGCGTACGGCAAGTCCCCTGGTCCACCGGGTGCGTGCGCGTCGACAGCGGTCCCAGCGCGCTGGTCTGACTGTCGTCGGGCTTCTCGTCGACGCTCGATGCGAGTCCGAGCGTCTTCTTGCCGCCTGTCGTCTAGGACTTGGCGCTGATTGCGGCGAGCCCGCGGATCCGACGACGGCGTGGAGTCGTCGTCGACGTTGACCCGGCGGGGCGGGGATTTCTGCTTCCGCGGCGGGGAGTGCACGGTGGTTGCACCCCCGGCGGTCTTGTCACCATCGGCCTTCGCTTGATCGACTTGCCGCGGCCGTGAGGTTGCCGGCTGCTGTGGCGCGTCGTTGTTGGCGAAGGCGATGAGGCTCTGGATCGTCGCCCTCCAGTCTTCGGCCAAGTCTGTCGCTGGAGGGAAATCGAGGAGCAGCTGTGCTCTTGCTAGGGCTTCTGCTGGAGAAGAGGGGAACGGCGACGAGTGGTGCGAGGAGCGGGACACGCTCGGACTTCTAACAGCGTTAGAAGGAGCATGCTCCCGTCCCGGCGACCGCGCCTTGCTCGTGCCAGCACGCTGGCCTTGAGCATCCCGCGATCCTCCGGCTTGGTTTCGTCCCAGCAAGCGTATGGTACCTCCTGTACCACGCCACTGTGGGTCTTGCACCTCCCGAGAGAGATGTGGCGCGTCCACGGACACCGAGGCCTTGGAATTCGCCCGGTCGTCCGTCTTGTCTTTGGACTTGGTGGCGCCGTGAGTTTCCTCGCCGGCGACCACCCTTCCGCCGGCATCTCCTCCACCAACCGTTGGTTCTGGTGGCGGTGGAATCGACGTAGGCGGGCCTCCGACCTCCGAAGCCTTCTTCTTCGGAGGCATGTCGTTGTAGCTGATGAAGTTTATGAAGCTGAAGAGGTTGATGAAGAATGCGCCCGCGTGAGCGCCGGATCAGGTTCGCACAACCTTGACGCCCCCCTACCTGGCGCGCCAAAGATGTCGGGGGAAACTGTCCTCCCACGAGCACCTATGGGACCGGAGCCCCTTCTACGTTGCGGTAAGGGAGCGGAGGGAGCACGGAGAGCAGATCGAGGAGCACACGCAGGCAGTTTACCCAGGTTCGGGCCGCGAGGACGCGTAAAACCCTACTCCTGCCTTAGGTTGTATTGAGTTCTTGAGCTCGGGAGCTTGAAGAGCTACAGTACTGGCTACACCGAGCGAGAGAGTTGTCTAGGTTTCGAACCCTTTCTACGTTGTGCATGGGCCTCCTTTTATAGCTCAAAGGGGTCACCGACAGGTGTCAACGTAGAGGAGGGTAAAAGTGTAATTTTGGTGGTAGTTGTAACATTGCATGAATAGTGCATGAACAGTGATCTTCACCTAACCTTGACAGTGGGGGACAAGGGCTTTAAATGCCCGTCGCCGTCGACCCCAAAAGTGTCCGCCCATGCTTCTCCGTTCGCCACGGCGGTAGCCTCGTCACCGTGGCTTGCCACCGTGTGCCCCAAGCTGCACAGCCATCTGCCACGTGCCCCTGGAAGGGCCCCAGGGCGACGCGTGGGCCGATGAGCTGGAGCGCGGGCACACAACATAGGTTTCCCCGGCAAGCGCCTTGCCGGGGTAGTGATCTTGCCGGGCCCGGAAGCTTGTCGCTCTCCGGGTCCTGCCGGGGCGCATGATGCGCCGAGGCATTTCTTGAGATATGTAATCCTTGGCCTTCCTGACAAGCTCCTCTTGCCAGGGTCTTGTACTAAAGTGATAACCTTGAGCCTGGTGCGGCCTTCCCGGCAAGCTCCTCTTGCCGAGGCCTTGATCTTCTGACTTGTATACTTTGTTTTTGAATGGCTTCATAGGGACAGGAAAGGTTCTTGGCGAGCACGTGGTAAGCCCAACCGCGGGAAACTGCTACTTCCTGTGCACAAGTTGGGGTACTAAGGTACCCCTACCTTAGTACACCGACACCACTTGGTTCACCATGCCGTATTACATCAAAGCTCTCGGAGGATAGACCAGTTCGGTAGTTGCATGCTGCTACTGAAGAATTTGAAAGTTCATTAGGACCAGCTCTCCTTGCCAAGAAATTTCAATTTTGACATCATCCCCAACAGCAAGATTTGATCAAGTTTTGAACCTTGACCATCCTTTAACATCAATCATCATGCAGCCATCCTTTCTACTTAAGGTATATTGCACAAGTTCATTCACACCAAAGTTGCGCATGGTAAGAGAAACTTGGCCACGGTCGCCCCGATTATTGAATGACTCCCTCGTTACTCCAGGAATTCTTTGTTTGTAAACAAGAAGACGTACAAAAATAGTTAGATCAACACAGTGAATCAGGTGAAACAATATGGAAAGAAAAAAGGCGAAGCACTTGGGCTGCCAATGCATACCAATAAGGTGGAGATGTCGGTTTTTGTAAGGACTTTGGTATATGCAGTGCAAACTGCAACCCAGTCTATTGCTGGTGCAAGTGTTTGTTCCATTGCCAGTACACAAGCCGAAGAGGATGCAAATGCAAGTTCAAGTGTCGCTACAGGTGTCGGAGCTATTGCTGGTGCCCATGGCGCTGTGACCAGTAATACGGGCAATGCTTCACACACGTGATTAATTTTACGGGGTTCACGGAGAGGCTGAGGTGGGTTTTCTTGATTGGGTGGAAATCAGGGTGAGGGGCCCCACCCCAGCTGAAAATCAGGGGGCAAGTTTGATTAGTTGAAAAGAGCCCGTAATATCCAGTAAAAGCCCGTTAGTCTAGCATTTTCGCTAGTAATACTGATGTTACCGCCGGAGATGGTGCTCCTTGTGGAGCTGGTGCTGGTGTTGGAGTAGGTACCATGTCGGTGCCCCATCCTCCGGTAGATCAGCCTGAGCTGCTGACACGGTCAGTGCACAATCCTCTGGTGGATCAGACTGAGCTGATGCCGCTATTTGTGCTAGAGCCAGTGCCATCGAAGCAGGTGCTCGATCCGATGCTGGAGGTGGTACCGATGTGCGAGATAACAACGCTCATCTATGGTGTGATATGATTTCATACTTTAGCTTTATAACTTCGCTAGGCTCCGTGACCTGGATCCAGTCTTTTTTCTGTCCTTCTTTTAAAAGCGAGAAGGACTAATTCTGGCATGTTTGTTAAGGCAAACAACAGTTGATTAGAGGGCTTCAGATTGTACTCAGACAACAAACTCATCCAATTGTGTCCAGTAATATAAGTGGGGGACATTGCCTTTATTATTTAAACATCATAAGAAGTGAAACCTGCTAAAGTAACCATCAGAGAGCAAACCAAACAATTTATTCTGTAAGGATTGTGACATGGCAAAACCTGCATCATAAAATTTAGCAAATGTAAGTAAACATGGCAGTAAATCATTGAGATTTACTTTTATGTAACACGAGTGAATCCTTGCGAGGATATCCCTATGTTCAAGTTATAAATTGAAGGTTGTTCGTCCAATCGGGGGTGGCATGCAGGGCCCCCTTACTCCCACAAGCAGGACAGTCCAAAGGTCGTGGCAACTTGTATGGAGCGAACATACGTGGGATTTGAAATACTTGTTGGTGCGATAAACCCTGCAAGGCATACATATATTTGAGTGTATCCATAATTGACATATACTCCCACTGTCCTCACAAAAAAGATGATCTGGATACTTCAAAATATACAGATTGAATTGAATGGACAAACATTAACATAGACTGTTTCTGGGATTCACCACACAACAAAGGCAGCAGTACTAACCTATACATGGTTCACACACACAAATCAAGTAGTGAACAATATTACTTACTATAGACAAGCGAATTTGCACCAATTAAACTCTGTAGACTATTTTGCCACTGACCTACATGATGTGCCCCACATAACTGACGAGTCCATGGACTTTGTGAGAGATGTCTACCGGCACCTTCAACATCTCTTCAACCTTGGAGAACCTAACAGAGTGGTCTTTCCACTCATAAACATGACGATGAAGAAACTCCGCATCATATTTGTCGGGAATCTTTACAAGAACCACACCCTTCGTAATTGAAGGCACAACTAGGAAATTGTTGTGGTCAAGTACACCCTCGAGAACACACCTAACAACAATGCTATAGGAAAACACTTGTTCACGACATGTGACTACAAGGAAACAATAGCTGGATAGTTTAGTAGCACAAATACTCAGGTCTTCCAGTTCACACGACATGACTTTTGAGAACTTCATATCCACGACGTCCCTGGTTCTAATTCAAACAGAAAGTAAATATTTTATTACTACCTGCATTCAGAAATATAAGATGATTTTCGATATTTTACTCCATATAAGACTACATATACGCACAGAAATGAGTGAACAATGACACTAAAACATGTCTACATCAAATACACAAAAATTTAGAACATCTTATATTTGTGAACAGAGGGATTACTTACAATATCCATAACACAAGTTACTTGAGTGGGCGAAGGATGCTCTGGGAAAGCTCTCCCTCGTGCCAGCTATGCCGCCGACGGCTTCGATGTCACATCATCTTGATGTTTCCGGTGTTGGTTCCGTGGAAGACAAGGGAACATAGCTCTTTGGTTTTTTCTCCCCTTGTGTTGGGGTTAGTTCTTCACCATTATCCGCCTTGCTCCCTATGTCGACTGCTACGGAGGATGAGGCTATCGCCGTGGTTGTGGCTCTGGTGCTACAGATTATGTCAGAGTTGTAGAAGCTTTGTGGGGAGCCCACTTCTCTTATTTCATGGTGCTTACTAAGGAGTCGGGTTCGCTTGGAGGGGCCTTGGTGATGCCGACTACAACCTCACCCTAGTCGTTGGAGCCCAGTCAATCGCTTGCCTTTGTTAACCATTGATGTTTGGATGCTGCTATTGGTCTCTCAGTTGTGGTTGTTTACCAGGTGAGGTATGTGGGTGACAAGGTTGATGTGGTAGATGCTTTGGCACCTAATTCCGAGGCACTCAAGTCCGTCCGGTTGCCCGTCTTTGATTTTGAAGGTATGTTGGCATGTATTGATGAGGCGGTCTTCAAGAAAAAGCTTTGCTGCTTGCTCGCCTCCTTGGACGCAACCAACCCTGCATATGGCTAAGCAATTGCTTGTCTCCTAGAGGAGGAGGCTTCTACGTGAAAAATCAAAAAGGTGAAGAAGGCTCTTGGAAGCATAAGCAAGAAGAGTAGCACCATTGATAAGGCGTACGTGGCTACTTAATGAAAGAGTCCCTGAAGATTTGGTTTAACACATGGAAGATGTCCCCTAAAAATGGAGGAGTTAGGAGTTCGCCATGGCGACCTGCCTATCGTGAGGAAATTGAGTGCCCCAAAGAATTTGAGAGTTCAAATTCTGACCGCCGATGTGCCGGGGCCAGCTGTCGAGTGGATCCTTATCCTAAAAATGGTCGAATCAGAGAAGGGCGTTTCTAACAATTCATGTCGGGTTGCCCTGGCTATAAATAGTCGCCCCCACAACCACTTGTTGGTTGGCTACTCCAAGATAACTTGACACTTATCATTTGAGACAAACCTATCCTCCGACGGCTTTGAGAGAATCCTAAGTGAAGGAAAACCCAGAGCCAAAGTGATTGAACATCACTTAAGAGATTGATCTGTGTGATTCAACACATGTTACCTTTGGAGACTGTCATTCTTCCAGATGGTTAGGTGTGAAGTTCTAAGTACACCCAGAGTCATTGTGGTGTGCCGGTGAACAAGTCTGTGAAGGTTTTAGAAGTCTACCTTGAAGACTTACCACGAGTGATTGGGCAAGGACTAAGTGACCTTAGATCAAGAGGAATACAGTGAGGAATGTGTGTCCCCTGAGTTGCGACTCAGCCACCTTAACCAGACGTACAATTGATGCAACAACCGGAACTGCTTTACCAAATCGTTATGTCTTGACCGAGCCGAACTGGTTTTAAATTCCTTACACTCCTTTACATTATTCCGCTGCTGATGAATGTGTGATCTATCTTCTGATGAATTTGAACTAAAGACTTTCATCGTGATGTCTTTCATTTCTTTAGTTCATATTCCTCATGCTTGTATGATTGATTGATTGCATCTTATTAACTCTTAAATATCTTGATTGCATGTACTCTGATTTTGTGATGATCTAAATTCATTGTGTTTCTATTTCTTCACTCTGATCTTCGTCAAATTCATCAAAGTTTGACAAATTTCTAAAATCTCGCATTCACACCCTCTGGGGTAAACCCGCGATTTCAATTTGTATCAAAGCAAGGTACTCCCCTGTTCTGTGTGATTTTTGTGTAACCACGTAGAGTTTTAGTATGTCGACCACATGTATGATCAAGGTCTCCGCTATGTGCCCCATCTTCAATGGCACGGACCATCCTTACTAGAAGAACAAGATGTGCATGCATCTTGAAGCAATTGCCAATGATCTATGGTTCATCGTTGAGAAAGGTGTTCCCTCTGTCACTCCTAGCGTCAGTGTTGCCGATGTGAAGAAATTAAAGCAACTAGACTCTCAAGCGAAGAATATCATATGTGGACACCTCAACGAAGGACAATATGGCAGAGTGAGTGTATTGGAAATATTAAAGCTCATCTCGGATAGGCTCTCCAAGGTCAATGAGGGAGTTTCCGCTCAACCTGACTCTCGAGTTGACGTGCTTCACAATCTCTTCAATTGCTTCAAGAGGCTCGACGGTGAAAATGTTCAACAAACATTCATTTGCCTCACTGATATCTCAAACGAGCTACAAGATCTCGGTGCCGTTGATATAACTGACCATGAGGTGGTGAAGAAATTGCTGAGGTCTCTTGACAGTTCCTTTAACACATTGGCCATGCTGATTTAAGAGCGCCCTGATTACAAGGCACTTGATCCCGCTGATATTCTTGATAGACTTAATACTCATGAGTTTAAACAAGCTGAGAAGAGAGATATGTATGGTCCCATCTATGGACGACCCCGTGCTTTGAAGGCTAAAGCTAAAGCCAGTGCAATTTCTTCACCTAAAGAAGAAGAGTCTGAAAGCAGTACTGATAGCACCGAGGAAATTGGCAGAGAACTCGCTATGCTTGTGAGGAAGTTCCAGAAGTATTCCAATAGAAAAATCTGAGGAAAGTCTTCAATGTATGACTCTAATAACACTTGAGAAGCTTCTACACAAAACTACCACAAAATAACTTGCCACAAATTCAAAAAACCAGGCCATTACATTGCTGATTGCCCCCTTTGGCAGAAGAACTCAAGGAAGAATAAGTCTAGCAAGGATGAAGACTCTGATGACAAAAAGAAGAAGTCTTGAAAGTCTTCATCAAGATCATCATCAAAGAAGAAAAGCACCTCCGGTAGGGCTCATGCTTTCATTAGGAAGGAAATGGATTCTGCGGAAGAATCTGATCGAGATGATATTGAGGAATTTGAAGACGAGTCCGACATTGGGGTTGCAAGCTTGGCCCGCATTACAAAGTTCGTCGGCAAGTCCACCTTCGATCATGAGGAAAATGGTGACTCCACCAACCCTGAAGACTATGCTGATGACTACACTCCCACCTATTGCTTCATGGCAAGAGGTGCGAAGGATGCTACTCCAAAAGCTGTTAAATGGATTCTCAATAGTGGCTACAGCAATCACATGACTCATGACAGGAATCTCCTCACCAATGCTCCCCTTACTCCATCTCATCTGAAGCATATCACCTACGCTGACAAATGAAAAAAAACAAGGTATTGGGTCTAGATAAGGTTGCTATCTCAAAGGATCGACACATGGAAATAGTGATGCTTGTCGAGTCCCTATTATACGACCTCATGTATGTCTTAATACTTTGTGATCCTGATATGATTTTCATCTTTCGCAAATATAGATGCATTGTACTAATGGAATCTGACAAGTCCAAAGTCTTCAAAGGCTTTAGGAGAGGTGATTTGTACATTGTAGATTTCTCTCTAGGTACTCAACCGGCCCCGTGTTTACCGGCAAAAGCTTCAGAATGCTGGCTATGGCATCGACGATTTGGACATGATGGCATGAGAAATTTGAGCACACTCATCAAGAAGAAGCATACCATTGGCGTCAAGGGTGTCAAATTCGTCAAAGATCAGCTTTATGGTGCTTGTGAGTCTCGAAAGAAGACTAGATCCAAGCACTCTACAAAGACAATCATGACCACTACTCGTCCCTTTGAATTACTTCATATGGATCGCTTTGGTCCTACTCATTATGCCACACTAACCAATGCAGCATCACTCTACGGATTTGTCATAGTTCATGATTATTCTCATTATACCTAGGTGCATATCATTACCTACAAGACAGAAGTGTAGAGTGTCTTCAGACAATTTTCCAATCTGGCCATGACGAATTATGGTTTGAAGATCAAGCACACCAAAAGCGACAATGACATTGAGTTCAAGAACACATGACTTGATGACTGATAACCCACAAGTATGGGCAAGACGACTAAAACTCCGTTCTCCGGAACAATGGGGCGAGCAACTGATTTGTTGGAAATCATACATACTGATGTATGTGGACCGATGAGTGTTGAGGCTCGCGGCGGGTATCATTATTTTCTGACCTTCACTGATGATTTGAGCAGATATGGGTATATCTACTTGATGAAGCACAAATCTGAAACATTTGAAAAGTTCAAATAATTTCAGAGTGAAGTAGAGAATCATGATAACAAGAAAATTAAGTTTCTACGATCTGATCGTGGATGCGAATATTTGAGTTATGAGTTTGGTCTTCATTTAAAACAATGTGGAATAGTTTCACAGCTCACGCCACCCGGAACACCACAGGGTAATGGTGTGTCCGAATGTCGTAACCGTACTTTATTAGATATGGTGCGATCTATGATGTCTCTTACCGATTTACCACTATCGTTTTGGGTTATGCATTAGAGACAACTGCATTCACATTAGATAAGGGTACCATCTAAATCCGATGAGACGACGCCTTATGAACTGTGGTTTGGCAAGAAACCAAAGTTGTTGTTTCTTAAAGTTTGGGGCTGCGATGCTTATGTGAAAAATCTTCAATGTGATAAGCTCGAACCCAAATCGGAGAAATGTGTCTTCATAGGATACCCAAAGGAGACTGTTGGGTACACCTTCTATCACAGATCCAAGGGCAAGATATTCGTTGCTAAAAATGGATACTTTCTAGAGAAGGGGTTTCTCTCGAAAGAAATGAGTGGAAGGAAAGTGGAACTTGATGAGGTAATTGTACCTTCTCCCGAATTGGAAAGTAGTACTTCACAGAAACTAGTTCCAGTGATCCCTACACCAATTAGTGAGGAAGCTAATGATAATGATCATGAAACTTCGAATCAAGTTACTACTGAACTTCGTAGATCAACCAGAGTACGTTCCGCGCCAGAGTGGTGCGACAACCCGGTTCTGGAAGTCATGTTACTAGACCATGATGAACTTACGAACTATGAGGAAGCGATGATGAGCCCAAATTCCGAAAAATGGCTTGAGGCCATGAAATCTGAGATGGGATCCATGTATGAGAACAAAGTGTGGACTTTGATTGACTTGCCCGATGATCGGCAAGACATCGAAAATAAATGGATCTTCAAGAGGAAGACCGACGCTGACGGTAATGTTACTGTTTACAAAGCTCGACTTGTTGCAAAAGGTTTTCGACAAGTTCAAGGAGTTGACTACGATGAGACTTTCGCACCTGTAGCGATGCTTAAGTTTGTCTGAAACATGTTAGCAATTGCCGCATTTTATGATTATGAAATCTGGCAAATGGATGTCAAAACTGCATTCCTGAATGGATATCTCAAAGAGGAGTTGTATATGATGCAACCAGAAGGTTTTGTCGATCCTAAAGGTGCTATCAAAGTGTGCAAGCTCCAGTGATCCATCTATGGACTGGTGCAAGCATCTCGGAGTTGGAATATACGCTTTGATGAGGCGATCAAAGCATATGGTTTTATACTGACTTTTGGAGAAGCCTGTATTTACAAGAAAGTGAGTGGGAGCTCTATAGCATTTCTGATATTATATGTGGATGGCATATTGTTGATTGGAAATGATATAGAATTTCTGGATAGCATAAAAGGATACTTGAATAAGAATTTTTCAATGAAAGACCTCGGTGAAGCTGCTTACATATTAGGCATCAAGATCTATAGAGATAGATCAATATGCTTAATTGGACTTTCACAAAGCACATACCTTGACAAAGTTTTGAAGAAGTTCAAAATGGATCAGTCAAAGAAAGGGTTCTTGCCTGTGTTACAAGGTATGAAGTTGAGTAAGACTCAAAACCCGACAACGAAAGAAGATAGAGAAAGAATGAAAGTCATTCCCTATGCCTCAGTCATAGGTTCTATAAAGTATGCCATGCTGTGTGCCAAACCTGTTGTGTACCTTGCCATGAGATTGACAAGGAGGTACAATAGTGATCCAGGAGTAGATCACTAGACAACGGTCAAAATTGTCCTTAGTTACTGGATGACTACATAAATGTTTCTTGATTATGGAGGTGATAAAGAGTTCGTCGTAAAGAGTTACGCCGATGCAAGCTTTTGACACTAATCCAGATGACTCTAAATATCAATCTGGATGCGTATTGAAAGTGGGAGCAATTAGCTAGAGTAGCTCCATGTGGAGCATTGTAGGCATAGAAATTTGTGAAATACATACGGATCTGAATGAAACAGACCCGATGACTAAACTTCTCTCACGAAGCAAAACATGATCACACCTTAGTAATCTTTGGGTGTTAAATCACATGGCGATGTGAACTAGATTATTGACTCTAGTAACCCTTTGGGTGTTGGTCACATGCCGATGTGAACTATGGGTGTTATTCACATAGCGATGTGAATTATCAGTATTAAATCACATCGCGATGTGAACTAGATTATTGACTCTAGTGCAAGTGGAGACTGAAGGAAATATACCCTAGAGGCAATAATAAAGTTGTTATTTATATTTCCTTATATCATGATAAATTTTTATTATTCATGCTAGAATTGTATTAACCGGAAACATAATACATGTGTGAATATATAGACAAACAAAGTCTCACTAGTATGCCTCTACTTGACTAGCTCGTTGAATCAAAGATGGTTAAGTTTCCTAGCCATAGACATGAGTTGTCATTTGATTAACGGGATCACATCATTGGTGAATGATGTGATTGACTTCACCCATTCCGTTAGCTTAGCACTTGATCGTTTAGTTTTCCCGCTATTGCTTTCTTCACGACTTATACATGTTCCTATGACTATGAGATTATGCAACTCCCGAATACCGGAGGAACACTTTGTGTGGTACCAAATGTCACAACGTAACTGGGTGATTATAAAGGTGCTCTACAGGTGTCTCTGATGGTGTTTGTTGAGTTGGCATAGATCAAGATTAGGATTTGTCACTCTGATTGTCGGAGAGGTATCTCTGGGCCCTCTCGGTAATACACATCACTATAAGCCTTGCAAGCAATGTGACTAATGAGTTAGTTGCGGGATGATGGATTATGGAACGAGTAAAGAGACTTGCCGGTAACGAGATTGAACTAGGTATGGTGATACCGACGATCGAATATCGGGCAAGTAACATACCGATGACAAAGGGAACAACGTATGTTCTTATGCGGTTTGCCGATAAAGATCTTCGTAGAATATGTAGGAACCAATATGAGCATCCATGTTCCACTATTGGTTATTGACCGAAGATGAGTCTGGATCATGTCTACATAGTTCTCGAACCCATAGGGTCCGCATGCTTAGCGTTCGGTAACGATCGGTATTATGAGTTTATGTGTTTTGATGCACCGAAGGTAGTTTGGAGTCCTGGATGAGATTGGGGACATGACGAGGAGTCTCGAAATGGTCGAGACCTAAAGATCGATATATTGGACGACTATATTCGGACATCGGAAAGGTTCCGTGTGATTCGGGTATTTTTCGGAGTATCAGACATTTAGATTAATTCGCCAGGGAGTATATGGGCCTTATTGGGCTTTAGGGGAAAGAGAGAGGGGAGGCTGCGCCCCCCAAGGCTTAGTCCAAATTGGACTAGGGGGAGGGGCGGCGCCCCCTCCTTCCATCTCTTCTCGTTTCCCTTTCCTTCTCTCCTACTCCTACTACTTGGAAGGGCTCGTAGTTCTACTAGTAAAGGGGGAATCCTACTCCCGGTGGGAGTAGGACTCCCCTAGGGCGCGCCATAGAGAGGGCCAGCCTCTCCCCCTCCTCCACTCCTTTATATACGGGGGTGGGGGGCACCCCATGGACACACAAGTTGATCATTGATCTTTTAGCCGTGTGCGGTGCCCCCCTCCATAGAAACACACCTCGGTCATAACGTTGCGGTCCTTAGGCGAAGCCCTGCGTCGGTAACTTCATCATCACCATCATCATACTGTCGTGCTGACAGAACTCTCCCTCGAAGCTCTACCAGATCGTGAGTTCGTGGGACGTCACCGAGCTGAACGTGTGCAGACCGCGGAGGTGCCGTACATAGGATTGGTCGATCGTGAAGACGTACGACTACATCAACTGCATTGTTATAATGCTCCCGCTTATGGTCTACAAGGGTACATGGACGACACTCTCCCCTCTCGTTGCAATACATCACAATGATCTTGCATGTGCGTAGGGATTTTTTTTGAAATACTACGTTCCCCAACACAAATGACAACACTTTGTCAAAACAACTATGATATAATATGACAACAGTGGTATCTCGCTAGTCCTTTCTGAGACTGCAAAACATAAATGTAGAGCACCTCCAAAGTTCAAGTAGCGACTAAATATTGTAATTCATGGTAGAAAAGATCAAGCCATGCTAACACCCAACATTAACTACACAAAATGCATGAGGATGACAATAGTGCTCTCAGATCTGGTGCTTGTTTGAGAAGGTGATGACTCAACATGAAAGTAAATAGATAGTCCCTTCATGGTGGAAAGCACTGATTCGCAGAGGTGCTAGAGCTCGAAGCTTAAATCTAAGATAAATGAAAATTTTGGAAATGCACCCTTCCTATTTACATAGCGACCGAAAGTTATCAATATCTTCCATGCTAAACACATTAGTGGCGGTTCCCAAGCGATAAAGTAAATTTTTTACTCCGCGGGAGTTTCCTTTGATTATTTGTAAAAGAAAAAAATCATTTTGATTTAGGGACTGGGAATCCCTATTACTGCCCCTCCCGTGCAAGGACAAGTGAATAAACACTAATCATGAGAATAACCTTCTTAGCATGGAAGATACTGACTACTTGTCACTCTATGAACAATCCATGCACATAAAAATAGATGTTCATTTGAAATTTATAGGTGGCACGTGCAAATTTACTTAGAACGGCAGGGTAATACCACATATAGGTAGATATGGTGGACTCATCTGGAATAACTAGGGTGTAATGATTTTGATGCACAAGCAGTATTTCCGCTTAGTATAGGTGAAGGCTAGCAAATAGGTTGGGAAGCGGCCATCTAGAGAGCGAACACGGTCATGAACATGCATTATGCATAATAAACATTGAATACTAGCATGAGTAGGATATGGACACCATGAACATAAATATTATAGAGACTATCTTGGTTTTAATTCAAGTACATGCATGAACATGTGCCAAGTCAAGCCACTTGAACCTTTCAAAGGAGAATACAATATCATCATACCACATCACGATCATTTTGATTCATGTTGATATCCAAGATAAATCATTATACACTCCTAGCTAGTTAAGCATGGCATGAGGAACTATAATCAATAATTTTCATGGCAAACATGTTTGATCATAATATGCCAAATCATGGATACTAGGTTAAACATATTTACAAAAACAGAACAAGTTGAGTTCATACCAGTTTCTCTCTGCCTCAGCCAGTTCATCAAATATCATCATTATTGCCTTTCACTTGCACGAATGAATGATATAACTATAATAATAGTTCAAGAGTGTCGTGGACTAAGATGGAATCTTCAAACATTTTATTCAAAAAGGAGAAAGCAAGGCAATTTGGGCTCTTTGTTAGATAAATGGTAATGCATATTAGAGACACTCAACATTTTCATTGTGGTCTTCTCATTGCTATGACTCAAAAACCAGAAAACAAATTCAGAGAAACACGCTGAAATATTTTTGGAGTTCTTAGTTTTTCCCGAAGAAGGTAAAATAATGAAAGAAAACAAAAACGAGAAAAACTATTTACACGGGAGAGCTCGCAACAAAGAAAGAGAAGAATCCAGAAATCTGTTTGGGTTTTCTCTTAATACTACAACTAATTATACCAGAAAGAAAAACCAAAAAGAAACATGAAATCTTTTTTGGTTTTCTCAAACTTTTCCAAACACACAAAAAGAAAGCAAGAAAAATAAATCTTGCATGGATAATACAATAAAAAAGTTTGAACACTGATAACTAGAATGAAATGTGTGAGCATAAATATAATCATATGGCATCTGTAGTAGCCATCCCCCAAGCTTAGGCTTTTGGCCTAGCCTGGCAATCACCATCTGTAGTAGCCATCCCGTCCGATGTCAAAGTGCTGGAGCGGCGGCACCTGAGCGTCCCACTCCTGAGGCTCCTCCTCTGCGGTTGCCTGGGTGTTCCGGTAGGCAATGATATCATATGGCATGATCCTGTATACGCCCCTAGCAATAGAATCAAACAAAGCAGGTGCAGGTAACGGAATAATATCACGGGTATCCACACTGAAAACCAGGTTATAAGGAATATTATGAATAGAGTTATCAATATTGGTGAACAGATGATCCTTCATCGCATGATGATCTAAATAAACTTTGGGTAAGCGATGATCATGTTGGAGTATCTGAACGTTAAAGTGACTCGCTAAGCGAGTAGCGTAAATGCCACCATGAATTTTACCCTTAGTCCCGTTAAGGTGTAAACAAAGTGCAATAATAGCCCCTATGCTAAAGGTTCTATCGATGTATAGTGCACAACGTAAGATAACGAAATGAGGGGCACTAAGGGCACCAACCTTCTCTCTAGCAAGTAAACACTTTGCAATGAATAGAGAAAAATAACGCACAAAAGGTAAATGCAAGCTAGTGGCAGTGACACTGGATACCCCTCTCACATGTCCCATTGACAAAGTGCGATAAAAGTCCTCAAACTCAGCAGGTTATCTTATTTCCCCGTTAGGAGGAATCAAGCATATGTCACAAAAGTCGGTGAGTGATATCTGACGGGTTTCAAAATATAAGTTAAACTGTACCTCATGTGGATTATTCCTAGTCAGAAAATGAAAATTTTGCACAGATGAATTTGTAAGGAGATGGTATTGTTCACATTCAGCTACAATGAAGTTGGTTAACCCAGCGTTTGCAGCTAATTGGGCGAACTCTTGATGAATCCTGCCCCCTCCATGAAGGGAGTATGCGGCCATTCGCACGGCCACACCTCCGCCCTTCTTCGAGTACGAAGGTCATTGTCCAATGATTCCCCAATAACTCCTTTGGCATTTTTCTTGGAAGCAAACTTCCTAAAGAAACTCATCTTATTCCTATAGACAAAATATGAAAAAAATTGTCCACAATAATTTTGTCAACCAAACTGCACAAGATTGATAGTAACTACTCATAAGCATGCATAGAGGCCATATTGAGCATTCAAACTACTTAGAACTCTAAGAATTGAACATGCAAGCTCATCTACAGCAACACCAAGAGTAGCTAATTATTCAAAATACAACCCACTAAAGCAAAAAATAATTGGAGCAATGAAGGAGTCACATACCAAATAGTAATCCCCCAAAATAGTTTCGGAAATGGAGCTTTGAGCAAGGTGATCTAAATCCGCGGGTTTGAGGGAAAGAACACGATAGAGAGGGAAATGGTGATTTTTTTCTGGAGGTAGGAGATGACATGGGATAAAGAGATAAGTGAGGGGCCCACTCGGAGACCACAACCCAGTAGGGTGCGCCTAGGATTGCTGGCGCGCCCAGGTGGGTTGTGCCCACCTGGTGCACCCCCTTTGATGTTATTTGCACTAAAAATTCATAAAAATTCATGTTTTATTGCACGGGAAAAATAAAAAACATGATAGGCATCTGATACGTCTCCAACATATCTACTTTTCCTATCATTTTCCTTCTTGTTTTGGACTCTAATTTGCATGATTTGAATGAAACTAACCCTGGACTGACGCTGTTTTCAGCAAAACTACCATGGTGTTGTTTTTGTGCAGAAATAGAAGTTCTCAAAATGGAACGAAACTTTGCGAGGATTTTTATACAATAAAAGAAAAATACCGGAGCCAAGAACCACAGGAGGGGACACGTGGGTGGGCACAACCCACCAGGGCGCACCCCCTCCAGGCACACCCAGGTGGGTTGTTCCTACCTGGTGGCCCCGCAGACCTTGAAACCTACACTATAAAATCCTATTTTTCCAGAAAAAAATGGGAGAGAAAGAATTATCGTGGTCCACGAGACGGAGCTGCTGCCACCTCCCGTTCTTCATCAGGAGGCCAGATCTGGAGTCAGTTTGGGGCTCCGGAGAGGGGAATCTACGTTCTTCGTCATCACCAACCCATCTCCATCGCCAATTCCTCGATGCTCCCCACTGGAAGTGAGTAATTCCTTTGTAGGCTCACTGGTCGGTGAGGAGTTGGATGAGATTCATCATGTAATCTAGTTAGTTTTGTTAGGGCCGATCCCTAGTATCCACTATGTTCTGAGATTGATGTTGTATGACTTTGCCATGCTTAATGCTTGTCACTTTGGGCCCGGGTGCCATGATTTCAGATATGAACCGTTTATGTTATCACCGTTATATCCATGTTCTAGATCCTATCTTGCAAGTTATAGTCACCAACTATATGTTATGATCCGGCAACCCCAGAGTGACAATAGTCGGGACCACTCCCGGTGATGGTCGTAGTTTGAGGAGTTCATGTATTCACCATGTGTTAATGCTTTGTTTCGGTTCTCTATTAAAAGGAGGCCTTAATATCCCTTAGTTTCCAATATGGACCCCACTGCCACGGGATGGTAGGACAAAAGATCTCATGCAAGTTCTTTCCATAAGCACGTATGGCTATTTACGGAATACATGCCTACATTATATTTATGAACTGGAGCTAGTGCCGTATCGCCCTAGGTTATGACTGTCACATGATGAATATCATCCAACAAATTTGCAATCCAATGCCTACAAATTTATCCCATATTGTTTCTGCAAAGTTACTACTTCTATCGTTACTGTTGCACGTGCTACAAAATTACTACTATCACTGTTACCGTTACTATTGCTACTGTCACTACTATCAAAACTATCATATTACTATGCTACCGATTACTTGCTGCAAGCCTGCAAATAATTAATCTCCAGGTGTGGTTGAATTGACAACTCAGCTGCTAATACTTGCAAATATTTTTTCGCTCCCCTTGTGTCGAATCTATAAATTTGGGTTGAATACTCTACCCTCGAAAACTGTTGTGATCCCCTATACTTGTGGGTTATCAAGACCTTTTTCTGGTGCCGTTGTCGGGGAGCATAGCTATATTTGTTGAGTCACTTGGGATTATTATGAATTTATCACTATGAAGAATCTGAAGGATGCTAAGAGTAAGATTTTTTCCTCCAAGATTAGGGGAGGTAAGGAACTGCCATCTAGTTCTCCTTTAGATTCACCTTCTGTTATAAGTAAACTTGCAACACCACCACTTGCTATTAATCCTGATATGCGCAAGTTATCGATGATGCTACTTCTGCTATGAATGATACTTATGATGATGCTAGTACCTTGCATGATGATGATGATGTGTCACTTGGTGGATTTCTTGATGAACAAATTACGAGAGTAAGACAACAAGATGTTGTTGAATCTGATGATGAGCTTGAAACTGGAAATTGTGAAACACCTGCTAGAACTAGCCTTCCTAGATATGAATTGCCTAAGGTACCGGAAGGTTATTTTATGAATGAGGAGACAACTAGAGACATTCTTACTTATAAGGATAGAGATGATCTAGAGAAATTATTATGCATGTATAAAGAAAAGTCTCTGAATGCTAGAATGCAATATGATCCTAAGTTTGCGACCTCACCTATCTTTATTAATGATAAGGATTATGAATTCTCTATCAACCCAAAGTTAATTACTTTGGTTAAATTTGATCCTTTCCATGGTTATGAAACTGAAACTGTTGTGGCACATCTCACTAAGTTGAATGACATAGCTACCCTTTTTAGTCATGATGAGAAAACTCGTTACTACTATATTCTCAAATTATTTATGTTCTCACTAAATGGTGATGCTAAATCTTGGTACAATACTCTTACTCCTGGTTGTTTGCGTAGTCCCCAGGTATGATTTATTACTTCTCTGAAAAATATTTTCCTGCTCATAAGAAACAAGCCGCCTTACAGGGAATATTTAACTTTGGGCAAACTAAAGAAGTGTGTCTCCCACAAGCTTGGGGGAGGCTTTGCCAGTTACTTAATGCTTTGCCAGATCATCCCCTTAAGAAAAATGAAATACTTGATATCTTCTAAAATGGACTAACCGATGCTTCTAGGGACTTCCTAGATAGTTGTGCTGGCTGTGTTTTCAAGGAACGAACTATTGGACAAGCTGAAGAATTATTGAATAACATATTGAAAAAATATGATGATTGGACTCTTCCTGAACCACCACCTAAACCCACTCCAAAGAAGAGGGATATATTATATCTCAGTCCTAAAGATATGCAAGAGGCAAAGAAATCTATGAATGAAAAAGGTATTAAAGTGGAGGACGTTAAAAATTTACCTCCTATTGAATAAATACATGGGCTTAACACACCACCACTGCCTAAGGTGGTAGAGGTAAATTCTCTAATGAAATTCAAAGATAATGACAATCCTCACAATATGCACCCTAGCCAATGACTTTATGAGTTTGAAAATTACATTAGGAAACAAGATCACTTCAATGCAAATGTTATGAAACAATTGAAATACAATTCTGATATGATTGCTTGCTTGAGTGACTTGTTACTTAGAATCTCAAATGATGTTGGAGGTGTGGGAAAGCATGCTTCTAAGGTACAAACCCAGTTAGAACAAGTTGCTAAATCACAAAGAGAATTGCTTGATGAAATGAATAGCGACATACATGACTTTGCTGTTAGAGTTGCAACTAGAGGAGGAAAAATGACTCAGGAACCAATTTATTCCGAGGGACACCCAAAAAGAATTGAACAAGATTCACAAAGAAACAACACCACTGCAACTAGTCCTTCTAAAAAGAAGAAGAAAAAGAAAAATGATACGACTTTGCATGCTACTAGTGAACCCGAAGTAGAAAAACCTCCTGATAATGATAATATTGTTTCTATTTTTGATGCTGAATCTCAATCTAGCAATGAACATTCACCTAGTGATAATGAAAAAGATAATGCTGATGTTCATGAAGATACTCAACCAAACAATGAAAAAGAACCAGATAATGATGTTGAAATAGAACCAAGCTACCTCTCAAGCTTGCGTTGTTTTTGCCTTGAAGAGGAAAGGGTGATGCAGCACAATAGCGTAAGTATTTCCCTCAGTTTTTGAGAACCAAGGTATCAATCCAGTAGGAGACCACGCGTGAGTCCCTCATACCTACAAAAACAATTAAGAACCTTGCAAACAACACGATAAAGGGCTTCTCAATCCCTTTTCGGCCACATGCAAAAGTGAGATATGATAGAGATAATAAGATACTCCCTCCGTCCCAAAATAAGTGTCTCAACTTTGTACTAGCTCTAGTACAAGGTTGTCCTAAGCTTAAGACACTTATTTTGGGACGGAGGGAGTAATATTTTTTGTATTTTATTTTATAGATTGAAAGTAAAGATTGCAAAGTAAAAGGAAAGTAAAGATAAATAGTTGATGGAAGGTTAATATGATGGAAGATAGACCCGGGGGCCATAGGCTTCACTAGTGGCTTCTCTCATGATAGCAGATTTTTACGGTAGGTGAACAAATTACTGTCGAGCAATTGATAGAAGAGCGCATAGTTATGATAATATCTAGGCATAATCATTGTATATAGGCATCACGTCCATGGCAAGTACACCGAAACAATTCTGCATGTACTACTATTACTCCACACATCGACCGCTATCCAGCATGCATCTAGAGTATTAAGTTCATAAAAACAGAGTAACGCCTTAAGCAAGATGACATGATGTAGAGGGATAAACTCATGCAATATGATGTAAACCCTATCTTTTTATCCTTGATGGCAACAATACAATAAGTGCCTTTCTGCCCCTACTGTCACTAGGAAAGGACACTGCAAGATTGAACCCAAAGCTAAGCACTGATCCCATTGCAAGAACTACCAATCTAGTAGGCCAAACCAAACTGATAATTCGAAGATACTTGCAAAGATATTTAAATCATGGATAAAAGATTTCGGAGAAGAATCAAATATTGTTCATAGATAATCTTGATCATAAACCCACAATTCATCGGATCTCGACAAACACACCGCAAAAAGAATTACATCTTATAGATCTCCAAGTAGATCGAGGAGAACTTTGTATTGAGATCCAAAGAGAGAGAAGAAGCCATCTAGCTAATAACTATAGACCCGAAGGGCTGTGGTAAACTACTCACTAGTCATCGGAGAGGCTATGGTGTTGATGTAGAAGCCCTCCGTGACCGATGCCCCCTCCGGTGGAGCTTCGGAACAGGCCCCAAGATGGGATCTCACAGGTACAGAAGGTTGCGACGCTGGAATTAGGGTTTCGTGGTGCTCTCGGATGTTTTGAGGGTACGTAGGTATATATAGGAGGAAGAGGGACGTCAGGGGAGCCACGAGGGGCCCACGAGGGTGGGGGCGCGCCTACCCCCCTGGGCGCGCTCCTTGCCCTCGTGGCCGCCTCATTCCTTCCCCAGCGTGTACTCCAAGTCTTCTGTGTTGTATTTGTTCCAAAAACGACTCTCTCGAAGGTTTCATTCCGTTTGGACTCCGTTTGTTATTCCTTTTCTGTGAAACACTGAAATAGGCAAAAAACGACAATTTGCACCGGGCCTTGGGTTAGTAGGTTAGTCCCAAAAATAATATAAAAGTGTATAATAAAGCCCATTAAACAACCAAAACATATAATATAATAGCATGGAACAATAAAAAATTATAGATACGTTGGAGAAGTATCATGCATCCCCAAGCTTAATTCCTGCTCGTCCTCGAGTAGGTAAATGATAGAAACATAATTTTTGTGTGGAATGCTGCCCAACATAATTCTCAATGTAATTTTCTTTATTGTGGCATGAATGTTCAGATCCGAAAGATTCAAGACAAAAGTCTATATTGACATCAGAATAATAATACTTCAAACGTACTAACAAAGCAATTATGTCTTCTCAAAATAACATGGCCAAAGAAAGTTCATCCCTACAAAGTGATATAGTTTGGCTATGCTCCATCTTCGTCACACAAAATACAAAAATCATGCACAACCCCGGTTTCAGCCAAGCAATTGTTTCATACTTAAAATTTTCAAACCTTTTCAACTTTCACGCAATACATGAGCGTGAGCCATGGATATTGCACTATAGGTGGAATAGAGTGGTGGTTGCGGAGAAGGCAAAAGAGGAAGATGGTCTCACATCAACTAGGTGTATCAATGGGCTATGGAGATGCCCATTAATAGATATCAATGTAAGTGAGTAGGGATTGCCATGCAACGGATGCACCAGAGCTAAAAATGTATGAAAGCTCAACAAAAGAAACTAAGTGGGTGTGCATCCAACTTTCTTGCTCATGAAGACCTAGGGCATTTGAGGAAGCCCATCGTCGGAATATACAAGCCAAGTTCTATAATGAAAATTCCCACCAGTATATGAAAGTGACAAAACAAGATACTCTCTGTTATGAAGATCATGGTGCTACTTTGAAGCACAAGTGTGGAAAAAGATAGTAACATTGTTCCTTCTTTTTTGTATTTTTTGGGCCTTCCTTTTTTTCTTTGGCCTTTTTTCTTTGGGATAATGCTCTAATAGCGATGATCATCACACTTTTATTTACTTACAAATCGATATTACTACTTGATACTAGAAAAAAGTATGACTCTATATGAATACCTCCGGCGGTGTACCGGGATGTGCAATGAATCAAGAGTGACATGTATGAAAAATTATGCATGGTGGCCTAGCCACAAATACTGGGTAATCAACAATGATGAAGCATGTCATATGAATGGAATAGTGGAAAGTTGCATGGAAATATATCTCGGAATGGCTATGAAAATGCCATGGTAGGTAGGTATGGTGGCTCTTTTGAGGAAGGTATATGGTGGGTGTATGGTACCGGCGAATGTTGCGCAGTACAAGAGAGGCTAGCAATGGTGGAAGGGTGAGAGTGCGTATAATCCATGGACTCAACATTAGTCATAAAGAACTCACATACTGATTGCAAAAATCTACAAGTCATCGAAACAAAGTACTACATGCATTCTCCTAGGGGAAGGGTTGGTAGGAGTTAACCATCGCGCGATCCTGACCTTCACACAAAGGATGACACTCAATGAAATACCTCATGCTTCAAATTTGTCACACAACGGTTACCATACGTGCATGCTACGGGACTTGCAAACCTCATCACAAGTATTTCTCAAATTCACAACTACTCTACTAGCATGACTCTAATATCACCATCCTCATATCTCAAAACAGTCATCAAGTATCAAACTTCTCATAATATTCAATGAAATTTATATGGAAGTTTTTATTGTACTCATCTTGGATGCCTATCATATTAGGACTAATTTTATAACCGAAGCAAATTACCATGTTGTTCTAAGAGACTCTCAAAATAATATAAGTGAAGCATGAGATATCAATAATTTCTATAAAATAAAACCACCACCGTGCTCTAAAAAGATATAAGTGAAGCATTAGAGCAAAATTATCTAGCTCAAAAGATATAAGTGAAGCACATAGAGTATTCTAATAAATTCTGATTCATGTGTATCTCTCTCAAAAGGTGTGTCCAGCAAGGATGATTGTGGTAAAATAAAAAAATCAAAGACTCAAATCATACATGACGCTCCAAGCAAAACACATATCGTGTGGTGAATAAAAATATAGTCTCAAGTAAAGTTACCGATAGACAAAGACGAAAGAGGGGATGCCTTCCCGGGGCATCCCCAAGCTTAGGCTTTTGGTTGTCCTTGAATTTCACCTTGGGGTGCCTTTGGGAATTCCCCAGCTTAGGCTCTTGCCAATCTTTGTTCTATAGTCCATCAAATCTCTACCCAAAAATTTGAAAACTTCACAACACAAAACTTAACAGAAAATCTTGTGAGCTCCGTTAGTATAAGAAAACAAACCACCACCTTAAGGTAATGTAATTAACTCATTGTTTACTTATATTGGTGTTAAACCTACTGTATTCCAACTTCTCTATGGTTCATCCCCTCCGATACTACTCATAGATTCTTCAAAATAAGCAAACAACACACGAAAAACAGAATCTATCAAAAACAGAATATTCTATAGCAATCTGTAACTTTTGAATACTTCTGTAACTCTAAAAATTCTGAAATAAATTGGTGGATGTGAGGAATTTGTCTATTAATCATATGCAAAAATAATCAACTAAAAATGACTCTCCAGTAAAAAATGGTAGCTAATCTCGTGAGCGGAAAAGTTTCTGTTTTTTCCAGCAAGATCGCAAAGACTTCACCCAAGTCTTCCCAAAGGTTCTACTTGGCACAAACACTAATTAAAACACAAAACCACATCTAAACATAAGCTAGATGCATTATTTATTACTAAACAGAAGCAAAAACAAAGAAAATACAATACGGTTGCCTCCCAACAAGCGCTATCGTTTAACGCCCCTAGCTAGGCATGATACAAGAATAGATCTAGGTATTGCCATCTTTGGTAGGCAATTCTTCAATTGAACACTTATAATTCCTAGGGGATTCTTCTTTCCTATTAATAATCAAACTTCTAGGCAGGAAATCAAGAAATTCGTTTGTAGCAAAAGGTCCCTAACGATAGTGAGAAAGTTGGGGTGAATACTTATTGATTTGAGATCCGCAGTTTCCTTACTAGAGGATTCACCCTTCTTTTTAGGAACATACATAAACTTGGCCATTTTAGTAGTGGAGGGGTTTGAAGTATTTCTCACAGCAGAAAAAGCAGACCCTATATTGGTAATAATATCCTCAAGTTTATCAATTCTAGTAGAGTCTTGTTATATTCTCTCTTTAACTATGGGTTCTTTTTCTTTAAAAAGATCAGAATAACTCCTACCTTAGATCCATATTGGGTAATTTGGTTATGGATATTTTTATGCAAACTCTCAACCAACTCCATGGTGGCAACTTTATTTTCAATAATTTCAAGCCTGTGCATTACGTGCTCTAAAGATAAGACAATTACATTAACCAAAAGAGGTGGTGGGCTGAACAAATCTATCATAGCATTATAAGAATCAAAAGTATGGCTACCCAGGAAATTTTCTCCGGTAATGGTATCAAGAATATATCTATTCCAAGGAGTGATGCCTACATAAAAATTGCGAAGAAGCACGGAAGTGGAAAGCTTCCTTGTAGATCTATTCTGAGCATTGCAAATTCTATACCAAGCATCTCTTAGATTTTCTTCCTCCCTTTGTTTAAAATTAAGAACTTCACTCTTGGGAGTATTAATAATGATAGAAGGGCTAGCCATGACGGCAAAGCAGACGATAAAGCACATGGAGCGAACAACAGGGCGAATAAAACGGCAGAGGTGAAGTGGGGGAGAGGAAAACGAGAGGCGAATGGCAAATAATGTAATGCGAGGGATAAGTGTTTGTGATGGGTACTTGGTATATGACTTTTGCGTAGATCTCCCCGGCAACAGCACCAGAAATTCTTCTTGCTACCTCTTGAGCTTGTGTTGTTTTTCCCTTGAAGAGGAAAGGGTGATGCAGCACAGCAGCGTAAGTATTTCCCTCAGTTTTTGAGAACCAAGGTATCAATCCAGTAGGAGACCACGAGCGAGTCCCTCGTACCTACACAAACAAATAAGAACCTTGCAACCAACGCGATAAAGGGGTTGTAAATCCCTTCTCAGTCACTTGCAAAAGTGAGATCTTATAGAGTTAATAAGATAATATTTTTGGTATTTTGTTTTATATATTGAAAGTAAAGATTGCAAAGTAAAAGTAAAGTAAAGATAAATAGTTGATGGAAGAGAGACCCGGGGGCCATAGGTGTCGGGGAAACTGACCGCCCACGAACACCTATGGGACCGGAGCCCCTTTTCGGTACAACAAGGGAGCGGAGGGAGCACAAAGAGCGGGTCGAGGCGCACACGCTGGCAGTTTACCCAGGTTCGGGCCGCACGGATGCGTAAAACCCTACTCCTGCCTTGGTTTTGTTATTGGGTTCTTGGCTCGGGAGCAAGAAGATCTACAGTACCGGCTACATCGAGCGTGGGAGTGATCAAACTTCCGCCCCATCTACGTTGTGCATGGGCCTCCTTTTATAGGTAAAAGGGGTCACCGACAGGTGGCAACGTAGTTAAGAGTAAAAACGTAAAAGCGGTGGTAGTTGTAACAGTGGATGTACAATGTTTTGTACCTAACCCTGACGGTGGGGGACAAAGGCATTGAATGCCCGTCGCCGTCGCCCCAAATAGTGTAAAAAAGCGTCCGTCTGGGCGTCTCCGTTCGCCACGACGGAGGCCTTGTCATCGTGGCTTGCCACCGTGTCCCCCAGGCTGCACAGCCTTCCGCCACGTGCCCCTGGAAGGGCCCCAGGGCGACGCGTGGCCGGATGAGCTGGAGCGCGGGCACACAGTGGAAGCTTGCCGCGGCAATCACCTTGCCGCGGTCGCTACCTTGCCACGCCCGGAAGCTTGTCGCTCTCCGGGCCTTGCCGGGGTGCGCGACACGCCACGGCAAGTCTTCTGAAATGCTGTTCTTCGGTCTTCCTGGCAAACCAGGGTCTTGCGCTAGAGGGGTGGTCTTGAGCCTGGAGCGGCCTTCCCGGCAAGCTCCTCTTGCCGGGGTCTTGTTTCTTAACTTGAATACTTTGTTCTTGAATGGCTCAAAAGGAACTAGGGTGGGCCTTGGCGAGCGCGTGGCGAGCCCCGCCACGAGACGCTGCTACTGTCCGTGCACAAGTCGGGATACTAAGGTACCCCTACTTTAGTACACCGACAGGAGCCCCCGGGCCTGGGCCACACACGGTGCCGAGCGCTGTTGGGCCAGGCCCAAAACAGTGCACGGGCACGCACGGCCCACGGCGCGCCGTATCCCACTCCATATCCGCCGCATCCCTCCCTAACGGCACGCGTCGATTGCGGCGTCGTGGGAGAGATCGTGGCCTGTTTATTTAATGGGGAACATGCGGAACGTCCCCCGCTCCCCCTTAAAAGCAGAGGAAACAGGGGCAGTTTCCCCCATTGCTTCATTGCGTCTTCAACCTCCAGAAACCCCCGCCGCTCTTCTCCTCCTCAAAGCTCGAAAAGAGAGCCGAGCTCCACCCCTCTTCCGCCGCCGCCGGCCTCCCCAGCGCCGCCGACCCCACTCGCCATCCCTGCCATGGCCCCGAAGAGCGACAAGGCGAAAAACGCGAAGTCCGAGCGGGTGGCGAAGCTAGCAGCAATGCGGAAGAAGATGGTGGTCTTCCCGCCGAGGCTTGGCGCAAGGGAGCTGAGGGACAAGTACTACTTGTTCTGGTCGAGGGAGACGAAGGCTCACCCGCGCACCAGGGTCCTCCCCGCTGAAGCCTGCGACATGTTCCCGGGAGGTTACCCTTATTTTGCTCTGTTCTTCCATTGCGGTCTCTGCCCTCCGTACTCCGAGTTCTTCAGCGACGTTATGAACACGTATGGATTCCATCTTCTAGATTTCACCCCGAACGCAGTCTTAACCTTGGCCGTTTTCGCACATCTGTGCGAAAACTTTGTCAAAGTCGCCCCCAACGTAGCTCTCTTCCGCCATTTCTTCACACCTCGAGTAGAGTCTGTGTCCCCTCTGTCCGGTGGCATCTCTTGGATCTTTAGGCGCAACAAGAAAGAGACGTACTTGATTGGAGAGCTCCGCGGCAAGTGGGAGGAACGGAGGGCCGATTGGTGCTGGGTTATGGAAGATGAACCTCAGCAATTTACCTCCCCGCGCCGAGCTGCAATAGTGCGCGGCAAGGATTGGAGTGACCTGGCCCCGGAGGACGAGAAGCTGAAGGTTGCCCTCACTAGGATCCTCCGCCTCCGGCAAGCCAATCTTACTGTAGGTGAGGTCGGGGCAGATTTCCTTCGCCGGCGCATCGCTCCCTTGCAGGATAGGAAGCGGTCTGCTTGGGAGTTCGGCAACGCGACAGACTGTATGAGGCTATGGCCCGGCCTCAAGTACAACTTCACTGTCTTGGAGCTCAAGGGGATGATCCAGGAGCTATTCAAGCATGACCCCAAGCACCCGGAGTGGTTTGCCCCGTCGCGGGGAGTAGTTCCACTATGTAACAACTCTTCACTTAGTGCTATCCGCACGGCAATGCCGCTGTGCGACTCCCACGGGGTTGATCCCACTTGGCTGGCGCCTTCTGACGAGACTGCACAAACTTTCTTCGACAACTTGGTTGAGCTGCCGATCAATCTTCATGAGAAGAAGGGTCTCACCCGCGACACCACCGACCGGGATTTGGCGTATATCGCCACCAGGATGGAGGAGGCAGCCGCAGCTGAGGCCGCGGGCGAATTCGGGTACTCCTTGGACGAGGCCGACGCAGCGGACGCGGTGAGCCGGGCCGAGGAGGAAGAGATCCTCAAGCTGCTGAGGCCTGTCGGGCAGCCTGCCGGGACGAGCGAGGCTGCCGGGCAGGGCACAGAGTCAAGTGAACCCGCCGAGGAGGACGCCGAATCGGGCGACGACTCGGGCGACCCTTCAGAAGACTCAGGCGGGTCTTTGGGCCTTGACGACGCCTCCTCATCCTCGGAGAATTCTCCGCCACCACCAAGTCCCCCAGCTCCAGCGAGGAGGCGTCCCCGCAAAGCTGCAGTCGTGGCGGAGCGCCCGGCGGCCCCGCGGCCGCAGCGCCGCCCGACGCGCGCCACCGCGGCGGGCAAGGCCGTCAAGGGAGCACCCCGCGCCTCTGCAACAGCTGGAGGAGGGTCTTCGCGCTCTGGTTCCACGGCTCCTTCCGCTCCCCGGGCCTCGGCGACGACTGGAGCGGGGTCTTCGCAGACCACCGACCCGGCGCCCGCCAAGCGCCCGAGGGAGCCTTCCGCTCCGGCTCCTCGCGCCGGAGCGCGCAAGGCGGATTTCGACTTCTCCGTCCTCAGCTCCGACGAGGAGGAGGAAGAGTAAGTGGAGCAACTCTTATTTTTCTTCGGTTTGCTGTTCTTGTCATGAATGTTCCTTGTCTGATTTCATTCGACGCCTGCCCTTCAGGACATTGGCGCAGAGGGTGGCGAAGAAGGCCAAGATCCCGATGGTCGACCTCGAGGAAGATCCCGTCGCAGCGGCAGGGGATGCGCTGGCGACGAGCTTGCCGGACCAGCCAGCTGCCCCGCAGAGCAGCCCCCAGCGTAAGTCCTTTGTTTACTTTTTCGCTTGGTGGACGCGCTTGAGCTTCTTATCCTTGCTAATGTCTTGTTTGCTTGTTGACTTGTGCAGATGTGGAGCCGCAGCCTCAGGAGCGTCAAGAGACTGCTCCCGACGAGCCGCTCGTCCCACCCTCCCCGCCAAGGAGGAGCTCCCCGGCGCGGGAGAGCGCTCCGCCAAGGGCGGGTACTCCGCCAAGGGCGAGCACCCCGACAAGGGTGGGCACCCCGCCAAGGGAAGGCGCCAGCAGCCCTCCGCCGGCAGGGACTACTACCACGCCGCCAAGGGAGAACTCCCCGGCAAGGAACCCCGTAGAGGAAGAGGCCCGCGCAGGTAACCCTTGTACTTTTATTCTCTTGAATTCTTCTTTTTGGATATTTGCTTGACAATTCTTCTTTTCTTTTCCTTCTGTCAGATCCGCCCGCCCCGGAGCCGATGGAGACAGAGGCCATCGCCGAGGAGGACGCGCGCGGCAATGCTGGCGACGCCACCACCGCTGAAGGGATGGCCGGCGCCGACGAGCCAGCCGCCGATGAGACCGCCGATGCCGCTGACGCGGCAGCTAGGGAAGGGACCGGCGACCGCACTGGCGGCCCTGAGGCCGCAGGAGCGCCGGACGCTGCGCCGGCCGCCGACCCTCCCGCTGCGGCGACCGGGTCGGGAGTCTTTCTGGAGGCCGCCAACGGGGTCTTCATCCAAGTCCCGTGGGCATCTTCGTCAAGGGCGCCCGCGGAGGGGGAGAGCTTCGATGGAGAAGTCCTTGCCTCCGCCGGGCTGAGGCTTGTCGATGCGCCCGACAGCAGCAACGAGCCCGAGGAAGAGCAGCTTCTGCGCCGGCTCCTGGCTCTGTACCGCGCTAGGCAGGCCAAGCTGGAGTCCCGAGAGGCTCTGGCTGCCAAGGCTGGCGTCGATCTGGAGAAGCGCACCGAGGAGCTCCGCGCCGCCAATCAAGCGGCTCTCCGGAACTTGGCGGAGGAGCGGGAGGAGCTCGCCGGGGCGCACCAGGCGTTCATCCTCGAGAAGGCCGAGGTTGAGGAGCAGCAACGACTAACCGCCGAGGATCTGTCTCGGCGGGAGGGAGAGCTCAGGCAGCGGAAGGTCGACCTCGATAGCCATGAGGACGACCTTACCGCGCGCGAGGAGTCCATTGGCGGGGCTCTGCACGAGGCGAGGGACGCCACTGCTGCCGCAGAGACCGCCAAGAGGGACTTGGAGGCGAGGGTGGCGTAGTTGGAGACGAGCTTGAAGACGAGCGAGGAGAGGATTGCCGCACTCACGTTGGCGCGGGAGAAAGACGCCCACACCCACTCGGAGCTGCAAGTCCGCCTCTCCGACAAGGGCCATGAACTCACCGCCGCCAAAGATTCCATCGCGGACTTGGAGCTGAAACTGTCCACCTTCACTGAGTCGCTTGACGGGGCCCGGAACAGGGAGACGAAGCTAAAGGAAGATCTCTGGGCTGAGAGGGCACTGTTAGAGAGCGCCGCCCTCACACAGAACAACTTCAGGCAGACGGTGGAGCAGTGGACCGAGGAGCTCGTCACCTCCGCCGCCAACATCGACAAGGAGATGGTGGCGCTGGGGACGGAGCACCTCGTGTACTCCCCCGACGAGAACCTCCCCCACAGCGCCAAGCCGAGCTTGTTTTTCAGAGGAGTGGCGCCGGCCCTCGCGCAGCTACGGGAAAGGCTCCCCACACAGCTGGCGAACGAGGCGCGCAGGCTTTGCACGGGTACTCTGGAGCGAGTGTTGACGAAGATCGTCTACCGCAACCCCGGGATCAACCTTGAGAACGTCCTCCGGACCTTGCCGCCCGACGCTGACCAGGAGGCGTTGAAGGCTCAAGTTGCCCACATCGTGGCCAAGGTGGGGAAGATCAAGGGGGTTGACGGCGACCATGTAGACTAGGTTGCTTGCTTTCCGCTTCCCTTGTCGCTGTAAACCAAGTCATGGACAATAGTCTATTAGAACAACGACAAGTAAACTTGTAATATAACTTTATTTTGGGTAATTGATGCAGTGTTATCTCCCTTGCTTGATTCCTTTACTTTGTATGGTTCTCACCCTACGCTTCTAGGGAACTTGCCGGCAAAAGGACCCTTGCCGCGAGCGCCGAGTGCGGAACTTCAGCAGCCTGCTGGCAATGCCCCTGCCGGCAAGAAACCTTGCCGCAACTAGTCGCAGCACACTTAGATTGTTGAGTGAACTCAAAAACTAAGTAAGGGCGCGACACTTGTCGCAGCTCACTTAAGCCGTTGAGTGTGCTCGAAACAAAGTAAGGGCGCGGCTAGCCACGGGTAGGTTCCTCCGCGCACAGGTTTTCCATACAAAGTGTGGTCGTTCAAGGAAGATAACTAAGAATTTTAAAAAATTTGAATGCTCAAACTTTGGCAACTTAGCTTTCGTGGGTTGTTTGTTTCCCGGCAAGGCTTTCCTTTCTTGAACAGCACTTGGTCCATACCACTGTCTCCTTCCCC
>LR738711.1:799069545-799151011 GCA_902687465.1 Secale cereale
AAACTTGTGCGCGAGGAACAGTTCTTGTGCTTGAGAGAAAAAAGGAAAAAGGGAGGAAACACAGATATGGAGCCTTGCGGCTTGTTATTGCTTACCGGGGGTGTGTGCTGCACAAAGTGTCAGATAACACATGCAAGAAAACGGAAAGGCATGATATGACAAGTCATGCGAAGCACAAAAGTTTTACTATGCACGGGATCTGCGCCCGGCTTTGTACAAAGGTTTATATGCAACAGCGGCAAGACTTGTACAAAAGGTGGTTGCCGGAGCAGATCACGGCAACCGCACCTCATGGGTGAAACTTGCGAAGATGCTCAATGTTCCAGGAGTTGCTCACCGGTAAGCCTTCTTCGGTCTCAAGGCGGACATCGCCGGGCCTTGTGACTTGTCTCACCCGATAAGGGCCTTCCCACTTCGGCGTCAGCTTGTTGGAATTCTTGGCGGATTGAACGCGCCGAAGAACAAGGTCGCCTTCCTCGAGACTTCTGGCTCTAACTTTGCGGCTATGGTAGCGGCGCAAAGCTTGCTGGTATCGAGCAGCTCGTACAGCAGCCTGAAGACGGTTCTCCTCGAGGAGCAGTGCATCATCTTGCTGCAGCTGCTCTTGCTCGAGCTCATCGTAAGCGAGCACTCGAGGAGACCCGTATACGAGTTCCGTGGGGAGAACTGCCTCTGCTCCATAGACAAGGGCAAAGGGTGTCTGCTCGGTGGCTCGATTTGGCGTCGTCCTGATTGACCAAAGAGCCGCCGGCAACTCCTCAATCTAGTTTCTTCCGCACTTGTGCAGCCTGGCGAAAGTTCTTGTCTTGAGCCCGCGCAGCACTTCAGCGTTTGCCCTCTTCGCTTGACAGTTGCTCCTTGGGTGAGCAACAGAAGCGAAGCAGACCTTGGCGCCAAGGTCTTGGACATACTGCATGAAGGTGCGACTTGTGAACTGTGTGCCGTTGTCGGTGATGATCCTGTTAGGGATTCCGAAACGGCAAACAATTGACCTGAAGAACTTGACTGCTGACTATGCGGTCACCTTTCTCACTGGTTCCACTTCCGGCCACTTTGTGAACTTGTCGATAGCGACGTACAAGTACTCAAAGCCCCCGACTGCGCGGGGAAAGGGGCCGAGGATGTCGAGCCCCCGGACCGAAAAGGGCCAGGACAAAGGGATCGTCTGGAGAGCTTGAGCTGGCTGATGTATTTGCTTGGCATGGAACTGGCACGCTTCACACTTGGTTACTTGTGCAGTTGCATCTTGGAGGGCTTCTGGCCAAAAGAAACCTTGCCGGAATGCCTTCCCGGCAAGTGCTCTTGCGCCAATGTGGTGGCCACATATGCCTCCATGTATCTCTGCCAACAGCTTCTGTCCATCTTCCCGGGAAATGCACTTCCATTTGACACCATTGAGTCTTCTTCTGTACAGTTCATTGCCGACGAACTCGTACATACTTGACTGCCTGGTTATTCTCTCCATCTCTTCTGGTTCTTCGGGAAGTTCTCCAGTTTGAAGAAAATGGACAATTTGCTGCGCCCAGGCTGGAGCTTGAGGCTCAACAACAAGGACTAAAGGCATCATCGCCGCTGCGGGAATGTCAGCTTCTACGGCAAGAACCTGCGGCTCTACCGGAGCTGAACGTTCCCCGGCAAGCCCGCCGGGGCACGACTTGTCGGGAACGCCTGCTTCAACTGTACGAACCCTAGGGTCCGCAGGAGTAGACTGTTCCTCAGCAACTTGGTCGTTGATCTTGGGGACCTTGGCGGCGGCTTCAGGAAGATCCGCCGGCAAGTAGTCGCCGGAGACCAACTTTGTCTTCTTGCTTTGCCCAATTGATGGTGTAACGGACGGCTGAGTTAGCTTGAGCATGAAGGTTCCTGGTTCCACAGGTAGCTTCAATGCAGCACACTTTGACAGGCCGTCAGCGATGTCATTTTGAGCTCTCGGAACGTGCTCCATTTGTATGCCTTCAAAGTGTTCTTCAAGCTTTCTCACTTCGTCAACGTAAGCTTCCATCAATGGGCTCTGGTAGCTCTTGTTTACTTGTCGGACAACCAACTGTGAATCTCCCCGCACAATCAGCTTCTTGATCCCAAGTTCTGCTGCAATTCTGAGGCCGGCAAGCAAACCTTCATACTCTGCAGTATTGTTTGTTGCTTGCTCCTTGGGAAAGTGCATTTGGACAACGTACTTGAGGTGCTCTCTGGTGGGTGCGACGAGCAGCACACCAGCACCGGCGCCTTGCAGCGAGAAGGCACCATCGAAGTACATTATCCATTCTTTGCTTGCTTCTTTTGCGGGGATGCTTGTCTCTGGAATCTCTTCGTCTGGCGTTGGTGTCCATTCTGCTATGAACTCTGCCAATTCTCGGCTCTGGATAGTTGAAGTACTCTCAAACTTAAGACCAAAGCTTGACAGCTCCAGTGCCCACTCGACAATCCTTCCTGTTGCTTCTGGATTTTGCAATATCCTCTTCAGCGGAAAGCGAGTGACCACTGTTATCTCATGTGCTTGGAAGTAATGGCGCAGCTTTCTCGAGGCCATGAGGAGACCGAAAAGCAGCTTCTGCACCCTAGAGTATCTTGACCTAGCCCCTGCAAGAGGGAACTGACAAAATAAACTGGGCGCTGCACCATCTTCTTTCGCACTTCTCCTTGCATCTGCGCAGACCCATCCTTGTCGGGGCCAGAGCTTGTCGGAGAAGCCCCCTGCTTGTCGCTGGATGTGCTTGCCGGGGCTGTGGGCTCCTCATCTGCCTCCCTTTCCGCTACTAACGCAGCACTAACCACTTGATTGGTTGCTGCTAAGTACAGCAGCAACTTCTCTTGTGGCCTAGGTACGACAAGTATTGGAGTGGAGGATAGGTACCCTTTCAAATCTTGCAGCGCTGCCTCCGCTTCCGGAGTCCATTTCATTGGACCTGCCTTTTTCAAGATTTTGAAAAACGGCAGGGCGCGTTCCGCAGACTTAGAAATGAACCTACTGAGGGCAGCCACACAACCAGCAAGTCTTCGTACATCCTTGACGCGCTTCGGGGCTTCGATCTGCTTGATGGCTTTGATATTGTCGGGATTAGCTTCAATCCCCCTCTAGGATACAAAGAACCCGAGAATCTTGCTGGAGGGGACTCCGAAGACGCACTTCTCGGGGTTGAGCTTGAGTTGTACCTTGCGTAGGTTTGCAAAGGTTTCTTCTAGGTCTTGAATCAGGGTATCTTTGTCCTTGCTCTTGACCACTATATCATCCATGTAAGCTTCTACATTCCTGTGTATATGTGGCTCAAAAACATTCCTGTGCAAATGTTGAACCCGCATTCTTCAATCCAAGGGGCATACGTATGAAACAGTAAGTGCCACATGGAGTAATGAACGCGGTCATCTCTTCGTCCTCTTCAGCCATGAATATCTGGTGGTATCCGGAATATGCATCAAGAAACGAAAGCAACTCACATCCGGCCGTGGAGTCAATGATCTGGTCAATGCGCGGCAAGGGAAATGGATCTTTGGGACAAGATTTATTCACATCAGTGAAGTCTATACAAAGCCTCCACTTCCCATTAGCTTTGCGCACGAAAACAGGGTTGGCCAGCCACGTGGGATGACGAACACCTCTAACAAGGCCTGCTGCTTCCAACTTCTTGATCTCCTAGGCGATGAACTCTTGGCTCTCCACTGCTTGCTTCCTGACCTTCTGCTTGACGGGCCGCGCATGAGGACAAACGGCAAGCTTATGCTCAATTACTTTCCTGGGAACGCCGGGGATGTCAGACGGTTGCCACGCAAACACATCGACATTCGCCCGCAGGAAAGCAACGAGCGCGCTTTCCTATTTAGGATCGAGCGTGGCACTGATGGTGAAAGTACCACCAGTGCCGTCCTCCTTGGCGGACACCTTCTTGGTTGCAGGTGGAGCTGCCATTCCCTTCTTGCACTTGCCGGTGGAGCTCGATGGTGCGTCCTCGAGGGCAGCGCAGCACTCCGAAGAGGTGTGTTTGCCGGAGTGGGCCCCAGAGCTCTTGCCGGACTTGGTCTTGTTCTTCCCCCCGGGAGCTTCAGCGGCAAGTGTCTTGCTGTCTGCCGCGACTGCTGCATCCCGGTAGATCTTGTCGGCGCAGATAAGTGCGTCCTTCTTGTCGCCGGGGACAGAATGACGCTTATTGGCCCTGGCATCTTGAGCATGTTGTAAGCATAGTGAGAGGCTGCCATCAACTTGGCGAGCGTCGGACGGCCAAGTATCCCATTGTACGGCAACGGGATATCGGCAACGTCGAAGGTGATCCTCTCAGTCCTGAAGTTTAGCTCTCCGCCAAAGGTTACTGGCAGTGTTATCTTCCCCTTCGGCTTGCTCCTCCCCGGGTTGATCCCTTGGATCGTGCCGGTCACCTCGAGCTCGCTGTCGGGGATCTGTAGCTTGCGGATCACAGCAGAGGAGATCAAGTTCAGACCGGCCCCGCCGTCAACCAGCATCTTGGTGACCTTGAGGTTGCGGATGGTTGGTGAAACCAACATCGGCAAGCACCCGACTGCAGTTGTGCGGTCGGGGTGGTCCTCAATGTCGAAGATGATGGGCGTGCTGGACCACTTCAGGAGTTTGCGTGACTCGACGGGTGGCTCTGCTGCATTGACTTCCCGCACCCATTGCTTGAGTTGGCGGTGAGAAGTATGCAGAGAGGCACCTCCATCGACGCACAAAACTTCTGTGGCCTTCTGGAACTCCTGCTCGCTGTTGTCTCCGTCGTCCATGTCCTCGTCATCGTCTTCGTCTTCGTCCTTATCGCGGCCGCGGGGGGGTCTATCTCCTTGCCGCTGCTTGGCCTTGCCGCGGCATCCTCCCCGGCCATTGAATGGCCGCTTCTTGCCGGACTCTCCTCCACCTCCTTGGGCCTTCTCCTTGTCGTGTTGCTCGTACTCAGCCTTCTGCTGCTCGACGAGGTATTCGACCCTCTTGCAGTTCTGGAGATCGTGGCCTTTGGTGCGGTGGATCTTGCAGTACTGCTTGTCGGAGCCATCCTGCTTGTCGGCGGCGGCTACAGTGGCAGCCTCCTTGCCGGAGCTAATAGCCTGAGCTTTCTTGGCGCCAGCCTCCTTGCCGGACTGCTCCACAGCCAGTACTTCTTTGTTCTTCTTCTTCTTATTGTTCCGCCGCCGGTTTTTCCTTGCCGGGGCGGCATCCTTACTGTCCGTTCCCCCTGCTCCAACATCCTCTCCGGGGAGTCTCCTCCCCTCTTCAGCGCGTGCACACTTGTCAGCCAGAGCGTAAAGCTCACTGACGTCTCGTTTCTTGCACATCGCCATCTCCTCCCTCATCCGACGGTTACGCACGTTCTGATGGAACGCGCTAATAACCGCGGCAGGGTGGACGTCCGGGATGTTGTGCTGGACGCGGCTCAATCTCTGGATGTATTTCCGCAGGGACTCTCCTTCCTTCTGGGCTAGAATGTGAAGGTCGCTCTCCTGGCCGTGGGGATTGTGGCCGCCCGTGAAGGCACCGACAAACTGGTGGCACAGGTCTGCCCAAGAAGAGATGGAGTTCTCCGGCAAGTGCATGAGCCAAGATCTGACATTGGACTTGAGCACAAGCGGGAAGTAGTTTGCTAATATCTTCTCATCCCGTCCTCCGGCAGCCTGCACCACAATGGTGTAGATGCTAAGGAACTCTGAGGGATGGGTCTTGCCGTCGTACTTCTCGGGTACGTCGGGCTTGAAGTTTTTCATGCTGGGCCACTGGACTTGCCGCAGCTCTCGGGTGAACGCAGGGCAACCTGCCGCGTACGGCAAGTCGCCTGGTTCACCGGGCGCGTGCATGTCGACAGCGGTCCCAGCGCGCTGGTCGGACTGTCGTCGCGCTTTTCTTCGACGCTCGATGCGAGTCCGAGCGTCTTCTTGCCGCCTGTCCTCGAGGACTTGGCGTTGGTCGCGGCGAGCTCGCGGATCCGACGATGCCGTGGAGTCGCCGTCGACGTTGATTCGGCGAGTCGGCGATTTCTGCTTCCGCGGCGGGGAGTGCACGGTAGTTCCCCCCCCCCCTCGGTCTTGTCTCCATCAGCCTTCGCTTGGCTGACTTGCCGCGGCCGTGACGTCGCCGGCTGCTGCGGCGTGTCGTTGTTGGCGAAGGCGATGAGGCTTTGGATAGTAGCCCTCCAGTCTTCGGCCTGGTCTGCCGCTGGAGGGAAGTCGAGGAGCAGCCGAGCTCTAGCGAGAGCTTCTGCTGGAGTGGAGGGGAGCGGTGGTGAGCGGTGTGAGGAGCGAGATATGCTCGGACTTCTAACAGCGTTAGAAGGAGCAGGGTCCCGCCCCGGCGACCGCGCCTTGCTCGTGCCAACACGTTGGCCTTGAGCGTCCCGCGACCCGCCAACTTGGCCTTGTCCTAGCAAGCGGATGGTACCCTGCGTACCACGCCGCTACCGTTTCGGCACCACCTGAGAGGGGCGCGGCGCGTGCACGGACGCCGAGGTCTTGGAGGGGGCTCGGTCGTCCGTCTTGTCCTTGGACTTGGCGGCGCCGTGAGTTTCCTCGCCGGCGTCCGTCCTTCCGCCAGCGTCTACCCCACCAACCGTTGGTTCTGGTGGTGGTGGGATCGACGCAGACGGGCCTCCTACCTCCGAAGCTTTCTTCTTCGGTGGCATGTCTATGAAACTATCGAAGTTGGTGAAGTTGCTGAAGATTGCGCCCGTGTGAACGCCGGATCAGGTTCGCACCACCTCGACGCCCCCTACCTGGCGCGCCAAAGATGTCGGGGAAACTGACCGCCCACGAACACCTATGGGACCGTCGCCCCTTTTCGGTACGGCAAGGGAGCGGCGGGAGCACAAAGAGTTGGTCGAGGCGCACACGCGGGCAGTTTACCCAGGTTCGGGCCGCACGGATGCGTAAAACCCTACTCCTGCCTTGGTTTTGTTATTGGGTTCTTGGCTCGGGAGCAAGAAGATCTACAGTACCGGCTACACCGAGCGTGGGAGTGATCAAACTTCCGCCCCCCTCTACGTTGTGCATGGGCCTCCTTTTATAGGTCAAAGGGGTCACCGACAGGTGGCAACGTAGTTAAGGGTAAAAACGTAAAAGCGGTGGTAGTTGTAACAGTGGATGTACACTGTTTTGTACCTAACCCTGACGGTGGGGGACAAAGGCATTGAATGCCCGTCGCCGTCGCCCCAAATAGTGTAAAAAAGCGTCCGTCTGGGCGTCTTCGTTCGCCACGACGGAGGCCTTGTCATCGTGGCTTGCCACCGTGTCCCCCAGGCTGCACAGCCTTCCGCCACGTGCCGCTGGAAGGGCCCCAGGGCGACGCGTGGCCGGATGAGCTGGAGCGCGGGCACACAGTGGAAGCTTGCCGCGGCAATCACCTTGCCGCGGTCGCTACCTTGCCGCGCCCGGAAGCTTGTCGCTCTCCGGGCCTTGCCGGGGCGCGCGACGCGCCACGGCAAGTCTTCTGAAATGTTGTTCTTCGGTCTTCCTGGCAAACTCCGTTTGCCAGGGTCTTGCGCTAGAGGGGTGGTCTTGAGCCTGGAGCGGCCTTCCCGGCAAGCTCCTCTTGCCGGGGTCTTGTTTCTTAACTTGAATATATTGTTCTTGAATGGCTCAAAAGGAACTAGGGTGGGCCTTGGTGAGCGCGTGGCGAGCCCCGCCACGGGACGCTGCTACTGTCCGTGCACAAGTCGGGATACTAAGGTACCCCTACTTTAGTACACCGACAATAGGTTTCACTAGTGGCTTCTCTCATGATTGAAGATTTCTACATTGGGTGAACAAATTACTGTCGAGCATTGATAGAAGAGCGCATAGTTATGAGAATATCTAGGCATGATCATTGCATATAGGCATGACGTCCGTGACAAGTAGACCAAAATGATTTTGCATCTACTACTATAACTCCACACATCGACCGCTATCCAGCATGCATCTAGAGTATCAAGTTCATAAGAACAGAGTAACACCTTAAGCAAGATGACATGATGTAGAGGGATAAACTCATGCAATATGATATAAACCCCATCTTTTTATCCCAGATGGCAACAATACAATACGTGCCTTGCTGCCCCTGCTGTCACTGGGAAAGGACACCGCAAGATTGAACCCAAAGCTAAGCACTTATCCCATTGCAAGAATTACCAATCTAGTAGGCCAAACCAAACTAATAATTCGATGAGACTTGCAAAGATATTTAAATCATGCATACAAGATTTCAGAGAAGAATCAAATATTGTTCATACATAATCTTGATCATAAACCCACAATTCATCGGATTTCGACAAACATATAGCAAAAAGAATTACATCAAATAGATCTCCAAGAAGATCGAGGAGAACTTTGTATTGAGATCCAAAAAGAGAGAAGAAGCCATCTAGCTAATAACTATGGACCCAAAGGTCTGTGGTAAACTACTCACAACTCATCGGAGAGGCTATGGTGTTGATGTAGAAGCCCTCCGTGATCGATGCCCCCTTCGGTGGAGCTCCGGAACAGGCCCCAAGATGGGATCTAACGGGTACAGAAGGTTGTGGCGGTGGAATTAGGGTTTCGTGGTGCTCTCGGATGTTTTCAGGGTACGTAGGTATATATAGGAGGAAGAGGGATGTCAGGGGAGCCACGAGGGGACCACGAGGGTGGGGGCGCGCCCCCTGCCCTCGTGGCCGCCTCGTTCTTCCCTGGTGTGTACTCCAAGTCTTCTGTGTTGTATTTGTTCCAAAAACGACTCTCCCGAAGGTTTCATTCCGTTTGAAGTCCGTTTGATATTCCTTTTCTGCGAAACACTGAAATAGGCAAAAAACAACAATTTGCACTGGGCCTTGGGTTAGTAGGTTAGTCCCAAAAATAATATAAAAGTGTATAATAAAGCCCGTTAAACATCCAAAACATATAACATAATAGCATGGAACAATAAAAAATTATAGATACGTAGGAGAAGTATCAAACAACTAGTAGATCTTGATACCCACAACCCAAAAATACACGATATGATAGAAGAGACTTTGTTGCTAGGAAACACGATAAATAAAGAGAACTTTTGGTGCAAAAACCTATGCCTTTTCCACCCAAGTCAACTAAAAAGAAAGATGATGATGAATTTGAACGCTTTGCAGAAATGCCGAGGCCAGTCTTTTTGCGTACTCGCTTGACTAATATCTTGAAAATGCCTCCTTATGCAAAGTACATGAAAGACATCATCACCAATAAGTGAAAAATACCGAAAGCTGAAATCTCCAGCGTTCTTGCTAACTATACTTTTAAGGATGGAGTACCTAAAAAATTTGGAGACCCGGGAATACCAACTATACCTTGCTCCATCAAAAAGAATTATGTGAAAACTGTTTTATGTGACTTAGAAGCTGGTGTTAGTGTTATGTCTTTCTCATTATATAAAAGACATGATTTTAATAAACTCACACCTACTGAAATATCTTTGGAAATGGCTAAAAAATCAACTGCCATACCTATCGGTATCTGTGAGGATGTGCCAGTTGTTGTTGCTAATGTTACTATTTTGACTGACTTTGTTATACTTGAGATGCCCGAGGATGACAACATGTCGATTATCCTCGGTAGACCCTTCTTGAATACTGCAGGTGCTGTTATTTATTGCAATAAAAGCAAGGTCACTTTTCATATCAATGGTAATGAGCATACGATGCAGTTTTCGAAGAAACAATTCCAAGTGAATGGTATTAATGTTATTGAAAAATCTCCTATAATCACTATTGGAAGTTTTCAAATACCTCTACCCACTGAAAAAAGAAATATGAAATGTTTATTATTGGGGACATTCATATCCTCGTTCAGGTAACTTAGTGATTTACGAAAGTTTTTCGGTTTCATGCTAATCTAAAGTGGTTGTTAATAAGACTTGATCAACCTTATTAATGGATCATTTTTTAGAGGTATAAAGTTGATGAATTTAGTAAGCACTACCTTCTGTCCCTACCTTTTATTTTCTGTTCCTACTAGTTAAATAAAATAACATGCGATGTTTTGTCTATTTTCTGAGTTTCTTGTACAATTAAATTTTGACCCAAAAATAAAAGTTCTCGGAATGCTCTCAAAATTTAACACAATTTTTTTCTCAATATTTATGAATTTTTGGTGCAAATAATATCAGAGGTAGGTACACCAGGTGAGCACAACCCACCTAGGCGCACCAGGACCCCCAGGCGCGGCCTGGTGGGTTGTTGCCCCCACGCGGGCCCCCTCACTTATCTCTGTACACCACATCATCACCTACCTCCAGAAAAAAAATCACCTTTGCTCTCTCTCTCTCGTGTTCTTTCTGTCAAACCCGCGAATTTCGATCTCTTTGCTCGAAGCTCTGTTCCCGAAACGGTTTCGAGGGATTGTTGCTTGGTTTGTGAATCCATCATTTGTCCAATTAGTTTTATTTTTGTGGTTTATATTTAGATTAATTAGCTACTCTTGTTACTACTGTAGATGAGCTTGCATGTTGAATTCTTAGAGTTCTAAGTAGTTTCAATGCTTGCTATGGCCTCTAGTCATCCCTATGGGTAGTCGCTATCAATCTTGTAATGTTTTGTTGAGAAATTTTTTGTGGACTAGTTTTTTTAGAATTTTGTTCATAGAAAAAACATGAGTATCTTTAGGAAGTTTGCTTCCAAGCAGAACTCCAAGGGAGTGATTGGAGAGTCATCTGATAGTGATCACCGCCTCCGGAGAATGGCGGAGCTACGGCCGTGCGAATGGCCACATAACCCGTTCATGGAGGGGGCCGAAATCCTTCAGGAGTTTACAAAATATGCTGCTAATGCCGGCGTCACCGACTTCATCGCAGCTGAATGTGAACAGTATCATCTCCTCACAAATTCCTTTGTGCAAAGTTTTCAATTCTTATCTAGGAATAATCCCCCCGAGGTGCAATTTAATTTATATGCTGAACCCCATTAGATACCTTTGACTGAATTTTGTAACATATGTTTGCTTCCTTCTGATGGTGGTTTAGTTGAGCCTAGGCCAGCTGAGTTTGATGGCTTTTACCGTACTCTGATAGTGGGAGATGAGAGAGGGGTATCGGGTTTCATTACACTACTTTATACTTCCCAACAGTACACTATTTTGCTCTTTTCATTGCAAAGTGTTTGCTTTCTAGAGAGAAATTAGGTGCACTTAATGCTCCAGACGATGTTGTTTTATGTCGCGCACTTTACGGTGACAACACTTATAGCATGGGAGCTATTGTGGCACGTCGCCTCCACATTAACAGATCCAAGGGGAAAATACATGGTGGGATCTACGCTACTCGCTTGGCGACTCACTTTAACGTTCAGATACGCCCGCACGATTATCCTTTACCTAAGGTTCATTTAGACCGTCGGGCTATGGAACACCACCATTTTATTGCTACCGATTACCCCAACATTCCTATTCCTTAGAACCTGGTTTTTAGTGTGAACACCCGTGATATTATCCCATTGCTGGCACCTGCTTTGTTCGATCCTATTGCTAGGGGCGGATACAGGACTATGCGTGAGGACATTGTCGCCTACCGGAGCAACCTAGCTACAGCATAGGAGGAGCCTCAGGGGTGGCACCCTCTGGTGCCCGTTCCTCAGCAATTCAACATGGGACCCCATGGCTTCTACGACTGGTGATTACCAAGCTAGGCCAAAAGCCTAAGCTTGGGGAGTACATATTTCTCACTGACTTTACATTCACGTTCACACATACCATTTTAGTTCTCGGTGTTCACACTTTTTCATTGTATTATCCATGCTTAATTTTATTTTTTTCGCTTTCTTCTTGTGTGTTTGAAAAACTTGAGAAAATACAAAAATATTTCCTGCTTCTTTTTGCTTTTCTTTCTAGAATAGCTAGATGTGGCATCAAGAAGAAAACCCAAAAAGATTTCCTTGTTCTTCTTTTACTTGTTGGGAGCTTTCCTGTGTAAATAGTTTTTCTCGTTTTTTCTTTCCCTTTTTATTTGCTTCTTCTAGAAAACCAAAAACTCCAAAAATATTCCGGTGTGTTTCTCTGAATTTCTTTTCTGATTATTGAGTCGTACCAAGGAGAAGACCATGATGAAAATGTTGAGTAACTCTCTATGCATAATTGTTGATCTAATAAAGAGCCCATTTTACCTTGTCTTCTCCTGTTGAATAAAATGTTTGCATATTCCAGCTTAGTCCACGACACTCTTGCACTATTATTATTTTCATATCGTTCAGTCGTGCAAGTGAAAGGCAATAATGATGATATTTGATGAACTGGCCGTGGCAGAGAGAAACTGGTATGAACTCAACTTGTTTTGTTTATGTAAATATGTTTAACCTAGTATCCATGATTCAAATCATTATGATTAAACATACTTGCAATGACTATTAGAGATTATAGTTTCTCATGCCATGCATAAGTAGCTAAGAGTTGATAATGATTTATCTTGGATATCAACATCGCATTAAAATGATTGTGATGTAGTATGATGATATGGTATCCTCCTCTGAATGTTCGAGTGGCTTGACTTGGCACATGTTCATGCATGTAGTTGAATCAAAACCAACATAACCTCTATGATATTTATGTTCATGGTGTCCATATTCTACTCATGCTGACGTCCAATGTTTATTATGCATAATGCATGTTCATGACCGTTGTTGCTCTCTAGCTGGCCATGTCTCAACCTATTTGCTAGCCTTCACCCGTACTAAGTGGGAATTCTGCTTGTACATCAAAAACCTTGAACCCAAATTATTCCAGATGATTCCACCATACGTAACTATATACCGTAGTACTCTGCTGTCCTAAGTAAATTTGCATGTCCCACCTCTAAAAAACATGAAATAAATATCCTTTTTGGCTGCCTGGATCGTTCATGGAATGACAGGAGGTAGTCGGTATCTTCCATGCTAAGCGGGTTATTCTTTGGTCGAGTGTTTACTCACTCGCCATCACACGAGAAAAGGGCGGTAATAGGGATGCCCAGTCCAAAACTTCAAAAAGAATTGATCTCTAAAATAAACAAACAAAAACTCCCAATGGAGTCATAACATTTACTTTTCCGCTTGGGAACTGCCACTAGTGTGTTTAGCATGGAAGATATTGATAACTGATAGTCGTGAAGTAAATGAGAAGGGTGCATGTCTCAAATTATCATTTACCTCTGTTTTAAAAACTTGAGATATAGCATCTCTGCAAATCACTTCTTCCCTCTACGAAGGGACTATCTATTTACTTTTATCTTATGCCATCATCTTCTAAAATAAACGCCAGATCTGAGAGCACTGATGTCATGCCTATGCATTGTGTTAGTGAATGTTGGGTGTTAGCATGACATGATCTTTTCTACCATGAATTACAACGTTTAGTTGCTGCTTGAACTTTCGAGGTGCTCTGCATTTATGTTTTGCGGTCTCAGAAAGGGCTAGCGAGATACTACTATTGTCATATTATATCATGGTTGTTTTAATAACGTGTTGCAGTTTGAGATATATTATGATTGCTCGCTAGTTGATTATGTCATTGAGATGAGTTAATATAATTTCTAAGAGTTATTGTTGAAATGGTTAGTCATGATCTTTGCTGAAAACCTGGGTGTTGTTTAAGCTTATTTATACAAACAAGAGCAAAAGAGTTCGTAAAAGTTTTTATTTTTCACTTTCAGTTTATCAACTGAATTGCTTGAGGACAAGAAAAGGTTTAAGCTTGGGGGAGTAGATATGTCTCCAACGTATGTACTTTTCCTAATGTTTTTCCTCTTGTTTTGGACCCTAATTTACATGATTTGAATGAAACTAACCTTGGACTGACGTTGTTTTAAGGAGAACTACCATGTTGTTGTTTTTGTGCACAAATAAAAGTTCACGGATTGGAATGAAACTTTGCGAGGATTTTTTATACAATAAAAGAAAAATACTGGAGCCAAGACCCACCGGAGGGGGGTACCTGGGTGTCAAGATGGCAACGGGGATGAAACCCATCGAGTTTTGCCATGCCAAACCCATCCCCACGAGAAAATCACAAACCCGTCCCCGTCCCCGTCACCGTGTGTGGGGCTGGTTTTTTGCCCATCCCTTAAACCCATCAGGTTTTCTAAACCCACAAGGAACCCACAGGGAAATCAACATATTTAGGCAAACATAGTAGCAACAAAGAATAGCATTCTATCAGAAAAAATGGCATATTTCAACAACATAACTTGCAAAAATTTCAGCACAATACAATAGTACATTGTTCAGGATGTACAAGGAGCTTATTTCAGCAGCATAATTTGAGAAAAAAGAGTAATAACAATAGCCACAAGAAACAAATTTCAACACAATACAATAATACATGGATCAGCAGCTACAAGGAGCATATTTCAGCAGCATAACTTGAGCGAAAACGCCAATACCAGCAGCTACAAAAAGCAGTAACAACATCTACATAAGCATATTTCAACAACAAACAAGACCATATTTCAGCCATACATGGTTCAGCAAGATGTTCAATTACCCTTAGTGTAGTATTTTGACGGGGATGGCGGGTTTCATGTTCGGGTATTGCTCAAACGGGTTTGAACCCGCGAAACGTGTCGGGTTTTATAATTTACCCAGCAGCAGCCCCGCGGGGTTAAAAAGACGTCCATCCCCATCCCCTAATAGGGTAAAAACCCGCGGGGATGCGGGTTTCGGGGCCCCATTGCCATCTTGACCTGGGTGGGCACAACATGTCGTGGTTCTAAGTCTGACAGTACGAGTAGGGGGTACGTCCGAGGAGGCAAGGCCCTAGCTATGGTGAAGTTGTACACAAGGTGTTTTACGAGTTTAGGCCCTTCTCAGAGGAAGTAACAGCCCTACGTCTCGGTGCCCGGAGGCGGTCGACTGAAGTATGTATATGTGTGTGTTACTGGGGGTGCGAACCCTTGTACTGGAGGAGGGGGTGGCTTATATAGTTCGCCAGGACCCCAGCCATGCTCCATGTTACTAAGGGTTCAATGTACATAAAGGAGGACGTTACTGATAACGTCTGTAGTAAAGAGTAATAAAGGCATTCACTGCAGCGAGTGAATACTAGACCGTTGCTGTCCTAAGGAACCATTGACCTTTGGGGGTCGAGTGCCTTGGATGGGTCGAGTGAAGTTGAGTCGTCTGGTACGTGGTGTACAGTCGGGTGGGATGCCCTCTTGGGTTGCCTCAGTCGACTGTCCTTGTTCCCATTGGTTTTGTCTTTTGATTTTCTGGGGTAATGACCATGGGTGGGGTACCTTGGTCAGGCCTGTGACCCTACCCTAGGTCCGTAACCTCATCAACCACTTCCGGTGATGACCGTAGTTTGAGGAGTTCATGTATTCATCATGTGTAAATGCTTTGTTCCGGTTCTCTATTAAAAGGAGGCCTTAATATCCCTTAGTTTAAAATATGGACCCCACTTCCACGGGAGGGTAGGACAAAAGATGTCATGCAAGTTCTTTCCATAAGCACGTATGACTATTTACGGAATACATGCCTACATTATATTTATGAACTGGAGCTAGTGCCGTATTGCCCTAGGTTATGTCTACCACATGATGAATATCATCCAAAAAATGAGCGATCCAATGCCTACAAATTTATCCTATATTGTTTCTGCTAAGTTACTATTGCTATCGATACTTTTGCACTTGCTACAAAATTACAGCTATCGCTGTTACCGTTACTATTGCTGCTGTCACTGCTATCAAAACTAACATATTACATTGCTACTGATTAGTTGCGGTAGATAATAATCTCCAGGTGTGGTTGAATTGACAACTCAGCTGCTAATACTTGCAAATATTCTTTCGCTCCCCTTGTGTCGAATCTATAAATTTGGGTTGAATACTCTACCCTCAAAAACTGTTATGATCCCCATATACTTGTGGATTATCAACATCTTATTTTATTTAACTAAGAAAATTATTGAACAAATGATAGGGTCAAAAGGTAGTGCCCACTAAATTTATCAACTTTATATCGCTCGAAAATGATCCATTAATAAGATTGATCAAGTCTTATTAACAATCATTTTCAATTAGCATGAAACCAAAGAACTTTCATAAAACACTAAGTTACTAACACATCTCCAACGTATCTACTTTTTCTCATGCTTTCCCACTTGTTTTGGACTCTAATTTCCATGATTTGAATGAAACTAACCCCAGACTGATGCTGTTTTCAGCAGAACTACCATGGTGTTGTTTTTGTGCAGAAATAAAAGTTCTCGGAATGAAACGACACTTTGCGAGGATTTTTATGGAATAAAAGAGAATTACTGGAGCCAAGACCCACCAATGAGGGCCCCTGGGTGGGCACAACCAACAAGGGCGTGCCCCTTCTCCTGCCGCGCCCAGGTGGGATGTACCCACCTGGTGGCCCCGCAGACCTCAGCCCGGACACTATAAATTCCTATTTTCAGAGAAAAAAGTCAGGGAGAAAAAATTATCGCGATCTACAAGACAGATCCGCTGTCACCTCCTGTTCTGCCTCGGGAGGCCAGATCTGGAGTCCGTTTGAGGCTCCGAAGAGGGGGATCTTCGTTCTTCGTCATCACCAACCCTTCTCCATCACCAATTCCATGATGCTCCCCACCAGGAGTGAATAATTTCTTCGTAGGCTTGCTAGTCGATGAGGAGTTGGATGAGATTCATCATGTAATCAACTTAGTTTTGTTAGGGCCAATCCCTAGTATCCACTATGTTTTTAGATTGATGTTGCTATGACTTTGCCATGCTTAATACTTGTCACTTTGGGCCCGGGTGCCATGATTTCTGATCTGAACCGTTTATGTTATCACCATTATATCCATGTTCTAGATCCGGTCTTGCAAGTTATAGTCACCTACTACGTGTTATGTTCCGGCAACCCCGGAGTGACAATAGTCGGGACCACTCCCGGTGATGACCGTAGTTTGAGGAGTTCATGTATTCACCGTGTGGTAATGCTTTGTTCCGGTTCTCTATTAAAAGGAGGCCTATATCCCTTAGTTTCCAAAATGGACCCCACTTCCACGGGAGGGTAGGACAAAAGATGTCATGCAAGTTCTTCCCATAAGCACGTATGACTATTTACAGAATACATGCCTACATTATATTTATGAAGATGAGCTAGTGCCATATCGCCCTAGGTTATGACTGTCACATGATGAATATCATCCAACAAATCAGCGATCCAATGCCTACAAATTTATCCTATATTGTTTCTGCTAAGTTACTACTGCTATCGTTATTGTTGGACTTGCTACAAAATTACTGCTATCGCTGTCACCGTTACTATTGCTGATGTTACTGCTATAGAAACTATCATGTTACTTTGCTACTGATTACTTGCGGCAGATAATAATCTCCATGTGTGGTTGAATAGAAAACGCAGCTGCTAATACTTGCAAATATTCTTTCGCTCCCCTTGTGTCGAATCTATAAATTTGGGTTGAATACTCTACCCTCGAAAACTGTTACGATCCCCTATACTTGTGGATTATCAACATCTTATTTTATTTAACTAAGAAAACTATTGAACAAATGATAGGGCCAGAAGGTAATGCCCACTAAATTTATCAACTTCATACCGCTCGAAAATGATCCATTAATAAGATTGATCAAGTTTTATTAACAACCACTTTCAATTAATTTGAAACCAAAGAACTTTCGTAAAACACTGAGTTACTGATACTTCTTCAACGTATCTACTTTTTCTCACGGCTTTCCTCTTGCTTTGGACTCTAATTTGCATGATTTGAATGAAACTAACACCGGACTGACGCTGTTTTCAGCAGAACTACCATAGTGTTGTTTTTGTGCAGAAATAAAAGTTCTCGGAATGAAACGAAACTTTACAAGGATTTTTTATGAAATAAAAGAGAATTACTGGAGCCAAGACCCACCAGAGAGTGGCCCCTGGGTAGGCACAACCAACTAGGGCGCGCCCCCCTCTCCTGGCGCACCCAGGTGGGTTGTACCCACCTGGTGGCCCCGCAGACCTCAGCCCTGACACTATAAATTCCTATATTCAGAGAAAAAAATAGGGAGAAAGAATTATCGCGATCTATGAGACGGAGCCGCCGTCACCTCCTGTTCTTCCTCGGGAGGCCAAATCTAGAGTCTGTTTGGGGCTCCAGAGAGGGGGGGGGGTCTTCATTATTCGTCATCAACAACCCTTCTCCATCGCCAATTCCATGATGCTCCTTACCGGGAGTGAGTAATTCCTTCGTAGGCTCGCTGGTCGGTGAGGAGTTGGATGAGATTCATCATGTAATCTAGTTAGTTTTGTTAGGCCCGATCCCTAGTATCCACTATGATTTGAGATTGATGTTGCTATGACTTTTCCATGCTTAATGCTTGTCACTTTGGGCCCAGGTGCCATCATTTCAGATCTGAACTGTTTATGTCATCACCATTATATCCATGTTGTAGATCCGATCTTGCAAGTTATAGTCACCTACTACGTGTTATGATACGGCAACCCTGGAGTGACAATAGTCAGGACCACTCCCGGTGATGACCGTAGTTTGAGGAGTTCATGTATTCACCGTGTGTTAATGCTTTGTTCAGGTTCTCTATTAAAAGGAGGCCTTAATATCCCTTAGTTTCCAAAATGGACCCCACTGCCACGGGAGGGTAGGACAAAAGATGTCATGCAAGTTATTTCCATAAGCACGTATGACTATTTACAGAATACATGCCTACATTATATTTATGAACTGGAGCTACTGTCGTATCGCCCTAGGTTATGACTCTGTCACATGATGAATATCATCCAACAAATTAGAGATCCAATGCCTTCAAATTTATCCTATATTGTTTCTGCTAAGTTACTACTGCTATCTTTACTGTTGCACTTGCTAAAAAATTACTGCTACCGTTGTCACCGTTACTATTGCTGATGTCACTGCTATCAAAATTATCATATTAATTTGCTACTGATTACTTGCGATGGATAATAATCTCCAGTTGTGGTTGAATTGACAACTCAGCTGCGAATAATTGCAAATATTCTTTCGCTCCCCTTGTGCCGAATCTATAAATTTGGGTTGAATACTCTACCCTTGAAAACTGTTGCGATCCCCTATACTTGTGGATTATCAACATTTTATATTATTTAACTAGGAAAACTATAGAACAAATGATAGGGCCAGAAGGCAGTGCCCACTAAATTTATCAACTTCATACCGCTCGAAAATGATCCATTAATAAGATTGATCAAGTCTTATTAACAACCAATTTCAATTAGCATGAAACCAAAGAATTTCATAAAACACTAAGTTGCTGATACGTATCCAACGTATCTACTTTTTCTCACGCTTTTCCTCTTGTTTTGGACTCTAATTTGCATGATTTGAATGAAACTAACCCCGGACTGACGCTGTTTTCTGCAGAACTACCATGGTGTTGTTTTTGTGCAGAAATACAAGTTTTCGTAATGAAACAAAACTTTGTGATGATTTTTTATGGAATAAAAGAGAAGTACTGGAGCCAAGACCCACCAGAGAGGGTCCCCTGGGTGGGCACAACCTACCAGGGCGCGCTCCACTCTCCTGGAGCGCCCAGGTGGGTTGTACCCACCTGGTGGCCCCGCAGACCTCAGCCTTGACACTATAAATTCCTATTTTCGGAGGAAAAAATTAGGGAGAAATAATTATTGTGATCTACAAGACGGGGCCAACGTCACCTCCTATTCTTCCTCGGGAGGCCAAATCCGGAGTCCGTTTGGAGCTTCGGAGAGGGGGATCTTCGTTCTTCGTCATCACCAACCCTTCTCTATCGCCAATTCCATGATGCTCCCCACCGGGAGTGAGTAATTCCTTCGTAGGCTCGCTGGTGAGTGAGGAGCTGGATGAGATTCATCATGTAATTGAGTTAGTTTTGTTAGGGCCCGATCCCTAGTATCCACTATGATCTTAGATTTATGTTGCTATGACTTTGTTATGCTTAATGCTTGTCACTTTAGGCCCGAGTGCCATGAACTCAGATCTGAACTGTTTATGAATTCATCATTATATCCATGTTTTAGATCAGATCTTGCAAGTTATAGTCACCTACTATGATTATGATCTGATAACCCCGGAGTGATAACAACCGGGCCCACTCTCGGTGATGATGTAGTTTGAGGAGTTCATGTATTCAGTATGTGTTAATGCTTTGTTCCGGTTCTTTATTAAAAGGAGGCCTTAATATCCCGTAGTTTCCAATATGGACCCTGCTTCCACGGGAGGGTAGGACAAAAGATGTCATGCAAGTTCCTTTAATAAAGCATGTATGACTATTTATGGAATACATGCCTACATTATATCGATGAACTGGAGCTAGTGTCGTATCGCCCTAGGTTATAACTGTCACATGATGGATACCATCCAAGAAGTCACCGATCCAATGCCTACGAATTTGTCCCATATTGATCTTGATAAGTTACTACTACTGCTGCTACTATTACACTTGCTACAAAATTACTGCTATCACTGTTACTATTGCTGTTGTCACTACTAATATCTTCAAATATCCAAGTGTGGTTGAATTGACAACTCAGCTACTAATATCTTCAAATATTCTTTGGCTCCCCTTGTGTCGAATCTATAAATTTGGGTTGAATACTCTACCCTCGAAAACTGTTGCGATCCCCTATACTTGTGGGTTATCAAGAACTTTTTCTAGCGTCGTTGCCGGGGAGCATAGCTATATTTGTGGAGTCACTTGGGATTATTATCATATTATCACTCTGAAGAAGCTGAGGGATCCAAAGAGTAAGATATTTCCCTCAAAGCCGAGGGGAGGTAAGGAACTTGCATCCAGTTCTACTTTAGATTCACCTTCTGTTATGAGTAAACTTGCAACACCACCACATGCTATCAATTCTAATATGTAGCAAGTTATTGATGATGCTACTTCTACTATGAATGATGCTTATGATGATGCTAGTACCTTGCTTTATAATGATGATGTACCGCTTGGTGAATTTCTTGATGAACAAATTGCTAGAGTAATACAACATGATGTTGTTGAATCTGATGATGAGCTTGAAACTGAAACTCCTGAAACACCTGCTAGAACTAGCCTTCCGAGATATGAATTGCCTAAGGTACCGGAAGGTTATGTTATGAATGAGGAGACAACTAGAGATATTCTTGCTTGTAAGGATATAGATGATCTAGAGAAATTACTATGCAAGTATAAAGAAAAATCTCTGAATGCTAGAATGAAGTATGATCCTAAGTTTGCTACTTCACCTATCTTTATTGAAGATAAGGATTATGAATTCTTTGTCGACCGAGAGTTAGTTACTTTGGTTGAATCTGATCCTTTCCATGGTTATGAAACTGAAATGGTTGTGGTACATCTTACTAAGTTGAATGACATAGCCACCCTTTTTACTCATGATGAGAAAACTCTCTATTACTTTATTCTCAAATTATTTCCTTTCTCATTAAAGGGTGATGCTAAAGCTTGGTACCATACTCTTACTCCTGGTTGTGTGCGTAGTCCCCATGATATGATTTATTACTTCTCTCAAAAATATTTACCTGCTCAATAGAAACAAGCTGCTTTACATGAAATATTTAACTTTTTGCAAACTAAAGAAGAGAGTCTCCCACAAGCTTGGGGGAGGCTTTGCCAGTTACTTAATGCTTTGCCTGACCATCCTCTTAAGAAAAATGAAATACTTGATATCTTCTATAATGGACTAACCGATGCTTCTAGGGACTTCCTAGACAGTTGTGCTGGTTGTGTTTTCAGGGAACGAACTATTACTCAAGCTGAAGAATTATTGAATAACATATTGAATAACATATCTGGTAATGAACACTCACCTAGTGATAATGAAAAAGACAATGATGAGGTTCATGAAGAGGCTCAACCAAACAATGAAAAATAACCAGATAATGATGTTGAGATTGAACCACCTATAGATCTTGATAACCCACAACCTAAAAATAAAAGGTATGATAAAAGAGACTTTATTGCTAGAAAACACGATAAAGAAAGAGAACCGTGGGTTCAGAAACCTATGCCTTTTCCACCCAAGTCAACTAAAAAGAATGATGATGAAGAATTTGAACTTTTGCTGAAATGCTGAGGCCTGTCTTTTTGCATACTTGCTTGACTGACATCTTGCAAATGCCTCCTTATGCAAAGTAAATGAAAGACATCATCACTAATAAGAGAAAATACCGGAAGCTGAAATCTCTAATATGTTTGCTAATTATACTTTTCAAGACGGAGTACCTAAAAAAAATGGAGATCCGAGTATACCAACTATACCTCGCTCCATCAAAAATAATTATGTCAAAACTGCTTTGTATGATTTAGGAGCTGGTGTTAGTGTTATGCCTTTCTCTTTGTATAAAAGACTTGACTTGAATAAACTCACACCTACTGAAATATCTTTGCAATTGGCCGACAAGTATACTGCCATACCTATCGATATCTGTGAGGATGTGCCCATTGTTGTTGCTAATGTTACTATTTTGACTGACTTTCTTATACTTGAGGTGCCCGAGGATGACAACAAGTCGATTATCCTTGGTAGACCCTTCTTAAATACTGCAGGGGCTGTTATTGATTGAAATAAAAGCAAGGTCACTTTTCATATCAATGGTGATGAGCATACGGTGCACTTTCCGAAGAAACAATTCCAAGTTAATGGTATTAATGTCATTGAAAAATCTCCGACAATCACTATTGGAAATTTTCAAATACCTCTACCTACTTTCAAAAAGAAATGTGAAATGCTTATTGTTTGGGACATCCATATCCCCATTGAGGTAACTTAGTGATTTACGAAAGTTCTTCGGTTTCATGCTAATCGAAAGTGGTTGTTAATAAGACCTGATCAACCTTAGTAACGAATCCTTTTTTAGCTGTATGAAGTTGATGAATTTAGTAAGCACTACTTTCTATCCATACTTTTTATTTTTTGTTTTACTAGTTAAATAAAATAAAATGCCATGTTTAGTCTATTTTTTAAATTTCCCGTGCAATAGAAAAATGACCCAAAAATAAAAGTTCTCAAAATGCCCTGAAAATTTTATATGATTTTTTTCTGAATATTTCTGAATTTCTGGTGCAAATAATACCAGAGGGAGGTGCACCAGGTGGGTACAACCCACCTGGGCACGTTAGGACCTTCAGGCGCGCCCTGGTGGGTTGTGGTCCCCACGTGGCCCCCCTCACTTACCTCTTTAGCCCACATCACCACTCATACCCAGAAAAAAATCTCCATTGCTCTCTCTCCCAAGTTCTTGAGCTCAAACTCATGGATTTCCATCACTTTGCTCGAAGCTCCGTTTCCGAAACTGTTTCGGGGGATTGTTGCTTGAAAATTGTATGCGAACATGAATATCTTCAAGAAGTTTGGCTCTAGGAAGAACTCCAAGGGTGTAATTGGGGAATCATCTAACAGTGATCTCCACCCTTGATGATTGGCGGAGGTACGACCGTGCGAATGGCTGCACACCCCGTTCCTGGAAGAGGCTGGAATCCTGCAGGAGTTCAAAAATATGTTGCAAATGCCGACCTCACGGACTTCGTCGTAGATGAGTGTGACCAACACCAAATCCTGACAAACATCTTTATTCAAAGTTTTACTTTCCTACCTAGAAATAATCCTCCTGAAGTGAGCTTTGTTTTATATGCTGAAAAGCATCGGATACCACTTACTGAGTTTTGTGACATATGCATGATCCCGTCTGATGGGAGCTTGGCTGAGCCTAGGCCAGTCGAGTTTGAGGCATTTTACCGCACTTTGATAGTGGGTGATGAGAGAGGAGTGTCAACCGTCACTGTCGCTGGCTTACATTTTCCTGATGTTCGCTACTTTGCACTTTTTATTACCAAATGCTTGCTTGCTAGGGAGAAGGCGGGTGCGCTTAGTTCACGAGACCTTGCTGTTTTACATCATGCACTAGAGGGTGACAACACAACTAGCTTGGGAGCTATTGTGGCTCGTCGCCTACATCTTAATAAATCCCAGGGTAAAATACATGGTTCAAATTTTGCCACTCGTTTGGCAGCTCATTTCGAGGTTGCGATACGCCCTCATGATTACCCTCTGACTAAGGTTTATCTAGACCATGCAGCCATGGATCACCATCACTTTCTTGCACACGATCGTCCTGATATTGCCATTCCTTACAACCTGGTCTATAGCGTTAAAACTCGTAATGTTATTCCATTGCATGTGCCTGCTTTGTTTGATTCAGCTGTCAGGGACGGATATCGGATTATGCCTGCAGACATCATCACCTACTAGCATGCTCACGCTGCTACAGAGGCTGCGGAGGAGCCTCACTAGTGGGATGAGTGGATGCCTGCTCCTCAGGATCCCTACTACCATCCAGGCTACTAATTGACTACCAAGCTAGGCCAAAAGCCTAAGCTTGGGGGAGTAGGTGTTTCTCACCGACAATACATTTATGTTTATATATGATTCTATTTGTCGGTGTTCACACTTTTTCATTGTATCTTCCGTGCTTAGATTTATTTTCTTGCTTTATTCTTGTGTGTTTGAAAAACTCTATAAAAACCAAAAAAAATTAGTTGTAGTAATTTACTTTCTATGCATGCTTAGTAGTAGAATTAAAAAGAATATCCAAAAAGATTTCCTTGTTCTTCTTTTGCTTGTTGGGAGTTTTCCCGTCTAAATGGTCTTTCTCATTTTTTGCTTTTCCACTTTTATTAGCTTGTTCAAGAAAACCAAAAACTCCAAAAATATTTCAATGTGTTTCTCTGAATTTCTTTTCTTTTAGTTCGATTTGTACCAAGGCGAAGACCACGATGAAAATGTTAAGTGGGTCCCATATGAATAATTGTTGAACTAATAAAGTGCACATTTTACCTTCTCTTCTCCTGTTGAATAAAATGTTTTGCAGATTAGAGCTTAGTCCACGACACTCTTGCACTATTATTATTTTCATATCATGCGATCGTGCAAGTGAAAGGCAATAATGACGATATTCGATGAACTGGCCGTGGCAAGGAGAAACTGGTATGAACTCAACTTGTTCTATTTGTGTAAATATGTTTAACCTAGCATACATGATTTAGCCCATTAGGATTAAACATGTTTGCAATGACAATTACAGATTATAGTTTCTCATGCCATGCATAAGTAGTTGGGGGTGATAATGATTTATCTTGTATATCAACATAGCGTTAATATGATTGTGATGTAGTATGATGACATGGTATCCTCCTCTAAATGTTCAAGTGGCCTGACTTGGCACATGTTTATGTTCATGGTGTCCATATCCTACTCATGCTAGTGTCCAATGTTACTTATGCATAATGCATGGTTTTGTTCGTTGTTGCTCTCTAGCTGGCCGCTCCTCAATCTTAATTGCTAGCCTTTGCGTGTACTAAGTGGGAATTCTGCTTGTACATCAAAAACCTTGAACCCAAAGTTATTCCAGATGAGTCCACCATACCTACCTATATATGGTATTACCCTGCCGTCCAAAGTAAATTTGCATGTGCCACCTCTAAAAAGTTCTAAAAATTATCCTTTTTGTGTGCCTAGATCGTTCATGGAACACCGGGAGATGGTCTGTATCTTCCATGCTAAGCGGGTTATTTTCAGGTCGAGTGTTTATTCACTCGCCATCGCACGCGAAAATGGGCGGTAATAGGGATGCCCAGTCCCAAACTGCAAAAATGAAAAAGAGTTCATCTCTTAAATAATCAAACAAAAACTCCCAATGGAGTCAAAACCTTTACTTTTATCGCTTGGGAATCGCCACTAGCGTGCTTAGCATGGAAGATGTTGATAAGAGATGGTCGTGAAATTAATAAGAAGGGTGCATGTCTCAAAATAATCATTTATCTCTCTTTAAAAAAAATTGAGCTCCGGCACCTTTGCATATCACTCCTTCCCTATGAAAAGGGACTATCTATTTACTTTTATGTTGTGTCACCAACTTCTAAAACAAGCGCCAGAAACTGAGTAGAGCACAATTGTCATGATTTATGCATTGTGTGTAGCTAATGTTGGGTGCATCGTGACTGTATCTTTTCTACCATGAATTACAATGTTTAGTCGCTGCTTGAACTTTGGAGGTTCTCTGCATTTATGTTTTGCGGTCTCAGAAAGGGCTAGCGAGATACCACTGTTGTCATATTATATCATGGTTGTCTTGACAACGTGTTGCTGTTTGACATCTCTTTTTATCGCTCGCTAGCTGATTATGTCACTGATATGAGTTAATATAATCTTTAAATGTTATAGTTGACATGGATAGTTATAATGTTGGCTGAAAACCTGGGTGTTGTTTAAGCTTATTTATGCAAACAAGAGCAAAAGAGTTCGTAAAAGTTTTTCTTTCTCACTTTCAGTTTATCAACTGAATTGCTTGAGGACAAGCAAATGTTTAAGCTTGGGGGAGTTGATATTTTTCCAACATATCTACATTTTCTCACGCTTTTCCTCTTGTTTTGGACTCTAATTTGCATGATTTGAATGAAACTAACCCCGGAGTGACGTTGTTTTCAGCAGAACTACCACGGTGTTGTTTTTGTGCAGAAATAAAAGTTCTTGGGATGAAACGAAACTTTACGAGGATTTTTATGGAATAAAAGAGAATTACTGGAGCCAAGACCCACCAGAGAGGGGCCCCTGGGTGGGCACAACCTACCAGGGCGCGCCCCCCCTCTGCTGGCACGCTCAGGTGGGTTGTACGCACCTGGTGGCCCCGCAGACCTAAGCCCTGACACTATAAATTCCTATTTTCGGAGACGAAATCAGGGAGAAAGAATTATCATGAATTACGAGACGGAGCCGCCGTCACCTCCTGTTCTTCCTCCGGAGGCCAGAGCTAGAGTCCGTTTGGGGCTCCGGAGAGGGGGGGGGGGTCTTCGTTCTTCGTCATCGCCAACCCTTCTCCATCGCCAATTCCATGATGCTCCCCACCGGGAGTGAGTAATTCCTTCATAGGCTCGCTGGTCGGTGAGGAGTTGGATGAGATTAATCATGTAATCAAGTTAGTTTTGTTAGGGCCCGATCCCTAGTATTCACTATGTTCTTAGATTGATGTTGCTATGAATTTGCTATGCTTAATGCTTGTCACTTTGGGACCGGGAGCCATGAACTTAGATCTGAACCGTTTATGAATTCATCATTATATCCAAGTTTTAGATCTGATCTTGCAAGTTATAGTCACCTACTACGGTTATGATCCGACAACACCGGAGTGACAACAACCGGGCCCACTCTCGGTGATGACCGTAGTTTGAGGAGTTCATGTATTCATGATGTGTTAATGCTTTGTTTTGGTTCTCTATTAAAAGGAGGTCTTAATAACCCTTAGTTTACAATATGGACCCCGCTGCCATGGGAGGGTAGGACAAAAGAAGTCATGCAAGTTCTTTTAATAAAGCACGTATGACTATTTACGGAATACTGCTACTTCTTGAGCTTGCGTTGTATTCCCTCGAAGAGGAAAGGGTGATGCAGCACAATAGTGTAAGTATTTCCCTCAATTTTTGAGAACCAAGGTATCAATCCAGTAGGACACCACGCGCGAGTCCCTCGCACCTGCACAAACAAATAATAACTTCGCAGCCAACACGATAAGGGGTTGTCAATCCCTTTACGATCACTTACGAAAGTGAGATCGGATAGATAGGATAGTTGATATTTTTGGTATTTTTGGATATAAGAACAGAAAGTAAAAACGGAAAAGTAAAGTAGATTGTAGATTGATATGTTGAGAATAGACCCGGGGGGCATAGGTTTCTCTAGTGGCTTCTCTCATGATAGCAGAATTCTACGGTGGGTAAACGAATTACTGTCGAGCAATTGTTAGAAAAGCGAATAATTATGAGACTATCTAGGCATGATCATTATATATAGGCATCACGTCCAAAACAAGTACACCGAAACGATTCTGCATCTACTACTATTACTCCACACATCGACCGCTATCCAGCATGCATCTAGAGTATGAAGTTCATAAGAACGGAGTAAAGCCTTAAGTAAGATAACATGATGTAGAGGGATAAACTCAAGCAATATGATATAAACCCCATCTTTTTATCCTGTATGGCAACAATACAATACGTGCCTTGCTGCCCCTGCTGTCACTGGGAAAGGACACCGCAAGATTGAACCCAAAGCCAAGCATTTCTCCCATTGCAAGAACTATAGATCTAGTAGGCCAAATCAAACCAATAATTCGAAGAGACTTGCAAGGATATTATAATCACACATAAAAGAATTCAGAAAAGAACCAAATATTTCTCATAGATAATCTTGATCATAAACCCACAATTCATCGGATCTCGACAAACACACCGCAAAAAGAGATTACATTGAATAGATCTCCTCGAAGACCGAGCAGAACTTGGTATTGAGATCCAAAGAGAGAGAAGAAGCCATCTAGGTACTAACTATGGACCCGAAGGTCTGTGGTAAACTAGTCACAACTCATGGTGAGGCGATGATGATGATGTAGAAGCACTCCGTGGTAGATCCCCCCCGGCGGAGCTCCAGAACGGGCCCCAAGATGGGATCTCACGGGAACAGAAGGTTGCGGCAGTGGAACTAGGGTTTCCTTTGTTGTTGTGATGGTTTTGGGGTACGTAGGTATATATAGGAGGAAGGAGGGCACTGGGGGCCAAACGTGGGGCCCACGAGGCAGGGGGCGCGCCCTATAGGGGGGGGGGGCGTCCCCACCCTCGTGGACGCCACGTCAGCCCTATTCCGTGGTTCTCAAGTCTCCCATGCAGATATCGCTCAAAAAATATGTCTCCCGAAGGTCTCATTCCGTTTGGACTCCGTGTGATATTCCTTTCCTGTAAAACCCTGAAATAGGCAAAAAAACAACAATCTGGAGTGGGCCTTTGGGTTAATAGGTTAGTCCCAAAAATAATATAAAACTGTATAACAAAGCCCAGTAAACATCCAAAACATCATAAATAATAGCATGGAACACTAAAAAAATTATAGATACGTTGGAGATGTATCGAATACATGCCTACATTATATCTTTGAACTTGAGCTAGTGTCGTATCGCCCGAGGTTATAACTGTCACATGATGAATATCATCCAACAAGTCACCAATCCAATGCCTACGAATTTGTCCCATATTGATCTTGCTAAGTTACTACAGCTGCTGCTATTGTTACACTTGCTACAAAATTACTACTATCACTGTTACTATTATTATTATTGCTGATGTCACTACTATCAAAACTATCAAACTACTTTGCTACTGATCGCTTTCCTGCAGATAATTAATCTCCAGGTGTGGTTGAATTGACAACTCAGCTACTAATACCTTCAAATATTATTTGGCTCCCCTTGTGTTGAATCTATAAATTTGGGTTGAATAATCTACCCTCAAAAACTGTTGCGATCCCCTATACTTTTGGGTTATCAAGAGTTACCTCAACAGGGATATGTATGTCACTAACAATAAGTACATCACATTTGTTTTTGGCATTAGGTAGAGGTAGGTGAAAACTTCCAATAGTGTGTTTCGGAGATATTTCAATAATATTAATACCATTCACTTGGAATTGTTTGTCCAGAAAGTGCACCGTATGCTCGTTACCATTTATATGAAAGGTGACCTTGCTTTTATTGTAATCAATTACAATCCCTGCAGTATTTAGAAAGGGTCTACCAAGAATAATTGACATTTTGTATTCCTCGGGGATCTCAAGTATAACAAAGTCAATTAAGATAATAACATTTGTCGGATCTGGGGTTCCAGCAAAACCCTTGTGGTTCGAACTCGAAGGTGCGCACGAAGATCTCTCCTTCCGCCCTAGCTTGTCTACTTGCTGATCCCTAGGCCTAGCTCGTCAGTTCCGAAGAACAAGGGACACAAGGTTTATACTGGTTTGGGCCATCGTTGTGGTGTAATACCCTAATTCAGTGTGGTGTGGTGGATTGCCCTGTAGGCAGAGGAAGAACTAGTACATGGGTAGAACAGCCTCATGTGGAGAGGTGTTCTTGTGCTCGAGTGAGCTTGTGAGTGTGTGGCCTTCTATCTCTTCTACTCTAGATGAGATCAATGGTGGTGGCTAGTCCTATTTATAGTGGCCCGGGTCCTCTTCCCAAATATTGAGCGGGAAGGGATGCCACAACAGCCAAATTTGAAGGGGGACAGCTAGTAAAAACTACCTTGACAAAAGGTGGTCTTCGCCTGCCAAAGGCTCTCGCGGTGACGCCGATGTGGGCTCCGCGATGACCTCCGCTCTGCCGTCCTGCTAGTTTTGGTCTCGTTGCACCGATATGGAAACCTTTGCCTGACGCCTTCGGACTCCTCGCCTGCACCTGCTCCTTTAGCACCCAAGAGGAAACTGGCACTCTGCGCCCGCTGGTGCCCGCCTGGCCTTGGTCGTCACTACTCACATCACGAGGACCTCGCGAGGTGCCCCTTGCCTTGATATCTTCAATCCTCATGAGCCAGCCTAGTGAGGCCGCCCCAGGGGATGTTTTTTCTCATCCTTCTCGCGAGGCTCGGCCCCTCACGAGGGTCTTGAGTGGTTACTGAAGAAGTTGGGCCGTACCAGGCCGCCTGATGAGCCACGCCCTGGGCCGCAGGCAGGCAAGTTTGGGTACCCCCGTTCCCAGAATGCCGATAGTAGCGCCCGGGCCCAAGGTGTGATCGGGCTTGGCTTCACGGTGAATCCAAGGGTCAAGTGTGGAGCGCCACGGGCCCCAAAGCCTGCGGCCTTGATTGACGCGTGGCGATGGATTGGACGTGGGCGTCTCCACTTCCCCACGCAGCCTCGGCGACTGCGCGACGTGACAAGTCCCTGCATGCACAAAAGACCATCATTACATGCGATTATGGAGGCCGGCGGTTTGCCTTCTCTTGGCTATAAATGAGGCGGTAGGCGGAGCCCTCGCTGCCCATCTTCTTCCTTCGTTCCTCTCGCTTCATCTTCTTCCTTTGCCTTTGCCTGGCTGAGCCGCTGATGGCACCGACCAGGAAGTTTTTGTCCGCAGAGAAGGGGAAGGCCCGGAAGGAGGGGCCCGGCTCACCACGAGCCAAGAGGGGACGAGGCCGCCCACTCAAGTGTGCCGCGACTCCTGTGAGGGCTGCTAGCGGGCATGGGCGGACCCCCACAGCGCTCGTAGTCGCCCTCAGTAACCGCATCGGCAGTTCCTCGAGCGGTGGGGGCCGCCGTGGCGTTGGCGATCCTGTGAATGAGGGGAGGCGCTGCGGGGTTGTCAGGCCTCCCCGGCCACGCTCCTACTTGGCGGAGGTGACGCTGGAGTTCGTTGTGTGGTCAGAGAGCCCAATCGGTACCCGGCTCCAGCTCCCGCGCTCCCTAGCCGGCGAACTCCTTGCCACGAACTCCGGCGGCTTTTGGCTGTAGGTGGATGGTTGCTGCAGCAGGGATTCGTGGGTTGCGGTGGAGGTCTTCGCCTCGGGTGCTGTGACTCTGCGCGTGGCTAGCAGACATTCGCCCGCACACGCGGCTTGGGCAGGCGGTTGATAAGTCTCCAACGTATCTATAATTTTTGATTGTTCCATGCTATTATATATTCTGTTTTGGATGTTTAATGGGCTTTATTATACAGTTTTATATTATTTTTGGGACTAACCTACTAACCAAAGGCCCAGTGCAAATTGCTGCTTTTTTGCCTATTTCAGTGTTTCGCAGAAAAGGAATATCAAACTGAGTCCAAACGGAATGAAACCTTCGGGAGAGTTATTTTTGGAACAATATCAACATGAAAGACTTGGAGTACACGCCAGGAAGCGAAGGAGGTGGCCACGAGGGCAGGGGCGCGCCCAGGGGGGTAGGCGCGCCCCCACCCTCGTGGGCCACCTGTTGCTCCCCCGACGTGCCTCTTTAGCCTATATATACTCCCATACCCTGAAAACATCGGGGAGGAGCACGGAACCCTAATTCCACCGCCGCAACATTCTGTACCCGTGAGACCCATCTTGGGGCTTGTTTCGGAGCTCCGTCGGAGGGGGCATCAATCACGGAGGGCTTGTACATCAACACCAGAGCCTCTCCGATGAGTTGTGAGTAGTTTACCACATACCTTTGGGTACGTAGTTATTAGCTAGATGGCTTCTTCTCTCTCTTTGGATCTCCGTACAAAGTTCTCCTTGATCTTCGAGGAGATCTATTCGATGTAATCTTTTTGCGGTGTGTTTGTCGAGATCCGATGAATTGTGGTTTTATGATCAAGATTATCTATGAACAATATTGGATTCTTTTCTAAAATCTTTTATGCATGATTTAAATATCCTTGCAAGTCTCTTCGAATTATTGATTTGGTTTGGCCTACTATGTAACACCCCAGATGTAATACTTCCTTATTAGCAATATATACAATTACCATTTGGTCCTTATCCTTTCCTTGGGGGTTCTTTTTCAATTATGCCTTGTCATCTCATTGCATTGTCATGTTTTATTTCATTATGCATTCATGCATTTGCTTCATCACCATCATTGCATCATGGTCATCATATGGCATTTCATATTGTCATTGTGCTTTTCTCATCCTTGTTATGTCAAGAGAGTTTTTCTTGCTCATGCTATGGTGGTTTCATGCAAGGTCATGTCCTATCCCTAAGCCCTCCAACTTTCACCACTTCTCTTCTCACTCTTGCCCCTTTCTTTAAATTTTGCAAGTGGCATCTACCCTCTTCTTTAAATGTTTATCTCCTCTCAACTTCTATGGCACCTTGTCCTAAGTCACTTTGCATAATCTCACCTTACTTTGAAATGATTTGGTCAGGTGCAAAAATGACAGAAGTTTGAATCATATTCAAACTTGTTTTATTTTTCTACCTATAAAAATGTCCAACTCATTTTTATAAAATAGGGCATAATTCCAGGAGCTAGGGAATATTTTTATTTTCTCCTAATTCCTTTTCTTTCAACCTGGGCTTTTCCTTTTGTTTTTCTGCCTAAAGAAAAAGAAAACGGAAAAAAGCAGCAGCAGCAGCAGTGCTGCCAGCCGCAGCCCACAGTCCAACTGGGCCTCGACCACGAGGCCGGCCCAGCTTGCCAGCGCGGCAGCCCGCGCCTGCCAGCCCGCAGCGTCCCTCACTCCCTCTTTCACCCACGCACCCACGCGCGCCCCCCTCTGCGTCGCCTACACGTGGCTGGGTCGGGCCCGCGCGTCAGTGACCGCGGCCAGACCCACACCCACCTTTTGGTCATCATAATGCATGGGGAACGCGAGCACGAGCGTGACGCCGCCGCGCTCCGTCGCCCTGGCCCTCCTCTTAAGCATTTTCCCTGTCCTCCAACCCTTTAAGGTTCCTCTCTTCCTCTTCCCACCGCCAGGTGTGCTCTAGGCCACCAGATCTACCACCTGCACCGTGACCCGCATGCATCTGAGAGCACGGTCTCGTCGTCGGCGTGCTCCCTGACCTCCTCTGCCTCACCGTCCGTGTCCGTCGCCTTCCCTGTCGTCGACTACATCCACGACGTGCATTACACGGAGCCAAACGCCTCTCCTGCGACTTCTTCTTCCTTGTCTTCAACTCCGGGCACCGCGGGTGTACGATCGTCCTCGTCGTCGACTCCGACCTCCTCCCGGTAGTCCGAGCATGTCATCGTGTTCGTGGTGAGCCTCTGGTCCTCCCCATGCATTTCCCCCTCGATCTCTCGCTCTAGCTGCTAGTTCGCCGTTCGCCCGAGCTCGCCGCCGTCGGACCTCGTCTCCGACGAGTGCTCTGACCTCCTCTCACCCCGTTTAGGTGCCCAGTAGCTTCGCCGTGCTCTCCTTAGTCGAATCCCCACGCGTAGTGCTAGTTAAGCCTCTAGCCTTGCCGCGTTCTTCTCCGCCGTGTCCCTTCTGTCGTAGGTCGCCAGCGTCGACTCCGTCGTCATTTGGTGCATCTAGTGGCACCCAAAGGCGCGGGATTCCTCCGCGGATCCATCGCGTGCCTCCGCTGTTCCATTTGGTTGCCGGAGCAGCCGCAGTGCCTCGCCGTCGGCTCTACTTCGCCAGAGTGCGGTGACATGCCTCTCTGCTCTGAATATATTTCAGGTGCTGTGCACCTTCTCTGTCAGACGCACGCAACCAGCCTAGCTGGTTCACACCCCATTCAGTTAACTCGCAGACGCGGGTTCGAATCCCCGCAGGGCCTGTGGATATTTCCCCATTTTTTGCTTATTCTGTCTCACTGACAGATGGCCCCCACCTGTCATCCTCTGTACCACCCGCACCCACTTCCAAACATACAGCCGCCACCTCAGCAGTCCCCTGGGCCCACTGGTCAGCGACCGTGGGTAGCCTAGGCTGAGTCTGTTTAGTGTTTTTCTTTTTCTGTTTTGATTTTAAATTCAGTTTTTGCATTTCTTTTGCATATTTTCATATCTTTTAAAATATGCATCCGTTCAAAATGTGTTATATATGAAAACTGCTTAGTTTTTAGTGTAGATTATTAATATGTAGTTTCTTGCCATGTTTAAAACTTTTAAATGATGTTTGAATTTACTTTTGTTTTAAAAAACATTTTCAAACTTGTTTAATTCATAACTAAATAACCGTAGCTCCAAATTTGACAAACTTTATATGTATTTCGGGTGAAAAAATGTGAAGAATAACATGATGATGTTACTTTACATGTATAAAAACTCTAAAATATGGTTACATCAGATCTGTTCTATATTCATTTTTATGCACATGGGAGTTCCTGGAATTGTTGTTTGTTCCTTCCGGACCATTTAAAATGCTTGCATGATGTTGTTGATCTAAGATGCATTCCTTGCCATGCTAAACAACTTGTAAAACTTATTGGGTGCTTGGATAGTTCAACTAAATAACTACATATGTGTATATGGTGGTTGTTGCATGCTACTTCTCGAGCTTGCATTGTATTCCCTCGAAGAGGAAAGGGTGATGCAGCACAATAGCGTAAGTATTTCCCTCAGTTTTTGAGAACCAAGGTATCAATCAAGTAGGAGACCACGCACGAGTCCCTCGCACCTGCACAAACAAATAAGAACTTCGCAGCCAATGCGATAAGGGGTTGTCAATCCCTTTACGGTCACTTACGAAAGTTAGATCTGATAGAGATGATAGTTTGATATTTTTGGTATTTTTGGATATAAGAACAGAAAGTAAAAGCGGAAAATTAAAGTAGATTGCAGATTGATATGTTGAGAATAGACTCAGGGGCCATAGTTTTCTCTAGTGTCTTCTCTCATGATTGTAGATTGATATGTTGAGAATAGACTCGAGGGCCATAGTTTTCTCTAGTGGCTTCTCTCTTTGGGTTAATAGGTTAGTCCCAAAAATAATGTAAAAGTGTATAACAAAGCCAATTAAACATCTAAAACATCATGAATAATAGCATGGAACAATCAAAAATTATAGATAGGTTGGAGACGTATCAAGCATCCACAAGCTTAATTCCTGCTCGTCCTCAAGTAGGTAAATGATAAAAACAAAATTTTGGATGTGGAATGCTAACCAGCATAATTTTCAATGTAATTCTCTTAATTGTGGCATGAATGTTCAGATCTAAAAGATTCAAGACAAAAGTCTATATTGACATAAGAAATAATAATACTTCAAGCATACTAACAAAGCAATCATGTCTTCTCAAAATACTATGGCTAAAGAAAGTTATCCCTAAAAAATCATATAGTCTGGCTATGCTCCCTCTTCATCACACAAAATATTCATATCATGCACAACCCCGGTTTCAGCCAAGCACTTGTTTTCATACTCTATTCCTTCAAACCTTTCAACTTTCACGCAATACATGAGCGTGAGCCATGAACATATCACTATGGGTGGAATAGAGAGGTGGTTGTGGAGATGACAAAAAGGAGGGAGATAGTCTCACATCGACTAGGCGTATCAACGAGCTATGGAGATTCCCATCAATAGATATCAATGTGAGTGAGTAGGGATTGCCATGCAACGGATGCACTAGAGATAAAAATGTATGAAAGCTCAACGAAAGAAACTAAGTGGGTGTGCATCCAACTTGCTTGCTCATGAAGACCTAGGGCATTTGAGGAAGCCCATCATTGGAATATACAAGACAAGTTCTATAATGAAAATTCCCACTAGTATATGAAAGTGACTAAACATGAGACTCTCTATCATGAAGAATATGGTGCTACTTTGAAGCACAAGTGTGGAAAAAGATAGTAGCAATTGTCCCTTTCTGGAGGGGCTTTATTTATTTAGCCTTTCCACACATGGGAGAATGCTCTAATAATGATGATCATCACACTTTCATTGAATTACAACTCGATATTACAACTCGATACTAGAACAAAAAATGACCCTATATGAATGCCTCCGGCGGTGTACCGGGATGTGCAATGAATCAAGAGTGACATGTATGAAAAATTATGTATGGTGGCTTTACCACAAATACAATGTCAACTACATGATCATGCATGGCAATATGACAATATGAAGCGTGTCATATGAACGGAATGGTGGAAAGTTGCATGACAATATATCTCGGACTGGCTATGGAAATGCCATGATACGTAGATATGGTGGCTGTTTTGAGGAAGATATATGGTGGCTGTTTTGAGGAAGGATATATAGTGGGTGTATGGTACCGGCGAAAGTTGCGCGGTACAAGAGAGGCTAGAAATGGTGGAAGGGTGAGAGTGCGTATAATCCATGGACTCAACATTAGTCATAAGAACTCATATACTTATTGCAAAAATTAATGAGTCATCAAAACAAAGCAATCAACGCATGCTCCTAGGGGGGAGGTTGCTAGGAGTTTACCATCGCGCGCCCCCGACCTCCACACAAAGGATGACACTCTACAAATACCTCATGCTCTAACTTCATCACATAACGGTTCACCATACGTGCATGCTACGGAAACTACTAACCTTAACACAAGTATTTCAAAATTTCATAATAACTCCACTATCATGACTCTAATATCACTATCCTCATATCTCAAAACAATTATCAAGCATCCAACTTATCATCATATTCAATGCACTTAGTATGAAAGTTTTTACTACATTGATCTTGGATGTCTATCATGTGAAGGCTAGTTTTATAGCCAAAGCACATTACCATGATGTTTTAATAGACTCTCAAAAGGATATAAGTGAAGCATGAGAGATCAACAATTTCTACAAAATATAATTACCACCGTGCTCTAAAAGATATAAGTGAAGCACTAGAGCAAAAACTATTCAACTCAAAAGATACAAGTGAAGCACATAGAGTGTTCTATCAATTCCTAGGCCATATTTAACTCTCTCAAATAGGTGTGTCCTGCAAGCATAATTGTGGCAAACTAACAAGCAAAGACTCAAATTATACATGACGCTCCAAGTAAAACACATATCATGTGGTGAAAAAATAGCTCTGAGTATAGTTGCCGATAGATGAAGACGAAAGAGGGGATGCCTTTCCGGGGCATCCCCAACTTAGGATTTTGGTTTTCCTTGAATTTTACCTTGGGGTGCCTTGGGCATCCCCAAGCTTAGGCTCTTGCCACTCTTTGTTCCATAGTCCATCAAAGCAATACTCAAAACTTGAAAACTTCACAACACAAAACTTAGACAAAAATCTCGTGAGCTCCGTTAGTATAAGAAAGCAAACCACTACTCAAAGGTACTGCAATGAATTCATTCTTTATTTATATTGGTGTTAAACCTACTGTATTCCAACTTCTCTATGATTCATACTTCCCAATACTACTCATAGATGCATCGAAATAAGCAAACAACACACAAAAACAGAATCTGTCAAAAACAGAACAGTCTGTAGTAATCGGCAGTTTTCGCATACGTCTGTAACTCTAAAAAAATCAAACTAAATTGGTAAATGCGAGGAATTTGTCTATTAATCATCTGCAAAAGAATCAACTAAATAGCAGACTCCAGTAAAATCTTGTGACCATTCTAGCGAGCGCTAACAATTCTGTTTTTCACAGCAAGATTATATAAACTTCACACAAGTCTTCCCAAAGGTTCTACTTGGCACAAACACTAATTAAAACACAAAACCACATATAAACAGAAGCTAGATGGAATATTTATTCCTAAACAGAATCAAAAACAAAAAATATAAAATTGGGTTGCCTCCCAACAAGCGCTATCATTTTACGCCCCTAGCTAGACACGATACATGGATAGATCTAGGTATTGAAATATTTGGAAGGCAATCCATAAGTGGCTCTCATAATAAATTCATATGGTAATTTAATTTTCAACCTAGGAAAGTGTTCCATGCCTTTCCTTAACGGAAATTGGAATCTAATATTTCCTTCCTTCATATCAATGATTGCACCAATCGTTAAGGAAAGGTCTACCAAGAATAATAGGACATGAAGGATTGCAATCTATATCAAGAACAATGAAATCTACGGGTACATAATTCCTATTGGAAACAATAAGAACATCATTAATCCTTCCGATTGGTTTCTTAATAGTGGAATCTGCAAGATGCAAATTTAAAGAACAATCATCAAGCTAATGGAATCCTAGCAAATCACACAATGTTATTGGGATAGTGGAAACACTCGCACCCAAATCACACAAAGTAAGTCATTCATGATCTTTAATATTTATTTTAGTAGTAGGTTCCCACTCATCATAGAGCTTTCTAGGGATAGAAACTTCTAATTCAAGTTTTTCTTCATAAGATTGCATCAAAGCATCAACTATGTGTTGGGTAAAAGCTTTATTTTGACTATAAGCATGCAGAGAGTTTAGCACGGATTGCAACAAGGAATTACAATCAATCAAAGAGCAATTATCATAATTGAATCCCATGAAATCCAAAGCAGTGGGTTCATCACTATGCAAAGTTTTGATCTCTTCAATCCCACTTTTAAATTGTTTAGCATCAAGATCTAAAAACTCCGAATCATAGGGACACCATAAAGTAGACTCATCTCCAATCCCATCTTTATCAATATTCATACTAGAAAACAAGGATCTAATAGGAGACACATCAATAACTTTCAGATCATCAACTTTATTGTCATGAAAACTAGAAGAACATGCTTTTATATAATTCTCTCTTTTAGCACGCATCCTAGCGGTTCTTTCTTTGCATTCATCAATGATAATTCTCATGGCTTTGAGAGACTCATTGATATCATGCTTAGGAGGGATAGATCTAAGTTTCAAAGAATCAACATCAAGAGTAATTCTATCCACACTTGTAGCCAATTCATCAATCTTAAGCAATTTTTCTTCAAGCATGGCATTGAAATTCTTTTGCGAATTCATAAACTCCTTAACACTAGTTTCAAATTCAGAAGGCATCTTTCCATAAGAGCTACTGTAGGAATTTCCATAATTATTAGAGGAATTACTAGGAAAAGGCCTAGGATTAAAGTTCCCTCTATAAGCATTGTTACCAAAATTATTCCTACCAACAAAATTCACATCCAAAGATTTATTATTATTTTCAATCAACGTGGATAAAGGCATATCATTAGGATCAGAAGAAGCACTCTTAGCAGCAAATAATTTCATAAGTTCATCCATCTTTGCACTCAAAACACTAATCTATTCAACAGCATGTACTTTTTTACTAGTAGATCTTTTGGTGTGCCATTGAGAATAATTAACCATAATATTATCTAGGAGTTTGGTAGCTTCTCCTAAGCTAGTTTCCATGAAAGTTCCTCCTGCGGCTGAATCTAAAAGATTTCTAGAAGCAAAATTCAAGCCAGCATAAAAGTTTTGAATAATCATCCATAAGTTCAAACCATGTGTAGGGCAATTACGTATCATTAATTTCATTCTCTCCCAAGCTTGTGCAACATGCTCATGATCTAGTTGCTTAAAATTCATAAAATCGTTTCTAAGAGAGATGATCTTAGCAGGAGGGAAATACTTAGAGATAAAAACATCTTTGCACTTATTCCACGAATCAATACTATTTCTAGGCAAAGAGCAAAACCAAGTTTTAGCACGATCTCTAAGTGAAAACGGAAATAACTTCAATTTAATAATATCGTTATCTATATTCCTTTTGTTTTGCATATCACACAAATCAACGAAGTTGTTTAGATGGATAGCGGCATCTTCACTAGGAAGGCCGGAAAATTGATCTTTCATGACAAGATTCAACAAAGCAGCATTGATCTCACAAGATCCAGCATCGGTAATAGGAGCAATCGGAGTGCTAATAAAATCATGTTTGTTGATATTGGAGAAGTCACACAATTTGGTATTGTTCTGAGCCATAGTGACAAGCAAGCAATCCAACACACAATCAAACAAGGAGCAAGCGAACGATAAACACACGGCAGAAGAAGGGCAAATTAAACGGCAAGGGTGAATTGGGGGAGAGGAAAATGAGAGGCAAAAATGTAATGCGAAGGATAAAGGTTTGTAATAGGTACTTGGTATATGACTTTTGCATAAGCCTCCCCGGCAACGGTGCCAGAAATTCTTCTTGCTACTTCTCGAGCTTGCATTGTATTCCCTCGAAAAAGAAAGGGTGATGCAGCACAGTAGCGTAAGTATTTCCATCAGTTTTTGAGAACCAAGGTATCAATCCAGTAGGAGACCACGCGTGAGTCCCTCGCACCTGCACAAACAAATAAAAACTTCGCAGCCAACGCGATAAGGGGTTGTCAACCCCTTTACGGTCACTTATGAAAGTGTAATCTGATAGAGATGATAGTTTGATATTTTTGGTATTTTTGGATATAAGAACAGAAAGTAAAAGCGGAAAAGTAAAGTAGACTGTAGATTGATATGTTGAGAATAGACCCAGGGGCCAAAGTTTTCTCTAGTGGCTTCTCTCATGATAGCGGTATTCTACGGTGGGTAAACAAATTACTGTCGAGCAATTGATAGAAAAGCGAATAATTATGAGACTATCTAGGCATGATCATTATATATAGGCATCATGTCAGAAACAAGTAGACCGAAACGATTCTGCATCTACTACTATTACTCCACACATCGATTGCTATCCAGCATGCATCTAGAGTATTAAGTTCATAAGAACAGAGTAACACCTTAAGCAAGATAATATGATGTAGAGGGATAGACTCAAACATAGTGAAATAAGCCCTATCTTTTTATCCTCGATGGCAACAATACAATACGTGCCTTGATGCCCCTTCTATCATTGGGAAAGGACACCGCAAGATTGAACCCAAAGCCAAGCACTTCTCGCATTGCAAGAACTATAGATCTAGTAGGCCAAACCAAACCAATAATTCGAAGAGACTTGCAAGGATATTATAATCATACATAAAGAGTTCAGAAAAGAACCAAATATTTCTCATAGATAATCTTGATCATAAACCCACAATTCATCGGATCTCGACAAAAACGCCGCAAAAAGAGATTACATCGAATAGGTCTCCTCGAAGACCGAGGAGAACTTGGTATTGAGATCCAAAGAGAGAGAAGAAGCCATCTAGATACTAGCTATGCACCCGAAGGTCTGTGGTAAACTACTCACAACTCATGGTGAGGCGATGATGATGATGTAGAAGAACTCCGTGGTAGATCCCCCCTCCGGCGGAGCACCGGAAAAGGCCCCAAGATGGGATCTCACGGGAACAGAAGGTTGCGGCGGTGGAACTAGGGTTTTCTCCCTTGTTCTGATGGTTTCGGGGTACATAGGTATATATAGGAAGAAGGAGGGCACCGGGGGCCAGACATGGGGCCCACGAGGCAGGGGGCGTGCCCCCACCCTCGTGGACGCCACGTGTGCCCTACTCCGTGGTTCTCAAGTCTCCCGTGCCAATTTTCCTCCAAAAACATCTCTCCCGAAGTTTCATTCCTTTTGGAGTCCGTTTGATATTCCTTTTTTGTAAAACCCTGAAATAGGCATAAAACAGCAATATAGACTGGGCCTTTGGGTTAATAGGTTAGTCCCAAAAATAATATAAAAGTGTATAAAAAATCCCATTAAACATCTAAAACATCATAAATAATAGCACGAAACAATAAAAAATTATACATACGTTCGAGACGTATCATTGCACTCCTTGCATGTTGTGTCCCCTTTCATGATTTGTGTTCTTGCATAATGCCATGCCAGATGTGCACTCGTCATATTCCTTTGAGATGCATCATATCTCGTCCATGCACATATGCATCATATCTTGCATCATGTGTTTGAGCATTGCAAGGTGATTGATTATTGTTCCGGTGTTTGTATTGTTGTGTTGGTTAGAGCCCTGTGATGATTCAGAGTTCAAGGTCCCTATCGAGACTGAGTTTGAGGAGCAAGGTTATGATCCCTCCGTGCACTTAATAGGCAAGATGACCATTCCCCGATATCACCTATATCTTTGCCTTGTTAGTTGTCTCGCTCTTTAGCTATGCCTCGATGCCTATTCCTGTTTTGTCAGCCTCCTATTTTGCCATGAAACACTCTAACCGCCTTCCTAGCAAACCATTGATTGGCTAAGTACGCTTTTGCTCAGCCCCTCTTATAGCGTTGTTAGTTGGAGGTGAAGTTTTTCGAAGATTTCTCCATGTTCGAACTTGTTATTGGGTTAACACAGTACTTATCTTAATTAAATTAATGCACATATATATTGGTAATGGGTGGAAGGCTTGGCCTTCTGCTTGGTGTTTTGTTCCACTCCTGCCACCTTAGGACCTGATAAACCGGTGTTATGTTCCTTGATTTTGCATTCATAATACGGTTGGGGTTTATGCCCCCCCCCCTTGATAATTCGCACTGCTTAAAGCTTTTCCAGCAAGGCCCAACATTGGTACTACATTTGCCTAACAACTAAAACTTGCATAGGGAGTTATAAACCCGAGTTCTTAATCAACAACCCGGGCCAGTGCTCCTCATGAGTGTTGGTCCAAACTAGGCACACTGGAGGGCCGCCTTGGGGAAACCCGAGGTATCTTGTATTTACATGTAGGATGACCCATCCGGTCGTGGCCTGAGACGAGATACGCGCGGCTACTATCAGGGTGTCGGCACGCCGGGAGGTCTTGCTGGATTAGTTTTACCTTTGTCGAAATATCTTGAGCACGAGATTCCGAGAATACTCTGGTCTTCCCAATTTGGAGTTGCGACTCCGCAGATCGTGAGCTTGTGATGGGCTAAGTTGGGACACCCCTGCAGGGTTTGAACTTTCAAAAGCCGTTCCCGCGATTATATGGCAGATGGGAATTTGTTAATATCCGGTTGTAGATAACTTGACACCATATCCATAAGAATACACTACATGTGTGAGTAACCGTGATGATCTCTTTCCGAACGGCTTTGGGAAGTGAACACGGTTGGGTTATGTATGAACGTGAGTAGCTAGGATCACTTCTTGATCAACTTGGCGACCATTGGCACATATTCTCCTCTCGCTCTGAATTCGTAAGCTAGTTGCTTAGTGCTTGCTGCAAACACTTTATTACCCCTCCACACCTAAAGGCTCTGTTAGTTTTGATACCCGGTAATTGGATTGCTGAGTCCTTGTGACTCACAGATTACAACACATACCAGATGCAGGTTCAGTCGAGAACAATGCAGGAGATGGATCAGAACTTCACTGGGAGTTCGATGAAGAGCATGGTCATTTCTATGTTACGTATCCCGACGATCAGTGGTGGTTCCTACTAGGGGCGATCAGGACTTGTGTTCATGGTATCTTTTCTCGTTTGGATTTCGTCCGTAGTCGGACCCTGTGTTATTTGGATGAATGTATGTTATTATATTCATTGTGTGACGTGGCGAGTGTAAGACAACTATTTTACTCTTTCATCCCTGAACTTTTACATGAGTTGTGCAAAGATACCACGCTTGCGATCATTCCAGAATGCGCTTATGTCTCTAAGTCGTGCTTCGACACGTAGGAGATATAGTCGCATCCTGGGCATTACAAGTTGGTATCAGAGCTGACTCCGACCTAGGAGCCCCCTGATAGATCGAACCTCTGACGGTTGAGTCTAGGCACACACACAAAATGTTTTGAGTCCTATATATATCAGAGAGTAGGATTTTTTTTACTCCTCATCCCCTTCGTCGCTCTGGTGAGGACTCCAGACGCTGTTTTACCTTCACTACTCTAAAAATTTCACCAATTTTTTTTACGATCACGCGGGTATTGTTTGGATTGTGCCGATATCTTTGTGACGAAAACATTGTTCTTGGTGCCTCCTATCATTTAGGGGTTGTGACAGTGTCCCGGGGAGTTGAGATCCGAGGTGCTTTCGTCACAAATGTCTCGTTGCGGTTCTAGAATACTAGAGGAGGCCGACATCGAAAAATCTTCTATGCATGTCTGGTGGTGAGATAACGCCGACGTCACCCAGTACTGGGGGGATAGTTCGGGAGTATTACCACAGCTAGCATAGCGGATGCGTTTTGAAGGTCCGAGGTAAACAGTTTCCGAAGGTGCCTGGTTATGTGTTGACGGATGGATACAGCTGGATGTAGGATTTATTAGTTGAGTGATATGTGGTGCTTCCCCTGTATCCCCAACACCAGATTGCATAACCGGAAAGCTTCGGGAATTAATAGGTGGGTTTTCAAGTAGCTCTTAGGTAATCTTCCAACGGGTGCATGATATGAGGTTGGGGTTCAACATCTAGTGGAGAGGCTATCATGGGCGTTGTTGCACTAGGGGGTTGCATCTTAAAGGGTCCTTGGCTATGCTGATTCGGGGATTGCAATGCCCTTTGTAACACGTGCCATGGGGCATTCAGCACGAACATGTGGGACGAAACCTCTATTATGTATTTGTTCCTTCTGTACCTTGTTGTTTTACTCTATCATTTTGTTCTCCCAAGTGGCTTCTCGACAAGTTGATGTACCATTAAGCTATGGAATTCATTCGTTCAATTTTGTTCGAATGTTCGTTGTGAAGACTATATGTTGCAAATATCTAGCCGTTGATTCAGCTTATCTATTATTTGCTTCAATGGCTAACGGTTGTCATCATCTTTAGGATGACACCTAAGAAAGTTCCCAGCCAGAACCTAGAGGGTAAAGAAGAGCGTCCTCCTTCCCCTCCTCCTCCGTCTGAGGCATGGAGAGCGATTATGCAGGCAACCAATCAGAACACTCAGATGCTCATGCAAATGATGCAGAGTTTCCAAGCCAATCAAGCAAATGAAGGCAACCAAGGGAACCAAGGCCAAGGAAATCTGTTCAATCAACCTCACTTTGCGACTCTCAACCTATTCCTAGCAAATATGCCCAAGTCTTTCAGTTATTGTGTGGACCCGCTGGATGCCAAAGATTGGATCATAGACATCAAGAAGCATTTCGAGTGCAGTAACGTCAGACATGCGGATTATGTCAAGTTTGCTACTTTCCAACTCAAAGATGAAGCTGCGGATTGGTGGTAACAGTACAAAGACTCCAGAGCGGGTCGTGAGATCTCGTGGACTGACTTCTGCCGCTATTTCCACTCTCATCACATTCCTACCAGTGTCATTGAAGGCATGCGTGTGAAATTCCGCAATCTGAAGCAAGGCACCATGTCTGTCTACCAATACAATGTCAAGTTCCAGAATCTTGCCCGTTATGCGATGCAAGACATCCCCGATGCCAAGAGCAAAATCTACCAGTTCCGAGGTGGTCTTAAATATGAACTCCAACTTGCACTCACTTTGTTCGAGCCAGATGAATTTGATCAATTCTACAACATGGCTCTCAAGCGAGAGGCAGCTCAGCTCAAATGTGAAGCTTTCAAGAAGAGGATAAGAGATGCTGTTCACTCCTCCTCTTCCTCTCAAGTGGTTGCCAAGCTGTAGAAGTTCTGGCTACTACCTCCTCCAGTGCTCCGTCCTCCAAGCAACAACAATCACTCAGGTGGTCGTGGATTCTCCCACACACCCAACCCAAGCAACCAATCCAAGTCTCAGTTCCAAGCTCCAAGACCAAGCGGTCCTTATCATCGGCCACTTTCAGAGGTTACATGCAACAAGTGTGGTCAGAAGGGTCACTATGCAAACAAGTGTACTCAAAGGCGCCTTCCGCCTCCTCCACCTGTCAGCAATGCTAGTGTCAAGCACAATCCTAGTCATGCAAGAGTGAACCTGATGAATGCAGCTCAAGCAGAGGATTCTTCTGATGTGATAATTGGTAATCTTCCAGTTAACTCAATTCCTGCAAAAGTCTGGTTTGATTCTGGTTTCCCCGGTTGTTCTCGGCAACTCGGACATTGATCTTATTCTTGGGATGGATTGGCTCTCGAAGCATGATGCTCTTATTGATTGTGCAAACAAGGAGGTCAATCTAACTCATCCTTCCGAAGACGTGATTATCTTCGCAGCTCGAAGTAACACAATCAGGCTATTCTCTCTCAATGACAAGGGCGAGATTAATGCCATTTCCTAGATTCCGGTGGTTTGTGAATATGAGGACATATTCCTTGGAGAGCTTCCAGGCATGCCTCCCAATCGTCCAGTTGAATTCGTCATTGAACTTGAACCTGGTACCAAGCCAGCGTGTCGGCGCCCGTATAAGCTTTCTCCTAAAGAGTTGCAGGAGCTGAAGAAACAACTCGATGAGCAAGAACGAATGGGTCTAATCAGACCAAGTACTTCTCCTTGGGGCTGTGGTGTTCTTTTTGTCAAGAAGAAGGATGGTACTGAACGTTTGTGCGTTGATTACCGGCCATTGAACAAGAAGGCAATAAAGAATAAGTACCCGCTCCCCCATATCAATGAATTGTTCGAGCTGCTCAAAGGATCCAAGGTTTTCTCGAAGCTTGATCTCCGGATGGGCTACCATCAGATTCGTATCCGTGAAGAGGATATTCCCAAGACCGCATCCAGAACGAGCTACGGCTCATATGAGTACACGGTCATGTCTTTCGGGCTTGCAAATGCAACACCCACCTTCTCTCGGATGATGCACTTCATATTCAACCCCTACACCAATGCATTCGTTCTCGTCTACCTCGATGATATCTTGGTATTCTCCAAGAATAAAGAAGACCATGCCAAGCACATCCGTTTGGTCCTTGACAGGCTCCGTGAGCACCGCTTTTATGTGAAGTTCTCCAAATGTGAATTCTGGCTTGATAAAGTCCTTTATCTTGGCCATATTATCTCTGTCGAGGGCATTTCTGTTAACCCCGAGAAGGTTGAAGCTATTGTCAACTGGGAACCTCCTCAGAATATCAAGCAACTACGAAGTTTCCTCGGTCTTGCAAGCTATTGCAGAAGGTTCGTTGAGAACTTCTCCAAGATTGCCAAGCCTCTTTCCCACCTGTTGCAGAAGAATGTCAAGTACTCATGGACTCCTGATTGTGATGTGGAATTCAATACTCTCAAAGAGAAGCTCATTTATGCTCCTGTACTTACTCCTCTGGATGAGTCCAAGCCTTACGAAGTGTTCTGTGATGCTTCATTGCAAGGTCTCGGTGGTGTTCTAATGCAAGACAAGAAGATCATTGCATACACTTCACGTGAGCTTAAACCAAATGAGAAGAATTACCCCACACATGATCTTGAGCTAGCAGCAGTTGTTCATGCCTTGATCACGTGGAGACACCTTCTGTTGGGCAGAAAAGTGGACATCTTCACTGATCATAAGAGCCTAAAGTACATCTTCACCCAGCCAAACCTTAACCTCCGCTAGAATCGTTGGGTTGAAATGATTCAGGAGTACGATCCAAGCATTGAGTATACTCCTGGCAATGCCAAGGTCATTGCAGATGCCTTGAGCAAAAAGGCTTATTGCAACAATCTCCTTCTTAAACCGTTCCAACCTGAACTTTTGAGTCATTCAGGAAGCTCAACCTCCAAGTTGTTCCACAAGGATTTCTTGCCAACCTTCAAGTTGCTCCTACCTTGGAAGATCAAATCCGTGAGGCCCAACTCAGTGATGCTATGGTGCAGAAGGTGAAACATGGTATTGCTAAGGGTGTACACCCAAGTACAAGTGCTATCGCATTGATGACAGAGACACTTTGTTCTTTGAGGACAGAATTGTGGTTCCCAAAGGTGATCTCAGAAAGGTCATAATGAATGAAGCACATGACTCACTCCTCTCGATACATCCAGGAAGCTCCAAGTTGTACCATGACCTCAAGCAATCCTATTGGTGGACTCGCATGAAAAGAGAAATTGCTCAATTCGTGAACGAGTGTGATGTCTGCAGAAGAGTGAAGGCAGAGCATCAACGTCCAGCCAGACACCTTCAACCTCTACCTATTCCCGAGTGGAAATTCGATCACATTGAGATGGATTTCGTCACTGGCTTTCCCAAGTTCAAGTGAGGAAATGATGCTATCCTTGTGGTGATTGACAAGCTCACTAAAGTGGCTCATTTCCTTCCAGTCAAGGATTCCATCAACGCAGCACAACTGGCAGAGCTATATACCTCCAGAATTGTCTCTTTGCATGGTATCCCTCAAGTAATCTCCTCAGATCTTGGAGGCTTGTTCACTTCAAAATTCTAAGATGCCTTTCAGTCAGCTATGGGTACGAAGATTCGCTTCAGCACAACTTTTCACCCTCGGACTAGTGGTCAAGTCGAAAGAGTGAACCAAATTCTTGAAGATATTATCACAGCATGTGTCATCTCCTTCGGTATGAAATGGGAAGATTGCCTTCCATTTTCCGAATTCTCCTGCAACAACAGCTTCCAAGCAAGTGCAGGCAAAGCACCATTTGAAATTCTCTATGGCACAAAGTGACGTACCCCTCTCAACAGGTCCAAGACTGGAGAACGTCAACTCCTTGGCAATGATTTGATCTCAGAGGCCGCAGAAATGTGCAAAGTCATAGCTGAGAATCTTAAAGCCGCGCAATTGCACCAAAAGAGCTACTATGATGGCAAGCATCATGACTTGGCTTTCGACATTGGAGAACATGTCTATCTTCGTGTTTCTCTTATGAAGGGCACTCAGAGGTTCGGAATCAAGGGCAAGATTGCTCCAAGATACGTGGGTCCTTTCAAGATAATTGTCAAGAGAGGCGATCTAGCCTACCAACGCGAGCTTCCATCCAACTTTGCAAATGTGCACGATGTGTTTCGCGTGTCACAACTCCGCAAGTGCTTCAAGACGCCTGAACGCACCGTTCCTTTCGAAGAGATTGATCTTCAGCAAGGCTTGTCTTATTGTGAGCACCCCGTTGCTATCCCTGAAGAAACTGAGTGCAAGACCCGCAAAAAGTCCATCAAATCCTTGAAAGTGAAATGGTCACACCATACGGACCGAAAAGCTACATGGGAACGAGAAGATCATCTCCGTTCCGAGTATCCTGCTTTCTTTCAGTCCTAGATCTCGGGACGAGATCTTTTCGTAGTGGAGGAGAGTTTGTAACACCCCAGCTGTAATACTTCCTTATTGCCAATATATACAATTACCTTTTGGTCCTTATCCTTTCCTTGGGGGTTCTTTTTCAATTATGCCTTGTCATCTCATTGCATTGTCATATTTTCTTTCATCATGCATTCACGCATTTGTTTCATCACCGTCATTGCATCATGGTCATCATATGACATTTCATATTGTCAGTGTGCTTTTCTCATCCTTGTTATGTCAAGAGAGTTTTTCTTGCTCATGCTATGGTGGTTTGATGCAAGGCCATGTCCTATCCCTATGCGCTCCAACTTTCTCCACTTCTCTTCTCACTCTTGTCCCTTTCTTTAAATTTTGCAAGTGGCATCTACCGTCTTCTTTAAATGTTCATGCCCTCCTAACTTCTGTGGCACCTTGTCCCAAGTCACTTTGCATAATCTCACCTTATTTTGAAATGATTTGGTCAGCTTCAAAAATGATAGAAGTTTGAATCATATTCAAACTTGTTTTATTTTTCTACCTCTAAAAAGGTCCAACTCATTTTTATAAAATAGTGCATAACTCCGGGAGCTAGGGAATATTTTTATTTCCTCCTAATTCCTTTTCTTTCAACCCGAGCTTTTCCTTTTGTTTTTCTGCCTAAAGAAAAAGAAAAAGGGAAAAAGCAGTAGCAACAGCAGTGCAGCCAGCCGCAGCCCGCAGTCCAACTGGGCCTCGGCCACCAGGCCGGCCCAGCTAGCCAGCGCAGCAGCCCGCGCCAGCCAGCCCGCAGCGTCCCTCACTCCCTCTTTCACCCACGCACCCACGCGCCCCCTCTGCGTCGCCTACACGTGGCTGGGTCAGGCCCGCGTGTCAGCGACCGCGGCCGTACCCACACCCACCTTTCGTCCAGCTCGCGCGCTCACCATGGGGACCACGAGCACGAACGCGACGCCGCCCCGCTCCGTCGCCCTGACCCTCCTCTTAAGCCTTCTCGCTGTCCACCAACCCTTTAGGGCTCCTCTCTTCCTCTCCCCACCGCTAGGTGTGTTCTAGGCCACCAGATCTCCCACCTGCACCGTGACCCGCACACATCTGAGAGCACGGCCTCGTCGCCGGCGTGCTCCCCGACCTCCTCTGCCTCGCCGTCCGTGTCCATCGCCTTCCCCGTCGTCGACTACGTCCATGATGTCCACTACACAGAGCCAAACGCCTCTCCTGCGACTTCTTCTTCCTCGTCTTCAACTCCGGCCACCGTGGGTGTTCGATCGTCCTCGTCGTCGACTCCGACCTCCTCTCGGTTGTCCGAGCACATCATCGTGTTCGTGGTGAGCCTCTGGTCCTCCCCATGCATTTCCCCCCTCGATCTCTCGCTCTAGCTGCTAGTTCGCCGTGCGCCCGAGCTCGCTGCCGTCGGACCTCGTCTCCGACGAGTGCTCCGGCCTCCTCTCACCCTATTTAGGTGCCTAGTAGCTTCGCCGTGCTCTTCTTAGTCGAATCCCCACGCGTAGTTGCTAGTTAAGCCTCTGGCCTCGCCGCGTTCTTCTCCGCCGTGTCGCTTCTGTCGTAGGTCGCCAGCGTTGACTTCGTCATCGTTTGATGCATCTAGTGGCACCTAGAGGCGCGGGATTCCTCCACAGATCCATCGCGTGCCTCCGCTGTTCCATTTGGTCGCCGGAGTAGCCGCAGTGCCTCGCCGTCGCCTCTGCTTATCTGGAGTGCGGTGACATACCTCTCTGCTCTGAATATATTTCAGGTGTTGTGCACCTTCTCTGTCAGACGCACGCAGCCAACCCAGCTGGTTCACACCCCGTTCAGTTAACTCGCAGACACGGGTTCGAATCCCCGCAGGGCCAATGGATATTGCCCCATTTTTTGCTTATTCTGTCTCACTGACAGATGGCCCCCACCTGTCATCCTTTGTACCACCCGCACCCACTTCCACACACATAGCCGCCACCTCAGTAGCCCTCTGGGCCCACTGGTCAGCGACCGTGGCTAGCACAGGCTGAGTCTGTTTAGTGTTTTTCTTTTTCTCTTTTGATTTTAAATTCAGTTTTTGCATTTCTTTTGCATATTTTCATATCTTTTAAAATATGCATCTGTTCAAAATGTGTTATATATGAAAACTGCTTAGTTTTTAGTGTATATTATTTATATGCAGTTTGTTGCCATGTTTACAACTTTTAAATGCTGTTTGAATTTACTTTTGTTAAAAACATGTTCAAACTTGTTTAATTCATAACTAAATAATTGTAGATCCAAATTTGACAAACTTTATATGTATTTGGGGTGGAAAAATGTGTAGAATGACATGATGCTGTTACTTTACATGTTTAACAACTATAAAATATGGTTACATAAGATCTGTTCTATGTTCATTTTTATGCACATGGGAGTTCCCGAAATTGTTGTTTGTTCCTTCCGGCCAATTTAAAATGCTTGCATGACGTTGTTGACCTAAGATGCATTCCTTGCCATGCTAAGAAACTTGTAAAACTTGTTGGGTGCTTGGATAGTTCAACTAAATAACTACATATATGTATATGGTGGTTCTTGCACTCCTTGCACGATGTGTCCCTTTTCATGATTTGTGTTCTTGCATAATGCCATGCCACATGTGCACTCATCATATTCCTTTGAGATGCATCATATCCTGTCCAAGCACATATGCATCATATCTTGCATCATGTGTTTCAGAATTGCATGGTGATTGATTGTTATTTCGGTGTTTGTATTGTTGTGTTGGTTAGAGCCCGGTGACGATTCGGAGTTCGAGGTCCCTATCGAGACTGAGCTTGAGGAGCAAGGTTATGATCCATCCGTGGACTTAACAGGCAAGATGACCATTCATCGATATCACCTCTATTTTTGCCTTGCTAGTTGTCTCTCTCTTTAGCTATGCCTTGATGCCTGTTCCTGTTTTGTCAGCCTCCTATGTTGCCATGAAACACTCTAACCGCCTTCCTAGCGTTGTTAGTTGCACATGAAGTTTTTCGAAGATTGCTCCATGTTTGGACTTGTTATTGGGTTAACACAATACTTATCTTTATTAAATTAATGCACATATATATTGGTAATGGGTGGAAGGATTGGCCTTCTGCTTGGTGTTTTGTTCCACTCATGCCACCTTAGGACCCGATAAACCGGTGTTATGTTCCTTGATTTTATGTTCCTAACACGGTTGGGGTTTATGGGCCCCCCTTGAAAATTCGCACTTCTTAAAGCTTTTCCAGCAAGGCCCAACATTTGTACTACATTTTCCTAACAACTAAAACTTGCATAGGGAGTTATAAACCCGAGTTCCTAATCAACAACCCGGGCCAGTGCTCCTCATGAGTGTTGGTCCAAACTGGGCAGACTACAGGGCCGCCTTGGGGAAACCCGAGGTATCTGGTATTTACCTGTAGGATGACCCATCCGGTCATGACCTGAGACGAGATACGCGTGGCTAGTATCAGGGTGTCGGCACGCCGGGAGGTCTTGCTGGATTAGTTTTGCCTTTGTCGAAATATCTTGAGCACGGGAGTCTGAGAATACTCGGGTCTTCCCAATTTGGAGTTGCGACTCCGCAGATCGTGACTTGTGTGAGTAACCATGATGGGAATTTGTTAATATCCGCGGTTATGAGCCCGCGGTTAAGTTGGGACACCCCTACAGGGTTTGAACTTTCGAAAGTCGTGCCCGCGGTTATGTGCCCGCGGTTAAGTTGGGACACCCCTACAGGGTTTGAACTTTCGAAAGTCGTGCCCGCGGTTATGTGGCAGATGGGAATTTGTTAATATCCGGTTGTAGATAACTTGACACCATATCCATAAGAATACACTACATGTGTGAGTAACCATGATGGTCTCTTTCCGAAGGGCTTCGGGAAGTGAACACGGTGGGGTTATGTTTGAACGTGAGTAGCTAGGATCATTTCTTGATCAACTTGGCGACCGTTGGCACATATTCTCCTCTATCTCTGAATTCGTAAGCTAGTTGCTTAGTGCTTGCTGCAAACACATTATTACCCCTTCAGACCTAAAGGTTTGATAGTTTTGATACCCGGGAATGGGATTGTTGACTCCTTGTGACTCACAGATTACAACACATACCAGATGCACGTTCAACCGAGAAAAATGCAGGATATGGATTAGAACTTCACTGGGAGTTCGATGAAGAGCGTGGTCGTTTCTATGTTACGTATCCCGACGATCAGTAGTGGTTCCTACTAGGGGCGATCAGGACTTGTGTTCGTGGTATATTTTCTCGGTTGGATTTTTTCTGTAGTCGGACCCTATGTTATTTGGATGAATGTATGTCATTGTATTCATTGTATGACATGGCGAGTGTAAGCCAACTATTTTACTCTTTCATCCCTGAACTTTTACATGAGTTGTGCAAAGATACCACGCTTGCAATCATTCCAGAATGCGCTTTTGTCTCCAAGTCGTGCCTTGACACGTAGGAGATATAGTCGCATCCTGGGCATTACATACTATATCTATAGTTCTTGCAATGGAAGAAGTACTTGGCTTTGGGTTTAATCTTGCGGTGTCCTTTCCCAGTGGCAGGAGGGGCAGCAAGGCACGTATTGTATTGTTGCCATCAAGGATAAAAAGGTGTGGTTTATATCATATTGCATGAGTTTATCCCTCTACATCATGTCATCTTGCTTAAGGCGTTACTCTGTTCTTATGAACTTAATACTCTATATGCATGCTCGATAGCGGTCGATGTGTGGAGTAATAGTAGTAGATGCAGAATCGTTTCGGTCTACTTGTCAGGGACGTGATGCCTATATACCATGATCATGCCTAGATATTCTCATAACTATGCGCTTTTCTATCAATTGCTCGACAGTAATTTCTTCACCTACCGTAGAAATCTGCTATCATGAGAGAAGCCACTAGTGAAACCTATGGCCCCCGGGTCTATTCTCATCATATTAGTCTTCCATCAACTAGTTACTTTACTTTGCATTATTTACTTTCAATCTCTATATAAAAAAATACCAAAAATATTATCTTATCATATCTATCAGATCTCACTTTTGTAAGTGACCGAGAAGAGATTGACAACCCTTTTTATCGCGTTGGCTGCAAGGTTCTTATTTGTTTGTGGAGGTACCAGGGACTCGCGTGTGGTCTCCTATTGGATTGATAGCTTGGTTCTCAAAAATTGAAGGAAATACATACGCTACTGTGCTGCATCACCCTTTCCTCTTCGAGGGAATACAACGCAAGCTCGAGAAGTAGCAGCGGTGCACCCTTCATTTCAGGTACGATGACGACTCGACCCTCTTCATGATGGTGTTTTGGGAAGACGGGCGCCGCACCGAGTGCTACCCCGAGGACAACGACGGCGGTGAGGTGCTTGGCCTGGGCGATGACCGCAGCTCATCCAGCTACGGCGGCTCCTTCCTCAGTGGCAGCTCCAGCAGCGGTGGTTACGACCAGCCGCCACGCCGCCGCGCCCACCTTGAAGGTGGCGCTAGGTCCTCTAGTCATCACGCCCGGGTGAAGCGTGAGGCGGGCTCTGGCTGAGCTCAGGGGGGTAGGTCCTCGTGAGCAGCCACGCCTCGAGGGTCGTCGCCGCCCGTTCTTGATATTTCTTTCTTCCTGCATCGTTCAAGCAAACAAGCATGGAGCCCTGGAAGGGCATGTAATGAACCATGGTTTTATGATGCTTAGCACCATGTTTAGTGTCCCTGTCCATCACCGCGTGATATGTGTACTATGCACTCTTAGGGTGAGGAAACTTATCTCGACGCACTCGTAATTTCCCTCATCTCGTGACATTTGATCCTTCGTGAGGCTGCAAAAACTTGCTAGGTGGTTATTATCCTTTATTGCCCGAGGACCTTGACATGGGCTGAGCATGGTCGGTCGCCCCCTGTCGCGGTACCCGTGGGGCACAGACATAGGGAGGGGGCACGTGCCAACCACAAGCCTCGGCATGGGCACCTCATGAAGTCTAAGGGAGGTGCGCTGGGAGAGTGCCGGGCAACTGCTGCTCTCCCTGGGCAAGCCGAAAAAACTGAGGGAAGGACCACAAAGGGAAATAAACCGAGCAATCGAGAAACGCCAGAACTTCCAGAATCCATAAAAAATAAGGAAGGGGCAAGCGAACTGCAGAAAGCAAATGAACATCCGCGTCCGGCACATAATCTAGTCTTCTCACCAGTGCGGAGCTAAGTGTTGCCACTAGGACGTGGGAGGGAGCCACCAAGGCCCGAGGGCGGCTCTCCGGAGACTCCGAGGCGTGTACAACCCCTCTTATTATTACATGAGAGTTTCACGAGTGGAGATCTTCACAGGCGTGAGCCTTGCTTCACATGCACTGGGCCTTGGCTTCTCAGGCGCAGGGCCTTGTTCCTCGTAGGCACGGAGCCTAGTCTTCTCAGGCGCAGGGCCTTGTTCCTCGCAGGCACGGAGCCTAGTCTTCTCAGGCTTAGGCCTCGTTCCTCGTAGGCACGGAGCCTATTCTTCTGAGGCGCAGGGCCTTGTTCCTCGCTGGCACGGAGCCTAGTCTTCTTAGGCGCAGGACCTTGTTCCTCGCACGCATCGAGCCTAGTCTTCTCAGCACAAGGCCTTGTTCCTCGCAGGCATGGAGCCTAGTCTTCTCAGGCGCAAGGCCTTGTTCCTCGCAGGCACGGAGCCTAGTCTTCTCAGGCGCAGGGCCTTGTTCCTCGCAGGCATGGAACCTAGTCTTCTCGGGTGCAAGACCTTGTTTCACGGGTAGAACTTCCGGAGGTGTCGGATGTTCCATGCGTTCTGGACAGGGACGCCGTCCCTCGTTTCCAGGCGCATGGCGCTAGGCCTGGATACATGGGTGATCGTGAACGGTCCCTTGAAAGTGCAACTATCCCCGGGTGGTTTTGGTAATTACTAACAACATATAGCTCATTGAACTAATCCGATCTCAAGACAATATTTCAGGAAAGTTCAATGATTGGCATGGCATGGATTAGGATTGTGGAACCCTCAAAATGCAAAGGTTAAAGGATTGGCTCAAGCTCAAAGCTAAGGACTCTACATTTTCCATTTTAGTGATCCAAGATCACATTGACTCCATAGGAAAGCCAATACTATTAAAAGGGGATGAGGTGTTGCTTAATGGCTTTCTTTCTCATAATGCTTAGTGATATGCTCCAAAACCCTCAAACACTTTCTCACATCCACATATGTTCCAAACCAAAAGTCAATCTCGGCCCCATAGATAATATCTATCCGGCGCCACTGAGTTCATTTGACATAGCCACTGCCAGAAAACCTAATCATTTCGGTCTCACCGAAAGGGATCTCGGTCTCATCGAGATGGGATTGCAAACTCTCCATTGCCAATTGCAATATTTTCGGTCTAACCGAGATGTGCAATCGGTTCCACCGAGTCTGTAATGCAAACTCTCTGTTGCCTCTTCGTAACATTTCGGTCTCACCGAAATGAGCAAATCGGTCCCATCGAGTTTGCCTGACCAACTCTCTGTGCGATTATTACCAAAATTGGTCTCACCGAGTTTGTGTAATCGGTTCCATCGAGATTACGTTATGCCCTAAACCTAATGAAATTGGTCCCACCGAGTTGATCATATCGGTACCACCGAAATACCTAACGGTAACATTATGAACTAAATTGGTCTGACCGACTTCTTTGAATCGTTCCCACCGAGTTTGGTAAACTGTGTGTAATGGTTAGATTTTGTGTGGAGGCTATATATACCCCTCCACCCACTCTTCACTCCAGGAGAGAGCCATCAGAACATATTTACACTTCCATCATTCATGTTCTGAGAGAGCCCCACCTACTCAAGTGCTGAGATCAAGATATTCCATTCCTACCATATGAATCTTGTTCTCTAGCCTTCCCCATGTTGCTTTACACTCAAATCCTTCTTCCACCATATCCAAATATTTGAGGAGATGTTTGAGTGTAGGGGAGACTATCACTTGAAGCATTTGAGCAAGGAGTTCATCATCAACACACCGTTTATTACCTTTTGGAGAGTGGTGTCTCCTTGATTGGTTAGGTGTCACTTGGGAGCCATTGACAAGATTGTGGAGTTGAACCAAGGAGTTTGTGAGGGCAAGGAGATTGCCTACTTCGTGAAGATCTACCACTAGTGAGGCAAGTCCTTCGTGGGCGATGGCCATGGTGGGATAGACAAGGTTGCTTCTTCGTGGACCCTTCATGGGTGGAGCCCTTCGTGGACTTGCACAGCCGTTACACTTCGTGGGTTGAAGTCTCCATCAACTTGGATGTACGATAGCACCACCTATCGGAACCAAGAAAAAAACATCGTTGTCTTCATTTGCGTTTTCTCCCTCTAAACTCCTCCATTTACCTTCATATGAAATTGTTTACTTTCCGCTGCTATACTCTTAGACTTGAATGTGTAGGTTGATTGCTTGACTTGTGCTAAGTTGCTAAAATTTGTAAAGAATTAAAATTGGGAAAAGGATAGACTTTTATGTAGTCAAGTATTCTAATCACCCCCCGCTAGACATACTTTCGATCATACAAGTGGTATCAGAGCTTTGGTCTCCATTTGCCGTGATTTCCATAGCATTGGTGATCACAGCCTTGGTTTCACAACCTAGGAGAGTATAGCGTCTAGCGAGGGAAGTTACCACCGTGGAGGTCCTTATTTTGATGGTATTAATTTTGCTAGTTGGAAGCATAAGATGAAAATGCATATTCTTGGACATAACCCCGCCGTTTGGCTATTGTGTGTATTGGTTTGCAAGGTGAATTCTTCGATGGGAAGGAACCGAATCGAGAAGCTACCGCAGAAGAGTTGATTATGCTGTAAAACAATGCTCAAGCTTGCGATATCCTATTCAACGGATTGTGCCCCGAAGAATTCAACAAAATCAGTCGTCTTGAGAATGCAAAGGAAATTTGGAATACTTTGATTGATATGCACGAAGGTACTGACTCCGTCAAGGAATCCAAGTTGGATGTGATGTAATGTCAACTTGACAAGTTAAAGATGAAGAATGGTGAAGGTGTCGCTGAAATGTACTCTAGGCTTGCTCTCATCACAAATGAGATTGCCGGCTTAGGAAGTGAAGAGATGACCAATAGATTCATCATCAAGAAGATCCTAAGAGCCTTCAATGGAAAATATGATTCCATGTGTACGTTGATCCAAATGATGCCAAATTACAAAGATCTCAAGCCAACGGAAGTCATTGGAAGAATTGTTGCTCATGAGATGTCACTTAAGGATAAAGAAGAGCTTCACAACAAGTCTAGTGGTGCTTACAAAGCTTCATGTGACGCTCCTACATCATCAAGTGAGAAACAAGACTTCAATGAAGAATTAAGCTTAATGGTGAAGAACTTCAACATGTTCTACAAGTGTTGAAGCAAAGAGAGAAGTTCCAAGTCAAGGTCCTACAATGATAAGAGATATTCAAGTCGTGATCAGAATTGCTACAATTGTGGAAGACCCGGACACTACTCCAATGAGTGTACGGCTCCCCACAAGAGAAGAGAAGACTCACCTAAAAGGAGAAGTAGAAGAGAAGATTCACCACCAAGAGATAGAAGGAGTTGAGATGATCGTTATGAACGAAGACCTTCTCGGAGAAGCAAAGATTCGGAAAGGAAGGACAAATCATCAAGGATCTATACAAGACAAAGACATCAAGCTCATGTTGGTGAATGGGCATCCGGTTCCGACTCCGATAACCACTCCGAGAGAAGCTACTAGTCTGACTCCGAAGGTACTCAAGATGAAGGTGTTGCCGGAATTGCTCTTGTCTCAACCAACTCCTACGACTTATTTGACTCACCAAATGAAGGAATTGGAAGATTCTTCATGGCTAAAGGCCCTAAGGTATCACACCCCGAGTATCTTGATTTCAATAGTGATGAATATGACTTGCTAGCAGATGATGATTTACTTGTTGGTAGCAATAGTGATGAAACTTTTGATGAAAACTATGATGAAATTGCTATTAATCATGCTAATCAAGATAAAACGAATGACAATGATAAGGAGAAGATTGAGCATCTAACTAAAGAACTAAACACTCTTAAGTTAGCTGATGAAACTACCTTGGAAGATCATCGAGAACTTTTAAAGACTCGTGAGAAGTTACGCTTTGAAAAGCTCAACCTTGAGCAAGAGCATGAGTTCTTAAAGGCAATCAATGATGATCTTCGCCAGAAAAGTTCTTCTTACATTGTCAAGCATTTCATCTTGTCTACCTACATGCCACAAGTAAAATCTAGCAACAAGAACAAGAAAGATTCTTCCTCTAGTAGTAACAATAATCATGCTAAATCCAATGATGTTGCTTCTAGTAGTTCTCTTGATTCTACTAACGACTCTCTTAGCCAAGTTACACTTGAGCCAAAAAATAGCTTATTGAAGGGAATTGTAGAGAAAGGTGTTTACAAGAGTTTTGCCGGGAGTAAGCAATTTGAGGAGATTGTACGCAAGCAAGGAAGACACCGGAATAATCAAGGTGTTGGTTTTGAAAGAAAGTTCAATGCCAATGGAGTTGAATGGGAGGAAAATCAATACCCCAAGACGAAGTTTGTTCCTCAACAAGAGAAGTATGATCCTACTTCTTTTCAAGGGACACAAGCACAAGATGATCTTCCACCACAAGACCACAAGCTAAAGGGCAAGGATAAGCTTCAAGAAGAGATTGATGCCTTTGAAGAAGCTCCTAAGGCCTTGGTCAAGTGGGTTCCCAATACTACGACAAGTTCTACTTCATCACGTACGACTACAACTCCAAGGATTCCCATCAAGATGGTGTGGATCTCGAAGAAGAAGAAATAGAAAGTTCTTGAAGGTGACTCCACCAACACACTTCACTCATATTATTTTGGCAAATGACAAGTGCAAACAACTTTCACATCTTGCATTAGTTCAAGGAGTCACAAACCCTCTTGTTGGTAAGACAAGGGAGAAGACAACCTAATGCTTTCATGGACATCATCATGTGTGAAATTCACTCCATGTCTATGGATATCCTTGTCTGTTCCTTGTGGGACTAACCCGTGTAGGTATTGAAAGTGCAACTCACTCCAATGGACTGCTCCAAATGATCTACATCAACATTGAGTGTCTACATCTTCAACGCCTACATGAAGTCATCATCGACAAAACCCAATGTTAGTTCATCCCTCTTAGGGGGGATATCACATCTAGGGGGAGCTTTACTCTAACAATTGAGCTAAAGCAACTCTAATGATGTGAACACAACAATGCTTTATGTAAAAGTGGTAACCCCACTTGCGCTTAAACGATGAGTATGACCTATGATCAAATGTTCTCATTTGACTCCTAAGTCAATATACTCATATATAGATGACCTAGTCGTCGCCAATTGCTTGATAGATGCTAGAATGCTTGTGCATGCTTTGCCACATGTTTTATTTGCCATCTTATTGTGTGAGCATGTTGAATGCATATTTTTTCTCACTCGAGGACATCCATTTGTTGCGTTGATTGTTTGGCTCTTTTTCTTTTGCCAAATGGATGGACAAGAATGCCTAAGTACCTCCTCTAGCTATCTATGCATTTCTCGTCTCAAACTCTATTCATGCTACATCACAAAGCTTCATCAAGTCAGATTCGAACCACTCTATGTGAGGAGCACTCGGAGACCCGATTCGTCATAGGCTTACATACAAAACCTCTTTGTGCATTTCGGTATGACCGAGTCATCTACTTCGGTCACACCGAGTTCACTGAGTTGATCTAGGTTTTCAATCTCGGTGCAACCGATTTGAACTTTTCGGTCCCACCGAGTTGCAGCAACTGCTAGCAGTTTTGCATCTCGATGCCACCTAGTTGTTCCACTCGGTCACACCGAGAATGTCAGGTTATATATACTCACGGACCAAATTTCGGAAAACTTTCCAAACTCCTCAGCCCGCGTGTGACCTGCTCTACCTCTTCGGGTCTCCGGATCATCTCCTCGCCGCCAGCGACGTCCCGCTACTGGACTCCGCCGCCGTCAACGGAAATCCTCATGGCCGTTGCCGCCATAGCAAGTCCACTGCTGATTTAGGGTATGGACTTGACTCTTTGTGCTATTCCTTAATTCCGATTCGTAGCAAAATGCATTGCCATGTTTCTCTTCCATGTATGAGATCTTCCAATCCAGCAAAAACTCCATAGGGAGTAGTTTTGATTCGAAAAATTTAGGGTTAGGTCTCCGCCGAACTCATCTCGGACCGACCGATTTGTAGAAATCGGTCCCACCGATTTGGCTTAGGCCATTGCACAAGTGATTTTCGGTCCGACCGAAAATTGCAAATCAGTGTGACCGAGTTCGATTCTCTGTGAAACCCTAGCGATATCGGTGCCACCGAACTGTGACTCGGTCTGACCGAGTTTACTAGTTCAGGCTCCAGAATTGCTTTGGTGTCACCGAGTTTAACAATCGGTAGCTCCGAAATGCTTTTTGTAGAGAACTAAAACTAAGTTTTTCTTGTCATGTATTTTGCAAAAAAATTGTGCTTTGTGATGCTCATCCACTCTACCTCATCTACATCTATTCACAGGATCAGTTTGTAGTGTCAGAGATGTCTGAGGGCAGTGACAGTCAGAACAGGTCTGAGGAGCTGGTACATTTGAGTGAGGGCTCTAGTCCCAACAACTCCAGCTATTATGAGAGCAGCAGAAGCACTCCCAGTGATCTTCCAAAGGCTGCCGCCAAGACCAGAAAGAAGAAAACTTCAGATTATGAGGATGAGGACTTTGTGGGAGATGAGGCCACTTCCAAGAAGAAAGTACTCAGGAAGGAGTATGGCACAACTGAGGCATCCAAGCCAGGGCAGAAAAGAAAGATCCCTGCCAAGAGGACTCCCATGTCTAAGACCAGAGCCTCTACTCAAGAGACTATGTTGTTCACACTTGAATCCAGGGATGATGAGCCTGAAGGTACAAAGAAGAGACCTAGGAAGACAACATCTAGAGTGATTGGCAAGCCATCCATGAGGGATGTTGATGAAGCTGCGGCAGAAGAGGAAGAGGTTGTTGCACCATCACCCAAAGCTCAGAAGCTTATGGGAGATGCCATCAAGTCTAGGGATGCCCCTTCTAAGCCCAAGACTGCTCCCAAAGCTGCTCAAGCCACCAAGTCTGCACCCAAAAGGAGTACAAGGAATATTCCAGCTTCAGAAAAGAACAAGGCCCCAGTGCCTGAAGTTTCTGAGGAAGCTGAGACTCAAATGCTCAAAAGACTGAAGCCCAAGATCCCTGATCACAATGATGCTCATTTTGTTGCTGAGGACATGTAACTGAGAAAGGATGCAGGTCTCAGGTTGTGGAGAAAGTTTGATCCGTATGCCATAAGGAGAAGGACAATTGTGGACTACATGTTTCACACAAAGGAATAGCAAGACTTCTATGAAACAGTCCCGCTTGATAAGAAGCCCATTGTTTGTGATATGAGAAGGGTGGACTGGGAATTCATTGATGATAATGCAAACTATTTCCCCAATGTGCATGAGCGCTTCAAAGCATGTGGAGTGGACAAGTTTGTGGCTCCAAAGTTGACTAAGTGGAATGATGAACTCGTCATGCAATTCTATTCCACCGCCCACTTCTATCCGGATGGAAAGATTGTATGGATGTCTGAAGGTACAAGGTACCAGTCGGCTGTTGCTGAGTGGGCCAAGCTAATCAATGCCCCTGAAGAGCATGAGGACGATCTAAGTGTCCATGCCAAGAAGAAGCAAGACCACAACTCCATGGAAAATATGTACAAGGTGATCCCTGATGATGATCTAGAAACTCGCAAGTTTGGATATGTACATCATTTGCAGGCTGGTCTAGCCACCATCAACACAATCTTGAGGCATACATTGCTGCCTACGTCTGGAGATGCAAAGATGATCAGAGGACATTCCATCAACATGCTGCATATATTTGATGTGCCACAGAAATTCAAGGTTATGAGCCTGATTGTAGAGACAATCAAGAGGACTACTACAGATAAGAAGAGATCATGTGGTTATGCTCCACACATCCAGATGCTCATCAATTCCAAGATGGGCACATGCGTATACTTACTAGACAAGGAATATCTTCCTTTGGTGCCTGACTTTGAGGACAACACAGTTGTCATGGATGAGAATGAACCATCTTTAGTACAAGCTCGTGAAAGGAGAGAGAAGGCCAAAGCAGAGAAAGCTGCCAAGATGCCAAGTGCAGAAGAAGCATCTCAAATGACTCTCAAATCCAAGCAAGGTCAAATCGCATATCTGATTCAAGCTACCATGAGGATTGAGAAGGGATTGGCCACCCTGACTCAGAATCAGGAGAGCTTGGAGAGGATCATTGAGACTAAGTTCTATGATCTTTTTTTTGACTATGTACTACAAGGCAACAGCCTCACAGTGATTTTATTAAAATAAACCCAACCTGGGTGAGGTTACAAAATGAAGAGGTTTGTTAAAAAATATACAGGGAGAAGAAGAGAGATATCTTACAACAAAGCTACTGAAGGGAGGCTATCCAAGAGAGAAGATTATCCCTATATTTACATTTGATCCTATGAGCTAACAAAGAAATATCATACACAAAGTTTCTCTTCCGAGATCTGAAGCTGGGTTGCTCATTTCAGAAGATTTTGCCATTCCTTTGAGTCCATATATTCCAAGTGGCAGTAAAAACTACTTCAGTGAAGAAAGGGTGGCCAAATTCCTGTCGAGCCGCTAGGGCCATTGAGTATGTGGTGTGATTGTTGTCTAGGGTCCAAGAGATTCCAAGGTAGTTCCAAACTCACTGGCTAAAATTATAGGCAAAGAAAAGGTGCCCACGGTCCTCATGATTAGGTAAGAGACACAAAACACAGTTAGCATCTTGCACATGCCAATGCCTTCGCTGCATCATATCCCTTGTATTTAGGCGATCCATCAAGAGTAAGCAACCAAAAACCTTGATCTTGAGAGTGTAGGAACATTTCCAGATCCACTTGAAGATAGGATCCACCACTATATGAGAGAAAGTGAATTCATAGTAGAGCTTAGATTGGAAGGTGCCAGACTTAGAGGGCCACTTCCTGGTATCTCTAGTTGCTGGATCAATTTGTATGGGAGTCAAAAGAATCTGAATTTGTTGAAGTTCATGAAAGGCTTCTAGGGACAAAGGCAGATAAAAATTGTGAACCTCAGATGGCGTATCAAAAAAATCCTTGACGGTGATGAGATCATTAAGCACAAAAGAGTATAGGTGCGGGAATCTAGTCCTCAGAGAGACAACTCTGCTATCAATGTGCCACATGTCTCTCCAAAACAACACAGTATCACCTGCATGTACTTGTGGGATAGCAAGAGTACAAAATTTGTCATAAAGACTGAGAACGTCACACCACCAAAAAGAACCACAACTATGAGTAGCTTGAGGTGCTGATGATCCATAGTAAGAGTCCCAGATGAGTTGAACCCAAGGTATATCCAATTTGTTGAAGAACTTGTACAGATGCTTCATGAGCAAGGCCTTATTCTGGGTACCAAGGTGTGTGACACTGAGCCCACCATGCTTCTTTGGTCTACATATGAGATCCCAGGCGGCCAGGGGTTGACGAGGTGTCTCAGAATTGCCCCTCCAAAGACATTTCCGCATTATCCGCTCTAACTCCTTGAGAATGCCCTTGGGTAGTGATAAGGAACACAAAAAGTATATAGGCATGGATGCCAGGACTGATTGCAGCAGTTGCAAGCGACTACCCTGGTTCAGCAGACAGGATGATGCTGATAGGCGTCGCTCAAGACGATCCACAAGTGGAAACAGATTAGCAACGGAGGGTCTAGAAGTGCCCATAGGAAGGCCCAGATAGGTGAAGGGCATAGAGCCCTCCTCACAACCCAAAAGTGCAGCGATTCGAGAGCCCTCTTCATCAGACAAGTTCAGAGGAATCATAGATGATTTGCTGAAGTTGACTCTTAATCCAGTGGCCCGAGCAAACTCTTCAAGCATCTCTTTGAGCGCTAGGATCTGATCATCGGCAGCTGGAAGGATGATCAGCGTGTCATCCGCATACTGAACTATCGGGTAATCATTGGACACAGTCGGAATGGGCATTCTTAGAATGTTTCTAGCACACATATCATTCACCACTGATTGAAGAAGATCCACCGCAATAACAAACAATAAAGGAGAGAGGGGGTCACCTTCACGAACTCCAGTGCGACACTTAAACTGTTGACCAGGTACCCCATTTAGAAGCACAGAAGAAGAGCCAGATGATAACAGAGCATCAACCCAACCATTCCAGCGTTCATCGAAACCTTTGCACCGCAGCATCTGTAGAATAGTCTCATGTTCGATGGTGTCAAACGCTTTTGTAAAGTCAAACTTGAGAAGAACGATTGGCCGTTTAGAGGCTTTGCACTGATGGATATACTTAAAACACCAAGCTATGCAATCTTGTATTGATCGGCAGCGAAGAAAACCATACTGATTTCTATGAATGCAATTAAGAATCACCTGTTGCAGTCTGTTAGCTAAGAGCTTTGTGATAAACTTTAAATAAGAGTTTGTCAATGATATTGGCCGGAAATCCGCAACCACTTCCGGGCTTAATTTCTTGGGAATGAGAGTGATTAAAGAAGAATTCAGACATTCCAAGTCACAGGTACCTTCATAAAAAGCCCTGACAAGCATTATAAAGTCATCTTTGAGGATGGGCCAACACCTCTTCAGAAATAACCCTGTGAAACCATCTGGCCCCGGTGCACGATCAATTGGCATGTGTTTACTAACATCTTCCACCTCTTTATCCGAAAAAGGCCGTGACAAGGTTTCAAGCCCATCCACCTTAGTAATGAGGGAGGCAAGATCGAAGCCCATGTGTATCCCCTTAGCATGGCCCATTCGGTGCTAGAAATCGGACCAGAACATTCCCGCCAGTTGCTGGTGATCAGAGATCACGTCTCCCGCAGCATTTCTGAGCGAGGAGATCGTGTTCTTGCGATATCTCTCTGTTGCCATTGCATGAAAAAATTTAGTGTTCTCTTCACCAACTTTGATAGACCTGATAGTGCAACGTTGCTTCCAATAAATGTATTGCATGTGTAGAATTTCCTCCAGGTGAGTCTTGACAATACGCCGAAAGTTTGTCTTAGGCCAACTTAAAGGCCGAAGCTCTTCTAGCTCATCAAAATATAAGATAACCTTATTGCAGTCAGTAATAAGTGCCTTGACTTTAGACAGACTAAGATGCCACTTTTTGAGAGCATAACGCAGAGCTTTAAATTTGGCCGAGATCATGGATGCAATATTTACCTTTCTGAAATCTCTGTTCCACACTGCAGAAACGCAATCAAAGAAACCAGGGAGATCGATCCAATAATTCTCGAAGCAAAAACCTTTGGCCTTGGGTAAGCACGTAGCAATAGAGACAACGCAGGGGACATGATCATATGCGGTACGTGCCAGAGGAGTTACCAAGGTACTGGGATGATCATAGGTCCATGCAACCGAGGTAAAGAACCAATCAAGTTGCTCAAGCAACGGGTGCGCCTGCATATTAGACCAGGTGAACTGTCTACCCTTGATCGGTAGCTCAACGAGGCCAAGGTGACCAATAACTTCATTAAACAAGAAAATATCATTAACATTACCACCCGGTAAATTGCAATTCTCTAGTGATCTCATGAAGTTAAAGTCACCAAGTAGGAGCCATTTGTCATCTGCATTGATATTTAGGTTATAGAGTCATTGATCGAAATCATCGAGAGCAGGGCCGTGACACGGCCCATAAACGGTCACTAGCGTCCAAATTTCCGACGTGTGCGTAGAACAGAACTCTATAACAATGCCAAAGGGTTTCGCCTCTAGAAGTTTACCAATAAAGAAAGAAGAATTCCATATCACCACAATACCACCAGAAGCCCCATCAGAAGGAACATAAACAAAGTTGTCAAAACGGCGGGGGCAGAACTTTCGAAGGAAACGATGATCAATGTGCATACATTTGGTTTCCTAGAGGCATATAACAGAGCAACCACTCTCCTCAATCTTTTGTTTGACAGCAAGTTGACGCGCTTCAGAGTTAAGGCCATGTACGTTCCAACAAAGGATTTTCCACTCTCTACAGATGTTCTGATTCATTACAACTAAAGGATAGATAGCAACAAAAGGGATCACGTAGTGACCCACACCCAAGCAGCGAAACAAACCGCTCCATATAGTTCATCAAAATAAAACAGAAACTAAGATAGATGGCGATTTGGGAGGTACGCCATAGGCCCGCAGATTGAGGATTATTACTGATCATTAGAGCTCCTGCTGCTGGTAGCTTGAGAAGGATCAGCTGCAAGCTTCTCCTTTGTGAGCTTCTCTGGGGCGATTTGCAGGCGAGCTCCAATATGCTGGAGATCTTCAATCGCGCTAAGAGGCGGGAGCTCCTGATCATTCGCTGAAGACGCTTTGTTCCTCCGTTTCTTAGGAGCAGAAGACTGTGAGCGCAGGTCCGCCTCCTGCATCAGAGCTCGATGGAAACCACCCTTCAAAGCGCTACGACGGGCGCTGCAATGGACCTCAGAAACCACCAGAGGCGTCATCGTCTTGCGTCCCCGCTTCCTAGGCACCTCCTTCTTGGCTGTGAACTGGAAAGATTCAGCAATTGGCTCAGAGATGTCATCAAAACACAATGCACGAGCAACCGGCCTCTTCACAGGGCGAGCCACGCAAGGGGTGGGAGCGGTCTTCAGAGAGATCTGAAAATCGGATTCAGTACAGGTGAGCTCCCGGGTGTTGAGAGGAAGGATGATTGGCTGAAAAGCATGACAAGGGACTGCCCTGGGTATCTCAGAGACCCACATGAAAGGCATCATCCTTTCAAAACTATGCTGCCATTGCAGTACTGGAGGCAGCTCTGGCCTAAAGACTGTCAGAACCATGCCAATATGCAGGGGGCTGCACCATAGGTGGTTGATACACCACAACATCCGCAGCATGTTCACCAGTATTAATTGACTCATCAGACATTTGCAAGATCATAGACTCTTGAGACTGATTATCCCCAATCTGGTTTTCCTGAACCTTCTCCTGGTTGTCTAAAGGCTGTTCATCAAAACCATGTTGCTGAACATTTGCAGGTGGGGGAACATCATTCCAACCTAATTTTGGAAACTCGGGCATGACCCAGTTGTGATTCTCGAATAACAATTGTCCAGGGAGGGGGTGGGGGTTGCCATTGAACGGCATTGGATCCTCATCAGCAGGTAAGACATCAGCAAATTCTGCAGACAAGATATAAACTGGGGCAGTCCATGAAATTCTAGCACCACCAAAATCCGAGAATTCACGGTAAACCACATCCCTCGGCACTAAAGAAGGCGTCGGAAAGGAAACATAGGCCAGCGTACGAACAAGCATGGGATCATCCTGATGCAGTGGTGAAAGCGGCCAAAAGTGCCAATAGCATCTGCAATATATGATGTACGCCTATAATCCAGGGGAATACCAACTAGCATAATTCATCCCCGACGAAACCCTTGGACAGCTCGGTAATTAATACCCTCGTCATGGGGTACGAAACGCACAAATCTATCATTACCAAGATCAAACGGCGGATGATCCACCAAAGCTTGTCTAGCAACTGCGCTACGAAAACGGAAGAGACCAACCCCCTGGATCCATGGTTGAGCATCTAGCACTGCGCGCCCGAGATTGTTGACAACAAAATCACTAACCAGATTGCGGTAGATAAGGACTTCTTCTTGTAGGGGCGCTGGCTCGACAATGGCAATGGCGTAGGCTTCATTCTGTCGATCAGGTGCTATTGCCAGAGAGAAGAAGGCTCGTGGTAGGCGCAAGGGGCCTCCGTCGATGATGTCGAAGCCCGGCGGGAGGAAATCCATAGGGTCGAGCTCAAAGTTGGCCATGGCAAGTGGTGGAGATGGCTGAGCGGTGGTTGTTGGAGGGGGCGAGGTGGACGGCGGCGGCGAGGGAGGCTGCGGCGGAGTAAAGGGTGGTGGCTCGGTAGGCAATGGCGGAGGCGACGGTGCGGCAAGCGTGATGGGACTGGGCAATGACCCGAGTAGGCCGGCTGGGAGGGAAATCGAAGCGGCGGGTGATAAATATCCTTTGACTGGGCGTGAGGCTCCGGATTGACCCACGGGACCCACTTGTAAGTTGGGGAAGGTGCAGAGCCACTGTAGCCTTTTACCCTGTGTCCCAGACGAAAGCAATTGCAGCAGCGAATTTGATTTGTGCACGAGGTCGTTGCGTGTTTCATCGAGAGACAGTTTCTGCAATTCCAAACTTGAAATACCATATCATCAATAAAATCATTAACCCTAGCAAAATCCGTATCTGGAAGATTATCGTCCAAGGAATCCTGGGACGTATTTTCCAAAGGAGCAGGAGCAATTAAATTCAACTGGGCCTCATTTGTAACTTGGGCCGTAGGGGTGAACCGATCCACTGCATCATGATGGGCCGACGAATCATGTTGGGCTGCGAGGAGTGGTGCAACCAAAGAGGAAGTTGCGACATCTTGGGGTGCAAGTAAATCCCGATCAGATTCAGTATGATCCGATCCTGAAATGACGGCCGTGATTTTTGCGGGAACGTTGAAAGTTCCAAACGAGATAGGTAGCGTCGCCACCGTCCATTGAAGATTGTTCGTCGGCGACGAGGTGATGATGACTCGTTCACGTGGATTTACGTCGTAACCTGCCTCAGCAACGGTGTCAACACACGTTTGAGTAGCTGGGTAGCGATAGCCCCGACAAGCTGGGTACTGCTGAAACGTGGCGAACGAGAGTTTTTTTCCCAAAGAAGATCCCGAACGGAGAGATGACTTAGCGGGAGGTTTATGCATAGAGAGGAGACCAAGAGTAGCACGCTTTTTAGAGGGACTAACAATGATCCACTTAGCATCACACTCTTTTTTCCAGATCGCAAATTCACGTCTCCAGTTAGGACCTCCATGTCCCCAGAGATGAAAATAGCATTTGAATTGCATACATGCAAAAGAACGCAGCTACAGAATATAGAGGCCAACTTTCTTGCAGGAAACGCAGAAGGAAAATACCTTGTCTTTGATGGGAAAAACCATGAGATCAATGGCAGAACCTCCTAGAGCTGATTCCAAAGCAGCCACCATAGAATCTTCATCAAGGTGGAATATATGCCTGCTGAAAGACACCACCATAACGAAATGGTCTGTGTCATCCGTGGGATGGATAGTTTTCCCACAAGAGTTGAAAACCCTAGATGCAAAGGTGGAGCCCACCGAAAAATCCAGACCCAGCGTTGATCCACGAGTGGAACCCATAGGAGATGGGTATAGATGTGTAGATCAGAGCACGCCGGAGCAGATGAGTGGAAGAGATCCAGGAATCACTGGCATGAGATGGGGATCGCCGGAGAGCCTAGGTCACGGGTCAGAGGTGTGGGTGGGTGGGAGGGCGTCATCTTCTAGGTTCTATGATCTGAAGGTGACAGAGATCCAGTCTGTAGTTGAGAATCTTCAGGAGGAAGCACATGAGAGAGGAGGACATGCTACCATAGATGCATTTCAGCAAGTGCCTTGAGGTCTGAGATCTTCTGGAGTGCAAGTTCTAGACACCAGAGCTACTACATCTGCACAAGCGGCTACAGATTCAGTGACACCTCCAACAGCCACTCCACCAGCTCCAGCTACTTCGTCCGAAGCCTTTGTCCTTGGAGTTCTCTCTACACCGCCTCCTGAAGACCAAGCCGGAGAGACGCATAGCACTATGCATTTTTGAACTTTTTGGTAACTTGTTGCCAAAGGGGGAGAAATATGTATAGATCGTAGGCTTCGAGAGAGAGTGTTTTGCCTCTTTGGTATCTCTTGCTTTTGGTTGAACTTCATTTGTGTGTTTGCTTGATACTCTATGATATGTGTGTGAGATAATTGTGTGATCAGGTGATTGATCATATGCTACTTTAATGTTTGCTTGGATGATATTATCTCCATTTCCATATGATCATTCACTTTGCTTGGTGATGAGTGCATGCTTTAGTGTATATCATTTTGAGCGCTCCACCAAGATGTATATGACATGGAAGAGTAACCCACCATCCTAATCGATTGTGCATTGGCACTAAAACGCAAATTCTGAAATAATGCACAAATTTAGGGGGAGCTCTTGCTTATCACATACTTCTCAAAGCGACGATGTATTTAAATCTTATTATCATTTGTCGAAGCTTCGATCTATATGTTTTCATCAATTACCAAAAAGGGGGAGATTGAAAGTGCAACTATCCTCGGGTGGTTTTGGTAATTACTAATAACATATAGCTCATTGAACTAATGCTATCTCAAGACAATATTTCAGGAAATTTCAATAATTCTCATGGCATGGATTAGGATTGTGGACCCCTCAAAATGCAAAGGTTAAAGGATTGGCTCAAACTAAAAGCTAAGGACTCTACATTTTCCATTTTAGTGATCCAAGATCACATTGAGTCCATAGGAAAGCCAATGCTATTAAAAGGGGATGATGTGTTTCTTAATGGCTTGCTTGCTCATGATGCTTAGTGATATGCTCAAAAACCCTCAACCACTTCCTCACATCCACATATGTTCCAAACCAAAAGTCAATCTCGGCCCCACCGAAAATATCTATCCGGCGCCACGGAGTTCATTTGACATAGCCACTGCCAGAAAACTTAATCATTTCGGTCTCACCGAAAGGGATCTCGGTCTCACCGAGATGGGATTGCAAACTATATGTTTCCTGTTGCAATATTTTCGGTGTAACCGAGATGTGCAATCGGTCCCACCGAGTCTATTATGCAAACTCTCTATTGCCTCTTCGTAACATTTGGGTCCCACTGAAATGAGCGAATCAGTCCCACCAAGTTTGCCTGACCAACTCTATGTGTGCTTATTACCAAAATCGGTCTCACCGAGTTTGTGTAATCGGTCCCACCGAGATTATATTATGCCCTATCCCTAATGAAATTGATCCCACCGAGTTGATCATATCGGTCCCACCGAAATACCTAACGGTCACATTATGAACTAAATCGGTCTGACCGAGTTCTTTAAATCGGTCCCACCGAGTTTGGTCAATTGTGTGTAATGGTTAGATTTTGTGTGGAGGCTATATATACCCCTCCACCCACTCGTCACTCCAGGAGAGAGCCATTAGAACATATCTACACTTCCATCATTCATGTCCTGAGAGAGAACCACCTACTCAAGTGTTGAGATCAAGATATTCCATTCCTACCATATGAATCTTGTTCTCTAGCCTTCCCCAAGTTGCTTTCCACTCAAATCCTTCTTCCACCATATCCAAATCTATGAGGAGCTGTTTAAGTGTTGCGGAGACTATCACTTGAAGCATTTGAGCAAGGAGTTCATCATCAACACACCATTTATTACATTGTGGAGGTGGTGTCTCCTAGATTGGTTAGGTGTCACTTGGGAGCCTCCGACAAGACTGTGGGGTTGAACCAAGGAGTTTGTGAGGGCAAGGAGATCGCCTACTTCGTGAAGATCTACCGCTTGTGAGGCAAGTCCTTCCTGGGTGATGGCCATGGTGGGATAGACAAGGTTGCATCTTCGTGGACCCTTCATGGGTGGAGCCCACCGTGGACTCGCGCAGTCGTTACCCTTCGTGGGTTGAAATCTCCATCAAATTGGATGTGCGGTAGCACCACCTATCAGAACCAAGACAAAATATTGCATTGTCTTCACTTGCGTTTGCTCCCTCTAAAGTCCTCCCTATACCTTCATATGCAATGGTTTACTTTCTACTGCTATACTTTTAGAATTGCATGTGTAGGTTGATTGCTTGACTTGAGCTAGGTTGCTAAAATCTGTAAAGAATTAAAATTGGGAAAAGGATAGATTTTTATTTAGTCAAGTAGTCTAATGCCCCCCCCCCTCTAGACATACTTTCCATCCTACATCCCTCCCCACATGGGTGAGAACTTGTGCAGCCCTTCTCTGCAGAGGACTCGCCTCAAGACAAGATCACCTACCTCGAGTGTCCTGGGGCGGATGTTGCGTCAATGGTACCGCCGCAATGCCTGCTGGTATCTTGCACCTCGGAGTGAAGCTTCATGACGGCGCTCCTCCCCCAGCACGAGGTTGGTCCCCCGCACGGCGCCCTACCGCGCCTCGTCGAACGCTAGGACTCGCGGGGAGCGGTGCCTGACCTCGTGAGGGAGGACCGCTTTAGCTCCTTAGATGAGGAAGAATGGGGTCTCGCCTATAGGCTTGGTGGCAGTGGTGCGGATTGACCATAGCACGGACATGAGCTCGTCATGTCAACCCCTTCCGCAAGCTTCGAGCTTCTTATTGAAGGTCCTGGTCTTGAGGCCTCTCAGAACCTCCGCGTAGGCGCGCTCGGCCTGGCCATTGCTTCTAGGGTGTGCTACAGAAGGGTAGAAAATCTGCATTCCAAGGTTTGATAATATGTCTTGAAAAGGTTTCTAGTGAACTGTGAGCCATTGTCGGTGATGATGCGGTTGGGGACCTCAAACCGGTTTACGAGTCCCTTGGTGAACTTGACTGCGGAGCCCTTTGGGATGGTTCGGACATCTTCCACCTCCGCCCATTTGTTAAATTTGTAGACGACAATGTAGAGGTATCGATAGCCCCCGGGCACTCGTGGGAAAGGGGCTAGGATGCCTAGCCCCCAGACCGCGAATGGCCAGGAGAGCGGGATGGTTTGGAGGTCCTGAGCCGGTTAGTGGATCTGCTCGGCATGGAACTGGCAAGCCTCGCAAGATTTCACCGGCTCGGCAGCATCGTGGAGCACTGTGGGCCAGTAAAATTCACTGCAGAACGCCTTGCCGACCAAGGTGTGCGATGATGGGTGATGCCCGCAGTCCCCAGCGTGGATGTCAGCTAGCAACTCGCCTCCCTGCTTCCTGGAGATGAATCGCAAAGAAACATCGTTCGGTCGCTTCCTGTAAAGCTCACCGTCTTGGATGCAGTATGTCGTAGCTTGTCGGGCCATCCATTCGGCATCCTCCTCATGGGGTGTGCTACAGAAGCGTAGCAAATCTGCGTTCCAAGGTTAGCACAATATGTCTTGAAAAGGTTGCTAGTGAACTGTGAGCCATTGTCGGTGATGATGCGGTTGGGAACCTCGAACCGGTTTACGAATCCCTTGATAAACTTGACTGCGGAGCCGGCTGGGATGGTTCGGATAGCTTCCACCTCCACCCATTTGGTAAATTTCTCGATGGTGACGTAGAGGTATCGGTAGCCCCCGGGCTCTCGTGGGAAGGGCCCAGGATGTCTAGCCCCCAGACCACGAACAGCCAAGAGAGCGGGATGGTTTGGAGGCCCTGAGCCGGTTGGTGGATCTGCTTGGCATGGAACTGGCAAGCCTCACAAGATTTCACTAGCTCGGCGGCATCGTTGAGCGCTGTGGGCCAGTAAAACCCATTGCGGAATGCCTTGCCGACCAAGGTGCGCGACGATGAGTGATGCCCGCAGTCCCTGGTGTGGATGTCATCTAGCAACTCGCCTCCCTGCTTCCTGGAGATGCATCGCAATGAAACATCGTTTGGTCGCTTCCTATAAAGCTCACCGTCTTGGATATAGTATGATGTAGCCTATCAGGCCACGCCTTCGGCATCCTCCTCCTTTCCTGGTAGCACTCCTCGCACCAGGTATGCCTTGAGTTCCTCGGTCCAGCATCCGTCCTGAGGCTCGAGCGCCAGGAGCAAGCGGGCTCTTGAGGCCAGGCCACAGGCGGGGGCTCTCGAGGTCGGTGGTTGGGGGAGTTCCTCCTGAGGCTTTGGTGGCCCCTCTTGCGGGGGCAACGCCGAGGGCCTAAGGAGCCTCTCCTCGAAGACGATCAGCTCTCGGGGCAGGCGCCTGGACGCTCTCCTGGCGATGTCGTCGGCTTCCTTATTAGTGCCACGGGGCACATGCTCCAGCTCCAGGCCCAAGAACTGCATCTCCATTTTGCGTACCTCCGCGAGGTATGACTCCATATGCTCGTCCTTCGGCTCGTACACCTTGTTGGAGAAGTTGACGAGGAGTTGTGAGTCCCCCCTGATGACGAGGCGTTTCACCCCCAGGGCCATCGCCACCTTGAGACCAGCAATGAGGCCCTCGTACTCCGTGATGTTGTTGGAGACCTTATTGCCTGGCTGAAAGTAGAGCTGCATGGCGTAGTAGAGCTTGTCTTGAGTTGGTGAGATGAGCACAGCTCCAGCCCCCGTGCCCTGGCGAGCGAAGGCATTGTCGAAGTACATGACCTAGCCATCCGACACTTCGCTTCCCGGCGAGAGGGACTGGTTTGGACTTGCTTCGGGCTCTGGGGCGTCGGTCCATTCTGCCACAAAGTCAGCAAGTGTGGCTCCTTTGATGACTCTGGTTGTGCTGAATTCTAGCTGGAACGCGTGCAGCTCTATATTCCATTTCGCGACCCTTCCTACCGAGTTTGGGCTCTAGAGTACCTGTCGTGGTTCTAAGTCTGACAGTACGAGTAGGGGGTACATAGGAGGAGGCAAGGTCCTAGCTACGGTGAGGTTGTACACGAGATGTTTACGAGTCCAGGCCCTTCTCGGAGGAAGTAAAAGCCCTACGTCTCGGTGCCCAGAGGCGGTCGATTGGAATGTAAATGTGTGTGTGAGTTACAGGGGGTGCGAACCTTTGTATTGGAGGAGGGGGTGAATTATATAGAGTGCGCCAGGACCCCAGCCATCCCCACGTTACAAAGGGTTCAATGTGCGTAAAGGAAGGACGTTACTGATAACGCCTGCAATAAAGGGTGATAAAGGCATTTATTACTGCAGAAAGAATGCATGACCGTTGCTGGCCTAACGGGACCTTTGACCTTCGGGGGTCGAGTGTCTTTGTAAGGTCGAGTGTCCTCATCCTTCCTAGTGGAGTTGAGTCGTCTGAGTGGATGTGTGCAGTCGAGTGAAACATCCTCTTGGGCCATATCAGTCGACTGTTTCTGCTGTCTTCGAGTTGTCTCTTGAGCTTCTGGGGTAGTGACCTTGGGTGGGGTATCTGGGTCAGGCCCATGACCCTACCCTAGGTCTGTAGCATCATCAGTAACCCCCGAATGGATTGTGGTCCGAGTGGAAGAGAGTGTTGAAGTTGGCTTTGGTCCAAGTTTGGTGTCCCTGGGGAGTCTCCCTTGAATCTGTGGGCCAAGCTGACCCTTCAACCTTGACTTATTTGCCTTAATCGATTCAAAAACTACCGAGTGTACTTGCTTGTGTAGACCGTCGAGTGAACTTTTGCGCACGGCTCCGAGCGTCAGCGGGGCTCGAAACTTCCGGCGCGATTGGTTGTTCTCTGGTCTCCAGATTTCGCGGGATTTGAATTTTGGGGAAGCGCACGGGACAGGGCGTGCCGCAGTATCGGATCGGATACGCTCGGGGCGCCTTCATCCCACGTCGCCTTTTTCGCCACATATTGGGCGCGCGCCTGTCACGGGATTTGATAGGATAGCTTGGGGCCACCAATCAGTCACTCGACCACTGTGCTATAAATAAGCACCACAACCGAGGCGAAAGCACTGTGCGCCCAATCTCTGCCTCTTCTTCCTCCGCTCCTCCGCCGCGCCTTTGCTCTCCGCTCGCCACCGCTCATCTCGCGTCGGCTCGCCCCCCATGGGCAAGGACAAGACGGCGGCTCTGGAGCGCTCGAAGAAAGCGGCGGAGACGGGGAAGCGGAAGAGATCTAATCGGGGGTCGTCGTCGAGGTCTGGGCTCCCGCCTGGCTGGATTCAAGGGGACTGGATCAGGTCCACGATGCAGCCGGAGGACATGGAGGAGCTGGTGGAGGAGGGCATGATCGTCCGCAACTCCTGGCGGCTGCCGGAGGATGATCTCGAGCCCCAGACGCAGGAGGGCGAGTGCGTTCTCCTCGCGACCCACGTCGACCGAGGTTTTTCCTTGCCCCCACAACCTTTCTTCCGCGATTTCCTGGCTTTCTACGGCGCCCAGCTGCACCACTTCACCCCCAACACCATCACGTACTTGGCCGCCTTTGTTTCGCTGTGTGAGAACTTCCTCGGGTGCCAACCGAATTGGGGCATGTTCAAGCATATCTTCACATGTCGCTCCCAAACTGTCAAGAAAGCAAACCCGAGTGACAAGAAGACGCAAGTCATCCAGATGTGCGGCGGTTTGGGTATCCAGACTAGGGGCAGGAGCACTTTCCCTGCCATGGTCCTTCCTGAGTCGGTCCGGGGATGGCAGTCGACTTGGTTTTATTGCAAAGACGTCCCGACTCCTGGTCATTCGTACGGACTCCCTCCATTTTCTTTAGATCGAGTCGGCCAGCCACATACGCTGCTTGTGAGTCGGGCTGAGAAGGTAGAGGTGGATATGTTGGTGAAGCGGGTGGTTCAGCTGGTCCGCAACGGGGTCACTGGGATGGATCTTCTCGAGGTATTCCTCAAGAGGAGGATCCAGCCTCTCCAAGCTCGGGACCATCCGATGTGGATGTACTCAGGCATCGATGACACGTCTCGGGTCCATCCAGAGGAAGCCGCCGTGAAGACGGTGGAACAGTGCCTGAAGTGTATGATGGGGAACAAGGACAATCCTCGGGGGACCGTAAGGGTTCGCCCGTTCAATGCAGACCACCAACTAGACAAGGTTTGGCCTTAGTTTCCGAGTGGATTTTCTGTTTCTTGCTTGCATGCATTTGATGAATCTGATTGGCGTACGATTGTTTCTTCTTCTTGTAGATCTTTACCGAAATGTATTCGGTGCCCAACGGTGAACAGATCCAAGAGGGGGAGGAGGGCGTAGGCAAAGCTTCCGACTAGAAGTCCGATGAGGAGACGGCGTAGGAGAGTGAGTATTCCAGCAGCGGCGAGGAAGTCAAGTCACCGCCCCGCGTCGAGAAGCGTTCCAAGGAGAAGCACAACACAGAGATCGCGCGTGCCGGGATGGGTCCCTCCAGCTCCCAGATGCAGAAGCGCACTCGGACGTCTACTCCAGATCCGTCTGAGAAAGCACCAAAATAGCCAAAGGTGGCCGCTTCCAAACCTCGGAAGGCCTTGCTAAGGGTCAAAGTGGACATCCCGATTGCCTCCACGTAAGTGTCATTCCGCTTCGTTCTTCTTTCATCTCAGAAACCAGATTTGTCTTTCTCGACTCACTAGTTCGTTTTGTCGATCGTTCCGTGAAACCTTTAGCACTGCTGCTTCTGAGACCTCAATGGATGATGATAAGGGTCGTGACAACGAGGAGACCGCGGATGCGGCCACGTCCCGCGCGGGTACGGCCCTTTGGCTATGCTTTGGATTTTGTTATTTGGACTGTTAGTCGACTGAATTTCTTCTTGTTTGTTCTCTGAAGGGCCGCACAATGTCATTGAACTTCCTGATGATGATGAGGAGGAGGAGGACCACGCGGAGGTCTCTCGAAGAGGCACGGGAAGGAGGGGTCGTAAGACACCCTCTGGCTCTGAGGCCCAGCAACAAGGGGATGTGGCTTGGACCACGGTCTCTTTTGCTGTTCCCGTGTCGACTGACCATTCGTCTGCATTGACTGTTCCAGTTGCTGACCCTGTGACTGCTCTGACTGCTCCACCGTCCGTGCTTTACGCTACCCATCACGTCCCGGAGGACCCTATGAGTGCGGCTAAGGAGGCCGTTCGATAGGCGGGGTTGATGATGGAGCGGAAGAAGGCGGCGTATGAGGCTAGCATGGCTGCCTATAATACCAGTTCGGCTCTTTGGACCAATGTCCAGGTATGTCCTTTCCGACTGACTCGCTGTGTTGTTGGGGTCTTCATTCTGAAAACTGCCGCTTTGTTCGTAAGATGATGTTACTGCTTTGTTCGTAAGATGATGTTACACCCACTGGGTGTTCCTGATCTCCTTGTAGCTTTAGCTCTTGTAATCCAATCGGTCTTTTTGTGTCGATCGGACCAGTGGGGGCACGCTAAGTGCACCCACTGGGTGTAGTCCCCGAGGCCATGGTCGACTGAAGTTAGTCGGTCGTGGTCTTTAGAATTAGTCTTGTTTATTTGTTTCGAACTCTTCTCACTCGCGCAGGACTGATCCGGCCGAGTGAGAACCAGTGGGGGCACGCTTAGTGCACCCACTGGGTGTAGTCTCCGAGGCCGTGGTCGACTGCTGGTAGTTGGCAATGGTCTAAGAACGATATGCATTTGTCTCTTTTTTCAGCTCGGGCAGGACTGATCCAGCCGAGCGAGAACCAGTGGGGGCACACTTAGTGCACCCACTTGGTGTACTCCCCGAGACTACTGTTGTGTATTTGGCTTGGATGTAATCTTAGAATTCTATCTTCTTTTGTTGGCCGCAGAAATCTTGCGAGTTTGGATCCAAATTCGCGGATCTTGAGAAGAAGCAGGTCCAACTCAATCTTGACCAGGATCTGGCCAGGGATCATTTGAAGAAATCCCAGGACGAAGCGTTTGGTAATAATAGTGTATAGCTGGTCGACTGAATTCCAGTGAGTGTGTCGTGTGCATCGTTATGTTCATCTGTCTAGTAATGTCCCTTGTAGATCAAATGAAGGCAACTCTGGAGCAGAAGGACCTTGACCTGGCAGTGGCGCAGCTGAGGGCGCAGGAGAAAACTGAACTCGCAGAAGAGAAGCTGGCTTCGGTTCGCAAGCTTGAAGAAGAGATTGCCAGACTGAAGGACTCTCTTGGTGCGGCCAACAGGGAAATGAGTCGACTGAAGAGGGCCAATATCGCTCTGGACGAGAAGGTACGGGGCCTTTTCCAAAAGAAGAACGGGCTGGAAGATTATCTGGGTGACCTCATGAAGAAGTGGTACCTCATGCTTGAAGGTATGTTCCTTTTGTCCGACTGAATCAAGGCGGTCGACTCATATCCTGCTCGCAAACTCATCGTGTTTTCGCCTATGTAGAATTCTATCGTAACTTTGAGGAGGAGACTGGGCTGGTCCAGCCGGGTCTGGACCCCACCAGCTCTCTTTTCAAGGATGAAGTGGCGATGAACATCTTGCGACTGGAGTCCCGCCTCACTAGCGCCACATGCTATCTCGCTCGACTGAAGGCAGTGATGTCTCAGATCGACGCTGCACTCTAGGGGGGGACGGTGCAAGAGAATGACCTCGAGTCTCTGTTGGCTCGACACAATGAGACCCCTAGTCGAGTGCAGGAGTGGAAGAAGTCATCTTCCCGTTGTGGTGCTGATGTTGCACTGTCTCTGGTCCGCGTGCACTGCAAGGAACTGAAGGAGGAGAGGCTGGCCGCGCTCAAGGTTGCCAACACGAAGAATCTTCAGTTCCATTTATTCATGGAGACTTTCCTGGAAGCCGTTACCCGTATTGCCGACGGGATTGACTTGGACGAGTACGTCGCGCCTACAAGCCCTCCTCCCCCTGAGGAGTGAACAAACTTGGATACTCTGATTCAATTTGCCTCGGAATGCCGAGTGATTTTGTAACCGTTTGAACTCTCGCGGGCTTGATGCCCGAGCACTTCTGCCCGAATCTTGAGGGGCTTTATCTGCACTTGATTCCTTTTTAGAACGCGTTTGTTTTGCTTCTGATTCCCTTCGATCTCGTTTGAACTTCCAGTCGGTGTCGTGTTTGTGGTGCAGCTCGGAGGGTCGAGTCACTTCATACTTGTGGCGTAGCTCGGAGGACAGAGTCACATTGTACTTGTGGCGTAGCTCAGAGGACCGAGCCATGTTCTACTTGTGGCGTAGCTCGGAGGGTCGAGCCACTTCATACTTGTGGCGTAGCTCGGAGGACAGTGCCATGTTTTGCTTGTGGCATAGCTCGGAGGACAGAGCCACGTGGAACTTGTGGTGTAGCTCGGAGGGTTGAGCCACTTCATACTTGTGGCATAGCTCGGAGGACAGAGCCACGTTGTACTTGTGGCATAGCTCGGAGGACAGAGCCACGTTGTACTTGTGGCGTAGCTCGAAGGACAAATCCACGTTGTACTTGGGGCGTAGCTTTGTGGGTCGAGCCACTTCATACTTGTGGCGTAGCTCGGAGGACAGAGCCACGTTGTACTTGTGGTGTAGCTCGGAGGACAGAGCCACGTTGTACTTGTGGCGAAGCTCGGAGGACAGAGCCACGTTGTACTTGTGGCGTAACTCGGAGGACCGAGCCATGTTGTACTTGTGGCGTAGCTCGGAGGACCGGGCCACATTGTAATTTAGGCGATTGCGGGGTCGCAGCTAAGCCGTCGAATGAGAGGGTCGCTCTTCATTCAGAGTGGTTTTAGAAACTTAGGCGAATTGGATTCGCAGCTAAGCCCCCGAGTGAGAGGGTTGCTCGTCACTCGGAATGGTTTTTATAACTTAGGCGATTACGGGGTCGCAGCTAAGCCCCCGAGTGAGAGGGTTGCCCTTCACTCGGAGTCTCTTTTATAACTTAGGCGATTACGGGGTCGCAGCTAAGCCTCCGAGTGAGAGGGTTGCTTTGCACTCGGAGTGGTTTTTATAACTTAGGCGATTCCGGGGTCGCAGCTAAGCCCCCGAGTGAGAGGGTTGTCCTTCACTCGGAGTCTCTTTTATAACTTAGGAGATTACGGGGTCGCAGCTAAGTCCCCGC
>LR738711.1:799151301-799227167 GCA_902687465.1 Secale cereale
GCTAAGCCCCCGAGTGAGACTGTTCTTCTTCACTCGGAGTGGTTTTTGTAACTTAGGCGATTACAGGGTCGCAGTTAAGCCCCCGAGTGAGAGGGTTGCTCTTCGCTCGGAATGGTTATTTGTAACTTAGGCGATTACGGGGTCACAGCTAAGCCCCCCGAGTGAGAGAGTTGCTCTTCACTCGCAGTGATTTTTTGTAACTTAGGCGATTACGGGGTCGTAGCTAAGCCCCCGAGTGAGAGGGTTGCTCTAAACTCGGAGTGTTTTTTGTAACTTAGGAAAATCGGATTCACGGCTAAGCACCCACTAGGGGATTTGAGAACAGGCATCTTTGTAATCAGCAATCATTAAGGAATGGTTGCGAACTTGTCTTTGAAAAAACAAACTGGAAGGTTCTTATTACAACTCGACTGGTCGAGTGCTTCAAGTATAGAAGCCGCGGAGCAGATCCGCATTCCATGAACAAGGATCATCTTTCTTCTTGGCCACGTTGTAGATGTGGTACACCTCATTGTGTAGTACCTTAGTGACGATGAAGGGGCCTTCCCAGGCTAGGGCAAGCTTATGAGGTCGCTTATGACGTAATCGGAGAACCAGGTATCCTTCCTGGAATGCCCGGCTTCGAATATTGCGGGCATGGAATCGACGCAGGTCCTATTGGTAAATGGTCGAGCGGATCAAGGCCATCTCGCGTTCTTCCTCCAGGAGGTCGACTGCATCTTGACGGGCTTGCTGTGCTTCTGCTTTGGAGAAGAGTTCCACTCAAGGGGCGTTGTGCAACAAATCACTCGGCAGCACGGCCTCAGCACCATAGACCATGAAGAAGGGGGTGCGGTCAATTAGCCCTCATAAGACACACGGTAGTTCAGTCGCCCAAGCTCCAGCGGCGTGCTAGAGGTCGCATGTAAGCCGCGGTTTTAGGCCTTGGATGATCAAACCATTTACCCTTTCTGCTTGTCCATTCGACTGTAGATGCACTACGGATGCATAGTCGACCCGAGTACCTTGGGAGGAACAGAACGCTCTGAATTCGTCTGAGTCAAAGTTGGAGCCGTTATCTGTGATGATGCTGCGGGGGACTCCGTATTTGAATATCAATTCTCTGATGAAGCTGATTGCGGTGCTCGAGCCGAGGTGCATGATGGGCTTGGCTTCGATCCGTTGGGTAAACTTGTCGACTGCTACGAGCAAGTGAGTGAATCCGATCTTGCCGGTTTTGAAGGGACCGACCATGTCCAACCCCCAAATGGCAAATGGCCAAACCAATGGGATGGTCTTCAAGGCAGACACAGGTTTGTGAGAAATGTTGGAGTAGAACTGGCAGCTTTCGCACTTGAATACGATATCCTTTGCCATCTCATTCGCTCGGGGCCAGTACAATCCAGCTCGGTGTGACTTTGGCACGATAGTCCGAGAGGAAGCGTGGTGGCCGCAAGTTCCCGAGTGAATCTCATTTAGAATCATTCGACCTTCTTTAGGGGTGATGCAGCGCTGAGCGACTCCCGTGACACTCTCCCTGTAGAGTTGACCCTGTAGGATAGTAAAGGCTTTGGATCAACGTATGATCTGACGCGCCTCTTCTTCATCCTCTGGGAGTTCTTGCCTGAGCAAGTATGCTATGTACGGCATAGTCCAGTTGGGCGTGATCACCAGGACCTCCATGATTAAGTCGGTCACCACAGGAACTTCGACTTCAGTCGGATCGGATGCGCTTATTGGCTGTGGGGGCTCCTCTGTGAAAGGGTCCTCTTTGACTGAGGGGGTGTGCAAATGCTCCAAGAACACATTCTTGGGTATAGGTTTCCGAGTTGACCGTATCTTCGCGAGGTCATCAGCAAGCTAGTTCTTGATTCTGGGCACGTGGTGGAGCTCTAAACCTTCAAATTTCTTTTCCAGCTTCTGCACCGCACTATAGTAACTGGTCATTGTTGGGCTTCTGACATCCCACTCCTTCATCACCTGATTGACCACTAAGTCTGAGTCGTCGTATACCATGAGGCGATGGGCGCCGAGTGAGATGGCCATACGCAACCCGTACAAAAGTGCCTCGTATTCAGCTTCGTTGTTTGAAGAATCGAAGAGTATTTGAAGGACATAACTGAGTTTGTCGCCTCTGGGGAACACCAAAACCACACCTGCACCAGATCCATTCAACATCTTGGATCCATCAAAGAACATGGTACAGTGATCCGACTGGATCTTAGTCAGTTGCTCCTGCTCGATCCATTCGGCCACAAAATCTGCTATTGCCTGAGACTTGATAGCTTTCTTCGCCTCAAACTTGATATCTAGCGGAAGGAGTTCGATCACCCATTTGGCCACTCGACCGATTGCATCTCGATTGTTCAGAATTTCTGATAATGGGGCGTCGTTGAGGACTAAAATCGAATGATCCGAGAAGTAATGATCAACTTTCTTTGCGGTCAAGTAAATCCCATACACAAGCTTCTGGTAATGCGGGTATCTTTGCTTGGAAGGAGTCAATACTTTGGAAATGTCATAGATTGGGCATTGGACTTTGTAGGCTTTGCCTTATTCTTCCCGCTCGACCGTGAGTACAGTGCTGACAACTTGTCCGGTGGCTGCGATGTACAATAAAAGAGGCTCTTTGCTGACTGGGGCAGCAAGCACCGGCTGGGTGGAAAGCAGGGCTTTGAGCTCCTCAAACGCTGCTTCAGCTTCAGAATTCCACTCAAACTTTTCAGACTTCTTCATCAGTCGGTAGAGAGGCAATGCCTTCTCACCGAGACGAGAAATGAACCGACTCAATGCGGCCAAGCAACCAGTTAGCTTCTGGACGTCGTGTACACACATGGGGCGCTTCATTCGGAGGATGCCACTGACTTTCTCTGGATTGGCGTCGATTCCTCGTTCTGAAACAAGGAAACGGAGCAACTTGCCGCCTGGAACTCCGAATGTACACTTCGACGGGTTAAGCTTGATATCATGGCTTCTTAAGTTTGCGAATGTCTCAGCGAGGTCAGTCAGTAGGTCGGAACCTTTACGTGACTTGACCACGATGTCATCCATGTACGCTTCCACATTCCGACTGATTTGCTTCAGCAGACACTTTTGAATCATGCGCATGAAGGTAGCGCCGGCATTCTTGAGACCGAAAGGCATGGTGACATAAAAAAAACACGCGAATGGGCTGATGAAGGTTGTCTTGATTTCATCGGGTCCAAACAGTCGGATCTGATGGTACCCGGAATATGCGTCCAGAAAAGACAAATGCTCACATACCGCAGTCGAGTCGACTATCTGATCGATGCAGGGGTGAGGAAAATGATCTTTCGGGCAGGCCCGATTGATATGATTGAAACCGATGCACATGCGGAGGGATGTGTCCTTCTTGGGAACCATGACCACACTGGCGAGGCACTCAGAGTGGTAGATCTTGCGGATGAACTCAGCTGCCAGAAGCCGAGCCACCTCTTCGCCAATTCCTTTTCTCTTCTCTGCGGCGGACCAATGGAGATGTTCCTTCACCGGTTTCACTTTTGGATCGACTCGCAAACGGTCCTCAGCCAGTCCCCTGGGTACACCCGGCATGTCGGATGGTTTCCATGCAAAGATGTCCCAGTTCTCACGAAGGAACTGGATGAGCGCTTCTTCCTATTTGTTGTCGAGTGTAGTTGAGATGTGGGTCGGAGCCGCATTGTGGTCGGTGGGGTGAATGTGCACAAGCTTCGTCTCCCCTGCCGACTGGAATGCTGACTCGGAAGCTGGCTTCTTAGCACGCAACAAATCACTCGGATCCACATTCTTTTGGTACTCCTCCGTCTCCACTGCTGCCATCTGCTCGTCAGCAATTTTTGAGCCTTTCTGGAAGCACTCTTCTGCCTTCTGCCGGTTCCCTGTGACGGTTATCATGCCGTTGGGTCACGGCATCTTCAGTTTAGGGTACACGTAGCACGGTCGAGCCATAAAACGGGCATAGGCGGGCCTGCCCAGTATGGCATGATAGGCGTTGTGGAAGTCCACCACCTCAAACGTCAGCCTCTCTTTACGGAAATTCTTCGAATCACCAAAAACCACGTCGAGTGAAATCTGACCAAGTGAGTCGGCTTTCTTTCCGGGGATGACCCTGTGAAATCTCATGTTGCTCTCACTTAGCTTGGACATCGGAATGCCCATCCCACGAAGGGTTTCAACATACAGTATGTTCAGGCCACTGCCGGCATCCATCAGAACCTTGGTCAAACGAGTACCATCGACAACTGGGTCGACCACCAATGCCTGCCGCCCAGGGGTTGCAATGTGAGCGGGGTGGTCGGACTGGTCGAATGTAATGGGAGTCTTGGACCATTTTAGGTACGTCATTGTTGCTGGAGCAACCATGTTGACTTCTCCGTTGATAACTTTCAGTCGACTTTTGCTTTCAACGTCAGCAAAAATCATTAAGGTGGAGTTGATCTGGGGGTAAACTCCATCCCCTTCTTTGTCTTTGGTCTCCTTCGATTCCTTCTCTTTCTCAGTTGGTTGATCATTCTAGAAATTCTGGATCAGGAGCCGACACTGTCGAGTGGTATGCTTGGGATAAACCAAGTTCCCCTCTTCATCTTTCTTCGTGTGGATAGGACATGGCAGGTCGAGCACGTCATTCCCTGCTTGATCTGTCACTTTCTTGGGGATCCAAGGGCCTTTAGGCTTTCCTTTGCCTTTCCCTTGGCTAACGGCTGCAGCTTCACCTTGAACTCCCGGTTCTGCTTTGCGCTTCGGCTTTCGATTGGAATTTTGGTCATCTAGGCCGACTGGTTTCTTGCCGCTACGGAGTCGGTCGGCTTCTTCTCCATTAGCGTACCGACTGGCTATTTCCATCATACGAGTCAGGGACATATCTCCTGTTCGACTAAACTTCAGGTTCAGCTCTCTGTACCGCACGCCCTCCTTGAAGGCGCAGACTGCTTGATGCTCGGATACGTTTTCCACCGTGTGATGCAAGGTTGTCCACCTTTGTATGTAATCTCTCAGGGTCTCATTCGGCTTCTGAATGCAATGCTATAACTCCGCGAGCCCTGCGGGCCGTTTGAAGGTGCCTTCGAAGGTCCTGACAAACACTCGGGCCAGCTCTTCCCAACTGTAAATGCTCCCAGGGGCCAATTGATTTAGCCATGCCTGGGTCGAGCCACCTAACATCAGGGGGACATGCTTCATAGCCACATCATCATTGCCGCCACCGATCTGCACAGCTACACGGTAATCCTTGAGCCAAGTGTCCGGCTTCGACTCGCCGGTGAACTTACCCACTCCCGCCGCCAATCTGAAGTTGGGGGGAATCTCGGCAGCCCGGATGGCGTTGCTAAAACACTCGGGCCCAGAGACAGACACTCGGCTGCCACTCGGGCAATCTCTGCCTTGCTCTTATCTGTACACTCGGTTCCTGTCGACCAGGCCTTGCACAAGAATTGATCTTGCGTCAAAACCGGGCCTTCTGGGATCTGGAGGGATCCTCCGCTCGTGTCACGCAGACGCCTGTTGTCGTGTTTCCTGGGCGAGTACAATCCGCTTCCCGGAGGAGGTGTAGGCACTCGGCGGCGACCATTATGACCAGGTCGACGGTTGTACCGTTCATCATTCCGAGCCAGATGTTGCTCTTGACAGGGTCCACGACCCTCGCGTCTCGGAGGCGACCTTGGGCTATGAGCCAACCAGGCAATGTCTGCCACCATCGATCTGTTGTGAATTCTGTTATGCAACTGAGAGACGGCCGCGTTTTGCTCTCCTACTGTCCGGAGCAGCGCCCGGATCTGCTGCAAGCCTCTCCCAGCCTCTGACTGAGACGGCTGGATAGAATCTACTATGCGGGCTGCAGCTTCGAGGTTCTGGATCGGCGTCCGGAATACCTGAGGTTCGCACGGGAATGATTGCCGCGGCCATCGACTGAATTCGGGAATCAGTCGGCGGGCGCAATTGTCGAGCGAACGCTGGATATTTTCCAGCCGTGCGCGCTCAGCCACAGTGGCTAGGCGCGTGGCTTCGAGGGCCCGAGCCCCTGGAGAGTCCCACAAGATAGGGTTGTAAAGTGCATATTCATTGCGGTGGCAGAGCTCGTCCCTTTGCTCGGCATTGAGGGGCTGGGGAATGTACCCATCATGGTCGTACGACTGACCGTTGTCGCTGCCGCCGTTTCTGCCGCGAGGGTGCCCCGGCGGACTGCGCCGTGAGTCGACCATGAGGACTTCAGCCGCGGGGTCGCTGCTCCCGCACTCGGAAAGCGAATCTACGGACTCTGTCGACGGATCGACCGGCACATAGTGGTATTCGTCGGGCTCGATGGCCGCAACTTGAGGTGTGCCGTTTGGCGAGCCACCGCGTGCTTCACCCACCGCTGGAGCCGCGACCGACCGGATAGCTTGCGGCGGCGTCCAGCCGGGACGACAGACGATGAAGGAGCCGGCCGATACTAAGTCGACGGCTGCCGGAGAAGGGCGCCACAGGCGCCGACACGGAAGTGCGCGGCCCTGTGGATGGGTAGCGCCTCGACGTCGAGGGGGCCTCCTGGAGCCAAGCGGAGTCGTCGGCGACGAAGATGAGTGCGCCGAGTCAGATCTCCCGGCCCAGCGCCAAACCACCGCCGGAAACCATGATGATGGAGGTCGGAGAAAAAAAGCTTGCAACCTCACCGAAAGTCGCTAAGACACCTGCCCCACGGTGGGCGCCAACTGTCGTGGTTCTAGTGTGACAGTACGAGTAGAGGGTACGTAGGAGGAGGCAAGGCCGTCCTAGCTATGGTGAGGTTGTACACGATATGTTTACGAGTCCAGGCCCTTCTCGGAGGAAGTAAAAGCCCTACGTCTCGGTGCCCGGAGGCGGTCAATTGGAATGTATATGTGTGTGTGAGTTATAGGGGGTGCGAAATTTTGTATTAGAAGAGGGGGTGACTTATATAGAGTGCGCCAGGACCCCTGCCATCCCCACGTTACAAAGGGTTCAATGTGCGTAAAGGCAGGACGTTACTGATAATGCTTGCAATAAAGGGTGATAGACACATTCATTACAGCAGAATGAATGCATGACCGTTGTTGGCCTAATGGGACCTTTGACCTTCGGGGGTCGAGTGTCTTTGTACGGTCGAGTGTCCTCATCCTTTCGAGTGGAGTTGAGTCGTCTGAGTGGAGGTGTGCACTCGAGTGAAACGTCCTCTTGGGCCATATCAGTCGACTGTTTCTGCTGTCTTCGAGTTGTCTCTTGAGCTTCTGGGGTAGTGACCTCGGGTGGGGTATCTGGGTCAGGCCCGTGACCCAACCCTAGGTCTGTAGCATCATCAGTACCCTCTCAAGAGTATAGGCTGAGACGACCTTAATGGGGTGGCCTTGGAAGTAGTGGCGCAGCTTACGCGAAGCGACGAGGAGCGCAAGCAGAATCTTCTGCGGCATGGGATAGCGTGTTCGGGCATCACAGAGCACCGTGCTGACAAAGTATACCGGGTGCTCGACGGGGGTGAGGTCCTGGCTCGCCTGTGGCTGTGTAGTCTGACTGGGTAAAGGGGCTCTAGGGGCTTGGTCGCCAGATGGGGCGGCTATGGCCTCAAGAGAGTCGTCTTGCAGGATGTGGTCGCCCGCCGGCTCTGCGAGGGCCTCGGGAGTACCGCCCTCGGGCTGTAAGGTCTTGTCTTGGCGCTCCTCTCGGACAGCCACCAACGCTGCACTGGCTGAATGTGGTGTTGCGGCCAGGTAGAGCACCAATGGTTCTTGAGGTTTGGGCACCACCATTACTGCTCGGCTGGTGAGGTGTCTCTTGAGGTCTTCGTGTTGGGTAACGTAGCTGAATTCAAAAAAAATTCTATGCTTTCACCAAGATCCAACTAAGGAGACATCTAGAAATGAGCAAATAAGAGTGCATCTACATACCGTTATGTAGATCGCGTGTGGAAGCTTTCGAAGAAGCGTGGATGAAGTAGTCGTACTCTTCGCGTTCTTCGTCACCGATGATCTAGCGCCGAACGGACGGCACCTCCGCGTTCAACACACGTCCGGTACAGCAACGTCACCTCCTTCTTGATCCAGCAAGGGGGAGGAGAGGTCGTCGGAGATCCAGCAGCACGACGGCGTGGTGGTGGATGCAGTGGAGATTCCTGCAGGGCTTCGCCGGCGCCCTGCGGAGGGAGTATGGAGGTGTGACGGGAGGGGGAGAGGCGCCAGGAGCATGGGTGTGGCTGCCCTCTCCCCCCTACATATATATAGGGGGCCAGGGGGGTGCGCCGGCCCTGCAGATGGGATCTGCAGGGTGGGGTGGCGGCCAGGGGGGAATCCTTGCCCCCCAAGGCAAGGTGGCGCACCCTCCCCCCTAGGGTTTCAACCCTAGGCGCATGGGGAGGAGGGCCCATGTGGTGCGCCAGCCCATTAGGGCTGGCCACTTCCCCCTTGCGGCCTAGGGGCCCCACCGGGATGGGTGGCCCCACCCGGTGGACCCCCGGGGCCCCTCCGGTGGTCCCGGGACACTCCCGGTGACCCCCGGAGATCACCCGATGGCCGAAACTGGACTTCCTATATATCATTCTTTACCTCCGGACCATTTCGGAACTCCTCGTGGCGTCCGGGATCTCATCCGGGACTCCGAACAACTTTCGGGTTTCCACGTGCATGTATCTCTACGACCCTAGCGTTACCGAACCTTAAGTGTGTAGACCCTACGGGTTCGGGAGACACGTAGACATGACCGAGACCACTCTCCGGTCAATAATCAACAGCGGGATCTGGATACCCATGTTGGTTCCCACGTGTTCCTCGATGATCTTCATCGGATGAACCACTGTGTCAAGGATTCACGCAATCCCGTATGTTATTCCCTTTGTCCATCGGTACGGTACTTGCCCGAGATTCGATCGTCGGTATTCCCGATACCTTGTTCAATCTCGTTATGGCAAGTCTCTTTACTCGTTCCGTAATCCATCATCCCGTGACTAACTCCTTAGTCACCTTGAGCTCATTTATGATGATGTCTTACCGAGTGGGCCCAGAGGTACCTCTCCGTCATACGGAGTGACAATATCCCAGTCTCGGTTCATACCAACTCAACAGACACTTTCGGTGATACCCGATGCGTACCTTTATAGCCACCCAGTTACGTTGTCACGTTTGGCACACCCAAAGTATTCCTACGGTATCTGGGAGTTGTACAACCTCATGGTCGAAGGAATAAATACTTGACACCGAAAATCTTATGCATTACGAACTATATGATCTCGTGCTATGCTTAGGATTGGGTCTTGTCCATCACATCATTCTCCTAATGATGTGATCCCGTTATCACTGACATCACATGTCCATGATCAGGAAACCGTGATCATCTGTTGATTAACGAGCTGGTAACTAGAGGCTTACCAGGGACTCATTGTGGTCTATATATTCACACATGTATCGCTGTTTCCGTACAATACAATTCAAGCATGAATAACAGACGATTATCATGAACAAGGAAATATAATAATAATACTTTTATTATTGCCTCTAGGGCATATCTCCAACAGTCTCCCACTTGCACTAGAGTCAATAATCTAGTTACATTGTGATGAATCGAACACCCATAAAGTTCTGGTGTTGATCATGTTTTTCCCGTGGAAGAGGTTTAGTCAACGGGTCTGCAACATTCAGATCCGTATGCACTTTACAAATATCTATGTCTCCATCCTGAACATAATTCCGGATGTAGTTGAAACGGCGCTTGATGTGCTTGGTCTTCTTGTGAAACCTGGGCTCCTTGGTAATGGCAATAGCTCCAGTGTTGTCACAGAAGAGAGTCATCGGGCTTGACACGCTTGGAATGACTCCTAGGTCGGTGATGAACTCCTTCATCCAGACTCGTGCCTCCGCTGCTTCAGAAGCAGCTATGTACTCCGCTTCACATGTAGATGCCGCCACGACGCTTTGCTTGCAACTGCACCAGCTGACTGCCCCTCCGTCAAAATATACACGTATCCGGTTTGTGACTTAGAGTCATCCAGATCTGTGTCGAAGCTAGCATCGACGTAACCCTTTACGACGAGCTCTTCGTCACCTCCATAAACGAGAAACATATCCTTAGTCCTTTTCAGGTACTTCAGGATGTTCTTGACCGATGTCCAGTGTTCCATACTGGGATCACTTTGGTACCTCCCTACCAAACTTATGGCAAGGTTCACATCAGGTCTGGTACACAGCATGGCATACATGATAGAACCTATGGCCGAGGCATAGGGAATGACACTCATCTTTTCTCTATCTTCTGCCGTGGTCGGCGACTGAGCCTTGCTCAATCTCATACCTTGCAAAATAGGCAAGAACCCCTTCTTGGACTGATCCATATTGAACTTTTTCAATATTTTGTCAAGGTATGTGCTTTGTGAAAGACCAATGAGGCGTCTTGATCTATATCTATAGATTTTGATGCCTAATATGTAAGCAGCTTCTCCAAGGTCCTTCATTGAAAAACTCTTATTCAAGTAGGCCTTTACATTTTCCAAGAATTCTATATCATTTCCCATCAGCAATATGTCATCCATATATAATATGAGAAATGCCATAGAGCTCCCACTCACTTTCTTGTAAATATAGGCTTCTCCATAAGTCTGTATAAAGCCAAACGCTTTGATCACATCATCAAAGCGAATATTCCAACTCCGAGATGCTTGCACCAGCCCGTAAATCGAGCGCTGGAGCTTGCATACCTTGTTAGCGTTCTCTGGATCGACAAAACCTTCCGGCTGCATCATATACAACTCTTCCTTGAGGAAGCCATTCAGGAATGCTGTTTTGACGTCCATTTGCCATATCTCATAATCATAGAATGCGGCAATAGCTAACATGATTCTGACTGACTTCAGCATCGCTACGGGAGAGAAAGTCTCGTCGTAGTCAATCCCTTGAACTTGTCGATAACCTTTAGCGACAAGCCGAGCCTTATAGATGGTCACATTACCATCTGCGTCTGTCTTCTTCTTAAATATCCATTTATTTTCTATGGCGTGCCTATCATCAGGCAAGTCCACCAAAGTCCATACTTTGTTTTCATACATGGATTCTATCTCGGATTTCATGGCTCCAAGCCATTTATTGGAATCCGGGCCCGCCATCGCTTCTTCATAGTTCGAAGGTTCACCGTTGTCTAACAACATGATTTCCAGGACAGGGTTGCCGTACCACTCTGGTGCGGAATGTGCCCTTGTGGACCTTCGAAGTTCAGTAGTAACTTGATCTGTTTCTTCATGATCATTATCATTAACTTCCTCCCTTGTCGGTGCAGGCACCTCAGGAACAATTTCCTGCGCTGTGCTACTTTCCAGTTCAGGAGGGGTGACTCTCACCTCATCAAGTTCTACTTTCCTCCCACTCACTTCTTTCGAGAGAAACTCTTTCTCCAGAAATGATCCATTCTTTGCAACAAAGAGTTTGCCTTCGGATATGTGGTAGAAGGTGTACCCAATCGTTTCCTTTGGGTATCCTATGAAGACGCATTTTTCCGATTTGGGTTCAAGCTTTTCAGGTTGAAGTTTCTTGACACAAGCATCGCAACCCCAAACTTTTAGAAACGACAGCTTCGGTTTCTTGCCAAACCAAAGTTCATACGGAGTCGTCTCAACGGATTTCGACGGAGCCCTATTTAAAGTGAATGCGGCAGTCTCTAAAGCATAACCCCAAAAAGATAGCGGTAAATCGGTGAGGGACATCATAGATCGCACCATCTCCAACAGAGTACGATTTCGACGTTCGGACACACCGTTACGCTGAGGTGTTCCGGGCGGTGTCAATTGTGAAACAATTCCACAGTTCCTAAGGTGTGTGCCAAATTCATGACTTAAATATTCACCCCCACGATCTGATCGTAAGAACTTTATTTTTCTGTCACGTTGATTCTCAACCTCATTCTGAAATTCCTTGAACTTTTCAAAGGTCTCAGACTTATGTTTCATCAAATAGATATACCCATATCTACTCAAGTCATCTGTGAGGGTGAGAACATAACGATAGCCTCCGCGAGCCTCAACACTCATTGGACCGCACACATCGGTATGTATGATTTCCAACAAGTTGGTTGCTCGCTCCATAGTTCCGGAGAACGGAGTCTTGGTCATCTTACCCAACAGGCATGGTTCGCAAGTGTCAAATGATTCATAATCAAGAGACTCTAGAAGTCCATCTGAATGGAGCTTCTTCATACGTTTGACACCAATATGACCAAGGCGGCAATGCCACAAGTATGTGGGACTATCATTATCAACTTTACATCTTTTGGCATCTACACTATGAATATGTGTATCATCACGTTCGAGATTCATCAAAAATAAACCATTAACCAGCGGGGCATGACCATAAAACACATCTCTTAAATAAATAGAACAACCATTATTCTCCGATTTGAAAGAGTAGCCATCTCGCATAAGACAAGATCCAGACACAATGTTCATTCTCAAAGCTGGTACTAAATAACAATTATTAAGGTTTAAAACTAATCCCGAGGGTAGATGTAGAGGCAGCGTGCCGACGGCGATCACATCGACCTTGGAACCATTCCCGATGCGCATCGTCACCTCATCCTTCGCCAGTCTCCGCTTATTCCGCAGCTCCTGTTTTGAGTTACAAATGTGAGCAACCACACCGGTATCAAATACCCAGGAGCTACTACGAGCGCTGGTAAGGTACACATCAATAACAAGTATATCAAATATACCTTTGACATGTCCGGCCTTCTTGTCTGCTAAATATTTGGGGCAGTTCCGCTTCCAGTGCCCCGTTCCCTTGCAATGAAAACACTCAGTTTCAGGCTTGGGTCCATTCTTTGGCTTCATCCCGGCAACTGGCTTACCGGGCGCGGCAACTCCTTTGCCGTCCTTCTTGAAGTTATTCTTACCCTTGCCTTTCTTGAACTTAGTGGTTTTATTGACCATCAACACTTGATGTTCTTTCTTGATATCCACCTCCGCCGGTTCCAGCATTGAATACACCTCGGGAATGGACCTCTCCATCCCCTGCATATTGAAGTTTAACACGAAGCTCTTGAAGCTAGGTTGGAGCGACCGGAGGATTCTGTCAACGACCGCTTCATCTGGGTGATTCATTCCCAGCTGAGACAAGCGGTTGTGCAATCCAGAAATCTTGAGGATGTGCTCACTGACAGAACTATTTTCCTCCATCTTACAGCTGTAGAATGCGTCGGAGACGTCATATCTCTCGACTCGGGCATGAGCTTGGAAAACCATTTTCAGCTCTTGGAACATCTCATATGCCCCGTGGTGCTCAAAACGCTTTTGGAGCCCCGATTCTAAACTGTAAAGCATGCCGCACTGAACCTGGGAGTAATCATCACAACGCGACTGCCAGGCGTTCATAACGTCTTGGGTCGTCGGGAGAACGGGTGCATCACCTAGCGGTGCTTCAAGGACATATGATCTCTTGGCAGCTATGAGGATAATCCTCAGGTTACGGACCCAATCCGTATAGTTGCTACCATCGTCTTTCAGCTTGGTTTTCTCTAGGAACGCGTTGAAGTTGAGGGAAACTTGAGCGTGGGCCATTTGATCTACAAGAGATATTGTAAAGATTTTTAGACTAAGTTCATGATAATTAATTTCATCTTAATCAAATTTTAATGAACTCCCACTCAGAATGACATCTCTCTAGTCATTTAAGTGATAAACGATCCAAATCGACTAGCCCGTGTCCGATCATCACGTGAGACGGACTAGTCATCAACGGTGAACATCTTCATGTTGATCGTATCTTCTATACCACTCGTGTTCGACCTTTCGGTCTTCCGTGTTCCGAGGCCATGTCTGTACATGCTAGGCTCGTCAAGTAAACCCTAAGTGTATTGCTTGTGTAAATCTGGCTTACACCCGTTGTATGCGAACGTTAGAACCTATCACACCCGATCATCACGTGGTGCTTCGGAACAACGATCCTTAGCAACGGTGCACAGTTAGGGGGAACACAATTCTTGAAATTTTAGTGAGAGATCATCTTATTTGCTACCATCGTTCTAAGTAAACAAGATGCATAAACATGATAATCATCACATGCAATCAATTAAAGTGACATGATATGGCCAATATCATCTTGCTCCTTCGATCTCCATCTTCGGGGCACCATGATCATCATGTCACCGGCTCGACACCATGATCTCCATCATCATGATCTTCATCATCGTGTCTTGAAGAAGTCGTCACGCCAACTATTACTTCTACTACTATGGCTAACGTTTACCAATAAAGTAAAGTAATTACATGGCGTTAATTCAGTGACACGCAGGTCATACAATAATTAAGACAACTCCTATGGCTCCTGCCGGTTGTCATGTTCATCAACATGCAAGTCGTGATTCCCTATTACAAGAACATGATCAATCTCATACATCACATATATCATTCATCACATCTTCTTTGGCCATACCAAGTCACATAGCACATGCTGCAAAAACAAGTTAGACGTCCTCTAATTGTTGTTGCAAGTTTTTACGTGGCTTCTATAGGTTTTCTAGCAAGAACGTTTCTTACCTACGCCAAAACCACAATGTGATTTGTCAATTTCTATTTACCCTTCATAAGGACCCTGTTCATCGAATCCGATCCGACTAAAGTAGGAGAGACAGACACCCACCAGCCACCTTATGCATCTGGTGCATGTCTGTCGGTGGAACCAGTCTCACGTAAGCGTACGTGTAAAGTCGGTCCGGGCCGCTTCATCCCACAATACCGCCGAATCAAGATTGACTAGTAACGGCAAGAAAGTTGAACAAACTCAAACGCCCACAACTGCTTTGTGTTCTACTCGTGCAAGATGCTACGCATAAGACCTAGCTCAGATGCCACTGTTGGGTAAGGTAGCTGAATTCAAAAAAAAATCTACGCTTTCACCAAGATCCAACTAAGGAGACATCTAGCAACGAGCAAATAAGAGTGCATCTACATACCATTATGTAGATCGCGTGTGGAAGCTTTCGAAGAAGCGTGGATGAAGTAGTCGTACTCTTCGCGTTCTTCGTCGCCGATGATCTAGCGCCGAACGGACGGCACCTCCGCGTTCAACACACGTCCGGTACAGCAACGTCACCTCCTTCTTGATCCAGCAAGGGGGGAGGAGAGGTCGTCGGAGATCCAGCAGCACGACGGCGTGGTGGTGGATGCAGTGGAGATTCCTGCAGGGCTTCGCCGGCGCCCTGCGGAGGGAGTATGGAGGTTTGACGGGAGGGGGAGAGGCGCCAGGAGCAAGGGTGCGGCTGCCCTCTCCCCCCTGACATATATATAGGGGGCCGGGGGGGTGCGCCGGCCCTGCAGATGGGATCTGCAGGGTGGGGCGGCGGCCAGGGGGGAATCCTTGCCCCCCAAGGCAAGGTGGCGCGCCCTCCCCCCTAGGGTTTCAACCCTAGGCGCATGGGGAGGAGGGCCCATGTGGTGCGCCAGCCCATTAGGGCTGGCCACTTCCCCCTTGCGGCCTAGGGGCCCCACCGGGATGGGTGGCCCCACCCGGTGGACCCCCGGGGCCCCTCCGGTGGTCCCGGAACACTCCCGGTGACCCCCGGAGATCACCCGATGGCCGAAACTGGACTTCCTAGATATCATTCTTTAACTCCGGACCATTCCGGAACTCCTCGTGACGTCCGGGATCTCATCCGGGACTCCGAACAACTTTCGGGTTTCCACATGCATGTATCTCTACGACCCTAGCGTTACCGAACCTTAAGTGTGTAGACCCTACGGGTTCGGGAGACACGTAGACATGAACGAGACCACTCTCCGGTCAATAACCAATAGCGGGATCTAGATACCCATGTTGGTTCCCACATGTTCCTCGATGATCTTCATCGGATGAACCACTGTGTCAAGGATTCACGCAATCCCGTATGTTATTCCCTTTGTCCATCGGTACGGTACTTGCCCGAGATTCGATCGTCGGTATTCCCGATACCTTGTTCAATCTCGTTATGGCAAGTCTCTTTACTCGTTCCGTAATCCATCATCCCGTGACTAACTCCTTAGTCACCTTGAGCTCATTTATGATGATGTCTTACTGAGTGGGCCCAGAGGTACCTCTCTGTCATACGGAGTGACAATATCCCAGTCTCGGTTCATACCAACTCAACAGACACTTTCGGTGATACCCGATGCGTACCTTTATAGCCACCCAGTTACGTTGTGACGTTTGGCACACCCAAAGTATTCCTACGGTATCCGGGAGTTGTACAACCTCATGGTCTAAGGAATAAATACTTGACACCGAAAAGCTTATGCATTACGAACTATACGATCTCGTGCTATGCTTAGGATTGGGTCTTGTCCATCACATCATTCTCCTAATGATGTGATCCCTTTATCACTGACATCACATGTCCATGATCAGGAAACCGTGATCATCTGTTGATTAACGAGCTGGTAACTAGAGGCTTACCAGGGACTCATTGTGGTCTATATATTCACACATGTATCTTTGTTTCCGTACAATACAATTCAAGCATGAATAACAGACGATTATCATGAACAAGGAAATATAATAATAATACTTTTATTATTGCCTCTAGGGCATATCTCCAACACTTTGAGCATCGCATCAGCTTCAGGGGTCCACTCGAACGGCCCCTTCCTCTTCATCAGCTTGAAGAAAGGGAGGGCTTTCTATATAGCTTGGAGATGAAGCGCCCGAGCGATGTTACACAACCGGCCAGCTTCGGCATCTCCTTGAGGATCATGGGCGGACTCATCTTTTCTATAGCCTTGACCTTCTCGGGGTTTGCCTCGATCCCTCGATGCAACACCAGGAAACCCAAAAGCTTGCCTGACGGGACACCGAACATGCACTTTTCAGGGTTGAGCCGCAGGTCTACTTTATGTAGGTTTGCGAAGGTTTCTTCCAGATTTGTGATAAGGGTTGTGGCCTGCTGAGATTTGACCACGATGTCATCAATGTATGCCTCGGCGTTCCTCTCGAGCTGCTTTCCCAGTGCGATATGCATCAATCGCTGAAAGGTTTCGCCCGCATTCCGCAATCCGAATGGCATGCAGGTGTAGTAGTATACTTCGCACGGGGTGAGGAAGGCAGTCTTCTCGACGTCTTGCAAAGCCATCTTGATCTGGTGGTAACCTAAGAAGCCATCCAGAAAGCATAATAGGTCACACTCAGCGGGGGAGTCGACAATCTGGTCGATGCGGGGCAGAGGAAACGGGTCTTGTGGGAAAGCGCTTTGTTGAGGTTGGTGAAGTCGACACACATGCGCTCTTTTCCACCTTTCTTGGGTACAACGACGGGGTTTGCCAGCCACTTTGGGTACCGGACCTCACAGATGACAGCCGCCGCTTCTAGCTTATGAGTCTTTTGTACGATGAAGGACTGCTTCTCCCTAGATTGGCGCCGGGCCTTCTGCTTTACGGGGCGCATATTGGGGCATTCGTTCAGGTGATGCTCAATCACCTCCCTCGGGACTCCCGCTAGGTCCTTGGGTTCCCAGGCAAACACATCCTTGTTTGCACGCAGGAATCCAACCAGCGCCTCTTCTTGAGCTGGGGAAGGCCAACACCTATGGTGAAGGTGACACCTAACGGCTCGTGTTCATCCACCGGCACCTGCTTCTTCTCAGCTCGGTCTTGGGAGAAAAGTTGCTTCTTCTTTGCCGTGCAGCCCCCTCGGTTCCAGGAGCGGCTTCACCGGCCGGATGTGCTGCCACAGCGGTCCGGAAGGCGCGCTTGAGGGCCGCCAGAGCTTCCTTGGTGTCCCCTGCCACGGTGAGGACACCGCTAGCTGCTCCCCGACATCTTCATGAGGTTATAGCTCGGATGGGTCGCGGCCATGAACTAAGCCAGCGCGGGGTACCCGAGGATGGCGTTGTACGGGAGGCTGATACAGGCGATGTCGAAGTCCATCAGCTCGGTGCAGTAGTTGTCGCGGGTGCCGAAGGTGACCGAGAGGCGGATCTGCCCCAGAGGGCTGGTGGAACCGATGCCGACTCCAGAGAAGAGCTTGCTGGGGCGCAGGCGCTCGAGCGGCACGTGAAGCAAGCTGAAAGCCTCCACTGAGAGAACATTGAGGCCAGCCCCACCATCAATGAGGGTCTTGGTGACTACCACGTTGCAGACGGTGGGGATGCATTGCATCGGGAGAGCGCCTGAGCCCGCGGTGGAAGCGGGGTGTGGTCCCCTGAGTCAAAGGTGAGGTCGGTCTTGGGCACCGCCCATCTAGGAGGAGCCCTTGGCGTACGGAGGCGATGCCTGCCTGGCGAAAGAACTACTTGATGTGGCGGCCGAGGTGGCGCTTGGGAGCCGCCTAAGAGGGCCGCGACGACATGGGGCGCCGGCGCCCCGAGGCGTGCGACGAAGAGGTCACACAATGCTACCTCTTGAGCTGGCGTTGTATTCCCTCGAAGAGGAAAGGGAGATGCAATACAGTAGTGTAAGTATTTCCCTCAGTTTTCTATAACTAAGGTATCAATCCAGTAGGAGACCACGTGATACGTCCCAAACGTATCCAGAATTTTTGCCTGTGACATGCTTGTTTTGCATCATTGTCTCATGTTTATATCAAAGTTTCTATCTTTTTAGGCATTTATTGGACTAACCTACTAATGGTTGCAAAAGTGCACAATGTTCTTGTTTTACACTTTATTGTGTAGGAATTACTTGGAAATTGACAAAAACGCAAAAGGAGTCGTATTGGAGTAGGACTCTGACTTTCCTGAAATCTGTCTGAGAACATTTTTAGAAGATGGTCACGTTTCGGCCCGAAGACGACGTCAAACGGAAAAATCCTTGTTGCGAAAGTTGTGGGGAATTTCGAGAGGATGCTTCTGGATATAAAATTCGTCCAAATCGGAGTCCGGACGGCCGAGAAAAGCCCGTTTTACTGAAGCCCAAAATCTGATGACGGGAATCCGAGAGTCTATATAAAGAGAGAAAACCTAGGTCACCAAGGGCCACGAATTTTCCTCCTCCCAAGCTGCCGTCTTGGAGGGGAGGACCAGCACCATTGCAGAACCATTCACAAGGAAGAAGAGGGGCCAAGGAGCCGCTGCCCCGTAGGGCCACCGCCGCCCCGGAGGGCTGCCGCCGCCGGCCGCCTCCTCCTCTCTGGGCTGCACCTCTCCATCAACACCACCATCAATCTCTTGCTCACCATGTCCATGTGTGAGTAGTCTTCTCCGGGGCTGAGGGCTTGTACGTGTAGCTATGTGGTTATCTCTCTCTCTCTCTCCCATGATGTGATCTTCGTTGTGATCATAGGCTATGTTAATCTAGGGTGATCCCATGATATTTCCCCTTCCTCTATGTATTGAATTGATGTACTCACTTGTCTTTATCTAGTATAATCCCCGAGACGAAGGTGACAGCGGTCTATTGGACATGGATTAGAAGAATATTTTCATGAGTGATTTCCTCTTTTGTGTTGATTGAAGATTGAGAGTCTCTTGGTGCTTGTCTTTGACTATCCTGGAGATATGTTGTGGTGATTGTGATACTCTCTTTGGATGGCCGCGGTGACATTGGGAAATCCATAGATTGAGAACTACGAACTTTGAGGTGTGCTTTTGTAGCCCTACATAATTCTCGTCCTCTCTTGACCACAAAGGAATGACCTCCGAGTGCGTCTCCATAGCATGTTTTATGGGAAATATCATGTGATTAGACTATGTCAATGTTGTTGGGAGTTGCCACTAGTGAAAGTATGAAGCCTAGGCCTTGTTTCCACCATTGCAATACCATTTGTGCTCACGTTTACCACTTTTTTCTTGCTGCACTTTTTATTACAGATTTATATTACTTTGCTTTGCCACTCCTATCATCCATATTTTACCATCTCTTCGCAGAACTAGTGCACCTATACATCTGACAAGTGTATTAGGTGTGTTGAGGACACAAGAGACTTCTTGTATCTTGATTGCAGGGTTGCTTGAAAGGGGTACGTTCAACCTCCACTTCCCTGAGTTCGATAAACCTTGGGTTACTCACTTAAGAGAAATTTGCTGCTGTCCTACAAACCTCTGCTCTTGGAGGCCCAACACTGTCTACAGGAATAGAAGCGTGTAGTAGACATCACCATGCGCGAGTCCCTCGCACCTGCACAGACAAATAAGAACTTCGCAGCCAACGCGATAAGGGGTTGTCAATCCCTTTACGGTCACTTACGAGAGTGAGATCTGATAGAGATGATAGTTTATATTTTTGGTATTTTTGGTTTAATAAAACAGCAAATAAAAGCGGTAAAAGTAAAGTAGATGAAGATTGATATGTTGAGAATAGACCCGGGGGCCATAGTTTTCTCTAGTGGCTTCTCTCATGATAGCGATATTCTACGGCGGGTAAACAAATTACTGTCGAGCAATTGATAGAAAAGAGAATAATTATGAGACTATCTAGGCATGATCATTGTATATAGGCATCACGTCCGAGACAAGTAGACCGAAACGATTATGCATCTACTACTATTACTCCACACATCGACCGCTATCCAGCATGCATCTAGTGAATTGAGTTCATACGAACAGATTAACGCCTTAAGCAAGATGACATGATGTAGAGGGATAACCTCAAGCAATATGATATAAACCCCATATTTTAATCCTCGATGACAACAATACAATACGTGCCTTGCTGCACCTACTGTCACTGGGAAAAGGACACCGCCTGATTGAACCCAAAGCCAAGCACTTCTCCCATTGCAAGAACTATAGATCTAGTAGGCCAAACCAAACCAATAATTAGAAGAGAATTGCAAGGATAATATGAGCACACATAAAAAGTTCAGAGAAGAACCAAATATCTTTCATAGATAACCTTGATTATAAAATCACAATTCAACGGATCTCAACAAACACACTGCAAAAAGAGATTACATCGAATAGATCTCCTCGAAGACCGAGGAGAACTTTGTATTGAGATCCAGAGAGAGAAGAAGCCATCTAGATACTAGCTATGGACCCGAAGTTCTATGGTAAACTACTCACAACTCATGGTGAGGGCGATGATGATGATGATGATGAAGGCCTCCGTGATGGATCCACCTCCGGTGGAGCTCCGGAACAGGCTCCAAGAAGCGATCTCCACGGGAACAGAAGCTACGGCGCTGGAATTAGGGTTTTCTCACTGTCGTTGGAGTTTCTGGGGTACCTGGATATATATAGGAAGAAGGAGGGCACCGGGGGCCACACGAGGGAGCCTCGAGGCAGGGGGCGCGCCCTGGGAAGGGGGGCGCGCCCCCCACCCTCGAGGGCAGCCCCTTTGTCCCCTGACTTGGTCCTGAAGTTTCCCGTGCGTGATTTTCTCCAAAAATATCTCTCGCGAAGGTTTCATTCCGTTTGGACTCCGTTTGATATTCTTTTTTTTTGCAAAACCCTGAAATAGAAAAAAAACAGCAATCTGGACTGGGCCTTTGGGTTAGCAGGTTAGTCCCAAAAATGATATAAAAATGAATGATAAAGCCCATTAAACATCCAAGACTTCATAAATAATAGCATGGAACAATCAAAAATTATAGATACGTTGGAGACGTATCAAGCATCCCCAAGCTTAATTCATGCTCGTCCTCGAGTAGGTAAATGATTAAGAAAGAATTTTTGATGTGGAATGCTAACCAATATAGTTTTTCAATGTAATTCTCTTAATTGTGTCATGAATGTTCTCATCTGAAAGATTCAAGATAAAAGTCTGTATTGACATAAGAAATAACAATACTTCAAGCATACTAACAAAGCAATCATGTCTTCTCAAAATACTATGGCTAAAGAAAGTTATCCCTACAAAATCATATAGTCTGGCTATGCTCCCTCTTCATCACAAAAAATATTCATATCATGCACAACCCCGATTTCAGCCAAGAATTTGTTTTCATACTCTATCTTTTCAAACCTTTCAATTTTCACGCAATACATGAGCATCAGCCATGGATATAGCCCTATGGGTGGAATAGAGGTGGTTGTGGAGAAGACAAAAAGGAGGGAGATAGTCTCATATCGACTAGGCGTATCAACGGGCTATGGAGATGCCCATCAATAGATATCAATGTGAGTGAGTAGGGATTGCCATGCAACGGATGCACTAGAGCTAAATATGAATGAAACCTCAACAAAAGAAACAAGTGGGTGTGCATCCAACTTGCTTGCTCACGAAGACCTAGGGCATTTGAGGAAGCCCATCGTTGGAATATACAAGCCAAGTTCTATAATGAAAATTCCAACTAGTATATGAAAGTGACTAAGCATGAGACTCTCTACAATGAAGAACATGGTGCTACTCTGAAGCACAACTATGGAAAAAGATAGTAGCAATTGTCCCTTCTCTCTTTTCTCTCATTTTTGTTTGGAGGGGCTTCTTCTCTCTTTTTTTATTAGCCCCTCTCTATATTTTTTTTGGGCCATCTCTTTTTTTTATTGGCCTTTCCTCACATGGGACAATGCTCTAATAATGATGATCATCACACCTTTTGTTATAACTCGATACTACAACAAGTATGACTCTACATGAATGCCTCTGGTGGTGTACCAGCATGAGCAATGATTCAAGAGCGACATATATGAAAAATTATGCACGGTGGCTTTGCCACAACTACGATGTTAACTACATGATCATGCATGGCAATATGACAATATGATGCGTGTCATATAAACGGAACGGTGGAAAGTTCCATGGCATTATATCTCGGAATGGCAATGGAAATGCCATGATAGGTAGGTATGGTGGCTGTTTTGAGGAACATTATGGTGGCTGTTTTGAGGAAGGATATATAGTGGGTTTATGGCACCAGCGAAAGTTGCGCGGTACAAGAGAGGCTAGCAATGGTGGAAGGGTGAGAGTGCGTATAATCCATGGACTCAACATTATGTTGGGGAACGTAGTATTTTTAAAATTTTCCTACGATCAAGCCAGATCTATCTACTAGATGCATAGCAACGAGGGAGAGAGTGTGTCTACGTACCCTCGTAGACCGGGAGCGGAAGCGTCTAGTGACGCGGTTGATGTAGTCGAACTTCTTCGCGATCCAACCGATCAAGTACCGACCGTACGGCACCTCCGCGTTCAGCACATGTTCAGCTTGATGACGTCCCACGAGCTCTTGATCCAGTTGAGCTTCACGGGAGAGTTTCGTCAGCACGACGGCGTGGTGACGGATATGATGAAGTTACCGTCCCAGGGCTTCGCCTAAGCGCTGCAACGATATGACCGAGGTGTGTTACTGTGGAGGGGGGCACCGCACATGGTTGGCTGAGATCAACTGATCAACTTGTGTGTCTATGGGGTGCCTCTACCCCCGTATATAAAGGAGTGGAGGATGGGGAGGGCCGGCCCTCTCTATGGCGCGCCCTAGGGGAGTCCTACTCCCACCGGGAGTAGGATTCCTCCTTTCCTAGTAGAACTAGGAGCCCTTTCAAGTAGTAGGAGTAGGAGAGAAGGAAGGGAAAATAGAAGAGATGGAAGGAGGGGGCGCAGCCCCTCCCCCTAGTCCAATTCGTACTAGCCTTGGGGGGTGCGCAGCCTCCTCTCTTTCTTTCCCCTAAAGCCCAATAAGGCCCATATACTCCCCGGCGAATTCCCGTAACTCTCCGGTACTCTGAAAAATACCCGAATCATTCGGAACCTTTCTGATGTCCGAATATAGTCGTCCAATATATCTATCTTTATGTCTTGACCATTTCGAGACTCCTAGTCATGTCCCCGATCTCATCCGGGACTCCGAACTACCTTCGGCACATCAAAACTCATAAACTCATAATACCAATCGTCATCAAACGTTAAGCGTGCGGACCCTACGGGTTCGAGAACTATGTAGACATGACCGAGACTCAACTCCGGTCAATAACCAACAGCGGAACCTGGATGCTCATATTGGCTCCTACATATTCTACGAAGATTTTTATCGGTCAAACCGCATAACAACATACGTTGTTCCCTTTGTCATCGGTATGTTACTTGCCCGATATTCGATCGTCGGTATCTCAATACCTAGTTCAATCTCATTACCGGCAAGTGTCTTTACTCGTTCCGTAATACATCATCCCGTGACTAAGTCATTAGTCATTTGCTTGCAAGGCTTATTATGATGTGTATTACCGAGAGGGCCCAGAGATACCTCTCCGACACTCGGAGTGACAAATCCTATTCTTGATCTATGCCAACACCACGAACACCTTTGGAGACACCTGTAGAGCATCTTTATAATCACCCAGTTACGTTGTGTCGTTTGATAGCACACAAGGTGGTCCTCCGGTATACGGGAGTTGCATAATCTCATAGTCATAGGAACATGTATAAGTCATGAAGAAAGCAATAGCAGCAAAACTAAACGATCATAGTGCTAAGCTAACGGATGGGTCTTGTCCATCACATCATTCTCCTAATGATGTGATCCCATTGATCAAATGACAACTCATGTCTATGGTTAGGAAACATAATCATCTTTGATCAATGAGCTAGTCTAGTAGAGGCATACTAGGGACACTCTGTTTTTTCTATGTATTCACACATGTACTAAGTTTCCGGTTAATACAATTCTAGCATGAATAATAAACATTTATCATGATATAAGGAAATAAATAATAACTTTATTATTGCCTCTAGGGCATATTTCCTTCAGTCTCCCACTTGCACCAGAGTCAATAATCTAGTTCACATCTCCATGTGATTTAATACCGATAGTTCACATCGTTATGTGAATAACACCCATTGTTCACATCGCCATGTGACTAACACCCAAACTGTTTACTAGAGTCAATAATCTAGTTCACATCGCTATGTGATTAACACCCAAGAGTTGTAAGGTGTGATCATGTTTTGCTTGTGAGAGAAGTTTAGTCAACGGGTCTGACACATTCAGATCCGTATGTATTTCGCAAATTTCTATGTCTACAATGCTCTGCATGGAGCTACTCTATCTAATCGCTCCCACTTCCAATATGCATCCAGATTGATACTTAGAGTCATCTGGATTAGTATAAAGCTTCCATCGGTGTAACTCTTTACGACGAACTCTTTATCACCTCCATAATCGAGAAACATTTCCTTAGTCATCCAGTAACTCAGGATAATTTTAACTGCTGTCCAGTGATCTACTCCTGGATCACTTTTGTACCTCCTTGCCAAACACATGGCAAGGTACACAATAGGTTTGGTACACAACATGTCATACTTTATAGAACCTATGGCTGAGGCATAGGGAATGACCTTCATTCTTTCTCTATCTTCTGCCGAGGTCGGGCTTTGAGTCTTACTCAACTTCATACCTTACAACTCAGGCAAGAACTCCTTCTCTGACTAATCCATTTTGAACTACTTCAAAAACTTTTCAAGGTATGTACTCATTGAAAAAACTTATCAAGCGTCTCGATCTATCTCTGTAGATCTTGAGGCTCAATATGTAAGCAGCTTTACCGAGGTTTTTCTTTGAAAAAAACTCCTTTCAAACACTCCTTTATGCTTTCCAGAAAATTCTACATCATTTATGATCGACAATATGTCATTCACATATACTTATCAGAAAGGTTGTAGTGCTCCCACTCACTTTCTTGTAAATACAGGCTTCAACGCAAGTCTGTATAAAACTATATGCTTTGATCAACTTATTAAAGCGTATATTCCAACTCTGAGATGCTTGCACCAGTCCATAGATGGATCGCTGGAGCTTGCACACTTTGTTAGCACCTTTAGGATCGACAAAACCTTCTGGTTGCATCATATACAACTCTTCTTTAAGATATCCATTCAGGAATGCAGTTTTGACATCCATTTGCCAGATTTCATAATCATAAAATGCGGCAATTGCTAACATGATTCTGACAGACTTAAGCATCGCTACGGGTGAGAAAGTCTCATCGTAGTCAACTCCTTGAACTTGTCGAAAACTTTTCGCAACAAGTCGAGCTTTGTAAATAGTAACATTACCGTCAGCATCGGTCTTCCTCTTGAAGATCCATTTATTTTCGATGGCTTGCCGATCATTGGGCAAGTCAACCAAAGTCCACACTTTGTTCTCATACATGGATCCCATCTCAGATTTCATGGCCACAAGCCATTTTGCCGAATATGGGCTCATCACCGCTTCCTCATAGTTCGTAGGTTCATCATGGTCTAGTAACATGATTTCCAGAACCGGGTTGACGTACCACTCTGGCGCGGAACATACTCTGGTTGATCGACAAAGTTCAGTAGTAACTTGATCCGAAGTTTCATGATCATTATCATTAGCTTCATCACTAATTGGTGTAGGAATCACTGGAACCGGTTTCTGTGATGTACTACTTTCCAATTCGGGAGAAGGTACAATTACCTCATCAAGTTCCACTTTCCTCCCACTCACTTCTTTCAAGAGAAACTCCTTCTCTAGAAAGGGATTCTTAGCAACGAATATCTTGCTTTCGGATCTATGATAGAAGGTGTACCCAACAGTATCCTTTGGGTATCCTATGAAGACACATTTCTCCGACTTGGGTTCGAGCTTATCAGGTTGAAGCTATTTCACATAAGCATCGCAGCCCCAAACTTTAAGAAACGACAACTTTGGTTTCTTGCCAAACCACAGTTCATAAGGCGTCGTCTCAACGGATTTAGATGGTGCCCTATTTAACGTGAATGCATCTGTCTTTAATGCATAACCCAAAACGATAGTGGTAAATCGGTAAGAGACATCATAGATCGCACCATATCTAATAAAGTACGGTTACGATGTTCGGACACACCATTACGCCGGTGTTCTGGGTGGCGTGAGCTGTGAAACTATTCCACATTGTTTTAAAGGAAGACCAAACTCGTAACTCCAATATTCACCTCCGCGATCAGATCGTAGAAACTTAATTTTCTTGTTACTATGATTCTCTACTTCACTATGAAATTCTATGAACTTTTCAAATGTTTCAGACTTGTGCTTCATCAAGTAAATATACCCATATCTGCTCAAATCATCAGTGAATGTTAGAAAATAACGATACCCGCCGCGAGCTTCAACACTTATCAGTCCACATACACCAGTATGTATGATTTCCAACAAATCTGTTTCTTGCTCCATTGTTCCGAAGAACGGAGTTTTAGTCATCTTTCCCATGAGGCATGGTTCGCAAGCACCAAGTGATTCATAATCAAGTGATTCCAGAAGTCCATCACTATGGAGTTTCTTCATGCGCTTTACACCAATATGACCTAAACGGCAGTGCCACAAATAAGTTGCACTATCATCATTAACCTTGCATCTTTTGGCTTCAATATTATGAATATGTGTATCACTACGATCGAGATCCAACAAACTATTTTTCATTTGGTGTATGACCATCGAAGGCTTTATTCATGTAAACAGAATAACAATTATTCTATGACTTTAAATGAATAACTGTATTGCAACAAGCATGATCAAATCATATTCATGCTCAACACAAATGCCAAATAACAATTATTTAGGTTCTACACTAATTCCGAAAGTATAGGGAGTGTGTGATGATGATCATATCAATCTTGGAACCACTTCCAACACACATCGTCACTTCACCTTTAACTAGTCTCTGTTCATTCTGCAACTCCCGTTTCGAGTTACTAATTTTAGCAACTTAACCGGTATCAAATACCCAGGGGTTGCTATGAACACTAGTAAAGTACACATCAATAATCTGTACATCAAATATACCTTTGTTCACTTTGCCATCCTTCTTATCCACCAAGTATCTAGGGCAGTTCCACTTATAGTGACCATTTCCTTTGCAGTAGAAGCACTTAGTTTCAGGCTTGAGTTTAGCTTTGGGTTTCTTCACGGGAGTGAAAACTTGCTTGTCATTCTTCTTGAAGTTCCTCTTCTATCCCTTTGCCCTTTAGTTGAAACAAGTGGTCTTGTTAACCATCAACACTTGATGTTGTTTCTTGATTTCTACCTTCGCCGATTTCAGCATCGCGAAGAGCTCGGGAATTACTTTCGTCATCCCTTGCATATTATAGTTCATGACGAAGTTCTACTAACTTGGTGATAGTGTCTAGAGAACTTTTTCAATTACTATCTTATTTGGAAGATTAACTCCCACTTGATTCAAGCAATTATAGTACCCAGACAATCTGAGCATATGCTCACTAGTTGAGCTATTCTCCTCCATCCTGTAGGCAAAGTACTGTCAGAGGTCTCATACCTCTCGACACGGGCATGAGTATGAAATACTAATTTCAACTCTTAGAACATCTTATATGCTCCGTGGTGTTCAAAACAGTTTTGAAGTCCCGGTTCTCAGCCGTAAAGCATGGTGCACTAAACTATCAAGTAGTCATCATACCGAGCTTTTGTCAAAACGTTCATAGCGTCTGCATCTGCTCCTGCAATAGGTTTGTCACCTAGCGATGCATCAAGGACATAATTCTTCTGTGCAGCAATGAGGATAATCCTCAGATCACGGACCTAGTCCGCATCATTGCTACTAATGTCTTTCAACTTAATTTTCTTTAGGAACATATCAAAAACATAGGGGAGCTATAATGCGAGCTATTAATATACAACATAATATGCAAATACTATCAGGACTAACTTCATGATAAATTACAGTTCAATTTAATCATATTACTAAAGAACTGCCACTTAGATAGTCATCCCTCTAGTCATCTAAATGATCACGTGATCCAAATCAACTAAACCATGTCCGATCATCACGTGAGATGGAGTAGTTTTCAGTGGTGAACATCCTATGTTGATCATATCTACTATATGATTCACGCTCGACCTTTCGGTCTCCAGTGTTCCGAGGCCATATCTGCATATGCTAGGCTCGTCAAGTTTAACCCGAGTATTTTGCTTGTGTAAAACTGGCTTACACCCGTTGTATTTGAACATAGAGCTTATCACACCCGATCATCACGTGGTGTCTCGGCACGACGAACTTTCGCAACGGTGCATACTCAGGGAGAACACTTATACCTTGAAATTTTGTAAGGGATCATCTTATAATGCTACCGTCGTTCTAAGCAAAATAAGAAGCATAATAAGATAAACATCACATGCAATCAATATAAGTGATATGATATGGCCATCATCATCTTGTGCCTTTGATCTCCATCTCCAAGGCACCGTCATGAACACCATCGTCATCGGCGGGACACCTTGATCTCCATCGTAGCATCGTTGTCGTCTCGCCAACTATTCCTTCCACGACTATCGCTACCGCTTAGTGATAAAGTAAAGCAATTACATGGTGATTGCATTTCATACAATAAAGCGACAACCATATGGCTCCTGCCAGTTGCCGGTAACTTTACAAAAAATGATCATCTCTTACAATAATGTATAACTCATCACGTCTTGACCATATCACATAACAACATGCCCTGCAAAAACAAGTTAGACGTCCTCTACTTTGTTGTTGCAAGTTTTACGTGGCTGCTACGGGCTTAGCAAGAACCGTTCTTACCTACGCATACAAAACCACAACAATATTTCGTCAAGTATGTGTTGTTTTAACCTTCACAAGAACCGGGCCTAGCCACACTTGATTCAACTAAAGTTGGAGAAACTGACACCCGCCAGCCACCTGTGTGCGAAGCACGTCGGTAGAACCAGACTCGCGTAAGCGTACGCGTAATGTCGGTCCGGGCCACTTCATCCAACAATACTGCCGAATCAAAGTATGACATGCTGGTAAGGAGTATGACTAGTATCGTGCACAACTCACTTGTGTTCTACTCATGCATATCATCTACACATAGACCTGGCTCATGATGCCACTGTTGGGGAACGTAGTATATTTAAAATTTTCCTACGATCACGCAAGATCTATCTACTAGATGCATAGCAACGAGGGAGAGAGTGTGTCTACGTACCCTCGTAGACCGGGAGCGGAAGCGTCTAGTGACGCAGTTGATGTAGTCGAACTTCTTCGCGATCTAACCGATCAAGTACCGAACGTACGGCACCTCCGCGTTCAGCACACATTCAGCTTGATGACGTCCCACGAGCTCTTGATCCAGTTGAGCTTCACGGGAGAGTTTCGTCAGCACGACGGCGTGGTGATGGATATGATGAAGTTACCGTCGCAGGGCTTCGCCTAAGCGTTGCAACGATATGACCGAGGTGTGTTACTGTGAAGGGGGGCACCGCACACGGTTGGGAGAGATCAACTGATCAACTTGTGTGTTTATGGGGTGCCTCTACCCTCGTATATAAAGGAGTGGAGGAGCGGGAGGGCCGGCCCTCTCTATGGCGTGCCCTAGGGGAGTCCTACTCCCACCGGGAGTAGGTTTCCTCCTTTCCTAGTAGAACTAGGAGCCCTTCCAAGTAATAGGAGTAGGAGAGAAGGAAGGGAAAAGAGAAGAGAAGGAAGGAGGGGGCGCAGACCCTCCCCCTAGTCCAATTCGGACTAGCCTTGGGGGGTGCGCAGCCTCCTCTCTTTCTTTCCCCTAAAGACCAATATGGCCCACATACTCCCCGGCGAATTCCCGTAACTCTCCGGTACTCCGAAAAATACCCGAATCACTCGGAACCTTTCCGATGTCCGAATATAGTCGTCCAATATATCGATCTTTACGTCTCGACCATTTCGAGACTCCTCGTCATGTCACTGATCTCATCCGGGACTCCGAACTACCTTCGGTACATCAAAACTCATAAACTCATAATACCGATCGTCATCAAACGTTAAGCGTGCGGACCCTACGGGTTCGAGAACTATGTAGACATGACCGAGACTCATCTCCGGTCAATAACCAATAGCGGAACCTGGATGGTCATATTGGCTCCTACATATTCTACGAAGATTTTTATCGGTCAAACCGCATTACAACATACGTTGTTCCCTTTCTCATCGGTATGTTACTTGCCCGAGATTCGATCGTCGATATCTCAATACCTAGTTCAATCTCGTTACCGGCAAGTGTCTTTACTCGTTCCGTAATACATCATCCCGTGACTAAGTCATTAGTCATTTGCTTGCAAGGCTTATTATGATGTGTATTACCGAGAGGGCCCAGAGATACCTCTCCGACACTCGGAGTGACAAATCCTATTCTTGATCTATGCCAACACCACGAACACCTTTGGAGACACCTGTAGAGCATCTTTATAATCACCCAGTTACGTTGTGACATTTGATAGCACACAAGGTGTTCCTCCGGTATATGGGAGTTGTTGGGGAACGTAGTATTTTAAAATTTTCCTACGATCACACAAGATCTATCTAGCAGATGCATAGCAACGAGAGGGAAGAGTGTGTCTACGTACCCTCGTAGACCGGAAGCGGAAGTGTCAAGTGACGCGGTTGATGTAGTCGAACTTCTTCGCGATTCAACCGATCAAGCACCGAACGTACGACACCTCCGCATTCAGCACACGTTCAGCTTGATGACGTCCCACGAGCTCTTGATCCAGTTGAGCTTCACGGGAGAGTTTCGTCAGCACGACGGCGTGGTGACGGATATGATGTATTTACCGGCGCAGGGCTTCGCTTAAGCACTGCAACGGAATGACCGAGGTGTGTTTCTGTGGAGGGGGGCACCGCACACGGCTGGAACAATTCAAGTTGTGTGTCTTTGGGTGCCCCCCTGCCCCTGTATATAAAGGAGCAAGGGAGGAGTCCACCAAGAAGGAAGAGAGGGAAAGGAAAAGAGGGAGAGGTGGCGCCCCCCAATCCTAGTCCAACTAGGATCCCCTGGTGGGGCGCCGGCCAGCCTCTATGGGCTGCCTCTCTCCTTTCCTTCAAGGCCCACTATGGACCATCCCCCCTCGTGGGGGGTTCCGGTAACCCCCTCCGGCAATCCAGTTAAATCCGAAACTTTTCCGGAACACTCCCGATGTCCGAATATAGTCGTCCAATATATCAATCTTTATGTCTCGGACATTCCGAGACTCCTCGTCATGTCCGTGATCTCATCCGGGACTCCGAACTACCTTCGGTACATCAAAACTCATAAACTCATAATACCGATCGTCATCAAACGTTAAGCGTGCGGACCCTACGGGTTCGAGAACTATGTAGACATGACCGAGACTCATCTCCGGTCAATAACCAATAGCGGAACCTGGATACTCATATTGGTTCCTACATATTCTACGAAGATCTTTATCGGTCAAATCGCATAACAACATACGTTGTTCCTTTTGTCATCGGTATGTTACTTGCCCGAGATTCGATCGTCGGTATCTCCATACCTAGTTCAATCTCGTTACCGGCATGTCTCTTTACTCGTTCCGTAACACATCATCTCGTGACTAACTTATTAGTATTTTGCTTGCAAGGCTTATTGTGATGTGTGTTACCGAGAGGGCCCAGAAGTACCTCTCCGACACTCGGAGTGACAAATCCTAATCTTGATCTATGCCAACACCACGAATACTTTCGGAGACACCTGTAGAGCATCTTTATGATCACCCAGTTACGTTGTGACGTTTGATAGAACACAAGGTGTTCCTACGGTATTCAGGAGTTGCATAATCTCATAGTCATAGGAACATGTATAAGTCATGAAGAAAGCAATAGCAGTAAAACTAAACGATCATAGTGCTATGCTAACGGATGGGTCTTGTCCATCACATCATTCTCCTAATTATGTGATCCCGTTGATCAAATGACAACTCATGTCTATGGTTAGGAAACATAACCATCTTTGATCAATCAGCTAGTCTAGTAGAGGCCTACTAGGGACACTCTGTTTTGTCTATGTATTCACACATGTACTAAGTTTCCGGTTAATACAATTCTAGCATGAATAATAAACATTTATCATGATATAAGGAAATATAAATAACAACTTTATTATTGCCTCTAGGGCATATTTCCTTCAGTCTCCCACTTGCACTAGAGTCAATAATCTAGCTCACATCGCCATGTGATTTAATACCGATAGTTCACATCGTTATGTGAATAACACCCATAGTTCACATCACCATGTGACCAACACCCAAAGGGTTTACTAGAGTCAATAATCTAGTTCACGTCGCTATGTGATTAATACCGAAGAGTAATAAGGTGTGATCATGTTTTGCTTGTGAGAGAAGTTTAGTCAACGGGTCTGTCACATTCAGATCCGTATGTATTTCGCAAATTTCTAAGTCTACAATGCTCTGCATGGAGCTACTCTAGCTAATTACTCCCACTTTCAATACGCATCCAGATTGATACTTAGAGTCATCTGGATTTAGTGTCAAAGCTTGCATCGGCGTAACCCTTTACGACGAACTACTCATCACCTCCATAATCGAGAAATATTTCCTTAGTCATCCAATTACTAAGGATAATTTTGACCGCTGTACAGTGATCTACTCCTGGATCACTATTGTACCTCCCTATCAAACTCATGGCAAGGTACACAACGTGTTTTGTACACATTATGGCATACTTTATAGAACCTATGGCTGAGGCATAGGGAATTACTTTCATTCTCACTATATTTTTCTGCCGTGGTCTGGCTTTGAGTCTTACTCAACTTCACACCTTACAAGTCAGGCAAGAACTCCTTCTTTGACTGATCCGTTTTGAACTACTTCAAAATCTTATCAAGGTATGTACTCATTGAAAGTCTTACCAAGCGTCTTGATCTATCTCTATAGATCTTGATGCCCAATATGTAAGCAGCTTCACCAAGGTCTTTCTTTGAAAAAACTCCTTTCAAACACTCCTTTATGCTTTCCAGAAAATTCTACATCATTTCCGATCGACAATATGTCATTCACATATACTTATCAGAAAGGTTGTAGTGCTCCCACTCACTTCTTGTAAATACAGGCTTCACCGCAAGTCTGTATAAATCTATATGCTTTGATCAACTTATCAAAGCGTATATTCCAACTCCGAGATGCTTGCACCAGTCCATAGATGGATCGCCGGAGCTTGCACATTTTGTTAGCACCTTTAGGATTGACAAAACCTTCTGGTTCCATCATATACAAGTCTTCTTTAATAAATCCATTAAAGAATGCAGTTTTGTTATCCATTTGCCAGATTTCTTAAAATGCGGCAATTACTAACATGATTCGGACAGACTTAAGCATCGCTACGGGTGAGAAAGTCTCATCGTAGTCAACTCCTTTAACTTGTCGAAACCCTTTCGCAACAAGTCGAGCTTTGTAAACAGTAACATTACCGTTTGCGTCGGTCTTCCTCTTGAAGATCCATTTATTTTCGATGGCTTGCCGATCATCGGGCAAGTCAACCAAAGTCCATACTTTGTTCTAATACATGGATCCCATCTCAGATTTCATGCTCTCAAGCCATTTTGCGGAATCTGGGCTCATCATCACTTCCTCATAGTTCGTAGGTTGATCATGGTCTAGTAACATGATTTCCAGAACTGGGTTGCCGTACCACTCTGGTGCGGAACAAACTCTGGTGTTTCATGATCATCATCATTAGCTTCCTCACTAATTGGTGTAGGAATCACTGGAACGAGTTTCTGTGATGTACTACCTTCCAATTCGGGAGAAGGTACAATTACCTCATCAAGTTCTACTTTCCTCCCACTCACTTCTTTCGAGAGAAACTCCTTCTCTAGAAAGGATCCACTCTTAGCAACAAAGACCTTGCCTTAGGATCTGTGATAGAAGGTGTACCCAACAGTTTCTTTTTGGGTATCCTATGAAGATTTACTTCTCCGAATTGGGTTCGAGCTTATCATGTTGAAACTTTTTCACATAAGCATCGCAGTCCCAAACTTAAAGAAATGACAGCTTAGGTTTCTCGTCAAACCACAGTTCATACGGTGTCATCTCCACGGATTTAGATGGTGCCCCATTTAACGTGAATGTAGCTGTCTCTAATGCATAACCCCAAAAGCGATAGTGGTAGATCGGTAAGAGACATCATCGATCGCACCATATCTAAAAAAGTACGGTTATGACGTTCGGACACACCATTACACTGTGGTGTTCCAGGTGGCGTGAGTAGTGAAACTATTTCACATTGTTTTTACTGAAGGCCAAACTTGCTAACTCAAATATTTTACCTCTACGATCATATCGTAGAAACTCTTATTTTCTTGTTACGATGATTCTCCACTTCACTCTGAAATTCTTTGAACTTTTCAAATGTTTCAGACTTGTGCTTCATTAAGTAGATATACCCATATCTGCTCAAATCATCAGTGAAGGTCAGAAAATAACGATACCTGTCGCGAGCTTCAACACTCATTGGTCCGCATACATCAGTATGTATGATTTCCAACAACTCTGTTGCTCGCTCCACGGTTCCGGAGAAAGGAGTTTTAGTCATCTTGCCCATGAGGCATGGTTCGCAAGCACCAAGTGATTCATAATCAAGTGATTCAAAAAGTCCATCACTATGGAGTTTCTTCATGCGCTTTACACCAATATGACCTAAACGGCAGTGCCACAAATAAGTTGCACTATCATTATTAACCTTGCATCTTTTGGCTTCAATATTATGAATATGTGTATCACACGATCGATATCCAACAAACCATTTTCATTGGGTGTATGACCATAGAAGGTTTTATTCATGTAAACAGAACAACAATTATTCTCTAACTTACATGAATAACCGTATTGCAATAAACATGATCAAATCATATTCATGCTCAACACAAACACCAAATAACACTTATTTAGGTTCAATACTAATCCCGAAAGTATAGGGAGTGTGCGATGATGATCATATCAATCTTGGAACTACTTCCAATACACATCGTCACTTCATCCTTTAACTAGTTTTTGTTCATTATGCAACTCCCATTTCGAGTTACTACTCTTTAGCAACTGAACCAATATCAAATACCGAGGGGTTGCTATGAACACTAGTAAAATACACATCAATAATCTGTATATCAAATATACCTTTGTTGACTTTGCCATCCTTCTTATCCGCCAAATATCTAGGGCAGTTCCACTTCTAGTGACCATTTCCTTTGCAGTAGAAGCACTTAGTTTCAGGCTTGAGTTTAGCTTTGGGTTTCTTCACAGGAGTGACAACTTGCTTGTCATTCTTCTTGAAGTTCCCCTTCTATCCCTTTGCCCTTTACTTGAAACAAGTGGTCTGGTTAACCATCAACACTTGATGCTCTTTCTTGATTTCTACCTTCGCCGATTTCAGCATCGCGAAGAGCTCGAGAATTACTTTCGTCATCCCTTGCATATTATAGTTCATCACGAAGTTCTACTAACTTGGTGATAGTGTCTAGAGAACTTTGTCAATTACTATCTTATCTGGAAGATTAACTCCCACTTGATTCAAGCAATTGTACTACCCAGACAATCTGAGCACATGCTCACTGGTTCAGCTATTCTCCTCCATCTTGTAGGCAAAGTACTGTCAGAGGTCTTATACCTCTCGACACGGGCATGAGTATGAAATACTAATTTCAACTCTTGGAACATCTCATATGCTCCGTGGCGTTTCAAAACGTTTTTGAAGTCCCGGTTATAAGTCGTAAAGTATGGTTCACTAAACTATCAAGTAGTCATCATATCGAGCTTTTGTCAAAACATTCATAACGTCTACATCTGCTCCTGCAATAGGTCTGTCACCTAGTGGTGCATCAAGGACATAATTCTTCTGTGCAGCAATGAGGATAATCCTCAGATCATGGAACAATTCCGCATCATTGCTACTAACATCTTTCAACTTGGTTTTCTCTAGGAACATATAAAAAAATAAACGTGGAGCAACATCGCGAGCTATTGATCTACAACATAGATATGCTAATACTACCAGGACTAAGTTCATGATAAATTAAAGTTCAATTAATCATATTACTTAAGAACTCCCACTTAGATAGATATCCCTCCGGTCATCTAAATGATCACGTGATCCAAATCAACTAAACCATGTCCGATCATCACGTGAGATGGAGTAGTTTCAATGGTGAACATCTTATGTTGATCATATCTACTATATGATTCACGCTCGACCTTTCGGTCTCCAGTGTTCCGAGGCCATATCTACATATGCTAGGCTCGTCAAGTTTAACCCGAGTATTCTGCGTGTGCAAAACTGGCTTACACCCATTGTATTTGAACGTAGAGCTTATCACACCCGATCATCACGTGGTGTCTCGGCACGACGAACTTTCGCAACGGTGCATACTCAGGGAGAACACTTATACCTTGAAATTTAGTAAGGGATCATCTTATAATGCTACCGTCGTTCTAAGCAAAATAAGAAGCATAATAAGATAAACATCACATGCAATCAAAATATGTGACATGATATGGCCATCATCATCTTGTGCTTTTGATCTCCATCTCCAAAGCACCGTCATGATCACCTTCGTCACCGGCGCGACACCTTGATCTCCATTGTAGCATCGTTGTCGTCTCGCCAACTATTGCTTCTACGACTATCGCTACCACTTAGTGATAAAGTAAAGCAATTACATGGCGATTGCATTTCATACAATAAAGCGACAACCATATGGCTCCTGCCAGTTGCCGATAACTTTACAAAAAATGATCATCTCTTACAAAACCGTATAACTCATCATGTCTTGACCATATCACATCACAACATGCCCTGCAAAAAACAAGTTAGACGTCCTCTACTTTGTTGTTGCAAGTTTTACGTGGCTGCTACGTTCTTAGCAAGAACCATTCTTACCTACGCATACAAAACCACAACGATGTTTCGTCAAGTATGTGCTCTTTTAACCTTCACAAGGACCGGGCGTAGCCACACTTGATTCAGCTAAAGTGAGAGAGACAGACACCCGCCAGTCACCTTTAAGCAACGAGTGCTCGTAACGGTGAAACCAGTCTCGCGTAAGCGTACGCGTAATGTCGGTCCGGGCCGCTTCATCTCACAATACCGCCGAAGCAAAGTATGACATGCTGGTAAGCAGTATGACTAGTATCGCCCACAACTCATTGTGTTCTACTCGTGCATATCATCTACGCATAGACCTGGCTCTGATGCCACTGTTGGGGAACGTAGTATTTTAAAATTTTCCTACGATCACGCAAGATCTATCTAGCAGATGCATAGCAACGAGATGGAAGAGTGTGTCTACGTACCCTCGTAGACCGGAAGCGGAAGCGTCAAGTGACGCGGTTGATGTAGTCGAACTTCTTCGCGATTCAACCGATCAAGCACCGAACGTACGGCACCTCCGCGTTCAGCACACGTTCAGCTTGATGACGTCCCACGAGCTCTTGATCCAGTTGAGCTTCACGGGAGAGTTTCGTCAGCACGACGGCGTGGTGACGGATATGATGTATTTACCGGCGCATGGCTTCGCTTAAGCACTGCAACGGTATGACCGAGGTGTGTTTCTGTGGAGGGGGGCACCGCACACGGCTGGAACAATTCAAGTTGTGTGTCTTTGGGTGCCCCCTGCCCCCGTATATAAAGGAGCAAGGGAGGAGTCCACCAAGAAGGAAGAGAAGGAAAGGAAAAGAGGGAGAGGTGCCGCCCCCCAATCCTAGTCCAACTAGGATCCCCTGGTGGGGCGCCGGCCAGCCTCTATGGGCTGCCTCTCTCCTTTCCTTCAAGGCCCACTATGGACCATCCCCCCTCGTGGGGGGTTCCGGTAACCCCCTCCGGCAATCCAGTTAAATCCGAAACTTTTCCGGAACACTTCCGATGTCCGAATATAGTCGTCCAATATATCAATCTTTATGTCTCGGACATTCCGAGACTCCTCGTCATGTCCGTGATCTCATCCGGGACTCCGAACAACCTTCGGTACATCAAAACTCATAAACTCATAATACCGATCGTCATCAAACGTTAAGCGTGCGGACCCTACGGGTTCGAGAACTATGTAGACATGACCGAGACTCATCTCCGGTCAATAACCAATAGCGGAACCTGGATGCTCATATTGGTTCCTACATATTCTACGAAGATCTTTATCGGTCAAACCGCATAACAACATACGTTGTTCCTTTTGTCATCGGTATGTTACTTGCCCGAGATTCGATCGTCAGTATCTCCATACCTAGTTCAATCTCGTTACCGGCAAGTCTCTTTACTCGTTCCGTAACACATCATCTCATGACTAACTTATTAGTATTTTGCTTGCAAGGCTTATTGTGATGTGTGTTACCGAGAGGGCCTAGAGATACCTCTCCGACACTCGGAGTGACAAATCCTAATCTTGATCTATGCCAACACCACGAATACTTTGGAGACACCTGTAGAGCATCTTTATGATCACCCAGTTACGTTGTGACGTTTGATAGCACACAAGGTGTTCCTACGGTATTCGGGAGTTGCATAATCTCATAGTGATAGGAACATGTATAAGTCATGAAGAAAGCAATAGCAGTAAAACTAAACGATCATAGTGCTATGCTAACGGATGGGTCTTGTCCATCACATCATTCTCCTAATGATGTGATCCCGCTGATCAAATGACAACTCATGTCTATGGTTAGGAAACATAACCATCTTTGATCAATGAGCTAGTCTAGTAGAGGCATACTAGGGACACTCTGTTTTGTCTATGTATTCACACATGTACTAAGTTTCCGGTTAATACAATTCTAGCATGAATAATAAACATTTATCATGATATAAGGAAATATAAATAACAACTTTATTATTGCCTCTAGGGCATATTTCCTTCAGGAGTTGCATAATCTCATAGTCATGGGAACATGTATAAGTCATGAAGAAAGCAATAGCAGCAAAACTAAACGATCATAGTGCTAAGCTAACGGATGGGTATTGTCCATCACATCATTCTCCTAATGATGTGATCCAGTTGATCAAATGACAACTCATGTCTATGGTTAGGAAACATAACCATCTTTGATCAATGAGCTAGTCTAGTAGAGGCATACTAGGGACACTCTGTTTTGTCTATGTATTCACGCATGTACTTAGTTTCCGGTTAATACAATTCTAGCATGAATAATAAACATTTATCATGATATAAGGAAATAAATAATAACTTTATTATTGCCTCTAGGGCATATTTCCATCACATTAGTCATAAGAACTCATATACTTATTGCGAAAATCTACGAGTCCTAAAAACAAAGCAATCAACGCATGCTCCTAGGGGGGGAGGTTGGTAGGAGTTAACCATCGCGCGCCCCCGACCTCCACACAAAGGTTGGCACTCTAGAAATACCTCATGCTCTAACTTCGTCACATAGTCGTTCACCATACGTGCATGATACGGGAATCACTAACCTTAACACAAGTATTTATCAATTTCATAATAACTCCACTAGCATGAATCTAATATCACTATCCTCATGTCTCAAAACAATTATCAAGCATCCAACATCTCATTATATTCGATGCACTTGGTGTGAAATTTTTTACTACATTGACATTGGATGTTTATCATGTGAAGACTAGTTTCTTTAGCCTAAACACTTTACCATGCTCTTCTGATAGACTCTCAAATAGGTATAAGTGAAGCATGAGAGTTCAACAATTTCTGCAAAATATTACCACCACCATGCTCTAAAAAATATAAGTGAAGCACTAGAGCAAAAACTATTCAACTCAAAAGATATAAGTGAAGCACATAGAGTGTTCTAATAATTTCTAGGCCATATTTAACTCTCTCAAATAGGTGTCCAGCAAGGATGATTGTGGCAAACGAACAAGCAAATACTCAAATTATACAAGACGCTCCAAGCAAAACACACAACATGTTGCGAATAAAAATATAGCTCCAAGTATAGTTACCGATGGATGAAGACGAAAGAGGGGATGCCTTTCCGGGGCATCCCCAAGCTTAGGCTTTTGATTATCTTGAATTTACTTGGGGTGCCATCTGCATCCCCAAGCTTAGGCCTTTGTTACTCCTTGTTCCATAGTTCATCAAAGCAATACTCAAAACTTGAAAACTTCACAACACAAAACTTAGACAAAAGTTCTCGTGAGCTCCGTTAGTATGAGAAAGAAAACCACTACTCAATGGTACATAAATGAATTAATTATTTGTTTATATTGGTTTTAAAACTACTGTACTCCAAGTTCTCTATGGTTCATATCCTCCAATATTACTCATAGATGCATCGGAATAAGCAAACAACACACGAAAAACAGAATCTTTCGAAGACAGAACAGTCTGTAGTAATCTGCAGGGTTCGCCTGCTTATGGAACTCCAAAAAATTCAAGATAAATTGGTAAATTTGCGCAATTTTTCTAACAATCAGAAGCAAAAAGAATCAGCTAAAAAGCATGCTCCAGTGAAATCCCACGACTACTTTAGCAAGCGCTAACGATTCTGTTTTTCACAGCAAGATCATATATACTTCACACAAGTCTTACCAGAGGTTCTACTTGGCACAAACACTAAACAAAACATGAAACCACATCTAATCAGAGGCTAGATGCAATATTTATTCCCTAACAGCAACAAAAACAACAAAAAATTGGGTTTCCTCCCAACAAGCGCTATCGTTTTACGCCCCTAGCTAGGCACGATACAAGATAGATCTCGGTATTGCCATCTTTGGAAGGCAATCCATAAGCGGCTCTCATGATAGATTCATATGGTAATTTGATTTTCTTTCTAGGAAAGTGTTCCATGCCTTTCTTTAACGGAAATTGGAATCTAATATTTCCTTCCTTCATATCAATAATTGCACCAATCGTTCTAAGGAAAGGTCTACCAAGAATAATAGGACATGAAGGATTGCAATCTATATCAAGAGCAATGAAATCTACGGGCACATAATTCCTATTGGCAACAATAAGAACATAATTAATTCTTCCCATAGGTTTCTTAATACTGGAATCCGCAAGATGCAAATTTAAAGAACAATCATCAAGCTCATGGAACCCTAGCAAATCACACAAAGTTTTTGGGATTGTGGACACACTTGCACCCAAATCACACAAAGAATAGCATTCATGATCTTTTATTTTTATTTTTATAGTAGGTTCCCACTCATCATAAATCTTTCTAGGTATAGAAATTTCCAACTCAAGTTTTTCTTCATAATATTGCATTAAAGCATCAACTATATGTTCAGTGAAAGCTTTATTTTGACTATAAGCATGTGGAGAATTTAGCACAGATTGCAACAAGGAAAAACAATCAATCAAAGAGAAATTATCATAATTGAATCCCTTGAAATCCAAGGTAGTGGGTTCATCACTATGCAATGTTTTAGTCTCTTCACTCCCACTTTTAGCAATTTTAGCATCAAGATCTAAAAACTCTGAATTATTGGGACACCTTAAAGCAGAATCATCTCCGATCCTATTCTCATCAAGATTAATACTAGAAAACAAGGATCTAATAGGAGAAACAACAATAACTTTCAGATCTTCATCTTTATTTTCATGATAACTAGAAGAACACGATTTAATATAATCTTGTCTTTTAGCACGCATTCTAGCGGTTCTTTCGTTGCATTCACCAATGGAAATTCTCATGGATTTGAGAGACTCATTGATATCATGCTTAGGTGGGATAGATCTAAGTTTCAAAGAATCAACATCAAGAGTAATTCTATCCACACTTCTAGCCAATTCATCAACCTCAAGCAATTTCTGTTCAAGCATAGCATTGAAATTCTTTTGCGAGATCATAAACTCCTTAACACTAGTTTCAAATTCAGAAGGCATCTTTCCATAAGAGTTGTTGTAGGAATTACCATAATTATTAGAGGAATTACTAGGAAAAGACCTAGGACTAAAATTACCTCTATAAGCATTGTTACCAAAATTATTCCTACCAACAAAATTCACATCCAAAGATTCATTGTTATTCTCAATCAAAGTGGACAAAGGCATATCATTAGGATCAGAAGAAGCACTCTTAGTAGAAAAAAAATTCATAAGTTCATCCATCTTTCCACTCAAAACACTAATTTCTTCGATAGCATGCACTTGTTTACTAGTAGATCTTTCGGTGTGCCACTGGGAATAATTAACCATAATATTATCTAGGAGTTTAGTAGCTTCTCCTAAGGTGGTTTCCATGAAAGTGCCTCCGCCGGCCGAATCTAAAAGATTTCTAGAAGCAAAATTCAAGCCAACATAAAAGTTCGGAATAATCATCCATATATTCAAACCATGTGTAGGGAAATTACGTATCATCAATTTCATTCTCTCCCAAGCTTGTGCAACATGCTCATGATCTAGTTGCTTAAAATTCATAATATCGTTTCTAAGAGAGATGATCTTAGCAGGAGGGAAATTCTTAGAGATAAAAGCATATTTGCACTTATTCCACGAATCAATACTATTTCTAGGCAAATGGGAAAACCAAGTTTTAGCACGGTCTCTAAGTGAAAACGGAAATAACTTCAATTTAACAATATCATTGTCCATATCCCTTTTCTTTTGCATATCACACAAATCAACAAAGTTGTTTAGATGGGTAGCGGCATCTTCACTAGCAAGGCCGGAGAATTGATCTTTCATGACAAGGTTCAACAAAGCAGCATTGATCTCACAAGATTCAGCATCGGTAATAGGAGCAATTGGAGTGCTAATAAAGTCATTATTGTTGGTATTGGAGAAGTCACACAATTGGGTATTGTTCTGAGCCATAGTGACAAGCAAGCAATCCAACACACACAAGCGAACAAGAAGCAAGCGAACGATAACGACATGGTGGAAGAAGGGCAAATAAAACGGCAAGGGTGAAGTGGGGGAGAGGAAAATGAGAGGCAAATAAATGTAATGCGAAGGATAAGGGTTTGTGATAGGTACTTGGTATATGACTTTTGCGTAAGCCTCCCCGGCAACGGCGGCAGAAATTCTTCTTGCTACCTCTTGAGCTTGCGTTGTATTCCCTCGAAGAGGAAAGGGAGATGCAGCACAGTTGTGTAAGTATTTCCCTCAGTTTTTGAGAACGAAGGTATCAATCTAGTAAGAGACCACGCGTGAGTTCCTCGCACCTGCACAAACAAATAAGAACTTCGCGGCCAACGCGATAATGGGTTGTCAATCCCTTTACGGTCACTTACGAGAGTGAGATCTGATGGAGATGATAGTTTATATTTTTGGTATTTTTGGTGTAATAAAACAGAAAATAAAATCGGTAAAAGTAAAGTAGATGTAGATTGATATGTTGAGAATAGACCCGGGGGCCATAGTTTTCTCTAGTGGCTTCTCTCATGATAGCGATATTCTACGGCGGGTAAACAAATTACAGTCAAGCAATTGATAGAAAAGCAAATAATTTTGAGACTAACTAGGCATGATCATTGTATATAGGCATCACGTCCGAGACAAGTAGACTGAAACAATTCTTCATCTACTACTATTACTCCATACATCGACCGCTATCATGCATGCATCTAGTGTATTGAGTTCATACAAACAGAGTAACGCCTTAAGCAAGATGACATGATGTAGAGGGATAACCTCAAGCAATATGATATAAACCCCATCTTTTTATCCTCGATGGCAATAATACAATACGTGCCTTGCTTCCCCTACAGTCACTGGGAAAGGACACCGCAAGATTGAACCCAAAGCCAAGCACTTCTCCCGTTGCAAGAACTATAGATCTAGTAGGCCAAACCAAACAAATAATTCGAAGAGACTTGCAAGGATATTATGAGAACACATAAAAAGTTCAGAGAAGAACCAAATATCTATCATACATAACCTTGATCATAAACTCACAATTCATCGAGTCTCGACAAACACACCGCAAAAGGACATTACATCGAATAGATCTCCTCGAAGACCGAGGAGAACTTTGTATTGAGATCTAGAGAGAGAGAAGAAGCCATCTAGATACTAGCTATGGACCCAAAGGTCTGTGGTAAACTACTCACAACTCATGGTGAGGGCGATGATGATGATGATGATGATGAACGCCTCCGTGATGGATCCCCCTCCGATGGAGCTCCGGAACATGGTCCAAGATGCGATCTCCATGGGAACAGAAGCTACGGCGGTGGAATTAGGGTTTCTCTCTATCGTTGGAGTTTCTGGGGTACGTGGATATATATAGGAAGAAGGAGGGCACCGGGGGCCACACGAGGGAGCCTCGAGGCAGGGGGCGCGCCCTGGGAAGGGGGGGCGCCGCCCAACCTCGAGGGAAGCCCATCTGTCCCCTAACTTGGTCCTGAAGTTTCCCGTGCGTGATTTTCTCCAAAAATATCTCTCTTGAAGGTTTCATTCCGTTTGGACTCCGTTTGATATTCTTTTTCTGCAAAACCCTGAAATAGGCAAAAAAACAGCAATCTGGACTCAGCCTTTAGGTTTGTAGGTTAGTCCCAAAAATGATACAAAAGTGAATGATAAAGCCCATTAAACATCCAAGACTTCATAAATAATAGCATGGAACAATAAAAAATTATAGATACGTTGGAGACATATCAAGCATCCCCAAGCTTAATTCCTGCTCATCCTCGAGTAGGTAAATGATAAAGAAAGAATTTTTGATGTGGAATGCTAACCAAAATAGTTTTTCAATGTAATTCTCTTAATTGTGGCGTGAATGTTCAGATCTAAAAGATTCAAGATAAAAGTCTATATTGACATAAGAAATAACAATAGTTCAAGCAATACTAAGAAAGCAATCATGTCTTCTCAAAATACTATGGCAAAAGAAAGTTATCCCTACAAAATCATATAGTCTGGCTATGCTCCCTCTTCATCACACAAAATATTCATATCATGCACAACCCCGATTTCAGCCAAGCATTTGTTTTCATACTCTATCTTTTCAAACCTTTCAATTTGCACGCAATACATGAGCGTGAGCCATGGATATAGCACTATGGGTGGAATAGAGGTGGTTATGGAGAAGACAAAAAGGAGGGAGATAGTCTCACATCGACTAGGCATATCAACGGGCTATGGAGATGCACATCAATAGATATCAATGTGAGTGAGTAGGGATTGCCATGCAACGGATGCACTAGAGCTAAATATGAATGAAAGCTCAACAAAAGAAACTAGTGGGTGTGCATCTAACTTGCTTGCTCACGAAGACCTAGGGCATTTGAGGAAGCCCATCGTTGGAATATACAAGCCAAGTTCTATAATGAAAATTCCCACTAGTATATGAAAGTGACTAAGCATGAGACTCTCTACAATGAAGAACATGGTGCTACTCTGAAGCACAAGCGTGGAAAAAGGTAGTAGCAATTGTCCCTTCTCTCTTTTCTCTCATTTTTGTTTGGTGGGGCTTCTTCTCTCTTTTTTTATTAGCCCCTCTCTATATGTTTTTTTGGGCCATCTCTTTTTTTATTGGCCTTTACTCACATGGGATAATGCTCTAATAATGATGATCATCACACCTTTTGTTACAACTCGATACTCAACTCGATACTACAAGTCACCGATCCAATGCCAACATTATATCTTTGAACTTGAGCTAGTGTCGCATCGCCCGAGGTTATAACTCTCACATGAAGAATATCATCCAACAAGTCATCGATCCAATGCCTACGAATTTGTCCCATATTGATCTTGCTAAGTTACTACAGTTGTTGCTATTGTTACACTTGCTACAAAATTACTACTATCACTGTTACTGTTACTATTGCTGATCTCACTACTATCAAACTACTTTGCTACTGATCGCTTTGCTGCAGATAATTAATCTCCGGGTGTGGTTGAATTGACAACTCAGCTGATAATACCTTCAAATATTCTTTGGCTCCCCTTGTGTCGAATCTATAAATTTTGGTCGAATACTCTACCCTCAAAAACTGTTGCGATCCCCTATACTTGTGGGTTATCAAGAGTTACCTCAACAGGGATATGTATGTCCCTAAAAATAAGTACATCACATTTCTTTTTGGTAGTAGGTAGAGGTAGGTGAAAACTTCCAATAGTGTGTGTCGGAGATATTTCAATAATATTAATACCATTCACTTGGAATTGTTTGTTCAGAAAGTGCACCGTATGCTCGTTACCATTTATATGAAAGGTTACCTTGCTTTTATTGCAATCAATAACAGTCCCTGCAGTATTCAGAAAGGGTCTACCATGAATAATTGACATGTTGTCTTCCTCGGGGATCTCAAGTATAACAAAGTCAATTAAGATAGTAACATTTGTTGGATCTGGGGTTCCGGCAAAACCCTTGTGGTTCGAAGTCTAAGGTGCGCACGAAGATCTCTCCTTCCACCCTAGCTTGTCTACTCGCTGATCCCTAGGCCTAGCTCGTCAGATCCGAAAAACAAGGGACACAAGGTTTATACTGGTTCGGGCCACCGTTGTGGTGTAATACCCGAATCCAGTGTGGTGTGGTGGATTTCCTTGTAGGTTGAGGAAGAACTAGTATATGGGTAGAACAGCCTCCTGAGGAGAGGTGTTCTTGTGCTCGAGTGAGCTTGTGAGTGTGTGGCCTTCTATCTCCTCAACTCTAGATGAGATCAATGGTGGTGGCTAGTCCTATTTATAGTGCCCGGGTCCTCTTCCCAAATATGGAGCGGGATGGGATCCCACAACGGCCAAATTTGAAGGGGGGCAGCTAGTACAAGCTACCTTGACAAAAGGTGGTCTTCTCCTGCCAAAGGCTCTGGCGGTGACGCTGCCGTGGGCTCCGCGATGACCTCCTCTCTGCCGCCCTGCTGGTCTTGGTCTCGTTGCACCGATATGGAAACCTTTGTCTGACGCATTGGGACTTCTCGCCTTCACCTACTCCTTTAGCACCAAAGAGGAAACTGGCGCTATGCGCCCGCTGGCGCCCGCCTGGCCTTGGTCATCACTACACACGTCACAAGGACCTCGTGAGGTGCCCCTTGCCTTGATATCTCCGATCATCATGAGCCAGCCTAGTGAGGCCTCCCCAGGGGATGTTTTGTGTCGTCCGCCTCGCGAGGCTCGGCCCCTCGCAATGGTCTTGAGTGGTTGCTAAAGAAGTTGGGCCGTACCAGGCCTCCTGATGAGCCATGGCCTGGGCTGCAGGCAGGCAAGTCTGGGTACCCCGTTCCCAGAACACCGACAACGTTTGAAACAACAATGGGCACATCCTCACAAATACTGATAAGTATGGTAGTTGATTTGTCAGCCATTTTCAAAGATATTTCGGTAGGTGTGAGTTTATTCAAATCAAGTCTTTTATATAAAGAGAAAGGGATAACACTAACACCTGCTCCTAGATCACATAAAGCAGTTTTAACATAATTTCTTTTGATGGAACATGGTATAGTTGGTATTTCCGGATCTCCAAGTTTTTTATGTACTCCATCTTTAAAAGAATAGTTAGCTAGCATGGTGGGGATTTTAGCTTCCGATATCTTTCTTTTATTAGTGATGATGCCTTTCATGTCTTTTGCATAAGGATACATCTTCAAGATATCAGTCAAGCGAGTGCGCAAGAAGACTGACCTAAGCATTTCAGCAACTCGTTCAAATTCTTCATCACCTTTTTGCTTAGTCGACTTAGGTGGAAAGGGCATGGTTTTTATACCCATGGTTCTCTTTCTTTACCATGTTTCCTAGCAACAAAATCTCTCGTATCATACCTTTTATTTTTAGGTTGTGTGTTATAAATACCAACAGCGGGTTCTATCTCAACATCATTATCTAATTGTTTATCACTGTGTTGAGTTCCTTATTGTTGGTGTCAAAACCGGCGGATCTCGGGTAGGGGGTCCCGAACTATGCGTCTGAGGATGGATGGTAACAAGAGGTTGGGGACACGATGTTTACCCAGGTTCAGGCCCTCTCAATCGAGGTAAAACCCTACTTCCTGCTATATTAATATGAATGAATATGTATACAAGAGTTGATCTACCTCGAGATCGTATTGGCTAAACCCTAGAGTCTAGCCTATGAGGACGTGTGATTCTCAATTAGCCTCTATGGACTAAACCCTCCGGTTTATATACACACTGGAGGGGCCTAAGGTTTGTACATACCATCTTGCAGAGGAAGGAAAGATTACACCCGAACCTAAAACTTGCCATTATACAAATACAGGAGTCCTATCTGGATACGAGTGACAATCTTCGACTATGATCTTCACAGCCCACTAGTCCGGCCCACCAAGAGTTATCTGGCCACCCGAGGACCCCTCGATCCAGGACTCCCTCAGTAGCCCCTGAACCTGTCTTCGATGACGATGAATTCGACTTTCGTATTGTCTTCGGCATTGCAAGGCGGGTTCCTTCTACCGAATATATCTTCTGCAAAAAGGTGCATTGTGCTCGGTTATGCAAGGTTAGTACAACCCTTAGCCTCGAAGGCAATGCTCTTAAAAGAAAATGAATAGTGTGTCTCTACTGACAATTTTTTGGTGAAGCGTCGCATCTATCCCACTAGCATATCGAATCGTTTTATAGAGTCCTAGTTTCGCGTTTCGAGGTATGTCCTCATTGACATGTCTTATCAGAATAGAGATTGTGCCTGCTTAGTGTGGTATTCTTATCAATATGACGTGAGCATCCACGTCGCGCACTACGCACGACCGCTTTGGCAACCGGCGAGGTTTGTGGCTAAATTGGGGGGACGTTATGTATTCACACCATTATAACAAGATACCAATCCCATTCATCAGCCCCACGCTTTCCTCAAGCTCGAGCTCTCCTACTTCCCTAGCCCCAGCATCCTCATCTCTTGCGTCCACCACTCTTCGTCCCTCAACCACCACTTCTTTCCCAGCAATAGCTGGATCCGGTGCCAAAGGCAAGTGGGAGGCCTCCACGGTGACTGAAACAACCGTGGAGGATCTCAGGAGCGCAGGCTATCTCACCGTTGATATCGCGCACCGAGTCCCCGCCAAGGGTCGGGTGATTCCCATCCCAGAGGCGGGTGAGAGAGTAGTGTTCACTTCGCATTTTGTTAGGGGGCTAGGGTTTGCACTCCTCCCCTTTGTTCGGGGTGTGTTGTTCTTCTACGGGTTAGATTTCCATGATCTAGCCCCGAACTCAATCCTTCGCATCTCCACTTTCATAGTGGTGTGTGAAGCTTTCCTCCGCATCCCTCCACACTTCAGCCTATGGCTCAAAACCTTCAACATGAAACCAAAGGTGGTGGATGGGCAGCATGCGGAGTGCGGGGGCGCCATGATTAGCAAGATCCCGAATGCGACATGGCCCAAAGGGTCATTCGTAGAGACGAATAAAGTCTGGCAGCAGAAGTGGTTCTATATCACTAAACCCCGCGACGCCAAATGGGCGGCGGAGCCTGCTTTCAGATCCGGACCCCGAGAGAGGTTGACATCCTGGACCAAAAAGGGTGTGAACTGGGGGTCTCAAACTGAAGTTACGACATTCCAGAGCCATGTATCTGGCGTGATTTCCAAAGGGCACCATCTCTCGTCCGTGGTCCAGGTAATGATGGCCCGACTTATTCTCCCTTGCCAAAGCCGAGACTCCTCCCTATGGGAGTTCGATCTGGCAGGAGGTAAGCCGCTGAAGCATCTCTTCGGCTTTACGCAAGAAGAGATCTGGAAGCATCTCTTTAAGAGCCAGAAGGAGTGGTCGGCTGAAACCGAGGACGCGGGATTTAGTACTTCGCTCTCCGCCCCAAAGGTAATAGAAAACTTTGCCAAACATATATTTCTCCTCTTATTTAATGATAACATGAATTGGAGTTTTCGCGTGATATACAGGGCTGCACGAAGAAGGCGACCCGGATCAAGTGTCCAGCGCCTTTGCCCGAAGACCCAAAATCGCCTCAACTGACGGCGATGCTGGTCCCGGTGCCACACATGGCGCCGGCCAAGAAGCCCAAGAAGAAGAGCAAGGGGGCCGGAGACAGCCCCCGCCCTACGGACAAGATGTCCGAGGAGATCAACATTCTCTCCTCCGAAGAGGGGGAGGAAGATGATGAGGAGGAAGAAGAAGAAGAAGAAAAAGAAGAAGAGCCCCCTGCGCAAGGCAGGAGGAAGAAGAGGGTGGCCCCTGCTACTTATCGAGCTTGCGTTGTATTCCCTCGAATAGGAAAGGGAGATGCATCACAGTAACGTAAGTGTTTCCCTCAGTTTTTGAGAACCAAGGTATCAATCCAGTAGGAGACCACGCGCGAGTCCCTCGCACCTGCACAAACAAATAAGAACTTCGCAGCCAACGCGGTAAGGGGTTGTCAATCCCTTTACGGCTCACTTACGAAAGTGAGATCTGATAGAGATGATAGTTTATATTTTTGGTATTTTTAGTTTATAAGAATAGAAAGTAAAAGCGGTAAAAGTAAGTAGATGTAGATTGATATGTTGAGAATAGACCCGGGGCCATAGTATTCTCAAGTGGCTTCTCTTATGATAGCGATATTCTATGGCGGGTAAACAAATTACTGTCAAGCAATTGATAGAAAAGCGAATAATTATGAGACTATCTAGGCATGATCATTGTATATAAGCATCACGTCCGAGACAAGTAGACCGAAACAATTCTGCATCTACTACTATTACTCCACACATCGACCGCTATCCAGCATGCATCAAGTGTATTGAGTTCATACAAACAGAGTAACGCCTTAAGCAAGATGACATGATGCAGAGAGATAACCTCAAGCAATATGATATAAACCCCATCTTTTTATCCTCGGTGGGAACAATACAATACGTGCCTTGCTCCCCTATTGTCACTGGGAAAGGACATCGCAAGATTGAACCTAAAGCCAAGCACTTCTCCCGTTGCAAAAACTATAGATCTAGTAGGCCAAACCGAACCAATAATTCGAAGAGACTTGCAAGGATATTATGAGCACACATAAAAAGTTCAGAGAAGAACCAAATATTTCTCATAGATAATCTTGATCATAAACCCACAATTCATCGGATCTGGACAAACACGCCGCAAAAAGAGATTACATCGAATAGATCTCCTCGAAGACCGAGGAGAACTTTGTATTGATATCCAAAGAGATAGAAGAAGCCATATAGAAACTAGCTATGGACCCGAAGGTCTGTGGTAAACTACTCACAACTCATGGTGAGGGCAATGATGATGATGATGAAGAACTCCGTGATGGATCCCCCTCTGGTGGAGCTCTGGAACAGGCTCCAAGATGGGAACTCACGGGAACAGAAGGTTACGACTGTGGAATTTGGGTTTTCTCTCTGTTGTCGAAGGTTTCGGGGTACGTAGACTTATATAGGAGGAAGGAGGACACCAGAGGGTGCTAGAGGGGCCCACGAGGCAGGGGGTGCGCCCTAGGAAGGGGGGCGCGCCCCCACCCTCGTGGACACCCCGAGGCTCCCTTGACGTGGTTCTCAAGTTCCATGTGCGTGATTTTCTCCAAAAATATCTCTTGCGAAGGTTTCATTCCGTTTGGACCCCGTTTGATATTCTTTTTCTGTAAAACCCTGAAACAGGCAAAAAACAGCAATCTGGACTGGGCCTTTGGGTTAGTAGGTTAGTCCCAAAAATGATATAAAACTGTATGATAAAGCCCATTAAACATCCAAGACTTCATGAATAATAGCATGGAACAGTCAAAAATTATAGACACGTTGGAGACGCAAGCATCCCCAAGCTTAATTCCTGCTCGTCCTCGAGTAGGTAAATGATAAAGAAAGAATTTTTATGTGGAATGCTAACCAACATAGTTTCTAAATGTAATTATCTTAATTGTGGCGTGAATGTTCAGATCTGAAAGATTCAAGATAAAAGTCTATATTGACATAAGAAATAACAATACTTCAAGCATACTAACAAAGCAATCATGTCTTCTCAAAATACTATGGCTAAAGAAAGTTATCCCTACAAATTCATATAGTCTGACTATGCTCCCTCTTCATCACGCAAAATATTCATATCATGCATAACCCCAATTTCATCCAAGCACTTGTTTTCATACTCTATCTTTTCAAACCTTTCAACTTTCACGCAATACATGAGCGTGAGCCATGGATATAGCACTATGGGTGGAATAGATGTGGTTGTGGAGAAGACAAAAAGGAGGGAGATAGTCTCACATTGACTAGTTGTATCAATGGGCTATGGAGATGCCCATCAATAGATATCAATGCTAGTGAGTAGGGATTGCCATGCAACGGATGCACTAGAGCTAAGTATGTATGAAAGCTCAACAAAAGAAACTAGTGGGTGTGCATCCAACTTGCTAGCTCAAGAAGACATAGGGCATTTGAGGAAGCCCATCGTTGGAATATACAAGCCAAGTTCTATAATGAAAAATCCCACTAGTATATGAAAGTGACTAAACATGAGACTCTATATCATGAAGAACATGGTGCTACTTTGAAGCACAAGTGTGGAAATAGAAAGTATCAATTGTCCCTTCTCTCTTTTCTCTCATTTTTTTGGACGGGCTTTCCCCTTTTTTTATTATCCCTTCTCTATTTTTTTGGGCCATCCATTTTTTTATTGGCCTTTCCACACATGGGACAATGCTCTAATAATGATGATCATCACAGTTTTATTATAACTCGATACTACAACATGTATGACTCTACATGAATGCCTCCGGAAGTGTACCGGGATGTGCAATGAATCAAGAGTGACATATATGAAAATTATGCATGGTGGCTTTACCACAGGTACGATGTCAATTACATGATCATGCATGGCAATATGACAATATGATGCGTGTCATATGAACGGAACGGTGGAAAGTTGCATGGCAATATATCTCGGAATGGCTATAGAAATGCCATGATAAGTAGGTATGGTGTCTGTTTTGAGGACTAATATGTTGGCTGTTTTGAGGAAGGATATATAGTGGGTTTATGGCACCGGCGAAAGTCGCGCGGTACAAGAGAAGCTAGCAATGGTGGAAGGGTGAGAGTGCGTATAATACATGGACTCAACATTAGTCATAAGAACTCATATACTTATTGCAAAAATCTATGAGTCATCAAAACAAAGCAATCAACGCATGCTCCTAGGGGGGAGGTTGGTAGGAGTTAACCATCGCGAGCCCCTGACCTCAACACAAAGGTTGGCACTCTAGAAATACCTCATGCTCTAACTTCGTCACATAGCGGTTCACCATACGTGGATGATAAGGGAATCAATAACCTTAAAACAAGTATTTCTCAATTTCATAACAACTCCACTAGAATGACTCAAATATCACTATCTCATATCTCAAAACAATTATCAAGCATCCAACATATCATCATATTCAATGCACTTAGTGTGAATTTTTTTACTACATTGACATTGGATGTCTATCATGTGAAGACTAGTTTTTATAGTCTAAAAACATTACCATGCTGTTTTAATAGACTCTCAAATAGATATAGGTGAAGCATGAGAGTTCAATAATTTCTACAAAATATTACCACCGCCGTGCTTTAAAAGATATAAGTGAAGCACTAGAGCAAAAACTATTCAACTCAAAAGATATAAGTGAAGCACATCGAGTGTTCTAATAATTCCTAGGACATGTTTAACTCTCTCAAATAGGTGTGTCCAGAAAGGATGATTGTGACAAACTAACAAGCAAAGACTCAAATTATACAAGATGCTCCAAGCAAAACACATATCATGTGGTGAATAAAAATATAGCTCCAAGTATAGTTACCGATGGATGAAGACGAAAGAGGGGATGCCTTCCCTGGGCATCCCCAAGCTTAGGCTTTGGATTATCCTTGAATTTTACTTGGGGTGCCATCGGTATCCCCAAGCTTAGGCCTTTTCTACCCTTTGCTCCATATTCCATCAAAGCAATACTCAAAACTTGAAAACTTCACAACACAAAACTTAGACAAAAATTCTCATGAGCTCCGTTAGTATAAGAAAACAAACCACTACTCAAAGGTACTATAATGAATTCATTCTTTGTTTATATTGGTGTTAAACCTATTGTATACCAACTTCTCTATGGTTCATACCTCCAAATATTACTCATATATGCATTGAAATAAGCAAACAACACACGAAAAACAGAATGTGTCAAAAACAGAACAGTCTGTAGTAATCTCCAGGTTTCGCATACTTATGTAACTCCAAAAAATTCAAAATAAATTGGTAAATATGAGAAATTTGACTACCAATCATCTGCAAAAAGAATTAACTAAATAGCATGCTCCAGTAAAATCTGACGACCACTTTAGCGAGCTCTAATGATTCTGTTTTTCACAGCAAGATCACATAAACTTCACACACAACTTCCCAAAGGTTCTACTTGGCACAAACACTAAAAAAAACATGAAACCACATATAAACATAGGCTACATGCAATATTTATTCCCTAACAGCAACAAAAGGAAGAAAAAAAATTGGGTTGCCTCCCAACAAGCGCTATCGTTTTACGCCCCTAGCTAGGCATGATACAAGATAAATCTAGGTATTGGCATCTTTGGAAGGCAATCCCTAAGTGGCTCTCATGATAGATTCATATGGTAATTTTATTTTCTTTCTAGGAAAGTGTTCCATGCCTTTCCTTAACGGAAATTGGAATCTAATATTTCCTTCCTTCATATCAATAATTGCACCAATCGTTCTAAGGAAAGGTCTACCAAGAATAATAGGGCATGAAGGATTGCAATCTATATCAAGAACAATGAAATCTACGGGCACATAATTCCTATTGGTAACAATAAGAACATCATTAATCCTTCCCATAGGTTTCTTAATAGTGGAATCCGCAAGATGTAAATTTAAAGAACAATCATCAAGGTCATGGAACCCTAGCAAATCACACAAAGTTTTTGGGATACTGGAGACACTAGCACCCAAATCACACAAAGCATAGCATTCATGATCTTTTATTTTTATTTTGATAGTAGGTTCCCACTCATCATAAAGCTTTCTAGGGATAGAAACTTCTAACTCAAGTTTTTCTTCACAAGATTGGATCAAAGCATCAACTATGTGTTTGGTGAAAGCTTTATTTTGACTATAAGCATGCGAACAATTTAGTACGGATTGCAACAAGGAAATACAATCAATCAAAGAGCAATTATCATAATTGAATCCCTTGAAATCCAAAGTAGTGGGTTCATCACTATGCAAAGTTTTAATCTCTTCACTCCCACTTTTAGCAATTTTAGCATCAAGATCTAAAAACTCCGAATCATTGGGACACCTTAAAGAAGAATCATCTCCAATTCTATTTTCATCAAGATTTATACTAGAAAACAAGGATCTAATAGGAGACACATCAATAACTTTCAGATCTTCATCTTTATTTTCATGATAACTAGAACAACACGCTTTAATATAATCCTTTCTTTTAGTACCCATCCTAGCGGTTCTTTCTTTGCATTCATCAATGGAAATTCTCATGGCTTTGAGAGACTCATTGATATCATGCTTAGGTGGGATAGATCTAAGTTTCAAAGAATCAACATCAAGAGTAATTCTATCCACACTTCTAGCCAATTCATCAATCTTAAGAAATTTCTCTTCAAGAATAGCATTGACATTCTTTTGCGAGATCATAAACTCCTTAACACTAGTTTCAAATTCAGAAGGCATTTTTCCATAAGAGTTGTTGTAGGAATTACCATAATTATTAGAGGAATTACTAGGAAAAGGCCTAGGAATAAAATTCCCTCTATAAGCATTGTTACCAAAATTATTCCTACCAACAAAATTCACATCCAAAGATTCATTGTTATTTTCAATCAAAGTGGACAAAGGCATATCATTAGGATCAGAAGAAGCACTCTTAGCAGCAAACAATTTCATAAGTTCATCCATCTTCCCACTCAAAACACTAATTTCTTCAATAGCATGCACTTTTTTACTAGTAGATCTTTCGGTGTGCCATTGAGAATAATTAACCATAATATTATCTAGGAGTTTGGTAGCTTCTCCTAAGGTAGTTTCCATGAAAGTGTCTCATGCGGCCGAATCTAAAAGATTTCTAGAAGCAAAATTCAAGCCAACATAAAAGTTCAGAATAATCATCCATAGATTCAAACCATGTGTATTACGTATCATTAATTTCATTCTCTCCCAAGCTTGTGCAACATGCTCATGATCTAGTTGCTTAAAATTCATAATATAGTTTCTAAGAGAGATGATCTTAGTAGGAGGGAAATACATAGAGATAAAAGCATCTTTGCACTTATTCCACGAAACAATACTATTTCTAGGCAAAGAGGAAAACCAAGTTTTAGCAAGATCTCTAAGTGAAAATAAAAATAACTTCAATTTAACAATATCATTATCCGTATCCCTTTTCTTTTGCATATCACACAAATCAACAAAGTTGTTTAGATGGGTAGCGGCATCTTCACTAGGAAGGCCGGAGAATTGATCTTTCGTGACAAGATTCAACAAAGCAGCATTGATCTCACAAGATTCAGCATCGGTAATAGGAGCAGTCGGAGTGCTAATAAAATCATTGTTGTTGGTATTGGAGAAGTCACACAATTTGGTATTATTCTGATCCATAGTGACAAGCAAGCAATCCAGCACACACAAGCAAACAAGAAGCAAGCGAACGATAAACACACGATGGAAGAAGGGCAAATAAAATGGCAAGGGTGAAGTGGGGGAGAGGGAAACGAGAGGCAAATAAATGTAATGCGAAGGATAAGGGTTTGTGATAGGTACTTGGTATATGACTTTTGCGTAAGCCTCCCCGGCAACGGCGCCAGAAATTCTTCTTGCTACTTCTCGAGCTTGCGTTGTATTCCCTCGAAGAGGAAAGGGAGATGCAGCAGAGTAGCGTAAGTATTTCCCTCAGTTTTTGAGAACCAATGTATCAATCCAGTAGGAGACCATGCGCGAGTCCCTCGCACCTGCACAAACAAATAAGAACTTCGCAGCCAACGTGATAAGGGGTTGTCGATCCCTTTACGGTCACTTACGAAAGTGAGATCTGATAGAGATGATAGTTTATATTTTTGGTATTTTTAGTTTATAAGAACAGAAAGTGAAAGCGGTAAAAGTAAGTAGATGTAGATTGATATGTTGAGAATAGACCCGGGGGCCATAGTGTTCTCTAGTGGCTTCTCTTATGATAGCGATATTCTACGACGGGTAAACAAATTACTGTCGAACAATTGATAGAAAAGCGAATAATTATGAGACTATCTAGGCATGATCATTGTATATAGGCAGCACGTCCAATACAAGTAGACCGAAACGATTCTGCATCTACTACTATTACTCCATACATGAACCGCTATCCAACATGCATCTAGTGTATTGATTTCATAAGAACAGAGTAACACCTTAAGCAAGATAACATGATGTAGAGGGATAAACTCAAGCAATATGATATAAACCCCATCTTTTTATCCTCGATGGCAACAATACAATACGTGCCTTGCTGCCCCTACTGTCACTGGGAAAGGACACCGCAAGATTGAATCCAAAGCTAAGAACTTCTCCCATTGCATGAACTATAGATCTAATAGACCAAACCAAACCAATAATTTGAAGAGACTTGCAAGGACATTATGAGCACACATAAAAAGTTCAGAGAAGAACCAAATATTTCTCATAGATAATCTTGATCATAAACCCACAATTCATTGAATCTCGACAAACGCACCGCAAAAAGAGATTACATTGAATAGATCTCCTCGAAGACCGAGGAGAAATTTGTATTGAGATCCAAAGAGAGAGAAGAAGCCATCTAGAAACTAGGTATGGACCCGAAGGTCTGTGGTAAACTACTCACAACTTATGGTGAGGGAGATGTTGATGATGATGAAGAACTCCGTGATGGATCCCCCTCCGGTGGAGCTCTGGAACAGGCTCCAAGAAGGGATCTCACAGGAACAGAAGGTTACGGCAGTGGAATTAGGGTTTTCTCTCTGTTGTCGAAGGTTTCGGGGTACGTAGACATATATAGGAGGAAGGAGGACACCGGGGGGTGCTCGAGGGCCCCACGAGACGTGGTTCCCATGTTCCATGTGCGTGATTTTCTCCAAAAATATCTCTCGCGAAGGTTTCATTCCGTTTGTACTCCGTTTGATATTCTTTTTCTGTAAAACCTTGAAATAGGCAAAAAAACAGCAATCTGGACTTGGCCTTTCGGTTAGTAGGTTAGTCACAAAAATGATATAAAAGTGTATGATAAAGCCCATTAAACATCCAAGACTTCATAAATAATAGCATGGAACAATCAAAAATTATAGATATGTTGGAGACGTATCAGCCCCTGCTGAAGCAGGCATGGCCGCACCCCGGAGGAAATTTGGCCTCGCTGCTAGTTTGGATTCGTCCAGACATAGCTTCGTGGTGAAGCCCACGGAGAAACCCCTGACCGAATCGTAAGTTTGTCCGGATTAACTGCTGCACCTTTAGTTGTTTAATTAGCATTTTTTGATGCTTGGTATTTCTCACCTGCTGAACTACATCCCTCCTCGAGGACACCCCGACACCTCCTTATCGGAGGGGAACTCTCTAGTGCATCGAGAGACGGAGAGTGACCCACCGGTCTGAGCTCCATCGCCCCTGATCGGTGCGGACACCGAAGTGTTCTCCTAGCGGGTGTCCTCTGCCCAGGGAGATGAGGGCGGGGCAGGTGACGGGGTGACCGAGGGTAATACCTCGGCCGCCACCGACCATGGGGAAACAGCCCCCATGGAGACCAAAGATGGGGGCCCAAACAATCCGGGGCCCTCCCGAACATTGACCCGGAGCCTAGTGAGGCTCTGGGGTCCGAAGACCAGACCCCCCAGGTGGGGGCGGACACGACGGCGCCCGGAGTCAATCCGGAGGCGCCGGATCCTATGGAGGAAGCACTGCAAAGTGCTTCCATCGTGGAGGAGCACCGCACCGTGATGGGTGCGGTGATGAAGAAGATTCAGTCCGTCAAGGGTGGACTGAATGAAGCCTTCAACGGCTTGTTAACAGGCTTTGAGGTAAGTAATGTAATGTTCTTTATAGAACTTTTATTTTTTATGCACATACATAGCCAGTATCCCCTGATGCTTTGTGTGATTCTGAAGAGAATCGGACGAACTATCTGTAGTATAGCATACTTACAGAGCTGAACTGTTGTGCATGCTTCACTAGTTGCGGACCCTAAACGAGATGTGGAGGTAGCCAAACTAAACCAGAAGCTCTTGTTGGCCAACGCGGACCTCAACCGCGTCAATCAGCGTTTATATGAAACACAAGGTATGCGGATTTTAAGAAATTAAGATGTCAAGAAGACTAATTGATTGAGTATGTTTATGAACTCTGATATGGTATTATGTATTACATAGTTGGCACCACTGAGCTCGAGGCCCTCGAGGGTAAGGTTGCCAAGGCCAAGAAGGAGGCTGAAGCGAACAAGGCAGCTGCCGACAAAGCGGCTGCCGATTTGGAGGCCGAAAGGGCTGAGTGCGAGAAGCACCAGGCTCGAGTGTCCGAAGTCGAGGTCGAGCTCAACGATGCCATTCTCAAATGTGAGGCATTGTAAAAGAAGGCTTCGGAACAGGCATCCGATCTTACTGCGGTAGTGAAGACTGCCTAGGATGCGCGAGGCGAGAGGTGCGCAGCGCGTGTGAGGAAATCAAGCAGGCGCAACAGATAGCATCCGGTAAGATATTTCTCTTACAAAGCATCTTCGGAGGGCAGAAGTATCTTGGGCTGACGCGGTTTTGGAGTTCTCCTGGCGTGTTTGCTGATCTTCTGAGCGCAGCCCTGATGCTGCACAATACTTCAGAGTCCAGGAGGGGAACGCCACGGAGAAGTTGTTTTGGCCGCAGTTCTATGCGCCAAAACATCTGGTGCCCCTCAACGACCAGATGAAGCAGCTGGTCGAGCTGCACAACATGAAGGATTCGGCCATGAAGGACTTAATAGTCTGCCTATGGCCCGCTGATCCAATCCCAAGTAGTTACTTCGGATTGGTGAAGCGGCTCGTCGACGCGAGTCCGCGGGTCGACGCATTGACGCGTTCGGCCTGCATAGAAGGTGCTCGGATGGCCTTCGCTTGTGTGAAAGTGCACTGGGCGAAGATGAATGCGCGGCATATTGCCACTGCTGGTCCACCCACGAGGACGTCATCGAAGGTGCCCGCCTTGTAGAAGGCCAGTTTTCAAAGGATATTATCTTCGAGTGATTGTATCCGGATATAAAGACTTAAGCTTATGAATCCGATGTATATAACTTTTGCGTTATTATAATATAAGCGTCTTTTTCCTCCTGTATGACTGCTTATGTAAATCTGAAAGTTTCTAGTCGTCGTCTTCAACCCCCATGTACATAGTACTGGGTTGTTCGGTCATATGCATATACACTCTTTATCCAACGTCTTGGTCCGTATAGGAGGTGTATGCAGAGCGAACCAGGCAATCTGACTATGCGGCGTTATTGCTTTCACTTAGTCGTAGGAGCTTGACATGTGGGTCTAGGTACTAGCCCATGGTGCGGATATGATATTCCTTACTTAAGGTATCCAATTGCACTTGGTTGGGCGAAAAAACCAATACTTCGTATAACATGGGGTAGATCTCTATCGATCATAGTATAAAACTAAGTCACCGGATTGCAGACCAGGTTCTCGCCTATCATGACAGTTAGTTTTCGGCTTTCTCTACTGAGGTACTTGACCGGACGAGCCAGAAGTACAATCGCAGTAGTTCTCCCTTTACACCCTAGCCGAACAATCGGGAACGTAGGGGTAAGCACTGGAGCCGGGCAACCCAACTATCGACCCAAGACATGATTCGGAACTAATGCATATAAGGCAAACATCCAGGACGCCGAACACTCCCTATAGGTGTTCGGTCTTTTCGACATATACCGGGCTGAATACAACCCCTGGTAATGGACCCTTATTGACAAAGCAAATGTGGCGATCTGATATGGGGAGAGAACATTTATGGTGAGTGAAAAAACTCCCAACATAATGCGAATCAAGCTGCTCCATTAATATCCCTCTATAATACGGCGAGCAGTAAGCTTACAGATAATGCCGATGACTTTCTTGGACATTTTACATGCAAGAAAAGTATATCATAAGAAAGAGAAAAAAGGTTTACACAGGGTCTTAATCTAAAAAGAAACCTTAGCCCGGGTCCCTGCTGCACGTCTGCGCCGTTTCCTCCTCTGTAGTGTGTCCTTGAAGGGGGAGTATGATGGCCATCTGCTATAAGAAAAATAGACCTGGAAAAGAAAAAGAAATCCAGAGAGGCCGTAACAAGACTGGTTCATTATGAACTTTAAAAGGACAAGTTTAGAGTCCGAATAGGGTCGAGCCGAACTATGAACTATGTGCAGTATGCCCCCAGCGCCGCCCAAGGGATTTTCAAGGCATAATTGTGCACTCGAGGTACATGTCCTATCACCTTATGGGACAGTCGATGGGGGCGTAGCTGCTAATCTAGGTCAGGTTCATCTGAGCTGCCGCACTGAGTCATGTGCCAGACACGTTTAGTTATGTCCGTGACTGACAGATTATCCAGCTTGAATAGGCCGTTTTGGACTTCGGCTGCTAAGGCCGGAGTGTCCTCCTCCGTACGGAGAGAACGCTCCATATTTCCATTGATCGCGAGAACGCCACAAGGTCCAGGCATTTTAAGCTTTAGATAAGCATAATGTGGGATTGCATTAAAGCGGGCGAAGGCCGTTCTGCCGAGTAGAGCATGATAGCCACTTCGGAATGGAGATATGTCGAAGATTAACTCTTTGCTTCGAAAGTTATCAAGAGAGCGGAATACGACCTCCGATGTTAAAGAGCCCGTGCAACGGGCCTCTATGCCCGGTATCACTCCTATAAAGGTCATGCTACTTGGCTTGATTCTTGAGGGGTCTATCCCCATCTTGCGGACAGTGTCCTAATATATGAGATTAAGACTGCTGTCGCCGTCCATTTGGACTCAGGTGAGATGGTATCCATCGATTATTGGGTCGAGCACTAGGGCAGCCGAACCCCCATGACGAATACTAGTTGGATGATCCTTGCGATCGAAAGTGATCGGACAGGCCTACCATGGGTTGAATTTGGGGGCAACACGCTCAACGGCGTAGACATCTCGGAGTGCGTTCTTGCACTCCCTCTTTGGGATTTGAGTGACATATATCATGTTCACTGTTTTAACCTCCGATGGAAACTTCTTATGTCCCCCTGTATTCGGCTGGCGAGTTTCGTCCTCGTTTTTGCTCTGAAGCTCCTTCCCCTTGTGTTCGGCATTTAGCTTGCCGGCCTGCTTGAAGACCCAACAATTACGGTTGGTATGGTTTGCAGGTTTCTCTGGGGTGCCATGGATTTGGCAGGGCCTATCTAATATTCTATCCAGACTAGATGGACCATCTTTGTTGCTTTTAAATGGCTTCTTCCGTTGACCAGGTCTAGAGCCGCTGAATCCGGCGTTTACCGCTGTATCATCTGGGCTTGCAGCATTGTTTCTACGTTTGTTTTTGTTACGTCGTGGCTTTCCATTGCCGTCCCTGACTTCTGATGTTCCAGGGTTGCTGGTGCTGCTACGAGCCAACCAGTTATCCTCACCCGCACAAAAGAGGGTCATGAGTGTAGTTAGGGCTGCCATTGTCCTTGGCTTTTCCTGTCCGAGGTGTCTGGCTAGCCATTCGTCCCAGACACTGTCCTTGAAGACCACTAATGCTTCAGCGTTCGGACAGTCAACAATTTGGTTCTTCTTAGTGAGAGACCGAGTCCAAAGCTTGCGGGCTGACTCCCCGTGTTGTTGGATGATGTGACTTAGATCGTCAGCGTCCGGGGGCCGGACATAGGTCCCTTGAAAATTAGCCTGAAAAGCATCCTCAAGTTCTTCCTAACTCCCAATTGAGTTCTCTGGGAGGTTGTTTAGCTAGTGCCGAGCTTGTCCTTTCATCTTGAGGGGTAGATATTTAATGGTGTGGAGATCATCTCCTCGAGCCATGGGGATGTTAAGAATAAAGTCTTCTATCCAGACGGCAGGATCCGTCGTTCCATCGTACGCTTCGATGTTCACGGGTTTAAACCCTTCTGGAAAATCACGATCCAGCACCTCACCGGTGAAGCACCGAGGGTGTGCGGCGCCTCTGTATTTTGCTATGTCATGGCATATGTCTGATGGTTGTGATGTTCAGTATTGACCCCGAACTGGTATATTACCGGCGCGATTGGTCTGATAGCCACCGCCCCATGCGGGAGCTCGGTACATAGGTCCATAGATAGACCTGGTCTTGATAGCTTTTTTATTCAGGTCCTCGTGCAGCTCGCGTTTCTGGACTTGAGCCACATCCTCCTTCCCTTTACGAGGTGGTGGTGCGGGTTTGTGTATGTCGTTGCTAGCAACTCTGTCCCGTCCGCGAGGTGGTCGGTCTGGCTTATCGGCGCTGTTATTCTTCGGCATTATAGGCGCAACGGCCTCGTCGTCGAATTTGGGCAGCAGTTCACACTTAGGATAGCCTTTGGTTTGGCCATTATAGCCATGTTTCTGCTCAACACATAGTACTTCGTTCCATCTATCATTGAGTGTGTCCTTTTCGGCTCAAAGTCGTCTCTACTACTTTTTTAGGTTCCTTGCGGTGGCAATGAGTCTCCGATGGAAACACTTTTGTTCTGAGGGTTCTTCTGGGACGGTGTATTCGTCGTCGCCCAGGCTAACTTTTTCTTCGGAGACAGGTTCGTAATTACTATCTTCGGAATTGTTGTCGTTGGACAGCGGCTTCAGACTCTGTTCGTCGTCCTCTCACTCCAACTGCTCCATCGCTAGGTCTGCGGGGTCTTCGGCTTGTTCCAGAATACCATCATCATTAGTGACAGTGTTGCTACCTTTTCATTTACTGGATTTGGTTCGGAGCTTTGGACGCTGACGTTTGGGAGGTTCTTCGACGGGCTTGTCCTCTAAGGGGTCGTTTTCGTCGTCGCCCTCCACCTCCTTAGGTGTATCCACCATGTACACGTCGTATGAAGACGTAGCTGTCCACCGCCCGGTTACGGGCCGACTTTGATCTGGATCCGCTTCGGCTTCGAGGTCCATACCTCCAAAGTCTTCGGAAGCGTAGTCAAGTAGATCAGTTCGATCTTCAACCGTTGTTACCAAGTGGGTGGTGGGTGGGGAGCAAAATTCTCCATCAGCCTCTAGTTCAAACCAGATACAATGCGGCTGTGTGTCCCCATCTAAGGAGAGGCATCTTAACGATGTTAACATGTCGCCAAAGGGTGAGTGCTGGAAGATATCTGCCGCACTAAATTCGGCGATAGATGCCTGATCGAGCTCAAAGGGCGCGGATGCGCGTGATTCAGAGTCTGAGGCCGGAGTTGAGTTCGGGGTTCCGATAACACAGACCCCATGTATAGTTGGGTCCGTGTGCGGCTCCAGCGCCGAAGAGTCTATGGATTCCGTGGAGAGGTTGAGCTTCCCGTCCTCGGGCGACGCGATATGTTCCGGATCTAGGGCCAGAACTGCTACAGGTGCTATTTCCTGATCCTATGAAACAACTAGATCGTGTTCATCGTGAAGGCAGAGAGTGGTTGCCACGGGCTCGAATCCGTCGAAGATCAAGTCTCTACGAATATCAGCAACATAGTTTAAGATTCCGAACCTGACTTGATGGCCAGGGGCGTAGCTCTTGATCTGCTCGAGGTGGCCTTCAGTGTTGGCGCGAAGCGCGAAGCCGCCGAACACGAAGATCAGTCCAGGAGGGAAGATTCCCACGGTGTTGTTGTCATTGTTGATGACGCGATCCATCGGTCCTTCGGTGGACGACATAGTGGTACTCTCAATGAAAGCACCAATGTCGGTGTCAATACCGGCAGATCTCGGGTAGGGGGTCCCAAACTATGCGTCTGAGGATCGATGGTAACAGGAGGCTAGGGACACGATGTTTACCCGGGTTTAGGCCCTCTCGATCGAGGTAAAACCCTACTTCCTGCTATAGTAATATGAATGAATATGTATACAAGAGTTGATCTACCTCAAGATCATATTGGCTAAACCCTAGAGTCTAGCCTATGAGGATTTGTGATTCTCTATTAGCCTCTACGGACTAAACCCTCCAGTTTATATACACACCGGAGGAGCCTAGGGTTTGTACATACCATCTTGCAGAGGAAGGAAAGATTACAGCCGAACCTAAAACTTGCCATTATACGAATACAGGAGTCCTATCCGGATACGAGTGACGATCTTCGACTCTGATCTTCACGGCCCACCAGATCGGCCCACCAAGAGTTATCTGGCTACCCGAGGACCCCTCGATCCAGGACTCCCTCACTTATGAACATCACCATTATCATTTTAATTATCACTAGATAAATGTTCATTACCAGATTTAGTTTCAGCATCAAAGATAGAGACATCACAATTATTTTCAGGAGGTTTTTCTATCTCAGGTTCACTAAAGGTATGCAAAGTCCTATCAATTTTATTTTCCTTTTTCTTTTTCTTTTTAGAAGGACTAGGTGGATTAGTGTTAAGTCTTTGTGAATCTTGTTCGATTATTTTTGGGAGTCCTTCAGGATAAAGTGGTCCTTGAGTCATTTTACCTCCTCTAGTTGCCACTGTAACAGGAAAATCACTTATATTATTATTCATTTCATTTAGCAATTTTTTCTGAGATTGAGTAACTTGTTCTAACTGAGTTTGAACTATAGTGGCAAGTTTTCCTACACCTCTAACATCATTGGACATTCTAAACAACAAGTCACTCAAGCGAGCAATCATATCAGAGTTGTATTTCAATTGTTTCATAGCATTGGCATTGAAGTGGTCTTGTTTTCTAATGTACTTCTCAAACTCGTAAAGGCATTGACTAGGATGTTTATTGTAAGGGATATCACCTTCATCAAATTTCATTAAAGAATTTACCTCTACCACCTTTGGTGGTGGTGTATCAAGTCCATCGATTTCTTCAATAGGTGGTAAATTATTGACATCCTCTGCTATAATACCATTTTCCTTCATACTTTTATTCGCCTCTTGCATATCTTCAGGACTGAGAAATAAGAAACCCCTCTTCTTTGGAGTGGGTTTAGGCGGTGGTTCGGGAAGATTCCAATCATCATAATTTTTCAATATATGATTCAATAATTCATCAGCTTGTTCAACAATTTGTTCCCTGAAAACACAACCAGCACAACTATCCAGAAAATCCCTAGAAGCGTCGGTTAGTCCATTATAGAAGATATCAAGTATTTCATTTTTCTTAAGTGGATGATCAGGTAAAGAATTAAGCAAATGGAGAAGCCTTCCCGAAGCTTGTGGGAGACTCTCTTCTTCAATTTGCACAAAGTTATATTTTTCCTATAAGGCAGCTTGTTTCTTATGAGTAAGAAAATATTTTTCAGAGAATTAATAAAACATATCCTGGGGACTACGCACACAACTAGGAGCAAGAGTATTGGACCAAGCTTTAGCATCACCCTTTAATGAGAACGGAAATAATTTGAGGATATAATAGTAGCGAATTTTCTCATCACGAGCAAATAGGGTGGCTATATCATTTAGTTTTGTAAGATGTGCCACTACTGTTTCAGTTTCACAGCCATGGAAAGGATCAGATTCTACCAAAGTAATTAAGTCTGGGTCAACAGAGAATTCATAATCCTTATCAGTAACACAAATAGGTGAAGCAGCAAACTTAGGATCACATTTCATTCTAGCATTCAAAGATTTTTCCTTCAGTTTGCATAATAATTTCTTAAGATCATCTCTATCATTGCAAGCAAGAAAGTCTCTAGTTGTCTCTTCATCCATAACATAACCTTCGGTACGTTTGGCAATTCAGATCTATGATGGCTAGATCTAATAGGTGTTTCAAGATTTTCAGTTTCAAGTATTCCATCAGTTTCTACATTCTCAATATATTTAGCTCAAGAAATTCACCCAATGGCACAGTCTTATCAAGCAAGGTACTAGCATCATCATAAGCATCATTCATAGCAGAATTAGCATCATCAATAACTAGCGACATATCAGGATTAATAGTAGATTGTGGTGTTGCAAGCTTACTTATAACTGAAGGAGAGTCAAGTGCAGGGTGTGACGGCAATTCCTTACATCCCCTCGTTGTCGAGGGAAAGATCTTAGTTGTATCATCCTTAAGATTCCTCATAGTGATAAATAGATAATAATCCCAAGTGACTCAACAAATATAGCTATGCTCGCCGGCAACGGCACCAAAAAAGGTCTTGATAACCCACAAGTATAGGGGATCGCAACAATTTTCGAGGGTAGAGTATTCAACCCAAATTTATAGATTCGACACAAGGGGAGCCAAAGAATATTTGCAAGTATTAGCAACTGAGTTGTCAATTCAGCCACACCTAGAGATTAATTATCTGCATCAAAGTGATCAGTAGCACAGTAATATGATAGTTTTGATAGTAGTAGTAACATCAATAGTAATGGTAAAAGTAATAGCAATGAGTTTGTAGCAGTTGTAACAGTAGTAGCATAGTAGTAACTTAGCAAAAGCAATTTTAGGAAATTCGTAGGCACTGGATCGGATGATTCGTTGGATGATATTCATCATATAGCAGTCATAACCTAGGGCGATACAAAACTAGCTCTAGTTCACAATTATAATGTAGGCATGTATTCCGTAAATAGTCATACATGCTTATGGAATGAACTTGTATGGCATCTTTTGTCCTACCCTCCCATGGCAGCAGGGTCTATAAGGAAACTAAGGGATATTAAGGCCTCCTTTTAATACAGAACCGGAACAAAGCATTAACACATAGTGAATACATGAACTCCTCAAACTAATGTCATCACCGGAAAGTATCCTGAATAATGTCACTCCGGGGTTTACGGATCATAACACATAATAGGTGAATATGACTTGCAAGATCGGATATAGAACATAGATATAATGGTGATAACACAAACGGTTCAGATCTGAAGTCATGGCACCTGGGCCCAAAGTTTCAAGCACTAAGCATGGCAAAGTCATAACAACATTAAGCTCAGAGCATAATGGATACTAGGGATCAAGCCCTAACAAAACTAACTCGATTACATGATAAATCTCATCCAACTCGTCATCGACCAGCGAGCCTACGAAGGAATTACTCACTCCCGGTGGGGATGATCATGGAATTGGTGATGAAGGAGGGTTGGTGATGACAAAGATCGAAGATCCCCCTCTTCGGAGCCCCAAACGGACTCCAGATCTGGCCTCCCGATGAAGAACGGGAGGTGGCGGTGGCTCCATATCGCGAAACGAGATAATTCTTCCTTCGTGATTTTGTCTCCCAATTTAGGTATTTAAGGAGTCGGAGTCATGGTCAGCAGGGCCACCTGGTGGGCACAACCCACCCAGGCGCGCCTGGAGAGGGGGGGCACCCTGGTGGGTTGTGCTCACCCAGGGGCCCATCCGATGGTTCTTGTCTCCGGTATTTTTCTTTTATTCTAAAATAAATCTCCAAAAAGTTTTATTCCATTCCAAGAAATTTTATTTCTGCACAAAAAATAATACCATTGTAGTTCTACTGAAAACAGCGTCAGTCCGGGTTAGTTTCATTCAAATCATGCAAATCAGAGTCCAAAACAAGAGGAAAGGCTTTACCAAAAGTAGATACGACAGAGATGTATCAATGACTATCTTGATGAACTTGGTATCACTCATTAGCTATCTTCTCCATATACTCCTTAGCAGAATGGAGTTGCAGAATGCAAGATCAGGACACTCATTCAGATGCCTCGCACTATGCCTGATGAATACAAGACTTCATGTTGATGGTGGCCTGAAGCAATTGATACTGCATGTCACATCCTCAGTCAGATATATCTTCAAACATTCGTCAAGAAGACTTCATATGAGCTCCTCACAGACAAGAAACCCAATGTGAGTTATTCAAAGTCTTCGGTGCTACATGCTGGATTAGAGATCCACATCACCATTTTAAATTTGCACCGAAATCACATGAGGGTTTTATGCTTGATTACGTCTTTCATCACCGAGTTAGGGAGTGGATGATCTGACCTGACAATTTCCTTTGTCTCGTCGTCCAGTTCTTGGAGTTCATCACTGGGGTAATTAAATGCTAATTTTACCTCCATTCGATCTTCAATCAAATCAAAAATCTTGAAGTGACGTTTGTTTACCACTCTTTCAAATTCTTCAACACTTCCTTTTGTAGTTTTGTGTATTTCAACTAAGTTATGCTTAACAATTAGATTCTGCAATTGTACAATTGCCTCAATCTGTACAACACTGAAACCTAAGTCAAGAACACTTAGTGAACTGCCGCAAGATGATAAGGGTCAAATTCCTCAACTGGTTGATTTTGAAAATCTGGATTCTTCCCTATTCCCTCGCAACTATACTCTGTTCACAAGGATAATGTATGCCAATAAATCACTTGGTTCTCATCAACTTAATTCATTTGTAGCATTGCTTGAGGAAAATCTTAAAACATCTTTAGAATCCTCACGTGTTCAAAAACCTAAGTTGAAGAAAATGGCTGAAGGAAAGAGGCCTCGGAAAGGAGGCAAGAGGAAAGAGGAACACACTATGTTTGAGATCCCTGTGGACATCTACTCAGGATACTACACGCATGACGAAAATGTCCATGGCAAAGAGACAAAGGAGCAGCGCAAAACGCGCATGCAAAGGATCAAACAAAGATGGATATGAATGGAGGGCTTACAGATATGTGTTTCCCAAGTACATGAAGGAATTCACTATGAAGCCTCCATGCAATAGACCACCGCTTGCTAAAGGTCAAGTTGGTAATCCCACTAGTATCAGACGAGGTAAAGAATTTCCCGCTGAATGGTCAAGGCGTCAAGAAAACTAGCGAAATAGGCCAAGAAAGCCGTTGAAGAATTCAATAGAGCCGCAAAGGCTTCAACTGAAGCTAGTGATGGTGGCAATGGTAGTACAAGTGCTCCAAAGAAGTAAATTCAAAAGAAGCCTACACACAAGCCCAAGCCATTTGACCCAAAGCCTTCAATGGCCAAGCCGACATCTTCCAAGGCCTCTACGCCCAAGACCGCAAAATCTTCAGTGCCTCCTCCCGCTAAAATTTCTTCAGTGGCAGCAGCAAAAGCTTCAACACCGGTAGTGCTCGCATCTTGCCAGCGCACCGAGGGCTTTCCAACATCCTCGATTGCTACATCAAGTGCCTCAGCTAGTGGGCAACCATCTTCCTCGATGCCCAAGCTGAAGAAAAAGGTCACTACTGGTCGTGGAAGTAGGCCAAGTCCCACAAGCAAGGCCAATGTGCCTGAGGTTGATGAACATGGCCTGGCTGACGAAGATGAGCTCGCAGAGTTCCTCAGATTAAAGCAAAAGCAAGATGCAATTGCTAAGAATTCATGAGTTTCAATGCTGCTGGACCCCAAGAAGCTGCTAGAATTCATTGACATCTAGTGCACTAAGCCAGCTGATACGTCACTTGACGATCTTGACCTCCCTCCTGGTCCAAGTCATGTGTTGACTGCCTTCATCATGAAGGAGAAGCACAAAATTGACCAAGCCAAGCTGGTGAGGAAACATCAATTACAAAAGGAGAAGAAGTTGTGGAAGAACATGCTTTCAATAACTCCTCATCAGCTACTCACCCTTCAATCTAAAATTCAACAACTATCTGAAGAGTTTGAACGACAATCAAATCAGTGTTGTGGAGTGCGTGATAGATTCATCAGCACCTCCAATCAGGTTGTTGAAGACCATAAAAACGGGAAGCAGCCAAGTTTGGCATGGTGCCACCTTCCAGTTCTTTAGCTCCTCCACCTATGGCACATGCCAGTGAAACTACGCCTCCATATTCTCCTGGTGAGTCTACTAGGGCACTGAAGAAGTTACGCCTGAAGAAACTGCAAGGGAGACTGCATCAGTCGTTCCTGAAGAGAATCAACCATCAAGTTCCTCAGCAACAGATCAACCAACTACTTCATGTTTGAAGATAATCATCATTCCTTCTCCATTAGAAGCGAAGAAGACCAAGGCTGCTGCGAAGGAAGCTAAAAAGAGGAAAGATTCAGCTCCTCCCACTGCTCCTGAAATTGTGAAGAAATTAAAGAGGGCAACATCATCTTCAATTGCCATTCCAATTGATGAAATACCAGTATCATCAGTGCCCCCTGCTGTTGAAATAGACAATCCTTGGATTGTTCCAAATGGGGTGGAATATGAAATTCTTCAGGCTGATGATGATGATGATAACCACTCTGCTGCTACCACAGAGCTGGTGGATGAGTAAATAGAAGTTGAAGAAGATGCTTCACTTCACCATGTCTCGTCATGGAAGCCCTCACATGCTCCGTTGACTGAAGAACAAGTTTTTACTTCATCTGGAAATAGTGAAGAAACCGAAGAGGACGTGGACATAGACGGTGCTACAACGCCCGTTCCACATGAAGAATTTGGGGAAGCAGCTCACCCAAATCCACCCATCACCACTCCCCCCACTCAAGTGCCTCGATCGCCTACACACATTGAAGAAATTCATGCAGGCTATAAGGAAACACAATCATCTCTTCATATAATTCATGAAGAAATTCCAGCTGCAGTATTGCTCAAGATGATCCACTTGTTGATGTCATCGATACATCACCTTCACGTGTAGACTCAATTCCTTCAGCAGATACTGCACAGTTCCAACTGCCACAGCTGAGGAAGTTGCTAGAGCTCTTGTCGTGATCGATCCAAATGATTCCATTGGGTCCCCACGACTAGTGTTGGATGTTCATCCCAAGAAGCAAAATCTCAAACCTGTTTGTGTCATGCCAAAGATTGGCAGAGTCATCAGGTGGTCCTAGTTTGACAAAGCTAAATTCTTTGAAGAGAAGAACTTCTTCGTTAGTGAGTCGCCATATGAGTCATCCAAGATTCGGCGCCTGCAATTCTAGACAAGGACATAGATGAACTACTATGCATCACTTCTGTTTGACAAGAACAAAGTATTCCCGCATCACCATATTCCTCATGTGGATATGGAGTCCATTCCTTGCTTCCAACCTATTCTGGTTTTTCTTTATGGTGCTGGATTACTAAGCTTCTACTCTGATGTATACGACTGGAATGAAGAGCTTATTCATCAATTCTACACAACAATGCATTTCTCTAAAAATGCTGACGATACTGCTACATGGGCTCTAGATTGGATGAGTGAAGACACTCCCTACAATGCACCAATTGAAGAAATTCGTTGTGCTCTTCGTGTTGATCCACCCCATGAAGAAGCAAGAAAAATAAATGAAAAACCTGAGCTTCCCAACCACCTGATGCAAGTGCTGATGAAGCCTATGGCTGAAGAAATTGCTCCAAGGAAAACCTTCCTAGTGAATGATTTGCTATATGTGCCTAAGACAGTTTATCACATTTTGGCCAAGACAATCAGTCTTATTAAAGGTCACAACTGCAATACTGAAGAAGTTGTGGGAGTTATGAAGAACCTGCTATTCCATACCATCCATGGTACTCCCATCAACATTCACGATTTCTTCCTGAGGACTTTGGTTACTGTGGTACAATCAATGTTTGACTTGAAGCATTATGCTCCATGGATCATGAGATTCATCAGATCCAGATTTTCAGCTCATTACGAGGCTGGCTGGCAAAATCACCTAAGCTATCGACCTGAAGTTGAAGTTCTTCAGAGCACTCTATCCATGGTTCCTGGCAAGGGAAAGTATGTTGTTGATGAAGGAATCCGTCCCCTTGATGGAAAATTTCGTGAACCAATCTCTAGGTCCAATGCCGATGAATCTTCTAGCTAGGACACTGCTGCAAAAGCCTCACGGCAATATGCCTCACCCGAAGCACCGCATGTCATGACTGACCATGAGTTGCTGATAAGTTTGCATCAGAAAGTTGACAAGAATCACCGATGGGTTAAGCGTCCTTTTGTCACCATTCAAGCCAACATGACTCTGACGCATAACATCGTCGGCAAGAACAAATATTACATCCATGAGCTATTTGATCGCACTTGGGCCATCCTCTCACGCCTCAAAACAGATGAAGAACGTATAGATATGGACTTTAAAAATGAACTTTGACTGGGCTGAACCGCCAAGGAGGAAGTTCAAGAGAACCCAAGTTCTCCTCTTATGCCAAGTTCAGAGTCTTCACGCACACAACTGATGAAAATGAAGATGTTGAAGACATTATGGCTGGTCCTTCTGCATCAAGCGACCCCGACAAAGTTGGCGCACCCTCGACTTCACCATGATATTCTTCAGGGGCGTTAGTCCTCAGCTTTCTCTCCTTTTGGTCATTTGATTACAAAAGGGGAGATGGTTGAGTTAATCTTCAAGCAGGTATATATATGGGCTATTTTTGCCCAAGTTGAAACTCTTGAACTTTGTTGGATTTGCTCTCCGATGAGTTGTAACTTAATAACTATTGGTTGTCTAACACTTTTGCTACATTTGACACGCATGCTCTGACCTTAAATATATCTGCTCATGCACGCACAATTTTGTCAGACATCAATTTTCATCATGCATTCATATTCTTCAAATTTCTTATGATCATGCATGGTTATATTCTAAGATATCGGGGGGGGGGGTCTCCAGAATTTTACCCTGCCATGTGCATTTGCAATCCATAGCAAATTCCTCATCTGCACATCTTCAGGGGGGAGTTCCTCAATATCTTGGAACCAATTTTTTCATACTCAGTATTTACACTTCAATTATTTTACTCCCTTTGAAAGCCTTACCAATTTTCCATCAATGACCAAAAAGGGGGAAATTATAAGTGCATTAAGTGCCCCCTTAGTGGTTTTGGACTATTGAAGACAAATAGGTAGATGAACTAATGTGTTTTAGAGTATACATAGGAGAAAGAGTCCCCCAAGATTTGGTTTAACACATGGAAGGTGACCCCTAAAAATGGATTTCTTCAAGTGAAGAATTTCGTGATGAAATTTGTACGACCTTTGAAGAAATTGATGTGAAGACTTTGAAGCTTGAAGACTTTGCTTTCGTAGTTTCTTTTCTTCTTATTTGGGTCATAGGAAAAACCATACTGTTAAAGGGGGTCTAGGTGAAACATATTTGACATTTCCAAAGTGATGCTCAAACCTATACATACACAAGCCGCTTTGAGTGAAGCCTTTGGAAATCTCCAGAACAACTGACGTAATTGGTAACGACAGTGACGAAGTTCATCTGGTCGTTGTGAATTTGGTCAGGCTAAGGAGTTAGGAGTTTGCAAGTGTGATCTGCCTACCATGAGGAAATTGAGTGCCCCGATGTATTTGAGATTTCAAATTCCGATCGTTGATGCGCCATGTGCCAGGTGTCGAGTGGACCCTTATCCTGATAGCGGTCGAATCAGAGAAGGGCATTTATGACAATTCATGTCGGGTTGCCCCACAACCACTTGTTGGTTAGCTGCTCCGAGAGAACTTGACACTTGTCATTTGAGAGCAACCTAAAGGAAATATGCCTTAGAGGCAATAATAAAGATGTTATTTGTATTTCCTTATATCATGATAAATTTCTTTTATTCATGCTAGAATTGTATTAACCGGAAACTTAGTACATGTGTGAATACATAGACAAAACAGTATGTCCCTAGTATGCCTCTACTAGACTAGTATATTGATCAAAGATGGTTATGTTTCCTAGCCATAGACATGAGTTGTCATTTCATCAACAAGATCACATCATTAGGGGAATGATGTGATGGACAAGACCCATCCGTTAGCTTAGCACTATGATCGTTTAGTTTTACTGCTATTGCTTTCTTCATGACTTATACATGTTCTTGTGACTATGAGATTATGCAGCTCCCGTATACCAGAGGAACAGCTTGTGTGCTATCAAACGTCACAACGTAACTGGGTGATTATAAAGATGCTCTATAGATGTCTCCGAAGGTGTTCATGGTGTTGGCATAGATCAAGAATAGGATTTGAAACTTCGAGTGTCGAAGAGGTATCTCTCGGTCCTCTCGGTAATACACATCATAATAAGCCTTGCAAGCAAATGACTAATGAGTTAGTCACGGGATAATGTATTACGGAACGAGTAAAGAGACTTGTCGGTAACGAGATTGAACTAGGTATTGAGATACCGACGATCGAATCTCGGACAAGTAACATGCCGATGACAAAGGGAACAACGTATGTTGTTATGTAGTTTGACCGATAAAGATCTTCATAGAATATGTAGGAGCCAATATGAGCATCCAGGTCCGCTATTGGTTATTGACTGGAGATGAGTCTCGGTCATGTCTACATAGTTCTCAAACCCGTAGGTTCCGCACGCTTAACGTTTGATGACGATCGGTATTATGAGTTTTGATGTATCGAAGGTAGTTCGGAGTCCCAGATGAGATCACGGACATGACGAGGAGTCTCGGAATATCCGAGACGTAAAGATTGATATATTGGACGACTATATTCAGACACCGGAAGTGTTCCGGAAAAGTTTCGGATTTAACCGGAGTGTAGCAGGGGGTTACCG
>LR738711.1:799227302-799255658 GCA_902687465.1 Secale cereale
CCCCCCCCCCCGAGGGAGTATGGGCCATAGTGGGCCATTGAGGGAAATAGAGAGGCAGCCCATAGGGCTGGCCGAACCCTCCCCCTAGGGATCCTCGTTGGACTAGAAAAAGGGGGGAGGCGCCCCTCTTCTTCCTTCTTCTCTTCCCCTTCCTTTCCTACTCCTAGTAGGAATAGGAAAGGGGATTCCTATTCCTACTAGGAGTAGGAATCCTACTCCCTTGGCGCGCCCTAGCTTGGCCGCACCTCCCTCCTTGCTCCTTTATATATGGGGGCAGGGGCTACCCAAAGACACAGAAGAAACATTGCTCTAGCCATGTGCGGTGCCCCCCTCCACAGAAACACACCTCGGTCATACCGTTGAAGTTCTTAGGCGAAGCCCTGCGCTGGTAGCTTCATCATCTCCGTCACCACGCCATCGTGCTGACGAAACTCTCCTGCGGAGTTCAACTGGATTAAGAGCTCATGGGACATCGTCAAGCTGAATGTTTGCTGAACGCGGAGGTGTCGTACGTTCGGTGCTTGATCGGTTGGATCGCGAAGAAGTTCGACTACATCAACCGCGTCACTAGACGCTTCCGCTTTCGGTCTACGAGGGTACGTAGACACACTCTCCCCTCTCATTGCTATGCATCTGGTAGATAGATCTTGAGTGATCGTAGGAATTTTTCTGAAATACTACGTTCCCCATCAGTGGCATCATGAGCCAGGTCTATGCGTAGATAATATGCACGAGTAGAACACAATGAGTTGTGGGCGATAATAGTCATACTGCTTACCAGCATGTCATACTTTGGTTCGGCGGTATTGTGAGATGGAGCGGCCCGGACCGACATTATGCATACGCTTACACGAGACTGGTTTCACCGTTATGAGCACTCATTGCTTAAAGGTGACTGGCGGGTGTTTGTCTCTCTCACTTTAGCTGAATCGAGTGTGGCTACGCCCGGTCCTTGTGAAGGTTAAAACAGCACATACCTGACAAACAATTGTTGTGGTTTTTGTATGCGTAGGTAAGAACTGTTCTTTCTAAGCCCGTAGCAGCCACGTAAAACTTGCAACAACAAAGTAGAGGACGTCTAACTTGTTTTTGCAGGGCATGTTGTGATGTGATATGGTCAAGGCATGATGAGTTATACGCTATTGTATGAGATGATCATGTTTTGTAAAGTTATCGGCAACTGGCAGGAGCCATATGGTTGTCGCTTTATTGTTTGAAATACAGTCGCCATGTAATTGCTTTACTTTATCACTAAGCGGTAGCGATAGTCGTGGAAGCAATAGTTGGCGAGACGACAACGATGCTACGTTGGAGATCAAGGTGTCGCACCGGTGACGATGGTGAATATGATGGTGCCTTGGAGTTGGAGATCAAAAGCACAAGATGATGATGGCCATATCATGTCACATATTTTGATTGCATGTGATGTTTATCTTATTATGCTTCTTATTTGGCTTAGTACGACGGTAGCATTATAAGATGATCTCTTACTAAATTTCAAGGTATAAGTGTTCTCCCTGAGTATGCACCGTTGCGAAAGTTCGTCGTGCCGAGACACCACGTGATGATCGGGTGTGATAAGCTCTATGTTCACATACAACGGGTGTAAGCCAGTTTTGCACATGCAGAATACTCGGGTTAAACCCGACGAGCCTAGAATATGCAGATATGGCCTCGGAACACTGGAGACCGAAAGGTCAAGCGTGAATCATATAGTAGATATGATCAACATAAGATGTTCACCATTGAAAACTACTGCATCTCACGTGATGATCGGACATGGTTTAGTTGATTTGGATCATGTGATCATTTAGATGACCAGAGGGATGTCTATCTAAGTGGGAGTTCTTTAAGTAATATGATTAACTGAACTTTAATTTATCATGAACTTAGTCCTGATAGTTTTTGCATATCTATGTTGTTGTAGATCAATGGCCTGTGCTACCGTTCCTTTGAATTTTAATGCATTCCTAGAGAAAGCTAAGTTGAAAGATGATGGTAGCAATTACACAGACTGGGTCCGTAACTTGAGGATTATCCTCATTGCTGCACATAATAATTATGACCTTGAAGCACCGCTAGGTGACAAGCCCCCTCCCGCTAATGTAGACGCTTCGAACATCTGGCAGACGCGGTCTGATGACTACACGATAGTTCAGTGTGCCATGCTTTACGGCTTAGAACCGGGACTTCAATGACGTTTTGAACGTGGAGCATATGAGATGTTCCAGGAGTTGAAGTTAATATTTCAAGCAAATGCCCGGATTGAGAAATATGAGATTTCCAATAAGTTCTATAGCTGCAAGATGGAGGAGAATAGTCCTATCAGTGAACACTTGCTCAGAATGTCTGGGTTGTCGGAGATATGGACCATGGCTACCCTCAGCACCTACCCTTGGTATTTTAAGACAAATGACAGCCGCTTGGTCAGCTGCGGCCGTCTGCTCCTCGAGCCGCCTCCTAGGGTAGCCTGCCCTAGGAGCCGGCTGCCAGCAGGCGGCACGGACCCAGCAGGCGGCGACACCAACACCACCAGCCAGTAGACGGCCCCGTACTCCTTCCTCAGGGAACACGCTGAGGGGGGTCCGTACGTGGTGGAGGCATGGCTACATGAGAACGTGTCCTTAGAAGATCTGTAAGGGTGTGGCTACAGTGGCCGTGTACTTTATAAATATCCAGTAAGTGGCGGGTCACTATAGCCACGAAGCTCATGACCAAGCAGCGGTCATAGAAGGCCACGATCCCACTACCCACAAACGGCGGGGCCAGCAGGCGGCTGGCCCCATCAGTCAGTGGGTAAACTCACGAACAAACCACCCCTGGCAGGCGGCCAGGAGAGACGGCCGTCTGGTAGCAGACGGCAAACCCCGCCCTAGAAGCCCGAGCCTCATCAAGACGATGGGACGGGGCGGGGCGGCAGCGTACGGCGAGGGGCGATGGAACTGTAGCCATCTCCTTCCTGATAAGGTTGCCGTCAGCAAAAGCACCCCCACAGTGAAAGACAATCACGGGGGGCCCCACAGGCGTCGGGCCCCAGCAGACAGGCGGCGAGGCCGGCGCCAGAAGACACTAACGGCTGGGGGCCACGCCGTCGAATTCACCATTGTACCCCTGGGGGTAGGCCTATATAAACCCCCTAGGGTCCTCCATGCTGAGGGCTGGAAGGTTGGCTATTAGAAGATCACAAGATAAAACCCTAGATAGAGAGAGGAGGTGAGCTTGCCTTGTTCATCTTCTTCCTTTAGACCTCACAGCTCAAAGAGCAACCTTGTAGCTACTCTAGTGCTATCAGTCATGACGCGGAGCCCCCGTAGAGCAGAACTAGGGGTGTTATCTCCTCGGAGAGCCCCGAACCTGGGTAAGATTCGTAGGCGTCCTAAGTTTCGCTTTATCCCGCTTCCCGAGCCCGGTGACGTTCTTTTGACCCCATGCATGATAAGCCATCCGTTGGAATATGTCGTCCCAAAACCCCGACATTTGGCGCCCACCGTGGGGCTAGGTGCACCGTCGTCCGGAGACATGTTCTAGACGGGCACCTTGTTCCTTCCTGGCGAGAGTAGCCAGCCCGGCACGCCCGCTGGCGTGGAGACCGGGATGCTTCGCAGCGTTGAGGCTGCATGCGCCATGAGCGGGCTCGCCGATCTGCTCGGCGCCGCCCGCATCCACGACGAACCCTCTCCGACGGCCAAGCCAGTGGCGCCGGAGAGCTTCCTCGTCGAGCTCCTCGACAAGCTTCACCTCGTCGACGAGCGTGCCTCTGACGTGGAGTCAGTGGGCTCTTCTGACCCACCAGTGGACATGATCGTCGACCCCGACGCAGGGACGGACGACTCCTTCCCCGAGCACGTGGAGATCGTCAACGACCCTCTTCCCGTTCTTCCGACCTGTGGCACCATCGGCATCGTCACGGAGGTGCTCGTCACCGACCACGGCGAGCCATCGTGCAGAACGGGCCTAGATCCGATTGAGGCCGCTCTAGAGCACCTCGCCGCCCTTGTCGCGACGGGGGTAGACGGCGTGGAGTTGGAGGCGCTCCGCGTTTCGCTCCTCGACAGCGCCAACAAACTGTCTGCCTCCCGATGCCTCACTGAAGCTTACCGCCGCGAAATGGACCGCGCCATTTGTGGCACGCCGGCTGCTGGCAAGCCTAGCCGAGCCGATGCTGTCCGCGATCGCGGCGGGCTGCTAGCAGACATGCTGGGGGGCCCGCGGCCTCTGTACCTCACTCCGTCGGAGAACCTAAAAGCTGCCCAGGCGGCAGTCGATGAGATGGGCCACCTAGAGGGAGACGAGCTCCGTTGCATGACCCAGCATGCCTGCCAGCTCCTCGACGCAGCAGGAGGCCCGCCGCCAGGCATCAGAGGTGGCTGCACACGCCGACAACCGCCCTCTTCGGAGGGAGCAAGGAGCCACGTCTCGCTCTCCAACAGTCGGTGCCACCAACCGGCGAGACTCAGAGCCCGCTGCCAGCCGCAGCCGGCAGACGCGCTTCACCATCGAGCGCGACGAGGACGGCCGCCCAAGGGCCGTAGAACGACGAGGGGAGCAGCCGCCTCCTCCCAGGCGGGAGAGGCGCGTGTCTCCTCCGCCTGTTGACCACCCCTCTCTGGCAGGCCGCCTGGGCCGCCGCGAGGGGGTTGGGGTAAACGACGCCCGCCACCTCCTGGACCGTCTAGCTCGCTCCCAGGTGGTTGAAGAAGAAGATGACCTCGGTCCGGCCTGCTTCGGCCCTCGCATCCGCAACGAGCCTTTTCCCAAAGGGCTTCTCGCTCCCCAGAGACACCCCCAAGTACAACGGATCAGTGAAACCAGAGGACTGGCAGGTGGACTACTCCACGGCTATCAGCATCGCCACAGGCAACAGGCGTGTCGCAGTGAAGTACGTGCCCCTCATGCTCCAGGGCACGGCTCGGACGTGGCTAAACAGCCTCAAGCCCAACAGCATCAATGGCTGGCTAGACTTCACCGACGCCTTCACTCGCAACTTCACCAGCACCTACAAGCGCCCTCCTAAGCCACGTCAGCTCTCCCTGTGCGTCCAAGGCCCGGACGAGTCAACCCGTGACTATCTGACGCGTTGGGCAGAGCTGCGAAACTCCTGTGAGGGAGTGCATGAGGTACAAGCCATCGAGTATTTCACGGCCGGGTGCAGAGAGGGCACCTTGCTCAAGAACCGGCTCCTGTGCGACGAGCCGGCCACGCTGGATGAGCTGCTGAGCATAGCAGACAAGTACGCCACCGCTGACTCCTCCATGAAGACCGAGCTGCAAGTGGATGCTTCTGGCAAGATCACCCCTCCAACTTCCAAGACGCCGGCAGGAGAATCCAGCCTGCGCCAGCAGAACAACGACCAGAAACAAAGGCCTAGGCGCCGGCTGCCAACAGCCGGCTGGTGGCAGCGGTCGACGGGCAACAGCCAGAAGCTCAAGCAGGGCCCAAGCGCCAGAAGGGCGGCAAACCGGTGTGGCAGCCGGCCTTCTCCTTTGATCAAGCCTTGGACGCCCCCTGCAAGTTCCACAGCGGCGCGAAGCCCTCCAACCACACCACACGAAAGTGTCACTGGCTCACAAGGATTGCGAGGGGAGAAGCTCTACCTATGCCTCCTGCTGGACAGCCGGCTCCGCCTCCTAATCCGCCGGCTGCTCGTCCTGGCGGGCAGGTCCGGGATGAGTTCCCAGAAGAAAATGGACCCTATGTTGTCTTCACCAGCCAGACAGACAATAGGCACAGCCAGCGCCAGCAGCGCAGAGAAGTCAACACTGTTGCCGTCAAGAGCCCAGAATTCATGCACTGGTCTGAAAGGCCTGTCAGCTGGAGCCGCGAGGATCACCCGGCTGTCATGCCATCTCCAGGGGCCTATGCCTTGGTCCTGGACGCCACTCTCTCCACTGACAGGCGGGCCTGCCGTTTCTCCCGGGTCCTGGTAGACGGCGGCAGCAGCATCAACATCATGTACCGAGACACCATAGAGAAGTTGGGCATCAAAGAGAAGCAGCTTCAGCCTACCAGAACCGTGTTCCATGGCATTGTACCAGGCCTCTCTTGTTCACCAATCGGCAAGGCCAGGGTCGATGTCCTGTTTGGTGACAAGACGCACTTCCGAAGGGAGCCGGTCTAGTTTGAAGTGGTAAATCTGGAAAGTCCCTATCACGTGATCTTGGGTCGGCCCGCTCTTGCAAAGTTCATGGCAGTCCCCCATTATGCCTACCTCAAGATGAAGATGTCTGGTCCCAAGGGAATAATCACCACAACCGGGGACTACGAGAAGTCCATTGCATGTGTGACAGCCAGCAGTCGCCTGGCAAAAACCCTTGTTGTGGCTGAGGAAAAGCGCTGTCTAGAGCGGCTGGTGGCAATGGCTGGCGAGCAGCCGGCCATACCAGTCGATCCCAAGGAGGCAGAGCCGCAAGGCTCGTTCCAGCCCTCCAAGGACACAAAGAAGATTGCCTTGGACCCGTCCCACCCGGAGCGATTTGCTGTCATAGGGTCAAGCCTAGACAGCAAATAGGAAAGCGAGATCGTCGATTTTCTCCGTGAGAATCGGGACATCTTTGCGTGGTCCCCCAAGGACATGCCTGGTGTCCCGACGGAATTCGCCGAGCACAAGCTACATGTAAGAGAAGACGCGAAGCCTGTCAGGCAGCCGCTGCACCGCCTGTCAGAAGAGAAGAGAAGAGTCGTTGGGGAGGAGGTCGCCCACCTGCTAGCAGCCGGCTTCATCATGGAAGTCTTTTATCCCGAGTGGCTAGCGAATCCAGTCCTGGTGCTGAAGAAGAATAATAAATGGCGCATGTGCATTGATTACACCAACTTGAACAAAGCTTGCCCTAAAGATCCGTTTGCTCTGCCACGAATAGATCAAGTGATTGACTCCATGGACGGATGCGAGCTGCTGTCTTTCCTTGATGCCTATTCGGGGTACCACCAAATCAAGCTTGATCCAGCCGACCGGCTGAAGACTGCCTTCCTCACGCCGTTTGGGGCCTTCTGCTACCTGGCCATGACGTTCAGCTTGAGAAATGCCGGCGCCACCTTTCAGTGTCTCCTCAAGCAGCTTGGCAGGAATGCCCATGTTTACGTGGATGATATTGTGGTGAAGACGGAGAAGAGAGGAACCCTTTTGGAGGATCTCCAAGAAACATTTGAGAATCTGCGCCGCTTTTGGATTAAGCTAAAACCGGAGAAATGCGTCTTCAGGGTACCAGCAGGCAGCTCCTTGGCTTCCTGGTATCCGAACGCGGCATTGAGTGCAACCCCGCGAAGATCAAAGCCATTGAGAGGATGGAATGACCGACCCGTGTGCGGGATGTTCAGACATTAACGGGATGCCTGGCATCTCTCAGCCGTTTCATCAGCCGGCTGGGAGAAAAGGCACTCCCCCTGAACCAACTCATGAAGAAGACCACTTGCTTCGAGTGGAACGACCAGGCGGACGAAGCATTCCAGCAGCTCAAGCGACTGCTGTCTACCCCGCCTGTCCTGGCGGCGCCAGCAGACAAGGAACCCATGTTCCTTTACATAACCGCCACCAGCCGGGTGGTCAGCACTGTCATTGTGGTTGAGCACCCAGAAGACGGCAGAGACTTGCTCGTCCAGAGGCCCGTCTACTACTTGAGCGAAGTGCTATCAGCGTCCAAGCAGAATTACCCTCATTACCAAAAGATGTGCTATAGCGTGTACTTCACCGCCAAGAAACTCAAGCAGTACTTCCAAGAGCATTCTGTCATGGTCGTATGCACGGCCCCGCTTGCTCAAATCATAGGGAACAGAGATGCCTCAGGAAGAGTGGCCAAGTGGACAATTGAGCTAGCCCCCTTCACCATCTTCTATTAGCCGCACACCGCCATCAAGTCGCAAGCATTGGCCGACTTCCTCGTTGATTGGGCCGAAACCCAGTACCTGCCGCATGTGCCAGACTCAACCCATTGGCGGATGCACTTTGACGGATCAAAGATGCGCACTGGCCTGGGAGCCGGCGTCGTCCTCCCCTCCCCCAAAGGCGATAAGCTCAAGTACACTCTGCAGATCCACTTTGCCGCCTCCAACAACGTGGCGGAATACGAGGCACTTATCCACGGGCTTCGGATGGCCAAGGAGATTGGCATCCGCCGAGTGTTGTGCTACGGTGACTCGGACTTGGTTGTCTAGTAGTCGTCTGGGGACTGGGACGCCAAAGATGCAAATATGGCAAGCTATCGCTTCCTTGTCCAGCAGATCATTGGACACTTTGATGGCTGCGAGTTCGTCCATGTGCCACGAGCTGATAACATGCAAGCAGACACCTTGGCGCGAATCGGTTCCACCCGCCAAGCAATACCAGCCGGCGTATCTCCCTAGTGCCTGCGCAAACCTTCTATCAAGCCTTCACAAGAGTCGCAGTCAATCTTCATACCAGCCAACCCCGGGGCAGGCGGCCTCGAGGTTTCGGCTGCTGGGCCAGAGACTGCCCCAGCAGACGTCCACGACACTCCAACTCCAACAGACGGATCACCTACAGCCGCGCCAGCTCCAGGCCCGGGGACTACTCCAGCAGATGGCCAGGAGGCGTCGGCTCCAGCAGACGGCTCGGGGACTTTGGAGACACAGCAGGCGGCTCAGCCCAGCCCTCCACCTCCCAGCCCAACCACCCTGGTCTCTCTGGTCGAAGTAACTGGAGTCTCAGCGCCGTCTTGGGCACAGCCAATCCTCACATTCCTGCTCAAAGGAGAGCTACCAGCAGAAGAAACTTTGGCACGACAAGTTCAACGCCGAGCCTCAGCTTACACCATTGTCAACAAAGAGCTCGTCGGAAGGAGTGCGACGGGCATCTTCCAACACTGTGTAGAAGCAACAAAAGGGTTGGCCATCCTGAAGGACATTCACCAAGGGGAGTGCGGCCACCACGCGGCCTCAAGATCTCTCGTAGCCAAAGCTTTCCGCCACGGTTTCTTCTGGCTGACTACTTTGGACGATGCCAAAGATTTGGTGAAAAAGTGCAATGGCAGCCAACGCTTCAGCTCCAAGCAACACTTGCCAGCTTCTGCACTCAAGACTATCCCGATCACTTGGCCATTTGCCGTCTGGGGTCTGGATATGGTAGGACCTTTCAAGACTGTCAGAGGAGGCCTGACACACTTGCTCGTGGCAATAGATAAATTTACCAAGTGGATCGAAGCCAAGCCAATCAAAAAACTCAATGGCCCAACTGCTGTGACATTCATTGCAGACATCACAGTCCGGTATGGTATACCGCACATCATCATCACCGACAACGGCACAAATTTTGCCAAAGGCGCTCTTGCCCGTTTCTGTGCAACTCAGGTCATCTGGTTGGACCTGGCATCCGTTGCCCACCCACAGCCAAACGGCCAAGTCGAGCACACCAATGGCCTCATCCTATCAGGCATCAAGCCCCGGCTGGTCAAACCTTTGGAGCGGTCGGCCGGCCGGTGGATCGAAGAACTGCCGTCTATCTTGTGGAGCCTCAGAACCACTCCGAACAAGTCCACCGGCTTCACCCCTTTCTTCCTCGTCTATGGGGCCGAGGTCGTCATCCCAACGGATGTTGAGTTTGACTCGCCTCGCGTCACCATGTACATGAAAGCTGAAGCCAAAGAAGCACGCGAAGACGGCGTGGACTTTCAAGAGGAGGCCCGGCTGGTAGCACTCAGCCGCTCCGCCATCTACCAGCAGGGCCTCCACCGCTATCACAGCCGGCGAGTGAAGCCACGCTCCTTCCGCGAGGGAGACCTTGTGCTCTGGCTGATCCAGCGAACAGCCGGCCAGCACAAGCTCTCGGCTCCTTGGGAAGGACCGTTCATCGTCAGCAAGGTACTGGGCAACGATGCCTACTACCTCATCGACGCCCAGAAGCCAAGGGCGTGCAAGAGAGACGACTCAGGCAAGGAGTCGCAGCGCCCATGGAACGCAAACCTTCTTTGTCGCTTTTATAGCTGAAAGACAGTATGTGTCGTGCTATCTAAAGTTATTTTGAGAATCAGTGGGAACCCCGAGGAGTTCTCGGGGACTGCCCAACCCTTTGTCTATATGATAAGAATTCTTCCTGTGAATGATTATTGTTCACTCCTTTGTGCGGCACCGGAGCCTGACAGACGGCCCGGGGACTGGCCGCCTGGCCCTATGTCTAGAGAATTCTCCCTAAAAAGTTAGACAAGTAATGTGATGGCATCCAAGCCCTCTCCTGTATCTAGTCACAGACTCGCAGCGGCTGTCCGGCTGGCAGGAGCCAAAGGCAAGAAGCGGTGTCCTCATGAAAAATGGATAAGGATAAAAGACATAGGACCAGCCGGCCCTTAAAGCTAACAGCCGGCTGCCAAGCAGCCGGCCAGCCGGTTCTAGGCTTGGCCAGACCGTCTTCCAGAAGGCGAGATACTTGCCCACCCCGAAAATAACCAAGTCCTTGACCCAGCCACAGAACCACAGAGTGGCTGTCTGGCAGGCAGGACGGCAGTTCCAGGGGTCGGCAAGGAGAAAATCGCCACAAGGAAACTAGGGCAAGGCTAATCCTAGGACTCGGCATAATTACATATAAACGATGCAGCATTAAAAAGAATATTTACATCCAAAAGGCCCTAAGAGCCGCCTTGCAGTAATAACTTACTAAATACACCCAGCGGGTGGAATTGTTCGGATTAACCTTACGAGTCTTACAGAAAGGCAGAAGAAACAAACGAAAATCCTAAGGAGCAGCAGGCTGGGCAGGTGGAACGACAGAGCTGGCTTCCGGGGAGGCCGCCTGGCGGGGTCTCGGTCTGGCTGTCTCCTGCAGCAGGCGGGGCCATTACCCTCGGTCCGCTTGTCGAGGACTGGTCACGCTAACGACTGGCCGCTGGGTCCGCCTCCTGGGAGCTGGCCTCCTCGGCGCTGCCTTCCCCTTCCTCACCACCATCGCTGGAGGCGATCTCCTTGTCCGACTCCTCCGACGGCGCCAAGTCTAGCCCAAAGTTACCAGGCGGCACCACATGACCCCTGTCATCCAACTCCGGGATGAAGAGGAAGGTATCCGCGTATTCGGTGAGGGCGGCAGCACATTGGACGAGCTCCTTCTGCTCAGCAGCCAGATCCGGCTGGGCCTCCGCGCGGAAGGTCTCCAGCTGTTCAAGGCTCAAGCCAGGATACCAGCTCTTGGCGAACTCCAGGGCGGTCCGCGCGCCGGCCCTTGCTGTGGAGCCCATCCAGACCTCGAAGCGCTGGCAGGCCGCCTCCAGCCAGACGGCCATCCGGCTGGGGGTACGAGGCATTGGCACACCAGGCCAGAGGGCAGCCAGGACCTGGGTGCCAGCACGCTGCACTTGGCGAAGAAGACGGCGGACTGGTACAAGACGCACCCGAATGACAAGGAGCTCTTCGGCCGGGGTCCTGGGCACGTTGGGTGCGATTCCCCGGCCCGCCTGGCGCTTCGCAGCACGCTCGGCCTCGATGGCCTGGGTGGCAGCCACGGTGTAGCCCCGGAAGAACTCTGAAAAGACTAGAACAAGGATCAGAAGAGAAGCAAGACGGCTGCTGCAAACGGCGAAAACAAAAAGAGAGGGGAGACGTCTCACCACCAACCATGTCCCCAATGGCTACATAGCCTTCTTGGAGAGCCGAACCTTCTTGGCCCAATTCGAGCGCTCAGTCTCGAATTCGGCCCGCAGAAGGGACTCAGCATCAGACATCTTGCCGAGCTCGACCTTGTGGGCTGCCGCCTGGTCCGCCGGCTCCTTGGCCAGGCGGTCGCGGTCTTGAGCAACGAGGTCGCGCTCCCGCTCCTTAGCGGCCAGCTCCGTCTGGGTCTCGCCCAGCTGGCTGCGGAGGCTGGCTCCGACCGCTGGTAAGGGAGAAAAGAAAAAGAACGAGGGTCAGCGACAGAAAACATAACCTTGGAGTTCCAAGCCGCCTGCTCAGGAGCCGGCTCGGAACTCGGGGACTACACCCAGTGGGTGCGCTGACGCGCCCCCGCAAGGAGAAGAGGAGGCACTCACCTCGGCTGTCTGCCAGGGCAGTCTGTAGCTGCGCTAGCTCCTGGCGATGCGCGTTGTAGGAGGCCACGCGGAGGTCGTGGTACTCCTGCAACAAGAAGCAAATCAGATCTGGGTGAACACTTTGGAGTTCAAGCCGCCTGCTCAACAGCCGGCTCGGAACTCGGGGACTACACCTAGTGGGTGCGCTGACGCGCCCCCACGGAAAAATTTGATGGAATAAAAACAGAGGAAAATGAAACACACTCACCCGAACGGAGGACCGCGTAGCGATGAACTCCTGCATCGCCGTCTGCACGACGTTGCCCAGGGAGTTCATGCGGTCCAAGACATCCCGCGACGCGACGATCCACGCGCCGCCTTCTCCGGATCTCCAGCTCGATGGCGCCGTGCTGGCCGCCTCGTTCTCTAGCGCGGACGAGAAGGCCCCGCCGGCCTCCACCTGCTGGGGCATAGAAGCCGCCATCGCAATGCGCCGGCGGGCTGGGCCTCGGGGGGCCGGTTGCGGGCCAACCACCAGCGCACCCCCAACCGGCGGCACCTCCGTCCCCACCGGCCGGTTGCCTTGCTCCCCAGCAGGCGGCGCGGGGGGTGGTGGCGGCGTCTCCAAGATGACGCATTCGTCACCCCCATCACCTGGAGCGGGCTCCTTGTCAGCAACCGGCGCCTGGGCAGATGGCTCCTGAGCCCCTGACGCCGGGCGGACGACGAGGCCCACCGGCTGCTGGGGGCCCTTTCCCCGCTCTCGGACGCGGGCGGCATCTGCTTCGGCCTTCTTGGCGGCTTCAGCCTCCGCCTGGCGGCGGCATCGGCCGCCGCTCGCTCACGCTCCGCGGCCTCGTGCTCCGCGCGTGCCTCGCGGGCGTTCCTCTCTGTCGCCTCCCGGAGCACAGCAGCAGGATCCACACGAGGGGGCACAGGAGGGGCATCTGGACATCCTACCACAGAGCCCGCTGGCACCCGCGAGAGGGAAAGCGGCGCGCTGCACGGACATCCCAAAGAAACAAATAATCAAGCAAGAAAGGATCAGCTACGAAAGAAGAATAAGACGCAAAAAAGGAATGAAGAGTACTCACCCGGACACGACCGGCCTGGCCTTGGGCCTCTTCGGCATGTTTGCCCTGGCGGCCGCCTCCTGCCGCCTCGTGGCGGCGGTCGACAGCCGAAGCTTCTTGGGCGGGGCACCAGTCGGCCCTGACGAGAACCGTCATTTCCCGCCGCTGGCTGTGCCAGACGGCCCCGCCTGCTGGCTGGCACGGACGGGTGCCTCCTCCATGCCCTCATCATCATCCGGCCAGCTCTCGAGGCCGCCTTCTGGCTGAGCACCCGACGGCTGGTCCCTGCCGCCTGTCACCTCTTCCTCCTCCATGGCGGCGGCGGCCCCAAGATCGGGGTCGCTTGTATCGCTCTGGGAGCGATCCGGCTCCAGGGGGCGGCCCAGTTGGTTGGAGCCTGGCGCCGGCTAGCCTGGGAAGATCTGAGCCGGGTGTTAGCACCAGACGGCTACGGCAGCCGGATAAAGAAGAAAGAAAAAGGAAGGACGAAAAACTTACTGTGGGCGGCTGGTTGCTGCGGCTGTACGAAGCCTTGCCGAAGGCCCAGCCGGAGTCGGAGACTTGGCAGCTAGAAATGTGGTTCACCATCCGGGCCACCTCCCCGTAGGGCAGGAGCTTGGTGAAGGCCGGCTGGGGTCCCGGCGCCCGCTCATGTCACAGATGAGGTGGGGCCGGCGATGCAGCGGCAGCACCCAGCGCTCGGTGAACATCAACAGCAGATCTGCAAACTCCAGGCCCTCGTCGTCTCTCAGCTCCCGGAGACGATGCAGGGCGACGGAGGCGCCTTCTGTCAGGGTGACGGGCCGGGTCCTCCAGGAGTCCCGAGGCTCAGCAGGCGGCCCCGGCACCCACTCAGGCAGGCAGATGAAATCTTCCTCGGGGTCGACGTTGGAGACGTAAAAATACGTCTTCTGCCACTGCTTCACTGATCCAACAAATTTTGGCGCCGGGAAGAAGTTTCTCGCCCCGATGCGCTTCACGGCGATGCATCCCCAGCATTGAGCGGCCACACTCTGGACGGCGGTGCCCAGCTTCACATAGAAGAGCTCCGTCCAGAGCTTGATGGTGGGGAGGATGCCAAGATAAGCCTCGCAGAGGACGACGAAGGAAGAGATGGTCGTCACCGTGTTTGGCGTGAGGTGATGCGGTTGGATGTGGAAGAAGTCGAGGAAGGAGCGGAAGAAGCCGCTCGTCGGCAGGCCAAACCCGCACTGAAAGTGCGAGCGGAAGATGACCCGCTCGCCTTGTTGCGGGACTGGCCTGATCTCCGTCACCGGCGCCAGGCGCACGGCGACCTTGTCGGCCGGCGGCAGCTTCCGCGACCGGCGGAGGACGTCTACGTGTTCTTGCAAGACTTCGCTGCCGTCCCATTGGCCGTGGCGTCGGGGAGGCGCTGGACCAGCCATGGCTCGGGCGGTGGTTCACTGTAACTGCGGCGAGGAGGAGCGAGGAAGAAGATGAAGGACGGGGGAGCTTGAGCGCGAGAGCAGCGCTAGCCCTCTCCCCCGGCCTATATATAGGCCGAGGCGACGAAGGCAAGGGGGCGGGCGTGGGCTTAACCACCCCACGTCCCGCACGACCCCCGATTTTCTCGCTCCTAATCTGTGCGCATTAAATGCGCGTGGGAGGGTAATCGATTACCCCTGCCACTGTGGATCCGCGCGGGGCCCGAGGCCCTTAGTGGCGGGCCCTAGCCCACTGTTACGTCCTGTTAGGCGCGTGGGCTGGCAGGCCGATGCGACATGACGGTGACGCGTGGGCGCTGCCAATGGTCCGCGGGCCTGTTCGACTGCCTGCTGACCAGGCGGCGCCTTCCCGCCGAAGATTCCAAGACGGCGATGCAGCTGCCAGAGGTCGACTCCAGCAGCGCAGAGCCGGCTGTCGGCAGATGCACTCCTTTAGCAGACAAGAGACAGATGATGAGCATGCCTGAGGGGAGAAGCTGCTGGAACCCCTCAGCATGTCCAACACCCGCATCGGAGTTCCACCAGCTTCGGGGACTACTGTCGGAGATATGGACCATGGGTACCCTCAGCACCTACCCTTGGTATTTTAAGACAAATGGCACCCGCTTGGTTAGCTGCGGCCGTCTGCTCCTCGAGCCGCATCCTAGGGTAGCCTGCCCTCGGAGCCGGCTGCCAGCAGGCGGCAGGGACCCAGCAGGCGGCGACAACAACACCACCAGCCAGTAGACGGCCCCGTACTCCTTCCTCAGGGAACACGCTGAGGGGGTCCGTACGTGGCGGAGGCATGGCTACAGGAGAACGTGTCCTTATAAGATCTATAAGGGTGTGGCTACAGTGGCCGTGTACTTTATAAATATCCATTAAGCGGCGGGTCACTATAGCCACGAAGCTCGTGACCAAGCAGTGGTCAGAGAAGGCCACGATCCCACTACCCGCAAATGGCGGAGCCAGCAGGCGGCTGGTCCCATCAGTCAGTGGGTAAACTCACAAACAAACCGCCCCTGGCAGGCGGCCAGGGGAGACGGCCGTCTGGTATCAGACGGCAAACCCCGCCCTAGAAGCCCGAGCCTCATCAAGACGATGGGACGGGGCGGGGCGACAGCGTACGGCGAGGGGCGAAGGCACTGTAGCGATCTCCTTACTGACAAGGCTGCCGTCAGCAAAAGCACCCCCACAGTGAAAGAGAATCACGGGGGGCCCGCAGGCGGCAGGCCCCAGCAGACAAGCGGCGAGGCCGGCGCCAGAAGACACTGACGGCTGGGGGCCACGCCGTCGAATTCACCATTGTACCCCTGGGGGGTAGGCCTATATAAACCCCCCAGGGTCCTCCATGTTGAGGGCTGGAAGGTTGGCTATTAGAAGATCACAAGATAAAACCCTAGATGGAGAGAGGAGGTGAGCTTGCCTTGTTCATCTTCTTCCTTTAGACCTCACAGCTCAAAGAGCCACCTTGTAGCTACTCTAGTGCTATCAGTCATGACGCGGAGCCCCCGTAGAGCAGGACTAGGGGTGTTATCTCCTCGGAGAGCCCCGAACCAGGGTAAGATTCGTAGGCGTCCTAAGTTTTGCTTTATCCCGCTTCCCGAGCCCGGCGACGTTCTTTTGACCCCATGCATGATAAGCCATCCGTTGGCATATGTCGTCCCAAAACCCCGACATGGGTACTACAATCATATGACTCAACTTGGTTGCAAAGTTGCTGACGATAGTGTTATTGATAGAGTTCTTCAATCACAGCCACCAAGCTATAAAGGCTTCGTGATGAACTATAATATGCAAGGGATGCAAAAGACAATTCCCGAGCTCTTCGCGATGCTCAAAGCTACGGAGGTAGAAATCAAAAAGGAGCAGCAAGTGTTGATGGTTAACAAGACCACTAGTTTAAAGAAAAAGGGCAAGGGAAAGAAAGGGAACTTCAAGAAGAATAGCAAGACAGTTGCTTCTCCCATGAAGAAACCCGAGTCTGGAGCCAAGCCTGAAACTGAGTACTTCTACTGCAAAGGGACTGGACACTGGAAGCGGAACTGCCCCAAGTATTTGGCGGATAAGAAGGATGGCAAGGTGAACAAAGGTATATGTGATATACATGTTATTGATGTGTACCTTACTAATGCTCATAGTAATATCTGGGTATTTGATACCGGTTTAGTTTCTAACATTTGTAACTCGAAACAGGGACTACGGATTAAACGGAGATTGGATAAGGAGGTGGTGACGACGCGCGTGGGAAATGGTTCCAAAGTCGATGTGATCGCCGTCGGCACGCTACCTCTACATCTACCTTCGGGATTAGTTTTAGACCTGAATAATTGTTATTTGGTGCCAGCGTTAAGCATGAACATTATATCTGGATCTTGTTTGTTGCAAGACGGTTATTCATTTAAATATGAGAATAATGGTTGTTCTACTTTTACGAATAATATCTTTTATGGTCATGCACCCTTGAAGAGTGGTCTATTCTTGATGGATCTCAATTGTAGTGATACACATATTCATAATATTGAAGCCAAAAGATGCAAGGTTAATGATGATAGTGCAACTTATTTGTGGCACTGCCGTTTAGGTCATATTGGTGTAACGCGCATGAAGAGACTCCATAGTGATGGACTTTTGGAATCACTTGATTATGAATCACTTGGTGCTTGCGAACCATGCCTCATGGGCAAGATGACTAAAACTCCGTTCTCCGGAACAATGGAACGAGCAACGGATATGTTGGAAATCATACATACTGATGTATGTGGACCGATGAGTGTTGAAGCTCGCGGCGGGTATCGTTATTTTCTTACCTTCACTGATGATTTGAGCAGATATGGGTATAACTACTTAATGAAACACAAGTCTGAAACATTTGAAAAGTTCAAAGAATTTCAGAGTGAAGTAGAGAATCATCGTAACAAGAAAATAAAGTTCCTACGATCTGATCATGGAGGTGAATATTTGAGTTACGAGCTTGGTCTTCATTTGAAACAATGTGGAATAGTTTCACAACTCACGCCACCCGGAACACCACAATGTAATGGTGTGTCCAAACATCGTAACCGTACTTTATTAGATATGGTGCGATCTATGATGTCTCTTACCGATTTACCACTATCATTTTGGGGTTATGCTTTACAGACAGCTGCATTCACGTTAAATAGAGCACCATCTAAATCCGTTGAGACGACGCCTTATGAACTGTGGTTTGGCAAGAAACCAAAGTTGTCGTTTCTTAAAGTTTGAGGATGCGATGCTTATGTGAAAAAGCTTCAACCTGATAAGCTCGAACCCAAGTCGGAGAAATGTGTCTTCATAGGATACCCAAAAGAGACTGTTGGGTACACCTTCTATCACAGATCCTAAGGCAAGATATTTGTTGCTAAGAATGGATCCTTTCTAGAGAAGGAGTTTCTCTCGAAAGAAGTGAGTGGGAGGAAAGCGGAACTTGATGAGGTAATTGTACCTTGTCCCGAATTGGAAAGTAGTACATCACAGAAACTAGTTCCAGTGATTCCTACACCAATTAGTGAGGAAGCTAATGATGATGATCATGAAACTTCAGGTCAAGTTTCTGCTGAACTTCATAGATCAACCAGAATACGTTCCGCACCAGAGTGGTACGGCAACCCAGTTCTGGAAGTCATGTTACTAGACCATGATGAACTTACGAACTATGAGGAAGCGATGATGAGCCCAGATTCCGCAAAATGGCTTGAGGCCATGAAATCTGAGATGTGATCCATGTATGAGAACAAAGTATGGACTTTGGTTGACTTGCCCGATGAACGGCAAGCCATCAAAAATAAATGGATCTTCAAGAAGAAGACCGACGCTGACGGTAATGTTACTGTTTACAAAGCTTGACTTGTTGGGAAAGGTTTCCGACAAGTTCAAGGAGTTGACTACGAGGAAACTTTCTCACCCGTAGCGATGCTTAAGTCTGTCCGAATCATGTTAGCAATTGCCGCATTTCAAGATTATGAAATCTGGAAAATGGATGTCAAAACTGCATTCCTGAATGGATATCTCAAAGAAGTGTTGTATATGATGCAACCAGAAGGTTTTGTCGATCCTAAAGGTGCTAACAAAGTGTGCAAGCTCCAGCGATCCATCTATGGACTGGTGCAAGCATCTCGGAGTTGGAATATATGCTTTGATGAGGTGATCAAAGCATATGGTTTTATACAGACTTTTGGAGAAGCCTGTATTTACAAGAAAGTGAGTGGGAGCTTTGTAGCATTTCCGATATTATCTGTGGATGACATATTGTTGATTGGAAATGATATAGAATTTCTGGATAGCATAAAAGGATACTTGAATAAGAATTTTTCAATGAAAGACCTCGGTGAAGCTGCTTACATATTAGGCATCATGATCTATAGAGATAGATCAAGACGCTTAATTGGACTTTCACAAAGCACATACCTTGATAAAGTTTTGAAGAGGTTCAAAATGGATCAGTCAAAGAAAGGGTTCTTGCCTGTGTTACGAGCTGTGAAATTGAGTAAGACTCAATGCCCGACCACTACAGAAGATAGAGAGAAAATGAAAGTCATTCCCTATGCCTCAGCCATAGGATCTATCATGTATGCAATGCTGTGTACCAGACCGGATGTGTGCCTTGCTATAAGTCTAGCAGGGAGGTACCAAAGTAATCCAGGAGTGGATCACTTGACAACGGTCAAGAACATCCTGAAGTACCTGAAAAGGACAAAGGATATGTTTCTCGTATATGGAGGTGACAAAGAGCTCGTCGTAAACAGTTACGTCGATTCAAGCTTTGACACTGATCCGCATGACTCTAAGTCACAAACCGGATATGTATTTTTATTAAATGATGGAGCTGTCACTTGGTGCAGTTCCAAGCAGAGCGTCGTGGTGGGATCTACGTGTGAAGCTAAATACATAGCTGCTTCGGAAGCAGCAAATGAAGGAGTCTGGATGAAGGAGTTCATATCCGATCTAGGTATAATACCTAGTGCATCGGGTCCAATGAAAATCTTTTGTGACAACACTGGAGCAATAGCCTTAGCGAAGGAATCTAGGTTTCACAAGAGAACAAAGCACATCAAAAGACGCTTTAGTTCCATCCGCGATCTAGTCAAGGAGGGAGACATAGAGATTTGCAAGATACATACGGATCTAAATGTAGTAGACCCGTTGACTAAGCCTCTTCCACGGGCAAAACATGATCAGCACCAAGACTCCATGGGTGTTAGGATCATTACTTTGTAATCTAGATTATTGACAATAGTTCAAGTGGGAGACTGAAGGAAATATGCCCTAGAGGCAATAATAAAGATTTTATTTGTATTTCCTTGTATCATGATAAATGTCTTTTACTCATGCTAGAATTGTATTAACCAGAAACTTAGTACATGTGTGAATACATAGACAAAACACTATGTCCCTAGTATGCCTCTACTAGACTAGCTTATTGATCAAAGATGGTTATGTTTCCTAGCCATAGACATGAGTTGTAATTTGATCAACAAGATCACATCATTAGGGGAATGATGTGATGGACAAGACCCATCCGTTAGCTTAGCACTATGATCGTTTAGTTTTACTTCTATTGCTTTCTTCATGACTTATACATGTTCCTATGACTATGAGATTATGCAACTCCCTTATACCAGAGGAACACCTTGTGTGCTATCAAACGTCACAACATAACTGGGTGATTATGAAGATGCTCTACAAATGTCTCCGAAGGTGTTCGTGGTGTTGGCATAGATCAAGAATATGATTTGTCACTCCGAGTGTCGGAGAGGTATCTCTGGGCCCTCTCGTTAATACACATCATAATAAGCCTTGCAAGCAAATGACTAATGAGTTAGTCACAAGATGATGTATTACAGAATGAGTAAAGAGACTTGTCGGTAACGAGATTGAACTAGGTATTGAGATACCGACGATCGAATCTCGGACAAGTAACATGCCAGTGACAAAGGGAACAACGTATGTTGTTATGCGGTTTGACCGATAAAGATCTTCGTAGAATATGTAGAAGCCAATATGAGCATCCAGGTTCCACTATTGTTTATTGACCGGAGATGAGTCTCGGTCATGTCTACATAGTTCTCGAACCCGTAGGGTCCGCACGCTTAACATTTGATGACGCTCGGTATTATGAGTTTATGAGTTTTGATGTACCGAAGGTAGTTTGGAGTCCCGGATGAGATCACGGACATGACGAGGAGTCTCGGAATGTCCGAGACGTAAATTTTGATATGTTGGACAACTATATTCGGACACCGGAAGTGTTCCCGAAATTTTTTGGATTTAACCGGAGTGCCGGAGGGGGTTACCAGAACCCCCAAGGGAGTATGGGCCATAGTGGGCCATTGAGAGAAAGAGAGAGGCAGCCCATAGGGCTGGCCGCACCCTCCTCCTAGGGATCCTAGTTGGACTAGGAAAAGGGGGGAGGCGCCCCTCTTCTTCCTTCTTCTCTTCCCCTTCCTTTCCTACTCCTAGTTGGAATAGGAAAGGGGATTGCTATTCCTACTAGGAGTAGGCATCCTACTCCCTTGGCGCGCCCTAGCCTGGACGCACCTTGACGAGGTTAGAAACCTAGGGTAGGGTCACAGGTCCGACCCAGGTACCCCACCCAAGGTCACTACCCTAGAAGATCGACAGACAAAACTTATGACAATGGAGGCAGTCGACTGAGACGGTCCAAGAAGACACTTCACTCGACTGAGCCTCATCCGCAAGACGACTCAACCCCACTTGACCAACCCAAGGCACTCGACCCCCGAAGGTCAAGCATCACTTGAGACAGCAATAGTCCGGCATTTACTCATCGTAGTAAACACCTTAATTACTCTTTACTACAGGCGTTACCAGTAACGCCTGCCTTAATGAGCATTGAACCCTTGGTAACGTGGAGCATGGCTGGGTTCCTGGCGCGCTATATAAGCCACCCCCCTCCTCCATAACAAGGGTTCGCACCACTGCAACATTCTTATACACATACCAGTCGACCAAGCCTCCGGGCACCGAGACGTAGGGCTATTACTTCCTCCGAGAAGGGCCTGAACTCGAAAACACCTTGTGTACAACATCACCATAGCTAGGGCCTTACCTCCCCATTCGTACCCCCTACCCTTACTGTCAGACTTAGAACCATGACGGTTGGCGCCCACCGTGGGGCAAGGCGTCTTAGCGACATCTGGTGAAGTTGCAACTCCTCCTCCGACCGCTTTCATCATGGTGTTAGGCGGTGGTTTGGCGTTGGGCCACGAGATCCGGCTCGGCGCACTAGTCTTCATCGCCGACGACTCCACATGGCTCCAGGAAGCCCCTCTCGACGTCGAGGCTCTGCCCGCCCGGGGAACTGCGCACTTACGCGCCGGCGCCGGCGGCGTCCTCCTGCGGCAACCATCGACTCAGTACTCATCGTCCCCCATCCCCGCCGGACGCCGCCGCAAACGATCCGGTCGCTCGCGGCTCCAGCGATGGGTGAGACACGCGGTGGCCCGTCAAACGGCCACCCCTCAAGTCGCGGCCATTGAGCTCGACGGCTACCTCTACGGGCCGGCCGATCAGTCGACCGGGCCCGTAGATTCGGTTTCCGAGTGCCGGAGTAGTGATCCCGCGGCGGAAATCCTCATGGTCGATTCGCGCCGCAGCCCACCGGGTTTTCCTCGTGGTGGAAACGGTGGCAGCGGCGGCGACCGATCACACGACAACGACGGCTACATTCCTCAGCCCCTCACCTCCGAGCAAAGGGCTGAGCTTTGTCGCCACAACGAAGATGCACTCTTCACTCCCATCGTGGGAGATTCCCCGGAAGCTCTAGCCCTCGAAGCCACGCGCTTGGCCACCGTGGCCGAACACGCACACCTGGAAAACATCCAACGCTCCTCGACGAGCAGGCCCGCCGACTAGTCCCCGAGTCTAGTCGACGACCGCGGCAATCACGTCAGCGCGAGACTCAGGTGTTCCGCACGCCAGTCCAAAACCTCGAAGCCGCGGCTCGCATCACGGAGTCGATTCAACCCTCCCAGTCGGAAGCTGGGAGAGGTCTTCAGCAGATCCGAGCTTTGCTCCGAACGGCCGAAGAACAAAACGCGGCTGTTTCTCAGTTGCGCAACAGGATTCACAGCAGATCAGTGGTTGCAGACACCGTATGGTCGGCCCACAGTTCAAGATCGCCCCCGAGGCGTGAGGAGCGTGGCCCGCGACAAGATCGACATCTGGGTCGGAAGGATGATCCACTCGACCGTCAGCACGGACGCCACGACCGTCGTCGAGTGCCTACCCCTCCTCCAGGAAGTGGGTCGCACTCACCCCAGCGGCACGAGGGCAGGCGCCTGCGTAATGACGAGCGGAGGATTCCCCTAGATCCCCGGCGGCCAGGGTTCAATGCGAGGTCTATCCTTGTGCAAGGTCGGGTCGACCGTAACCGGGCATCCAGAGAAGAGCGAGGCAGGGACCAACCAAGTGGCAGCCAAGCGCCGACCTCTGGGCCTGAGTGTTTCTGTAGTGTTATCAGAGCCGCGGAGATCCCCCCGAACTTCAGGTTGGCGGCAGGGGTCAGCAAGTTTACCGGTGAGACGAAGCCAGACACTTGGCTGGAAGACTACCGAGTGGCTGTGCAGATCGGAGGCGGCAACGACGACGTGGCCATGAAGCACCTCCCCTTGATGCAGGGAGGCTCCGCTCGGGCGTGGCTCAATCAATTGGGCCCCAAGAGTATTTACAGTTGGGAAGAGCTTGCTCGGGTTTTCGTTCGGACCTTCGAGGGCACCTGCAAGCGACCTGCTGGACTCGCAGAACTTCAACACTGCGCGCAGAAGCCGAGTGAAACTTTGAGGGATTACATTCAGCGATGGACCACCTTGCATCACACGGTGGAGAACGTGTCTGAGCATCAGGCAGTGTGCGCTTTCAAAGAAGGCATGCGTAACCGAGAGTTGAATCTGAAGTTTGGTCGAACAGGCGACATGTCCTTGTCACGGATGATGGAGATTGCCAGTTGGTACGCCAACGGTGAGGAGGCTGATCGGCTCCGCAGCGGCAAGAAACCAGTCGGGCAGGACGACCAGAATTCCAATCGGAAGAACAAGCGCAAGGCCGAGCCAGCCGCCCAGGGAGAGGCTGCGGCGGTCAATCAAGGAAAGGGCAAAGGGCAGCCAAAAGGCTTTTGGGCCCCCAAGAAAGGAAAGGGTCAGGCTGGATATGATATGCTCGACCAGCCATGCCCCATACACACGAAGAAAGATGAAGAGGGAAACTTGGTGTATCCCAAGCACACCACTCGACAGTGTCGGCTCCTGATCCAGGGCTTCCAAAAAGATCAGTCGGCTGAGAAAGAAAAATAATCGGAAGAGTCCGAAGATAAGGAAGGGGACGGAGGATACCCCTGGATCAACTCCACTCTGGTGATTTTCACGGACGTCGAGAGCAAAAGTCGACTGAAAATCATCAACAGAGAAGTAAACATGGTTGCCTCGGCGACCCCCACGTTTTTGAAATGGTTAAAGACCCCCATCACATTCGACCAGTCCGATCACCCAGCGCACATTGCCACCCCCGGGAGGCGGGCACTGGTGGTCGACCCAGTTATCGAAGGTACATGCCTGACCAGAGTTCTGATGGATGGGGGCAGTGGCTTGAATATCTTGTATGCAGCAACCCTCCGGGATATGGGCATTCCGATGTCCAAGCTGAGAGAAAGTAACATGAGGTTCCACGGGGTAATCCCCGGGAAGAAAGCCGACACACTTGGCCAGATCTCACTCGACGTAGTCTTTGGTGAGTCGAAGAACTACCGCAAAGAGAAGCTGACGTTCAAAGTGGTGGACTTCAACAGTGCCTATCACGCCATCCTAGGTAGGCCCGCCTACGCCAGGTTCATGGCTCGACCATGTTATGTCTACCTCAAGTTGAAGATGTCGGGGCCCAATGGCGTTATAACCGTCACTGGGAACCGTCAAAAAGCGGAAGAATGCTTCCAGAAAGGCTCGAAGATCGCCGACGAGCAAATGGCAGCAGTAGAGATGGAGGACTACCAAAAGAGAGTGTATCCGAGTGACCTGCTAAGGGCGAAGAAGCCGGCTTCCGAGTCAGCTTTCCAGTCGGCCGGGGACACGAAACCTGTGCACATCCACCCCACCGACCCCAACGCAGCACCCACCCACATCTCCACTACACTCGACAGCAAATAGGAAGAAGCGCTCGTCCAGTTCCTCTATGAGAACTGGGACATCTTTGCATGGAAACCATCAAACATGCCGGGTGTACCCAGGGGACTGGCTGAGCACCATTTGCGAGTCGACCCTAAAGTGAAACCTGTGAAGGAACATCTCCGTCGATCCGCTGCGGAGAAGCGAAAGGCAATTGGCGAAGAGGTGGCTCGACTCCTGGCAGCAGAGTTTATCCGCGAGATATACCACTCCGATTGGCTCGCCAACGTCGTCATGGTCCCCAAGAAGGACAAGTCTACCCGCATGTGCATCGATTTCAAGCACATCAATCGGGCCTGCCCGAAAGATCATTTTCCTCTTCCCCGCATTGATCAGATAGTCGACTCGACTGCGGGATGTGAACGTTTGTCCTTTCTGGACGCGTATTCCGGGTACCATCAGATCCGTCTGTTCGGGCCCGACGAAATTAAGACAGCTTTCATCACCCCCTTCGGGTGTTTTTGTTATGTCACCATGCCTTTCGGTCTCAAAAATGCTGGCGCTACCTTCATGCGCATGATCCAGAAGTGCTTGATAAAGCAAATCAGTCGGAATGTCGAGGCATACATGGATGACATTGTGGTCAAGTCTCAGAAAGGTTCCGACCTGCTGACTGACCTCGCTGAGACATTTGCAAACCTAAGAAGCTACGATATCAAGCTCAACCCGCCAAAGTGTACATTTGGAGTTCCTGGCGGCAAGTTGCTCGGTTTTCTTGTTTCCGAACGGGGAATCGACGCCAACCGAGAGAAGGTTAGCACCATCCTCCGAATGAAACGCCCCGAGCATATACACGACGTCCAGAAGCTTACTGGTTGCTTGGCCTCTTTGAGTCGATTCATTTCTCGTCTTAGTGAGAAGGCATTACCTCTCTACCGACTCATGAAGAAATTCGACAAGTTCAAGTGGAATCCCGAAGCCGAAGCAGCGTTTGAAGAGCTCAAACCCTGCTGTCCACCCAGCCGGTGCTCGCTGCCCCAGTCAGCGGAGAGCCTCTTCTGTTGTATATTGCTTCCACCGGACAAGTCGTCAGTACCGTACTCATGGTCGAGTGGGAAGAAGAGGGCAAGGCATACAAGGTCTAACGCCCGGTCTTTTATATATCCGAAGTTTTGACTCCCTCCAAGCAAAGGTATCCACATTACCAAAAGCTTGTGTACGGGATTTACTTGACTACAAAAAAGGTTGCCCAATACTTTTCGAACCACACGATCTCAGTCGTCAGCGACGCTCCGCTGTCAGAGATCCTGAACAACCGAGACACAACCGGTCGAGTGGCAAAATGGGCGATTGAACTTCTTCCGTTAGATATCAAGTTTGATGCGAAGAAAGCCATCAAGTCTCAGGCTATAACAGATTTTGTGGCCGAGTGGATAGAACAAGAGTTGCCGACTCAAGTCCAGTCAGACCATTGGACTATGCTCTTCGATGGATCCAAGATGCTGAACGGATCCGATGCAGGCGTGGTCCTGGTCTCTCCCAGGGGCGACAAGCTCAGCTACGTCCTTCAGATCCATTTTTATTCATCAAACAACGAGGCCGAATACGAAGCGCTTTAGTATGGGTTGCGTATGGCCATCTCACTCGGCGTCCCTCGCCTGATGGTCTACAGAGACTCCGACCTAGTGGTGAACCAAGTAATGAAAGAATGGGACGTCAGGAGCCCGGCAATGACCAGTTATTGCAGTACAGTTCGGAAGCTAGAAAAGGAGTTTGAAGGCTTAGAGCTCCATCATGTGCCCAGAGCCAAGAATCAGTTAGCCGATGACCTCGCAAAAATCGGGTCGACTCGGAAGCCCATACCCAAGAATGTGTTCCTAGAGCATTTGCACACCCCTTCTGTCAAAGAAGACCCCTTCACGGAAGAGCCCCCGCAGCCAGTCAGCGCATCAGATCCGACTGAAGTCGAAGTACCTGCTGTGGTCGACTTGATCATGGAGGTCCTAGTAATTACGCTAGACTGGACTGTGCCGTATATATCATATCTGCTCAGGCAGGAACTCCCAGAAGATGAGGAAGAAGCGTGCCAGATCGTCCGCCGATCCAAGGCGTTCACTGTCATCCAGGGTCAGCTCTACAGAGAAAGTGTCACCAGAGTCGCCCAGCGCTGCATCGATCCAGAGGAAGGTCGACTGATCTTGGACGAAATCCAATCGGGAACTTGCGGCCACCACGCCTCCTCTCGGACTATAGTGGCCAAAGCATATCGAGCCGGATTTTACTGGCCCCGCGCCAACGAGACGGCCAAGGATATTGTGGACAAATGCGCAGGATGCCAGTTCTACTCCAACATGTCCCACAAGCCGGCGTCCGCCCTGAAGACCATTCTGCTAGTCTGGCCCTTTGCTGTGTGGGGCTTGGATATGGTCGGCCCCTTTAGGACAGGCAGAAGCGGATTCACCCACCTTCTGGTGGCAGTCGACAAGTTCACCAAATGGATTGAGGCCAAGCCCATCAAGAACCTCGAGTCAAGCACCGCCATCAACATCATCAGGGAATTAATATTCAGATATGGAGTCCCCCACAGCATCATCACGAACAACGGCTCCAACTTTGACTCGGATGAATTCAGAGCTTTCTGCGCTTCCCAAGGAACACGAGTTGACTACGCCTCCGTAGCGCACCCGTAGTCAAATGGACAGGCAGAAAGAGCAAATGGTTTGATTCTCCAAGGCCTAAAGCCGCGGCTCATGCGCGATCTCAAGCATGCTGCCAGGGCTTGGGTGACTGAACTGCCATCTGTCTTATGGGGTCTGAGGACAACTCCAAACCGGTCGACTGGCCGTACCCCTTTCTTCATGGTCTATGGAGCCGAAGTTGTGTTGCCGAGCGACTCATTACACAACGCCCCCAGAGTGGAACTCTTCTCCGAAGCCGAGGCAGAGCAAGCTCGTCAGGATGCAGTCGACCTTTTGGAAGAGGAAAGATAGATGGCCCTGATCCGGTCGACCATCTATCAACAGGACCTACGTCGATTCCATGCACGCAACGTAAGAAGCCAAGCATTCCAAGAAGGAGATCTGGTCCTTCGAGTGCATCAGAAACGTCCACACAAGCTCGCCCCAACCTGGGAAGGCCCGTTCATCATCACCAAGGTACTGCACAACAGAGCATACCACCTCTACAACGTAGCCAAGAAGAAAGACGAACCTCGGTCGTGGAACGCGGACCTGCTCCGCCGCTTTTACAGTTGAGACACTCGACGGACGAATTGTAATAAAGATTTCTCAATTTGTTTCAAAGACAAGTTAGCAATGATCCTTTAACGATTGATGTCCTCTAAAAACATTGCTCTTCAAAATCCCCCAGTGGGTGCTTAGCTGCGGTCCTCCGAGCTACGTTACAAGTATAAAGTGGCTCTGTCTTCCGAGCTTCGCCACAAATATAACATAGCTTGAAACCGCCTAAGTTTCAAACACTTACTCCGAGTGAAGAGCAATCCGCTCATTCGGGGGCTTAGCTGCGGTCCTCCGAGCTACGTTACAAGTATAAAGTGGCTCTGCCTTCCGAGCTCCGCCACAAATACAACGTAGCTTGGAATCGCCTAAGTTATAAACATCCACTCCGAGTGAAGAGCAATCCCCTCACTTGGGGGCTTAGCTGCGGTCCTCCGAGCTACGTTACAAGTATAATGTGGCTCTGCCTTCCGAGCTCCACCACAAAGACAATGTAGCTCGGAATTGCCTAAGTTATAAACATC
>LR738711.1:799256203-799280048 GCA_902687465.1 Secale cereale
CTAAGTTTCAAACACTTACTTTGAGTGAAGAGCAATCCTCTCACTCGGGGGCTTAGCTGCGGTCCTTCGAGCTACGTTACAAGTATAAAGTGGCTCTGCCTTCCGAGCTCCGCCACAAATACAAAGTAGCTTGGAATCCCCTAAGTTATAAACATCCACTCCGAGTGAAGAGCAACCCTCTCACTCGGGGGCTTAGCTGCGACCCCGTGACTCGCCTAAGTTTTAAACATCCACTCCGAGTGAAGGGCAACCCTCTCACTCGGGGGCTTAGCTGCAGACGTCGACTCAAAGATTCAAGCAATCAAAGAAAAGCAGCAAACCGAAAGATCAGAATCGGATAAAATCCCCGCAAGATTCGGGCAAGAGTACTTGGGCCACAAGCCCACCAGAGTTTAACGATTACAAGTCCACGTGGCATTCCGCGCTAAATGAGATTAAAGTATCAAAGTCACTCCTCGGGAGGAGGCGGGCTTGCAGGTGCGACCAACTCGTCCAGGTCGATCCCGTCAGCGATGCGAGTGGCGGCTTCCAGGAAGGTCTCCATAAACGACTGGAATTGGAGCTCCTTTGTATTTGCAACCTTAAGCGCCGCAAGCCTCCTCTCCTTCACCTCCTTGCAGTGCACACGGACCAAGGACGGCGCCACGTCGGCTCCTCCTCGGGCTGCCGACTTCTTCCACTCCTGCACTTGGTTGGGTATCTCATTGAGTCGAGTCATCAGGGGCTCGAGGTCGTTCTCCTGCACGACCCCCCTCCAGAGCGCGGTGTCGATTCGGGCCATCACCGCCTTCAGCTGTCCCAGATAATCCGTGGCCGCAGTGAGGCGGGACTCCAGCCTCAGTATGTTCATGGATACCTCGTCCTTCATGATGGAGTTGGTTGGGTCCAAGCCGGGCTCGACCCGTCCAGTCTCCTATTCAAAGTTACGACAAAACTCTGCACCAAATATAGCAAGTTGAGTCAGCAGACAAGATATGGGTCGACCGATCCAACCTAAACCAGGTCGAAGGAGACATACCTTCGAGCACGAGGTACCATTTCTTGGTGACGTCGCCCAGATACGCCTCAAGATCAACCCTCTTCCGAAAAAGAGCCTCGTACTTGTCGTTCAAGACAGCCTTGGAGTTCTTCGGCTGAGTCACCTCTTGATTGGCTGCGTCGAGCGAGCCTCTCAGCCTGATGACCTCCGCCTCAAGCGCACCCACAGAGGCCAACTTATGCGCCGCCAGTTCCGCCTTCTCTTGAGCCGCCTGCTGCGCCGCCGCCAGGTCGAGATCCTTCTGCTCTAAGGCCGCCTTCAGTTGACCTACCAAAGCCGCCACTGGACAGATGGACATGAGGGAATACAAGGCATATCTATCAAAAGTCAGTCGACAAAAGGTCGGGGTCAGTTACCAGCCGCATCATCCTGCGTCTTCTTCAGGTGGTCCCGAGCCAACTGCAAGTCGAGGTTAAGCTGGATTTGCTTCTTCTCAAGGTCTGCAAACTTGGCCCCAAACTCGCAAGATTTCTGCATCAACACGACAAAGCAAGATTATAAGACTACAGTTGAGTCAAAACACTCAACCGCAGTCTCGGGGACTACACCCAGTGGGTGCACTGAGCGTGCCCCCACTGGTTTCACTAGGCCGAGATCGTTCCGGCTCGAGCTCAAAAAAAACAACAACAATGAAGAAAAGTTCTATAGTAAGACCATGGCCGACCGCCAGCAGTCGACCACGGTCTCGGGGACTACACCCAGTGGGTGCACTGAGCGTGCCCCCACTGGTTTCACTCGGCCGAGAACGTTCCGGCTCGAGCTCAAAAAGAGAGAGGAAAAGCACCCCAAGGATTCACCCAGTGGGTGTGGTATCTCACGAACAAAACAACAGACTCAGAACTCTCGAAGCCAAAGACTACTTCAGTGAAGGGAACGAACCTGGACGTTGGCCCGAAGAGCAGAACTGGCATCATAAGCTGCCATGCTGGCCTCATACGCCGCCTTCGTCCTCTCCATCATCACCCCCGCCTGGCGAACGGCTGCTTGAGCCGCCCCCACAGGATCCTCCGGGAGGCGGTAGGAAGAGAAGAGAACAGACGAAGCGGCGGGCGTAGGGTCGACGGCAGGTACGGGCACTGGGTCTACGGCAGGAACTGGCGCTGGGTCGACGACTGGAGTAGACGCTGGGTCGGCGACTGGAGCGGACGCTGGGTCGATGACTGACGCAGGCGATGGGTCGACGACTGTCAAAGCCAGACGCTCGGTCGACGCAGGGACGGCGAAGGATACCGTGGCTCGGGCCGCATCTTCCTGTCACTGGGCCTCCGAGCCAGAAGGCGTCTTCCGGCCCTTCTTTCCCGCGCGCCGCCGGTCCCCTCCCAACCGCTCCTCATCATCATCGTTATCCGGAAGCTCTATGACGAGGCGCGGCACTTCGAGTCAAGCAGCAAGCAAAGGTTCAGCCGACCGTCACCCGCGAAAGAAAACAAGAATAAGACAGATTCCATAGAACCCGCACCTGTGTCCTCGGTCTCCTCATCGTCTCGACCCCGGTCGATGTCCATCGAGGTTGTAGAAGCGGCGGCTCTGAAAGGTTCACTCGGAGATGAGTCGACAGAAGTTACGGTCGACCTCCAAGAAGCAGAAAGAAACAAGACCAAGAGACACTTACGTGGAAGCAATGGGTACGTCCACCTTGATCCTGGGTAAGGCCTTCCGGGGCTTGGTGGTGGTGACCTTGGGCTGCTTGGGCATCTTCTCTGTGGGGTCAGGAGTGGCCATTCGAGTGCGCTTGGGCGTCCGAGAGCCAGAGGGACCCGCCCGAAGACGTGCGGCCCCAGGTCGTGCTTCTCCTTGGATCGACGTTCGTCACGGGGAGGTGACTCGACCTCCTCCCCGCTGTAGTCCTCGCTCTCCTCCTTGGTCTCCTCCTCCGACTTCCACTCGGCGGCGTCACCCACGCCCTCATCGCCCTCCTGGACCAAGTCCCCGTTGGGCAGCGAGTACATCTCGGTGTAGATCTGCAAAGGGAGAAGTTTGATCAAATATCAGTCGGACCCATCAATACAAATCCCAAGCCAGACGACAGAAACGTCACTCGGAAGTAGAAGACTAACCTTGTCAGGAAGATTGTCAGCGTCAAACGGAATGACCCTACCAGATCCCCTGGGGTTGTCTTTATTCCCAGTGATGCACTTCAAGCACTGCACCACGTACTTCGGGTCGGCCGCCTCCGGGTGGACTCGCGACGAGTCGTCGGTGCCAGAATACAACCACATCGGGTGGTCCCGAGCCTGGAGCGGCTGGATCCTCCGCGTGAGGTACGCCTCGAACAGATCCATCCCCGTTACCCCCTCGCGGACTAGCTGGATGACCCGCTCCACCAACATGTCCACTTCGGCCCTCTCGGCCTTACCCACTATCATCGAAGGAGGTGGGCTGGCTCGACCTAGAGTGAACGAAGGAAGACCAGTCGACTGACCCGGAGTCAGACTGACCTTGTAGTAAAACCAGGTCGACTGCCAGCCCCGAATCGACTCCGAAAAGATCATGGGGGGAAAAGCGCTCCTATTTCTAAGCTGGATCCCGAGCCCGCCGCACGCCTGGAGGACGTGCATCTTACCGTCACTCAGATTCACCCTCTTGACAGTTTACGAGCGGCAGGTGAAAATGTGTTTGAACAAACCCCAGTGCGGCCGGCAACCGAGGAAGTTCTCGCACATGGAAACAAAGGCAGAAAGGAAGGCAATGGATTTGGGCGTGAAGTAGTGCAACTGGGCACCGAAGAAAATCAAGAACGCGCGGAAGAAAGGATGTGGTGGCATAGAAAAACCTCGGTCGACGTGGGTCACGTGGAGGACGCACTCGCCCTCCCGCAGCCGGGGCTCGAGCTCTCCCCCTGGCGCCCGCTAGGAACCACGGGCGATCAACCCTTCGTCCTCCAGCTCCTCCAGATCCTCCGCCACGACGGAGGACCGGATCCAATCCCCCTGGATCCAACCAGCAGGGAGTCCGGACCTTGGCGATGATCCACTCCGGCCGGATCACCTCCCCTTCCCCGACGCCGCCTTCTTCGAGCGCTCCATCGCCGCGGTCTTGTCTTTGCCCATGGCTCGCGCGCCGGCGGTCGCTGTGGAGAGAGGCGAGAAGAAGCAGGGGCGCAATGAAGAAGCAGAGGCGGAAGGAGAAAGATTGGGCGCACAGTGCCCCCCGCTACGGGCTCGGCGCGCTCTTATAGCTGCCCGGTCGAGTGGCTGACCGGTGGCCCCAAGTAATCTTATCAAATCCCGTAACAGGCGCTGGCGCGATACGTGGCGAAAAAAGGTGGCGCGGGGATCGAGGCAGCTCGAGTGCATCCCTCCGATTGCTGCGGCACGTCCCGCCCCGCGCGCTTCCCCAAATTTCAAAAACCCCACCAAATCCGGCAAACGAAGGGCAACCAATCCCTTCGAAAACGGCACGCGCTAACGGCGCTCAACGCTTAGCACAAAGTCCAGTTGACGCAAGAAGCAATTAACTCAATCGGCGGATCCAGAATCGATCAAGGCGACCAAGTTACAAGCCCCGAAACAATCTACTCCAGGGACGTCGAGCCAGAACTAGAGCTTCCCTCATCACTCTCTTGCTCAAGCCTCAATCCATTCAGCGGCTACTGACGAGGTTACAGACCTAGGGTAGGGTCACAGGTCCGACCCAGGTACCCCACCCAAGGTCACTACCCTAGAAGATCGACAGACAAAACTTATGACAATGGAGGCAGTCGACTGAGACGGTCCAAGAAGACACTTCACTCGACTGAGCCTCATCCGCAAGATGACTCAACCCCACTCGACCAACCCAAGGCACTCGACCCCCGAAGGTCAAGCATCACTTGAGACAGCAACGGTCCGGCATTTACTCACCGTTGTAAACACCTTAATTACTCTTTACTGCACGCGTTACCAGTAACGCCTACCTTAATGAACATTGAACCCTTGGTAACGTGGAGCATGGCTGGGGACCTGGCGCGCTATATAAGCCACCCCCTCCTCCATAACAAGTGTTCACACCTCTGTAACATTCGTATACACATACCAGTCGACCAAGCCTCCGGGCACCGAGACGTAGGGCTATTACTTCCTCCGAGAAGGGCCTGAACTCGAAAACACCTTGTGTACCACATCACCATAGCTAGGGCCTTACCTCCCCATTCGTACCCCCTGCCCTTACTGTCAGACTTAGAACCACGACACACCTCCCCCCTTGCTCCTTTATATAAAGGGGCATGGGGGAACCCAAACACACAGAAGAAACATTGTTCTAGCCGTGTGCGGTGCCCCCCTCCACAGAAACACACCTCAGTCATACCGTTGTAGCGCTTAGGCAAAGTCCTGAGCCGTACCTTCATCATCTCTGTCACCACGCCGTCGTCCTGACGAAACTCTCCCGCGAAGTTCAACTGGATTAAGAGCTCGTGGGACGTCATCAAGCTGAACGTGTGCTGAACGCGGAGGTGTCGTAAATTCAGTGCTTGATCGGTTGGATCACGAAGAAGTTCGACTACATCAACCGCGTCACTAGACGCTTCCGATTTTGGTCTACGAGGGTACATAGACACACTCTCCCCTCTCGTTGATATGCATCTGGTAGATAGATCTTGAGTGATCATAGGAATTTTTTTGAAATACTACGTTCCCCATCGCAACCCATCTTCTGACGACTTTTAGAGAATCCTAAGTGAGGAAAAACCCAGAGCCAAAGTGATTGAGCATCACTAAAGAGATTGATCTGTGTGATCCAACACCTGTTATCTTTGAAGATTGTCTTTTTTCCAGATGGTTTGGCGTCAAATTCACCAAGAGTCATTGTGGTGTGTTGGTGAACAAGTCTGTGAAGGTTTCGGAAGTCAACCTTTAAGATTTACCACGAGTGATTGGGCGAGGACTAAGTCACCTTAGCTCAAGAGAAATACAATGAGGATTGCGTGTCCTCCGTGTTGCAACTCAGTTGCCTCAACCAGATGTATAGTTGATGCAGCAACTGGAAGTGGTCTACCAAATTGATGCATCTTCACCAAGCCCAACTGGTTTCTAATTCCTCGCGCTCCTTTACATTATTACGCTGCTGATGAATGTGTGATCTATCTTCTAATGAATTTGAACTGGAGACTTTCATCGCGCTGTCTATCATTTCTTCAGTTCATATTCCTCATGCTTGTATGCTTGTACGATTGCATGTTCTTCATTCTTACGTATCCTGATTGCATGTACTCTGATTCTTTGATAATATAGTTTCCCTTGCATTTCTATTTCTTCACTCTGATCTTCGTCAAATTCAATAGAGTTTGACGAATTTCAAAAAATCTCCCATTGCCCCCCCCCCTCTAGGAGTAAACATGCACTTTCAATGATGATACTCAGTCTCTGCGACTACCATCTCCAATTGGCTCGTATCCGGGGATTTGGTGGTGTCCGCTGTCTGCAACCTTGGTTTCGTTGGGGGTTTCTTTGCGACATAGAAATGGGGAGATTGTGTTTGTTGCGCTTTATGTATGTTTGTCGGGTTGACTGTGGGTCACGGAGTTTCTTTCTTAGCGAGTAGTCTGCATGAGCTTTATATATGTTTGTCAGGTTGACCGTTGGGACATGAAGTTTCTTTGTTAGCAAGTAGTCCGTATGTGCTCTATATGTTTCGGTTTTTTCTGGATTTTCGGTTAATTAAGTTGTCAATTCTCTTCTTCCTAATTAATTGATGAGACAAATCTTTTGCCTTCGTTTAAAAAAAAGTTACAACATCCATGTAATTATTTTCAACAATACAACATGCCATGGGGAGGTGTACATACAATTCACAACACGACGAGAACCGCATGCCACAAATCAAGAGGAGGCAAGACTCACAGACCAAGAACCACGCCACACCCAGCACCGGACACCTAGAAAGCATGATCCAGTTCAGGCTGCGTCCAACAACATGCATGATACACCGAATCATCATTCAGAAAATAGCAAATATAGTATAATGCTTCCTGTTTTCTTTATCGCGTCACCTCCCGCATCGCCCCCGTGTGGCGGCCGGGTGGCTCCCAGATCCCATCGCCGCCGGTCTCCACATATCCTCCTCCTCCCTCGCCGCCGCCCAAGGGTACGGCCAGGAGAAGCCTTGCCGTTGCCGGCGGCGGCGGGGACTCGTGGTCCTCCCGTTTGTGGGGCTGGCGCGGGCCGGCGCCCCCGGGCCGGAGCATGGCGTCGGGTCGGACGCCATGGTGGGTGGTGGTGGCGCTTCGCGGTTCTCTTCCTCCGCGGAAGGCGGCTTCATGGTCTGGTGCGTCGCAGTCGCCAGGGACGGCGGCGGCGTGAGCAGATGGATTCGCGGTGGCATGCCCGGATCTGGGTCCAGTGGGCCTTGGTCACTGGATTGCCGTCGGCGCGGTGGTGGGTGCGGCTCGTCGGCAGCTAGGCGGATCCGCAGCAGCTGGGCGGATCCGCAGAGATTCTTCCCCTGTCTGGTCTTTGACAGCACGAACAACTCCGGCGGAAACCCTAGATCTCCTTGGGATTGAGCAATGGCAGTGCTTTAGCGTCGTAACACCTCTTCGGGGCATCATTTTGGAGCTTACCCCGGTTGAAGGGATCAGCGATGCTGGCGGCGCATGTCTGATGGAGCAACTGCCGATGAAAATCGCGTCGACTACGGTCATGGCGGACAATGGCAGCGTCTTAGATGTCGTTCCCTTGTCGAGGCATCCTCACTACAGTTTGCTTCATCAGGCTCGGGCTGCTCCAGGGAAAACCCTAGATCTGGGTCTCCCGGATCGGACGATGATGGCGTTCTTAGTAGCGCTTTCCCTCATGGGGGCATCGTTTTGGAGAAGTGATGGCTGGAGGTGACAAGAGGAGGAGCGGTGCTTCATCACACACATTGATGGTGTCGAATCTCGATGGCACGGCGCTCTGGAGATTAAGCGTCTGATGTTGTCGGTGTACTAGAGTAGGGGTACCCTAGTATCCCGAACTCGTGCACGGGCAGGCGCAGCATCCCGCGGCAAGGCTTGCCGGGTGACCGCCAAGGTCCTCTGTGGTTCCTTTGGAGCCATTCAAGAACAAAGTATTCAAGTCAGGGCACAAGACCCCGGCAAAAGGAGCTTGCCGGGAAGGCCAACCAAGGCATCTCAAGGAACTTGCCGCGACGCGCCACGCGTCCCGGCAAGGCCCGGTGAGCGACAAGCTCCCGGACTCGACAAGACAACGACCGCGGCAAGGCGCTTGCCGCGGTAAGCTACCACTCTGTACCCACGCTCCAGCACATCCACCAACGTGTCGCTCTAGGACCCTTCCAGGCGTACGTGGCGGGAGGCTGTGCAGCCAGCGGTGCGCGGTGGCAAGCGGCGCTGACAAGATTGCCATCGTGGCGAGCGGTGGCGTCCCTGACGGTCCCTTTTGCACTATTTGGGCGACGCAGACGGGCATTTAATGCCCTTGTCCCCTGCCGTCAGGGTTAGGTATGATACACTGTAACAGGCAGTTGTACCAACCGTAACACCTTTCCATTTTTACCCTTGCCTACGTTGCCACCTGTCGGTGACCCCTTGAGCATATAAAAGGAGGCCCATGCGCAACGTAGAGGGGAGGAGGAGAACACTCACGCTCGGTCTCGCTAGCTGCTGGTGTGTACTGTAGCACTCAGCGCTCCCGAGCAAGAACTCAATACAAACCACAAAGAAGGAGTAGGGTTTTACGCATCCGTGCGGCCCGAACCTGGGTAAACTGCTCGTGTGTTTCGCCTCATCTGCTCTTCGTGCGATCTTCGCCCCCGCCAAACCGAAAGGGACTCGGTTTGCCGGTCCCATAGGTGCTCGTGGATCAGTTCCCCGACATCTTTGGCGCGCCGGGTATGGGGCGTCGAGGTTGTGTGAACCTGATCCGGCGTTCACACGAGCTAGATCTTCATCGTCTTCATTGACATGCCGCCGAAGAAGAAGGCTTCGGAGGCGGCTACTCCGTCCGCGTCGAACCCACAACCGCCGGAGCAAACGGCTGGTGGGGTAGACGCCGGCGGAAGAACGGGCGTCGACGCAAGGCCATCTCGGAGTCGCGTCGGCGAGGGAGCTCACGGTGCTGCCAGGTCCAAGGACAAGGCTGCGCTGCCCATCGGCGGCGTAGTCGACTCCCACAACGACCGGGCGCACTCCAAGACCTCGGCGTCCGTACATGCATCGCGCCCATCTCAGGAGGCGTGGGACCGGCAGCGTCCTGGTACTCACGGTACCATATGTTTGCTGGACCAAAATCGAGCTGGTGGATCTCGGAGTGCTCAAGACCAGCATGCATGCCAACATGCTGGCACGAGCAAGGCACGGTCGCCTGGACGGTTTACTGCTCCTTCTAACATAGTTAGAAGTTCGAGCATATCCCGCTCCTCGCATCGTTCGCCACCGCCACCCACCACTTCAGCAGAAGCTTTGGCGCGAGCTCAACTGCTCCTGGACTACCCTCCAACGGCAGACAAGATCGACGACTGGAGGGCCACCATTCAGAGTCTCATCGGCTTCGCCAACGGCGACACTCCACGGCAGTCGAGTACATCGCAGCCGCGGCAAGTCAGCCAGGCACGAGCCGGTGGCGACGAGACCGGTGGGGGTGCAACCACCGTGCACTCTCTGCCCCGAAGGCCAAGATCGCCGACTCGCCGGATCCACCTCGACAGCGACTCCACCGCATCATCAGATCCACGGGCTCGTCGCGATCAGCGCCAAGTTCTTCACGAACGACAGCAAGAAGACGCTCGTACTCGCATCGAGCGCCGAAGAGAAGCGCGGCATCAATCGGACCAGCGCGCTGGGCCCTCTGTCGACATGCATGCGCCAGGGGAACCAGGCGACTTGCCGTACGCGGTAGGTTGCCCTGCGTTTACTCGTGAGCTGCGGCAAGTCCAGTGGCCCAGCAAGAAGAATTTCAAGCCAGACGTACCAGAGAAGTACGACGGCAAGTCACATCCGTCGGAGTTCCTCAGCATCTACACCATCGCGGTGCAAGCTGCCGAGGGGCGGGACGACAACATCCTTGCCAACTACTTCCCGCTGGTGCTCAAGCCCAACGTCAGGTCCTGGCTCATGCACTTGCCGGACAACTCCATATCCTCCTGGGCAGACCTATGCCATCAGTTTGTTGGCGCCTTTACAGGCGGCCACAAACCTCATGGCCAAGAGAGTGACCTTCATCTGCTCGGCCAGAAGGAAGGAGAGCCCCTGCGCAAGTACATTCAGAGATTCAGCCGTGTACAGCACAACATCCCAGATGTCCACCCTGCCGCGGTCATCAGCGCGTTCCATCAGAACGTGCGTAACCGCAGGATGTGGGAGGAGATGGCGATGTGCAAGATTAGAGACGTCAGTGAGCTGTATGCCCTGGCCGACAAGTGTGCATGTGCTGAGGAAGGGAGGAAACTCCCCGGAAAGAATACAGGAGCAGGAGGATCTGACAGTGAGGATGCTGCCCCGGCAAAAAAAAAAACCGGCGGCGGAACAACAGGAATAAGAAAGGCAAAGATGTGCTAGTCATTAAGCAGTCCGGCAATGAAGGTGGCGCCAAGAAAGCCAAGGCTGGTAGCTCCGGCAAGGAGATTGCCGCATGCACCAACTGCCAGGCTGTGGCGGTCGCCGACAAGCAGGACGGCACCGACAAGTAGTACTGCAAGATCCACCGCACCAAGGTCCATGACCTCCAGAGCTGCAAGAAGGTCGAGCAGCTTGTCGAGCAGCAAAAGGCTGAGTACGAGCGACGCGACAAGGAGAAGGCCCAAGGAGGTGCTGGAGGATCCGGCAAGAAATGCCCCGGCCGGGGAGGACGCCGCGGCAAGGCCAAGCAGCGGCAAGGAGATAGACCTCCCCGCGGTCGCGACAAGGATGAAGATGACGACGACGATGAAGACATGGATGATGTCGAGACCAGTGAGCAGGAGTTCCAGAAAGCCACAGAGGTCTTGTGCGATGACGGCGGTGCTTCTCTGCATGCTTCACACCGCCAACTCAAGCAGTGGGTGCGGGAAGTCAATGCGGCAGAACCACCTGTCGAGTCACGCAAGCTTCTGAAATGGTCCAGCACGCCTATCATCTTTGATATTGAGGACCACCCTGATCGCACAACTGCGGTCGGGTGCTTGCCGATGTTGGTCTCACCAACTACCCGCAACCTCAAGGTCACTAAGATGCTAGTTGACGGTGGGGCCGGCTTGAACCTGATCTCCTCCGTTGTACTCCAGAAACTCCAGATCCCTGACAGCGAGCTTGAAGAGACCGGCACATTCCAAGGAATCAACCCGGGAAGGAGCAAGCCGAAGGGGAAGATCACGTTGCCGGTGACATTTGGTAGTGAGTTGAACTTCAGGACTGAGAGGGTCACTTTTGACGTTGCCAATTTTCCATTGCCTTACAATGAGATACTCGGCCGTCCAGCACTCGCCAAGTTCATGGCAGCCTCTCACTACGCATACAACATGCTGAAGATGCCAGGCCCGATAAGTGTCATCTCTGTCTCTGGCGACAAGAAGGATGCTCTTATCTGCGCCGACAAGATCTACCGGGAAGCAGTAGCCGCAACAGATCGCAAGTCACCTGCCGTTGAAGCTCCCGGGGGGAAGAAGAAGACCAAGTCCGGCAAGAGTTCTGATGCCCACTCCGGCAAGCGCACCTCTTCGGAGTGCTGCGCTACCATCGAGAACGCGCCATCGACCTCCACCGGCAAGTGCAAGAAGACAATGGCAGCCCCGCCAGAGACCAAGAAGGTGTCCGCCAAGGAGGACGGCACTGGTGGTACCTTCACCATCAGTGCCACCCTTGACCCTAAATAGGAAAGCGCGCTCATTGCTTTCCTGCGGGCAAACGTCGACGTGTTTGTGTGGCAACCGTCTGACATCCCCGGTGTTACCAGGAAAGTAATTGAGCACCATCTTGCCGTCTGTCCTCATGCGCGGTCCGTCAAGCAGAAGGTCAGGAAACAAGCAGTGGAGCGCCAAGAATTCATTGCAGAAGAGATCAAGAAGTTGGAAGCGGCAGGCCTTGTCAGAGGAGTGCTCCATCCTACGTGGTTGGCCAATCCTGTAGTCGTGCGCAAGGCAAACGGGAAATGGAGGCTTTGTATCGACTTTACCGATGTTAACAAAGCTTGTCCCAAAGACCCATTTCCTTTGCCGCGCATTGACCAGATTGTTGACTCCACGGCCGGATGTGACTTGCTTTCATTTCTTGACGCATACTCAGGATACCATCAGATCTTCATGGAAAAAGAGGATGAGGAGAACACCGCATTCATCACTCCATGTGGCACGTACTGTTTCATACGGATGCCTTTCGGTTTAAAGAATGCTGGTTCAACATTTGCAAGGGTAGTCCATGTCGCTTTTGAGCCACAAATACACAGAAATGTGGAAGCCTACATGGATGACATAGTGGTCAAGAGCAAGGACAAGGCAACTCTGATTCAAGATTTAAACGAGACCTTTGCAAATCTGCGCAAGATCAGCCTCAAGCTCAACCCCGAGAAGTGTGTGTTTGGAGTCCCTTCCGGCAAGCTTCTCGGGTTCTTCGTGTCTCAACGGGGAATTGAAGCCAATCCCGACAAGATCAAGGCCATTGAGCAGATTGAAGCACCAAAGCGCGTCAAGGATGTACGAAGACTTGCCGGTTGCGTGGCTGCTCTCAGCAGGTTTATCTCTAAGTCTGCTGAGCGCGCCCTGCCGTTTTTCAAAATATTGAAAAAGGCAGGTCCAATGAAATGGACTCCGGAAGCGGAGGCTGCACTTCAAGACTTGAAGAGATACCTGTCCTCCACTCCAACACTTGTCGCACCTAAGCCATAAGAGAAGTTGCTGCTGTATATAGCGACAACCAATCAAGTGGTTAGTGTTGCGTTAGTAGCGGAGAGGGAGGCAGATGATGAGCCAGCAACCACGGCAGGCGCATCCAGCGACAAGCAGGGGGCTTCCCCGACAAGCTCTGGTCCCGACAAAGAGGGATCTGCGCAGGCGCGCGAGGAGATACAGAAGAGAATGGTGCAGCGCCCAGTTTACTTTGTCAGTTCCCTTCTGCAGGGGGCTAGGTCAAGGTACTCTGGTGTGCAGAAATTGCTTTTCGGCCTTCTCATGGCCTCGAGAAAGCCGTGCCATTACTTCCAAGCACATGAGATCACAGTTGTCACTCGTTTTCCGCTGAAGAGGATACTGCAGAATCCAGAAGCAACAGGCAGGATTGTTGAGTGGGCACTGGAACTGTCAAGCTTTGGCCTCAAGTTTGACAGCACTTCAACTATCCAAAGCAGAGCATTGGCAGAATTCATAGCAGAGTGGACGCCAACACCAGATGAAGAAATTCCAGAAACGAGCATCCCCGTCAAGGAAGCAAGCAAAGAGTGGCTGATGTACTTTGATGGTGCCTTCTCGCTGCAAGGCGCCGGTGCTGGCGTGCTGCTTGTTGCACCTACCGGAGAGCACCTCAAGTACGTAGTCCAAATGCACTTTCCCAAGGAGCAAGCAACAAACAAATACCGCAGAGTATGAAGGTTTGCTTGCCGGTCTCAGGATCGCGGCAGACCTTGGGATCAAGAAGCTCATTGTCAGGGGTGACTCGCAGCTTGTCGTCCACCAAGTGAACAAGAGTTATCAGAGTCCGTTGATGGAAGCCTATGTTGATGAAGTGAGAAAGCTAGAAGAGCACTTTGACGGCCTACATATGGAGCATGTTCCAAGAGCCCAGAACGACATTGCCGATGGCCTGTCGAAGTGCGCCGCACTTAAGTTACCTGTGGAACCAGGGATCTTTGTGCTCAAGCTGACTCAACCGTCTGTAACGCCATCAACTGGACAGAGCAAGAAGAGGAAGTTGATTTCTGGTGACTATTTTCCGGCAGAGCTTCCCCAAGCCGCCGCCAAGAAGGTCCCCAAGATCAACACCAAGAGTGCTGAGGAGCAGTCTGCTCCGGCAAGCCCTAGGGTTTGTTCCGTCGAAGCAGAGGCCCCCGACAAGTTTTTCTCCGGCAAGCTTGCCGGGGAACGTCAAGCTCCGGCTGAGCCGCAGGTTCTCACCGTAGAAGCGGATGTTCCCGCAGCAGCAGATGTGCCTTTAGTCCTTGTTGTCGAGCCACAAGCTCCAGCATGGGCACAGCAGATTGTTCGTTTCCTTCAGACATGAGAACTTCCCCAAGAGCAAGAAGAAGCGGAAAGAGTAGCCCGGCAGTCAAGTATGTACCAGTTTGTCGACAACACACTGTACAGAAGAAGACTCAACAGTGTGAAATTGAAGTGTATTCACCGGGAAGACGGACAAAAGTTGTTGGCAGAGATACATGGAGGCATATGTGGTCACCACATTGGCGTAAGAGCACTTGTCGGCAAAGCATTCAGGCAAGGTTTCTTTTGGCCGACAGCCCTCCAGGATGCAACTGCACAAGTAACCAAGTGTGAAGCGTGCCAGTTCCATTCAAAGCAGATACACCAGCCAGCTCAAGCTCTCCAGACGATCCCTTTATCCTGGCCATTTTCGGTCTGGGGGCTCGACAACCTCGGCCCCTTTCCCCGAGCAGTCGGGGGCTTTCAGTACTTGTACGTTGCAATCGACAAGTTCACAAAGTGGCCGGAAGAGGAAGCAGTGAGAAAGGTGACAGCACAGTCAGCAGTCAAGTTCCTTAGGTCGATTGTTTGCCGCTTCGGGATCCCTAACAGGATCATCACCGACAACGGTACACAATTCACGAGCCGCACCTTCATGCAGTACGTCCAGGATCTTGGCGCCAAGGTCTGCTTCGCTTCTGTTGCTCACCCGAGAAGCAACGGTCAAGCGGAGAGGGCAAATGCTGAAGTGCTGCGTGGGCTCAAGACCAGGACTTTCGACAGGCTGCACAAGTGCGGAAGAAACTGGATTGAGGAGCTGCCGGTGGTTCTTTGGTCGATCAGGACGATGCCAAATCGAGCCACTGGCCAGACACCTTTCGCTCTAGTCTATGGAGCAGAGGCGGTTCTCCCCACGGAACTCGTATACAGGTCACCTCGAGTGCTCGCTTATGATGAGCTTGAGCAAGAGCAGCTGCGACAGGATGACGCGCTGCTCCTTGAGGAAGACCGTCTTCAGGCTGCTGTACGAGTCGCTCGCTACCAGCAAGCTTTGCGCCGCTACCATAGCCGCAAGGTTAATGCTAGAAGTCTCGAGAAAGGCGACCTTGTTCTTCGGCGCGTTCAGTCCGCCAAGAATTCCAACAAGTTGACGCCGAAGTGGGAAGGCCCTTACCGGGTGAAACGAGTCACTAGGCCTGGCGCTGTCCGCCTTGAGACCGAAGATGGCATTCCGGTGAGCAACTCCTGGAACATTGAGCATCTTCGTAAGTTTTACCCATAAGGCGCGGTTGCTGGAACCTGTTCCGGCAACCACCTTTTGTACAAGTCTTGCCGCTGTTGCATGTAATCCTTTGTACAAAGCTGGGCGCAGACCCCGTGCATAAGTAGAGCTCATGTGCTCCGCACAATTTCATGCTTTCTATTTTTTGCATGTGTTATCTAACACTTTATGCAGCACCTACCCCTGGTAAGCAATAATGACCCGTAAGGCTCCATATCTTTATTTTCTTTTCTTTCTTTTTCTCAAGGAAAGGAAGGTTCCCTCGCCCACAAGTTTGCCGGGGGGAAAGGAGAAGATAATGGTATGGACCAGGCGTCGTTCAAGAAAGTTTCGCCTTACCGGGAAGCAAACAACAGAAAAGCTAAGTTGCCAAAGTTTGAGCAATCAGATTTTTTAAATTTTTAAGTTATCTTCCTTGAACGACTGTGCTTTGTATGGAAAACCTGTGCGCGGAGGAACCAACTCGTGGCTAGTTGCGCCCTTACTTTGTTTAGAGTCCGCTCAACAACTTAAGTGTGCTGCGACTAGTTGCGACAAGGTTTCTTGTCGGTAACGGCACCGCCAGCAGGCTGCTGACGTCCCGCACTCAGCGCTCGCGGCTAAGGTGCCTGTGCCGGCAAGTTCCCTAAAAGCGTAGGGCAAAAACATACAAAGGAAGGAATCAAGTAAAGGAAATAACATTGCAATCACTACCCAAAATAGAGTTATATTACAATGTAGCTTGTCGCAGCTCTAACAGATTGTTCTCATAACATGACCAGCAGCGACAAGAAAAGAAGAAAACGGGCGGCCTAGTCTACGTGATCGCCCTCAATCCTCTTAATCCCGCTCACCTTGTCCACAATGGGTGCGACAAGGGTCTTGAGCGCTTCCAGATCAGCATCCGGCGGCAGGGACTTGAGGACGTTGGTGAGGTTGAGGCCCGGGTTGCGGAAGGCCACCTTCACCAACACCTTTTGAAGAGCTCCCGAGCAGATCTTGCGCGACTCGTTGGCCAGCTGCTTTGGAATCTTCTCCCGGAGTCGTTGGAGGGCCGTCGCCACGCCTTTGAAGAACAAGGTGAGCTTGGCGCTGGGTGGGAGGTTCTCATCGGAGGGATACCCGAGATCCTCCATCACCAGCTGCGCCAGCTCCCTGTCAATGTCTGCGGCAGCATCCACGAGACCCTCCGTCCAGTGCTCCACATTCTCCCTAAGAGCGTTCTGGGTGGCAGCAGCACTTTACAGCAGCGCCTTATCGGCCTTGATCTCCTCCTTCAAGGCCACCCCCTGCTCACTGGCGCCGTCCAGCGTCTTGGTCAAAGTAGTCAGCTTGAACTCAAGATCTGCGTTGGAGTCCTTGGTAGCGCCAAGTTCCTTGCGCTTCTCGGCGAGACGAACCTGCAGCTCTGACAAGCTGTAGGCGTCCTTCTCCTGCTCGTGCTTGAGCGTGGCAAGCTCTTCACTGCTCGCCTTGAGATTGGCCTCCAGTCGTGCCACCTTCGTCTCCAGCTCCTTCTTGGCGACCTCGGCAGCTGCGGCAACATCCTCTGCTTGCTTGAGGGCTCCGCCGAATGTTTGCTCGCGCGCAGTAAGCTCCTCCTCGTGGCTGTCAAGGTTAACCTTCCGCTGCGCCAGCTCGCCCTCCTACGCAGACAGCTTCTCAGCGGCAAGCCGTTGTTGTTCTTCGGCTTCAGCCTTCTCGAGGAGGAAGGCCTTCTGTTCCTCGGTGAGTTGCTCCCGCTCCTCTGCCAGGGACCGGAGAGCTTCCTGGTTGAGACCCCAGAGCTCCTCCACGCGCTTCTCGATGTCCGCTCCCGCCTTGCGACAAGCGCCTCTCAGGATTTCAGCTTGGCCTGCCGAGCACGGTAGAGCGACACCAGCTTCCGCAGCAGCCGCTCCTCCTCAGGCTCGCTGCTGCTGCTCGGCGCATCAACCAGCGTCATCCCAGCGGAGGCGAGCACCTCTCCATCGAAGCTTTCTCCTTCGACCGGCGCCCTGGAGCTTGACGCCTAGGGAAGTTGATGAAGACGTTCTCGCCGGCCTTCAAGTAGATGCCTGGCTGGGGCTCTTCGGAGCCTGACGCTGCGGTAGCGGCGGAAGGATCGGCGGTCGGTGTAGTGCCGGGCGCTCCTACGGCCTCAGGGCCGTCAGTACGATCACCAGACCCCTCGCCAGCTTCTGCGGCGGCAGCTTTGGCGGCCTCTTCGCCGGCAGGATCATCAGCGCCGGCTGCTTCTTCAGCGGCAGCAGCGTCGTCAGCAGCAACCTCGGTCTCCATCGGCTCCGCAGCAGATGGGTCTGACGGCCGGAAAAGGGAGAAAAGTCAAGCAAATATCCAAAAAGAAGATCAAAAGAAGAAGAACCCAAGCGAAGTTTTGAAGCGAGAGGATTACCTGTACCGGGTTCTGAAGTCATAGTCTCCGCCGCCAGGGGGCCGCTGGTGCTATCCCTTGCCGGAGAACTCTCCCTTGCCGGAGAGCTCTCCCTTGCCGGAGAATTCTCCCTTGCTGGAGAACTCTCCCTTGGCATGTCGGGGGCGTCCTCTCGGCGCTCCTGGTGGGGCTGCTCTGCTCCTACACAAACCAACAATCAGATGTCAGCAAAGAAAGAGTATCCATGCGCGCCTAACAGCGGAAGGCGAATCATATACTTACGCTGGGGGCTGCTCTGGAGAATAGTTGCCGGGTCTGGCAAGGTTGTCTCGGACGCACCCCCTGCTGTCGCGGTGGGTTCATCCTCGATGATAATCACCCCCTTTGGACGCGCCGGGGCCTTGGCTCTCTTCGCCGTTCTCTGGGCCACAGTCCTAAAAAGGAATAAGTTCAGAGTAAAGCAAATGAGATACAAGACAAAACAACAAGAATTGAAGAACTACAAGTACAACAAAGAATCTTACTCTTCTTCTTCCTCGTCGGAGCTGAACGCGGAGAAGTCGAAGTCCGGCTCACCTCCAGCGCGAGGAGGCGGAGGAGTAGGTTCCCTTGGCCGCTTGGCGGGAACAGTGGCGGTGGTCCGGGACGACCCCGCTCCGGCTGCCGCCGCGGCGTGAGAAGCGGCAGGAGCAGAAGCGGTGGTCCGGGTGGACCGCGCTCCAGTTGCCGCAGCAGCGTGAGGTGCTCCCGCGGCAACAGTGCTTGCCGCGGTGGAGCGTGTCACGTGGCGCGGCGACTGTCGACTCGCCCGCCACTCCGCTACGTCCCCGGCCTTGCGGAGACGCCTTCTTGGTGGAGCTGGGGGCTCTGCTTGCGGCGAACTGTCTGAAGATGAAGAGGAAGAGGAGTTGATCTCCAACGAGCCGCTCGTATCCTCGGCGGGCTCGCTCGACTCGACGTCATGCCCGGCAAGCTCTTCCTCGCCGGCAAGCTCCTCTCGCTCGGCAAGGCTTGCCGCCTCTGCTGCCTCTGCCTCCTCCACGGTGAATCCAAACTCGCCCACGGCTGCGGCTGCCGCCGCCTCTTCCAGCCTAGTGGCGATGCGTTTCATCTCTGCATCGGTGGTGGCGTGAGTGAGGCTTTTCTTTTCGTTGGAGCGGACCGGCACTTCTACCAAGCCGTCAAAGAACTCCTGCACGACATCGTCTGCAGGCTCTTGCCAAGTTGGGACAATCCCATGCGAGTCGCACAGCGGCATCATTGCACGGATGCGGTCGAGCGAGGAGTTGTTGCACAGCAGAACAACATCCTTCGGCAACCTGAACACTTCGGGATGTTGAGGGTCGTACTTGAACAGCTCCTGGAGCATCGCGTTAAGCTCCATAACAGTGAAGTTGAAGTTGAGGCGCGGGCGCAGCCTCATGATGTCCGCCTCATTCTTGAAATCACAGGCGGGTCTCCTCCTCTCCTGCAGGGGGGCGATGCGGCGACGAAGAAAATCTGCGCCAACTGCGCCTACAGTGAGCCCAGCAAGCCTAAGGCGTTGGATCCGGGTGATGGCAATCTTCAGCCTATCGTCTTCCGGGTCCACGTTGCTCCAATCGCTGCCACGCACTACTGGGGTTTGGCGCCGGGCGGTAAACGGCTGCGGGTTCTCCTCGACAATCTAGCACCAGTCTGCTCTCCATTCCTCCCACTTTCCGCGGACTCTCCCTCCAAATAAGCTTCCTTCTTGCCGGCTCTCGAGATCTAGGCGATTCCGCCGGATAAAGGCTCTCCTCTCTCAACTCGGGGCATAAAGAAGTGGCGAAAAAGGGCTACGTTTGGATAGACTCCGACAAAGTTTTCGCAGAGATGTGCGAAAACTGCCATGGTCAGAACAACATTGGGGGTGAAGTCAAGGAGGCGGAACCCGTAGGTGTTCATGAGATCGCAGAAAAACTCAGAGAAAGGCGGGCAGAGCCCGCAGTAGAAGAACAAAGCGAAGAAGGGATATCCATTTGGAGCCATTCCCGAAGCGACGGCTGGAAGTACCTTCGTGCGCGGATGCGCCCACGTCTCCGTCGACCAGAAGAGGTAGTAATACTCCCTCAGCTCCTTCGCGGCGAGCTTGGGGGGGGAGATTGCCCGCTCCTTTCGTAGCGCCACGAGCCGCTGCGCCTCGGTCGACTTCACGACCTTCCCCTTGTCGGCCTTCGGAGCCATGGCGGAAGTGGTGGGGGAGGTCAACGGCGTTGGTGGTGCTGATGGCAATGGGGGGCAGAGCGCTGCTCTCTTTCAGCTTTGAGAAGAAGGTGGAGCGGCGGAGGCTTCCGAGATTGGAATGGCAACTGGCGAGTGGGCGAACTGCCCCTGTTTCCCCTGCTTATAAGGAGGGAGGCGGCAGACGTTCCGTCTTTCCGAATAAAGAAACCACCAACGATCTCTCCCACGACGCCGCATTCAACGCGTGTCGTTCGGGGAGGGCGCGGTAGATACGGAGAGAGATACGGCGTAACCCTGGCCGCGCATGCCCGTGCCCTGTTTTGGGCCTGGCCCAACAGCGCTCGCCACCGTGTATGGCCCAGGCCCGGGGGCTCCTGTCGGTGTACTAGAGTAGGGGTACCCTAGTATCCCGAACTCGTGCACGGGCAGTCGCAGCATCCCGCGGCAAGGCTTGCCGGGTAACCGCCAAGGTCCTCTGTGGTTCCTTTGGAGCCATTCAAGAACAAAGTATTCAAGTCAAGGCACAAGACCCCGGCAAGAGGAGCTTGCCGGGAAGGCCAACCAAGGCATCTCAAGGAACTTGCCGCGACGCGCCACGCGTCCCGGCAAGGCCCGGTGAGCGACAAGCTCCCGGACGCGACAAGACAACGACCGCGGCAAGGCGCTTTCCGCGGCAAGCTACCACTCTGTACCCGTGCTCCAGCACATCCACCAACGTGTCGCTCAAGGACCCTTCCAGGCGTACGTGGCGGGAGGCTGTGCAGCCAGCGGTGCGCGGTGGCAAGCGGCGCTGACAAGATTGCCATCGTGGCGAGCGGTGGCGTCCCTGACGGTCCCTTTTGCACTATTTGGGCGACGCTGATGGGCATTTAATGCCCTTGTCCCCTGCTGTCAGGGTTAGGTATGATACACTGTAACAGGCAGTTGTACCAACCGTAACACCTTTCCATTTTTACCCTTGCCTACGTTGCCATCTGTCGGTAACCCCTTGAGCATATAAAAGGAGGCCCATGCGCAACGTAGAGGGGAGGAGGAGAACACTCACGCTCAGTCTCGCTAGCTGCTGGAGTGTACTGTAGCACTCAGCGCTACCGAGCAAGAACTCAATACAAACCACAAAGCGGGAGTAGGGTTTTACGCATCCGTGCGGCCCGAACCTGGGTAAACTTCTCGTGTGTTTCGCCTCGATCTGCTCTTCGTGCGATCTTCGCCCCCGCCGAACCGAAAGGGACTCGGTCCGCCGGTCCCATAAGTGCTCGTGGATCAGTTCCCCGACAGATGTGCGATGATGGACTCGCGTAGGAGGTCGTCGTTGTCTGGCGTCGTGGTGGCGTCGGCGGCAGCTAGACCGGGCAAGGTTCATGCAGCAGTACAACTCTGAAGATCGATTGGTGGCAGGTGGCTGCGGCGGCCTCATACCCGGCAGGCGTCCTAGTTGAGGAGCTTGCCGGACTTGTGAGTGCCCATACCCGGCAGGTGTCCTGGTTGGGACCTCAGGTCTTAGATGTTAGGTATGGCTGCGAGGTCTGTTTGGTATTAGGCCTAGACTATCAGCATCCCTTCATCATTTGGATATGAGTTGCGACACTTTTGTTGTCTAGACGATAGCTTCGATTTACTATTGTATGACATTGTAAGGTCTTATGTGAATAATTAATAAAATGGTTGCATGCATCGTCCAGATGCAGAGACCGGGGTCCTCCTTCATTTCTAAAAAAGCAAATACAGTATAAAGCAAGTCATGGGGAGATCATGTGTGTCTGGTGATGATGACTTGAAGCTTTGATGAGGCGGCCAGCTGCCGGGTGGTGGCAGGGCTCCATCCGACCGATGCATTCGTTTTGTTCCTGAGCAAAAAAAAAAAAAAAAAGGAGCCGCAACGGTGTTGTCGCGGTGTTGCTCGTGGCCTCGTGGGTGCCCGCATCGCTGAGGTTTCCCAAGCTGAGTACGTGGACGCCTAGCGCATTCTGATCCTGCAGGAAAGTTCGCAATAGTTCATCACCGGCTACGCTCTACGCTTGCTAGTTGCTGCAGGTGAGCAGGCGTTGGGACGAACCCTCGCCTCACGTGTTGGGCTAGGATTAACTTTACCGGGTTTTGAGCCACTACTACGGGTCGTTCCCAGCTGCGCTTTGCACGTCTACTCCCGATGGCCACTAGATCCGGGTTCTCGAGTCCTGACTCCGGCTCGGGAAAACTTGTGGTGGGCGACTCGAACCTTCCTCGAACCATGCAGTGGAGGATCATTCTTTAACTGGTAGCAGTAATAAAGAGCAGCAGAATTTGTTTATGGTTGGTGCTGCCACTTGCCCTGCTCCCAAAACCACGTGCGGATTGCTTAGATTACGATCGATCTGCCGATGCCCTGTCACACTGAGAGGACGAGCTTTAACTAATCTTCGTCGGCATCGGCACCTCGAGTTGTTTGTTTAGCTTGGCCACTTGCGTTAGTATCTTATTGTTGCGACCCCAGGTCGATAAGCCAAGGCAGCCACGAGATTAGAGTAGACGTTTGGATCTGCTAATAAAGTAGCGTCTGTCCTCCTCGCATGACCACATCTCAGGTTCTCTCTTACCCGACGAGCGGTGTCAGTACTGTATGTCGAGCGGTTGATCGGTTTTAGCACGTGCAGCCAGGAATCTGTTACCTTACTTGGAAAACTATTTCGTCCAATCGCGCCATACCGTGCAATCCTAAAGGTACCTACTCGGTGAAATATTTTTATAAAGCTCATTTCGCTGCATCGGTAAAATATAGTATTGCATGTACCATTTGGAAGGCCCCGGGCTCCCCTCAAATGCAAACTCTTACCATGGCTTGTCGTGAGCGGGTATATCTGGACATCGGACTGTCTTGCAAGCGTGAGTTACCACATAATGCTATATGATGTTTCTGCAACAATGGGAAGGAATCAACGAATCATCTATTCATGAGATGCAGTGTCGTTACCATCATTTGAAGTTCGTCACATCTTTGGGCATATATGAGTGAGGTCATTCCTCAAAATGATCATTCTCTTCGAAACTTGTGGCAAGAGGCCAGAACTAGAATTCATGATTCCAGGAGAAATTCCCTAAACACTATGGTACCAATAATAATTTGGGGCATGAGGGAAAGAAATGGAAGGATCTTTGAGAATTCTCACACGCCGCTTCAAGGAATCATTGACCAAATTAAAACGCACTTGACGCAATGAGCTGAAGAAAGCCTAGGTCGTTTTATGTTGCATTATTTGTCATTGTTGTTTGTAGGTAGTTTGATGGTCAGGGCTAGATGGGTTGTTTTTCGTTGACTTTAGATAGTTTGTGTCTTACGCTCCAGCTAAATAGGCGTGTACTTGTGTATCTCCGATGGTCGTGTATTTCTTCCTCTTTTAATATAATACATGCAACCTTGCTGCATGGTTGGAAAAAAAATTCTTGAAATCTATTGCTCAAACTATTCTAATAAATTGATCACATTTCAACAAAAAGATAGGAAATTTGAATGCGTCACAATTAAACTACGGGCATAAATATAGTTCACCAAATTCATTGGACATAACCACAATTTTTGCAAAAATCCATCGAATGAGCAAGTTCATTTAAAAAAACATCAACACATGATGGATCAAATGCCATCATAATGCAAATAGCCTCATGCACCATGGTTGTCGCCGTCTCCACCGCCGCCTCCGCGGCCTGCACTATCACCACACAAAAATCTTGGCCATGATGTCGACACAAGTAAGCTCCCAATACATTCTCGCTCATCTTGCTAGGATCCATGAACACGATAGCACAGTCCTCGTCCACCCTCTTCTCCCTTCGCTCCTCGGACGCCATTGCTAGCTTTCTCTCCTCAATGTCAAGAAATTTCTTTTTCTCCACCTCACCTAATTCTAGCATTTTCATCTCCATCTCTAGCCTTTTCTCCTCCTCAAGCACTTTTCTATCCACAGACGCG
>LR738711.1:799285083-799304132 GCA_902687465.1 Secale cereale
GGGGGGGGGGGGGGAGAGCAGGGGTCGAGCGGGAGCAGTATGCGGGTGTCAGCGCAGCTGGCGGGGCTGCAAGCAGAACAGCAGTGGCGGGGGTTGCCGGGCAGCAGCAGTGGAAGCAGTAGCAGTAGCGTAGCAGCGCCAGTAAGCGGAGCAGCACAGCAGCGACAGACACGAGCAGCATGAGCATATGAGCATGCGTGAGCGGACGAGTTCCGACCATGGTGAGCGGCGGTGCGCGTGGGACGTCGTCTACGGCGAGGGATTCGAGGGAGAAACAGGGGGATCAAACGACGTGCTCACTGCGAGCATGTAGGCGAGGTCGGGGAGGCCGAAGGCGGACCGGAGTTGCGGCAACGATGGTGAACACCGACGATGTACGTGGTGGGGACGGGCTCGATGGCGAGCGTACGGGGTGGCCCCCGCTCGAATCGAGGCTTGCAGTCGATGAGGAAGAGGACGACCGTGCTCCTGGACTTAGCGCAGCGATGAGAGATGGCCGGTGGCCACGGAATCGATGACGACGCGGCGATGGAGAAGCTCGGGGGGTACGGGGGCCAGAGTGACGACTTGTGGGAGGAAGAAGTGGCGGCTAGGGTTTGACCGAGGGAGAGGGGAGGGGCTTGGGGTGCTGATACGTCCAAAATGCATCACTATTTTGTATCGTAATTCATCTTTATTCATTGATATATTTCATGTTATGATGATCTTCTTATGTTGTTTTGGTCTATTTTACATAGTTTGCAACTTTCCGGTGCCGAAACAGCAGACGCAGGATTCAGCAGGAAAAAGTGGATACTGAGTTGCTGAAGAAGAACACCTCCAAATTACATGAAAATCGACGAGAGGTATTTTTCAGACGAATAACGAAGACACGCAAAAGGGGAGTCAGAGGGGGGCCATAGGGTGCCCAGGCGGCCTGGGGGCGCACCCCCCCTGGCCGCGCCGGGGGGGGGCGCCTGGAGCCCCTGGCCCACCTCTAGTCGCCCCCTTTTGCATATATGTTCTCCGTCCCCCGAAAACCCTAGGCATGGGACTTTTTACGGAGTTCCGCCGCCGCTTCAAGGCGGAAACCTACAGAGAAGAAAAGGGCATCTCCGACGGGCAGATTCCGCCGGGGAGATCACCTCCCGGAAGGGGAGATCGTCGCCATCGTCATCACCATCATCACGGGCATCATCGAGATCATCATCAACATCATCCCCAACACCAACACCATCTCCATCTTCATCCAAATCTCATCTTTCCATCGCAACTCGTGTTGTAACTTGTACTATCTATCCTCTCTACTCCATCGGTGTTGATTACTACTTTGTGGTGAATGCTATTGAGTTTTGTTGGAGAAATATTATTATGTCCAGATTGTTTATCACATATTTATCCCCACTGATCATGATCTCTTTTATGTCTTGTGAGTAGTTACCTTAGTTCTTGAGGACATTGGGAAAGTCTTGTTGTTAGTAGTCATATGCTGTTGAAGTAATATGTGTTGTTTGATACTTAAGTTGTGTTGTCATTCTACTAGTGGTGTTGTGTGAGTCGAACACCCAACACTTCGCCTTATTAAGGACCTAGGAGAATACATTGTGTATAAAGAATGCTTATGGTGGGTTGCCGGAGTGACAGAAACCTGAACCCCAGTTCGCACGCTTTTGCATAAGGGAATAATGGATCCTCAATCGTATTGCTATGGTTAGGCTTTTGCCTTAAATTCTATCTTGTATTTGCGGATGCTTGCAAGGTGTTTAATCATAAGAGTGCATTCATCTTAGTCTAGAGAGTGCACTAGCATAGATCCACCCACTCAACACTTATCAACACATATCATAGTATCGATACGGAATATGGCGAAAGCACATGACTACCTCTCCCGTGTGTCCTCAAGAACGCTTTAGTCTTTATAAGTTCAGTTGCTAGGCCTCTCCTTTGCTAAGAAAGGATTGGGCCACTTGTTACTCTCAGTATCTTTTACATTACTTGCCTTTACATTCCTGTTGCTTATATCGAGAAAACCCCTAAAAGTTATCTTTCAGTGGTTGCAGTAATTTCTTGCTCAGAATCGCTTATCAATACCTTCTGCTCCTCGTTGGGTTCGACACTCTTACTTATCGAAAACGCTGTAATAGATCCCTTACGGTTGAGGGTCATCAAGTACCGTTTTCTGGCGCCGTTGCCGGGGAGCGTAGCGCTATTGGTAAAGTGAAACTAGTAAGAAAGTCTTTTTATAATTCTGTTTTTATTTTTGCTATTGCTGCTCTTTGTCCTTATGGATAACCCTATTATTGGAGCGTTGCTTGCGGGAAGACACCCCACACCTGTGGTGGTTGATCCTCCCCCTATTGAAATTGTGCCGTATAAAATACCAGCTGGCATTATCAATTATGTTTTGGCTAATCATTATGCAGGAGACAGACATCCCGGTGAACACTTGCTATATTTGTCACGGCTATGTTCATTATTTAAGCTTGCAGGTGTATCGAGGGAGTTTGTCATGAGGAAATTGTTTGCCGTATCCCTTATAGATAAAGCTTCAGATTGGTATGGGCTTCTCGATAACCCACACTTGCTGGACTGGCAGGAGCTTATGTCTCTCTTTTATACTAAGTTTTATCCTCTTCATGAGATTCATCGAGACAGGAATTATATATATAACTTTAGGTCTCGTGACGGAGAAAGCATTGCTCAAGCTTGGGGGAGATTGAAGTCTCTAATGCTCAAATGCCCTATTCATAAGCTTCCCAAGGAAATTATACTTACAAATTTTTATGCCAGGCTTTCTCGTCAGGATAAGGAGATGCTGGATGCCTCCTCTAGTGGGGTATTTCAGAAGAAGAGTGTTGAAGAAAGGTGGGATCTCCTTGAAAGAATCCAGAGGAATACTGAAGATTGGGAAATTGATAAAGGTATTGAACCCGCTATAAATTATGAACATGATTATATTGAGAGCTATGTGGAAACTGATTACTTCAATACTTTTTGCTCTAAGATTGGTCTTGATTCCCATCTAGTGATTGATTTGTGTAAGAATTTTGCCTCTCACGTTGATTCTTTTAAAAAGAAGAAAGACCAGCACCATGCACATTTTAAAGAACCACCTGTTGATATTTATGTTGCTGAGCCTATTTTGCCTGCGGTTATATATGAACAACCTCCTTTTCCCACGAGGATAAAGGAGCACTCTCTTGTGACAGGCATAATAAATAAAAGTGAGAGAAGAGTTGATGAACCCGAGGACCAGATCAGGGTCGATCCTCGAGTTGCATTGATTAAAGACCTTGTTACTGATGATGTTTTGGATTCCAATATAACTTTTTGTGCTGTTTCCACTAACCTTGTCACAGCCAAGAACAAAGGCCCAATTTCAGGTACTCCGGTGGTATCTGTTAAAATAGGAGATCACAATTATTATGGGCTATGCGATTTGGGATCGAGTGCAAGTGATATTCCTTATTCACTCTATGAAGAAATCATCGGTGAGATTTCCCCTTGTGAACTTGAAGAAGTTGATGTTACTATTCATCTTGCAAATAGATCAACTATCTCTCCTATCGGAATTGTGAGGGACGTTGAAGTCCTATGTGGAAAGGTAAAATACCCTACCGACTTTTTGGTACTTGGTTCAGCCAGGGACAATTTTTGTCCCATCATTTTTGGTAGACCTTTTCTTAGAACTTGTGGAGCTATAATAGATTGCAAGAAAGGTAAAGTTTCTGTTGAATTCGATGGTGAGCCATATGAATTTAATTTTTCTAAGTTCTCTAAGCAGCCTCGTGGTACTGATTTACCTAGTGATGATAAAATTATTGAAAGTATTGCCTCTATTTCTATTCCCCTTGATGATCCTTTGCAGCAATACATGGAGGACCACGAGAATGATTTACATATGCAGGAAAGAAATGAACTAGATGAAATATTCTTGAGGCAGCCTGCTATCCTGAAGCACAACCTTCCGGTTGAACCTTTGGGAATTTTATCAAAACCGAAAGAAGACCCGGTGTTCGATCTTAAACTTCTTCCCGATACGCTCAAGTATGCTTATTTAGATGAAAAGAAAGTATATCCTGTTATTATCAATTCTAACCTTTCAGGATATGAAGAATAGCGATTGTTGGAAGTACTTCGTAAACACCGAGGCGCAATTGGCTACACCCTTGATGACCTTAAGGGGATTAGTCCATCTATCTACCAACATACTATCAACCTTGAGCCTGATGCTAAACCAGTTGTTGATCATCAACGACGGTTGAACCCGAAGATGATGGATGTCGTGAGAACTGAGATTCTCAAGCTTCTAGCCGCAGGTATTATCTACCCTATAGCTGATAGTTAGTGGGTAAGTCCGGTACATTGTGTTCCTAAGAAAGGAGGTACAACTGTGGTTCCTAATGATAAAAATGAACTAATACCTCAGAGAATTATTATTGGATATAGAATGTGTATTGATTACAGGAAGTTGAACAAGGCAACCAGGAAGGATCACTACCCGTTGCCGTTCATCGACCAAATGCTTGAAAGGTTATCCAAAAATACCCACTTTTGTTATCTCGATGGTTATTCTGGCTTCTCTCAAATTCATGTTAACATTGTCGATCAAGAGAAGACCACTTTTACTTGTCCTTTTGGTACTTATGCTTACAGACGTATGCCTTTTGGTTTATGTAATGCCCCTGCTACTTTTCAAAGGTGTATGTCTGCTATCTTTCATGGTTTCTGCGGGGATATTATGGAAGTCTTCATGGACGATTTCTCCGTCTATGGAACTTCATTTGACCATTGTCTCCACAACCTTAATAAAGTTTTACAGAGATGCGAGGAGACAAATTTGGTACTCAACTGGGAGAAGTGCCACTTTATGGTTAATGAAGGAATTGTTCTTGGTCACAAGATTTCCGAAAGGGGAATTGAAGTGGACAAAGCCAAAATCGAAGCTATTGAGAGGATGCCCTATCCAAGGGACATCAAAGGTATTCGCAGTTTTCTCGGTCATGCAGGTTTTTATAGAAGATTTATTAAAGACTTTTCTAAAACCTCGAGACCCCTCACTAATCTTCTCCAGTAGGATGTTCCTTTTGCGTTTGATGAAAATTGTAAGGAAGCTTTTGAAGTCCTTAAGAAAGCTTTAATAACTGCTCCTATAGTACAACCACCTGACTAGAATTTACCTTTTGAAATTATGTGTGATGCAAGTGATTTTGCTGTTGGAGCTGTTTTAGGACAAAGAGTTGATAAGAAATTGAATGTTATACATTATGCTAGTAAAACCCTTGATAGTGCTCAAAGAAATTATGCTACTACTGAGAAGGAATTCTTAGCTGTAGTTTTTGCTTGTGATAAGTTTAGGCAGTATATTGTTGATTCCAAAGTTATTATTCATACTGATCATGCTGCCATTAAATATCTTATGACAAAGAAGGATGCCAAGCCAAGGCTTATCAGATGGGTACTCCTTCTTCAAGAATTTGATTTGCAGATTGTTGATAGGAAAGGGGAAGACAATCCGGTAGCGGACAATCTTTCAAGAATGGAAGATATACCGCATGACCCCATCCCAGTTAACGATAGTTTTCCAGACGAGCAACTTGCCATTGTAAAAATACAACCCCTTTCCGACCCTTGGTATGCAAATTATGCTAATTTTATTGTTGCGAAGTATTTGCCTCCAGGTCTAACATTTCAGCAGAGGAAGAAGTTCTTTCATGATTTGAGGCACTACTTTTGGGATGACCCACATCTTTTCAAAGAAGGTCCCGACGGGATCGTGAGAAGATGCATTCCGGAACATGAGCAGAAGGACATTCTCCGACGGTGCCATGATAGCCCCTATGGAGGACATCATGCCGGCGAAAGGACTACACATAAGGTTCTTCAATCAGGTTTTTATTGGCCTACTCTCTTTAAAGATGCTAGAAATTATGTTTTAGCCTGTGATAAATGTCAGAGAGTTGGTAACATTAGTAGAAGGAATGAGATGCCTATGAATTACTCATTAGTGATTGAACCTTTCGATTGTTGGGGTTTTGATTTTATGGGTCATTTTCCTTCTTCGCACAAGTACTGTAATGCCCAGGATGGGACTATACCTCCTACGTGTCGAGGCACGACTTAAAGGTATAAGCCCATCCTAGAATGATCTCAAGTTTGGTATCTTTGCACGACTCATGTAAAAGAGGGATTAAATTGCAAAAGAAGATAGTTGGCTTACACTCGCCACTTCACACAATACAATACATAAGCAATCATCATTCAAAACATCACAACCCGACTACGGGTGAAGATCCAAAAGAAAGATACCAAAACAACATAAAGCCACAGGTCAGGATCGAATCCTAGTAGAAACCACTACTGATCGTCGAAGCGTCACAAACAAACAGCCAAACTCTTCATCGAGCTCCCGGCGAAGAACTGATCAAACTCGGCTGAACCTGCAACTGGTGTGGTGAAGTAACTGTGAGCCACAGAGGACTCAGCAATCCCGTTCCCGGGTAACAAGACTATTTAAGCCTTGGGTGAGGACAAGGCTGAAGAAAGAACGAGAGGTGAAGGAACAACAAGAGTCTGCAGCAGCAACTAGCACTAACTTACGCAAAAGAGAGTGAGAAGAGAAGTGCATCGGTCGAAAGATGATCACGAAGTGATCCTAACTAAAGCCGGTCAAACATAACCCCACCGTGTTCAACTCCCGAATCCCTATTCGGAAATTGACAGTCACGGTACACACGCGGGTAGTGTATTGAAACATTGTGTCAAGTTATCTACAACCGGAATTAACAAGCTCCCATCTGCCACATAACCGCGGGCACGGCTTTCGAAAGTTCAAACCCTGCAGGGGTGTTCCAACTTGGCCCATCACAAGCCCACGATCCGTGAAGTCGCAACTCCATAGGTGGGAAGACCCGAGTGTTCTCGGAATCCCGTGCTCAAGTTAAACCGAACTAAGGTAAGGATAATCCAGCAAATCCTCCCGGCGTGTCGACACCCTGATAGTAGCCGCGCGTATCTAAGTCTCAGGACACGACCGGATGGGCGATGCTACAGGTTATACCAGATACCTCGGGTTGCCCCAAGGCGGCCCTGCAGGACCCCCATTTGGGACCAACGCCATCAGCGCTGGCCCCCCTGCTATGTAGAATTAAGAATCCTCGGGGACGCGACCCCCTATGCAAATTTAATTATTTAATTAAGTTGTTATTATGAGGCAAAATAGTACCAAATGTTGGGACTTGCTGGAAAAGACTTAGCACTTAGCGGTTTATCAAGGGGGTCCCATACACCCCAACCGTGTTAGGAACGCATAATCAAGGAACATAACACCGGTTTATACGGTTCCTAACGGCATGAGTGGAACAAAACACCAAGCAAAAGGCTTAGCCTTCCACCCTGCCAATATATAGATAATTTCATTTTAAGCATTTATATAGTGTGATATAACCCAACCAAACTTCAACATGAAGCAAGCATCTTCAATCTTCACCTGCAACTAGCAATGCTATAAGAGGGGCTGAGCGAAGCGTACTTAGCCAAGCAACGGTTTGCGTAGGTAGGGTGGATAAACATGGCAATTGGTTACAAGTAGGAGGCTGACAAGAAAGAGATGGGCATCGAGGCAAAACTATAGATCGAGACTACTAGCAATAGGCAAAGATAGTAATGGTATCCGGGTTCGATCATCTTGCCTGGGATTCCACAAGGGAGAAGAACGGATCCAAGAAGAAGACGGAGCAACACAGTCGAGCGAAACCTCACAACTCCGGAACAAAACCGAAGCTAACAAGAGAAGCAACCGGAAAGAAACAAACAACACGGTAAACACACAAGCTTAAACATGGCATACGATGCACATCCAAGTATGATGCATGTCCGGTATAAATATGCAAGGCATGGCAAAGTGCACAAACAATACTACAAGTTAAGTGGAGATCAATATGCAACGAGTTGCATATTGACGAAACACCACATTTATTTATTTAGTTGACTCTCGTTATTTACAAGACAAGATTAAATGTTTTTAACATGGCAAGAGGTGAAGCATAATAAAACTACACTAACTAGGCAATTTAAATGGGGCCGGAAATAACAACAACATATCCGGAAAATCCCCATGAGCATGTTTAATAATTATTAAAGCAAACAACAATTAAACATTTAAGTGTTGTTAACATGATGCGGATGACATGATTAAGTTTATGCAAGTTTTATTAAAAGGTTGACAAGAAGAAGATAAGAAACATTTGTCACCGTGGTGAAACGAAAGGGTGCCACGGCAACGAACCGAAAATGATGCAACGGCAACATATCGGTGCCGGTAACTCGTTGAGAGACCGGTGCAAAAGATAAGGTGGAGTGAGCGAAACAAGATGATGGGGTGATCCCGTTGCCGGGTTCCCACGAGTCGGTGACGAGGCAACCGAGGAACATGACAAAAGATGGAACGGGCACGAAGCACACACGGGAGACATTTCATACAACACAAGCAAGCATCTCACGGGTCACGTCTCGGGGTTATACCTTTGAAGCATGCGTTTCGGGGCGGTTCGAGACGTCGAGGGACGTAGTGGTTCCCGTTTCCGAAGGGGAAGTAGCCGTTCCGTCGGCGGTAGTTGTACTCGGGCGACGGTAGAGGAAGTAGTGGTACTCGGCGACGGTAGATGTACTCGTTCCGTTCGGTCTTGCCGGTCTCGTCTCGAGTCGTAGATGTACATGTCGTCGAGGTACTTGAGGGTTCCGATGGCTCCGGCGTCGGTAGTGGTACTTGTCGTTTCAAACATTCGTCGTGGTACTCGTGCATGTAGTAGTCGGACTTGACGGGTCCCGTGAGGTAGTCGAACTTGGAGCTCGTTTTCCTGTACAAGTTCGGGTCGTCGTGGTACTTGGGTCTTCCGGCGAGGGTAGTTGTTCGGGCGTCGATAGACGATCGGGTTTTCCGTAGAGGAACTTGACGCGTCTCCGGGTCCTGGGATACAACAATAGCCACAAAACAACAAAGGCAGCAAGGGCAGCAGCGACAAAGGAAGGAGGCAGCAGGTTGCTGTGGTGCACGGAGGCGGGGCCTCGGCCTCGGCGCCGCGGGGCTCGGCCCCTGGCGAACGGAAGGAGCAGCGGCGCCGTGGCGCGCGGCCATAGCTGGAGGGGAAGGGGCGCTCGGGGCCGACGAGAGGCCTGGAGGGCGCGCGGGACTGGCGAGGGAGCGCTCGGGCGCTCGCAGGAGTTGGCGCGGGAGGCTCTGGCCTTGGGACGCGGTGGCGGCTCGAGGAGCTGGGAGGGGCCACGGTGCTGCGCTCGACCACGGCGCTGCAGGCGGACAACGCGGCTGCAAGGGCGCGGACGCGCTGAAGGGAGGCAGACCTGCGCGAGGCTGCGGCCCTGGGAACGGGCGCCGCGATGGAGGAGAAGGAAGGCCCTCGGGGCCTGCGGCGGATGAATCGGGGAGACAGGGCGCGGACGAGGGAAAAACGGGGTCGAGGCAGAGGGAAGATCGGTGCGGGGGTAGAGATCGGGCAGAGGGAAGGCTCGAGGGTTCGGGAGAGTTAGCGAGAGAAAACTCCTGGCGGCGGCTCGGGGAAAGAAAGAGAGCAAGGGGAGGAGAGGAGCGAAGGCTAGGGTTCGGTGCCTGGCGGCTGGGCCAAGGGAGTTGGGCCGAGGCGCCCTGGGCCAAGGAGGGAGGAGGAGAGGCCTGGTGCGGCTGGCTTCTCTCCTTCTGCTTTTTTCCCAAAATAAAACAGAAAAAAAACAAGAAGAAGAGGAGGAGAAGGAAGGTAGAGATAGGATGGGGCAAGCGGCTATTTTTCTTGGGCACGTAAAAAGAGCACGACCGGAGAAAAATACAAAAGGCCAGATCGGAAAATAACTCAAACATATTTGAATTTAATTCAAATAGTTTTGAACTAAGACTTGATGATTGAAGTGTCCAAAAATGTTCAAATTTTCGGAGGAACCTCGAAACAACGGAAAAGAATTATTGGCAAGATTTTTGTAGGAGAACTCGAAGTGGAAAAGACATGGGGAAAATTATGCAAGTGTGTTAGTTAATTCCAAACAACGGAATAATTATTAATATAGCTCCATAAATATTAGGAGGCTTTTATATGTTATAAAGAGAAGACATCTTCCCTCAATTTAAATGGACCGAAGGTCCACACGATTTATTTAGGTTGAGATGCAAAAAAAATTAATGACATGATGGCATGATGATATGATGCAATGCAAAAATAAATAACACAAACAAAAATAAGACACACGGGCAACCCGGAACATCTGAAATCTTCTGGAATCTTCTGGGACGTCGGTCTTCGGGCGTCACAACTCTCCCACACTAACAGAGGATCTCGACCCGAGATCCTAGAGATATCACCGGGTAAAAACGAAAGAGGAAGAGGTAAAACAAAGTTGCTTCTTTGACAGACGAGTGAAACCAAAGAACCTTGAGAGGAATTTGGACAGCACTCCGTCTGATAATGGAAGGAATTAACAAGAACTAGAGAAGATGGAATAATACTTGCTGAAAACAACAACACACAGCCTCCGGAACAATTAAAAGAAAGGCACAAGGGGTAAGAAAGATTTAGACAGCACTCCGGTTAAAAAGATAGGCAAAACTTGATAAGATGAGAGAACTTGAATGAAAAAAATACAACACTCCGGTTAAATGATAAGCAAGGGAAAAAACAAGATCTCGATAAAATGAGATGATGGTCAAAAGAGCAATATCACAATGCCTCCGGAATGAAAGAATAGCATAGGCTGTTGGAAAGAAAAAGAACGGAGAAGAAAATGACAACTTCTCCCACGAATGAATAAGAAAAACATCCTTACGGAGAAGGGTTGAATGGACTTGTCTGAAATTCAACAACGAAAGAAATAAGCTTGATGTGGGCTTATGGAAAACATCTCAAAATTAAGAGGTGACAACCAGCCACTAACGAAAACATTTGATTGGATTGAGATCAACAAGGAGACGAAAGAGTTAATTCACGGAGAGGATAAATGAAGAACTTGGTTCATTTATAAGCACCATAATTAGCAACAATCCTTAGGGAAAGCTTTTAGGTGAATTATAACCCAAGATAACTCCAACAGATAAAATGAATGGTTGGAAAGATCTCCTGAACAACGAAAAAGATGGGTTTAAATATCTCATTCTTGATAACTCGTGAATCATGAAACATGAAGGAATTGACAAGAATGACATAACACCACCTGAAAAGACAAGGTAGAAAGAATTGCAATTGGAATGCATGATGAAGAATGCTTGAGCTCCAACAAGAATCTTGATGAAGACTTCGAGGATGAATTAAATGATGATGAACCACCATGAGAACTCCGGTAAAGAAAGCATGAGAAGTGAAAGATGAAAGAATAAGATTCAAGGCCTGTGATGAATTAGATGGAGCTTGAAATGATAAAATTGAAATAACATGGAGCTCCGGAAAAGAAGATGAAAAACTTAGAACCAAGGATATGATATGAAGAACAAGCTCCAGACAAAAGAATTAAATCACCTTGAAGGAATAAGAATAAGAATTATGTTATGCATATCCTTCATCAATTTAAATTGATGACAACCAAAGGATTTGGCATAGTACTTATTCTCGTTGGAAAGAATTAAAGAGAGATCTCGCACAAACTTGGGTAAATCTTCAACGAACCACCGGTAGGATTATGAAAAGAACGAGTGAATTAAAATGATAACAACGGAAGGGTAAACTTGAAAGAACCACCGTAAGAATAAGGAGACGAACGAAGAGACATCAATGAAGAATAGTTGGAGGACGAAGTTGAAAACTGAGAATGAAGAAATCTTCTGAAATGATGGCCTTCGGAGGATCACAATGGAAAGAATTCATGAAATGCTCCGGACGGGTATCAAAACGATAATGAGGATGGCATGAAGCTAGAATTATAAATCTTCAAGAGAACGGGCCAAGATTAAGAGAAACACTTCTCCGATCTTCAAATGTTGAGAATGAAGACGAGAAATGCCATGAAGAATTGTTGAGCACTCCGGAATGAAGAATTAAAAAGGTTGAACCAAACATGAAAAGAATTTGAAAACGATCTGGGAGAAGGTATATGACTGATGGAAACCATACTTACGTCACAATTTGAAAGAATTGAGTATAACTCCAGAAAAATTAGAAGAGTCAGGTAAGATCCTAGGAAAATACCTGTGGGTTAGGGCCCACTAAAGAAATCACCGTTGAAAAAGATTTCTGAAGAGATATTGCACCGGTTGAATTAAATAGCTTGAATGAGATAACAATGTCAAAATAGCTTGACAGGATTAAGAATGGAAACATGAATCTTCTGAGATATCTTCAACACTCCGGATATGAATAGCAAGAGGAGAATGATTAATTGGTGCACCGGAATAAGAAAGCATTGTGAAAAGAGGAAAAAGGATAAGATCAACACCGAAATCTTGAATTACATCCATCGGCAGAATTATGAAAACAAAGAATGATGAACTTGAAGCTTTTGAGCATCTTCATGATAAATCACCGGATAAGGACATTGAAGGAAAAGAAAGAAGAACATCACATGAATAAAATGGATATTTCATTAGAGAATTGCTGGCTCCAAGAAGAAGAAGGGTGGGAGGGTGGGTAAAACAAAGACAACTTGAGACGAACAGAATGGACACCGGTTGAAAAGAATTTAACATGACCATCTTGATGATCAACAAGGATTAGCACTCCCATAGAAATATGAGAACACCGATTAAGAAAGGTATGGAATCAACATTTGACATCGAAGCAACTCGAATACCAGAATCAAAACAAAACAAAGGATAGATGTGCAACATGATCTTCACAATATCATCCGAACAGAGAATTGAACGGATGAATTCCGCAGGTATATCAACTTGACGAGAAGCCACTTGGAGAATAAAAAAAAAATTAAAAGCAACAAGGATCAGATAGAACAAATACAAGATAGAAGCTTCGTTCGACATCTTCGTGCTGAAAGCTCATGGAACGTGTTACAAAAGAGTTTTGCAATCCCCGGATCAGCATAGCCAAGGACCCTTTAAGATGCAACTCCCGATCAGAACAAGTCCATAAAACCACTTCACTCAATGTATAACCCCAAACTTCATATCGAGCATCCGTTGGAAGAAAGCCTAGAACTACTAGATGAACCCACCTATAGATTTCCGAAAGTTTCCAGTTATGCAATCAGGTGTTGGGGATACACGGGAAGCACCGCGCAATCAACTCTAAACCTTCATCCAGGTGTATCCATCCTTCAACACATAACCAGTCTTTCCCGGAAACTGTTTACCTCGGACCTTCGAAAAGCATCCACTATAACAAGCTATGGCAATACTCTCGAACTACCTCCCCAGTACTGGGTGATGTCGGGGTTATCTTACCACTGGCCGTATAGGAGAGATTTTCGATGTCGGCCGTCTTAAGTATTTAGTACTGCCGCGATATGCTTGTGTCAATGATACCCCGAAGCTCAACTCCTCGGTAACAGGAGGCATCGAGAACAATATCCTTGTCACAAGAACATCGAAACAATCCCAGAATACTCGCGGGATCCTAAAAAAAAATTTGGTGCAATTTTTGAAAGTAGAAGAGGCAAGAGTAATCGTCAGGAGTCCTCACCAGAGAGAAAGGGGATGAGAAGCAAAGAAATCCTACTCTCCGATATAATATAGGACTCAAAAAGTTTTCAGTGTGTGCCTAGACTCAACCGTCAACGGTTCGATCAATCAGTGGGGGCTTCTAGGTCGGAGAAGGCTCTGGATACCAACTTGTAATGCCCAGGATGGGACTATACCTCCTACGTGTCGAGGCACGACTTAAAGGTATAAGCCCATCCTAGAATGATCTCAAGTTTGGTATCTTTGCACGACTCATGTAAAAGAGGGATTAAATTGCAAAAGAAGATAGTTGGCTTACACTCGCCACTTCACACAATACAATACATAAGCAATCATCATTCAAAACATCACAACCCGACTACGGGTGAAGATCCAAAAGAAAGATACCAAAACAACATAAAGCCACAGGTCAGGATCGAATCCTAGTAGAAACCACTACTGATCGTCGAAGCGTCACAAACAAACAGCCAAACTCTTCATCGAGCTCCCGGCGAAGAACTGATCAAACTCCTGATCAAACTCGGCTGAACCTGCAACTGGTGTGGTGAAGTAACTGTGAGCCACAGAGGACTCAGCAATCCCGTTCCCGGGTAACAAGACTATTTAAGCCTTGGGTGAGGACAAGGCTGAAGAAAGAACGAGAGGTGAAGGAACAACAAGAGTCTGCAGCAGCAACTAGCACTAACTTACGCAAAAGAGAGCGAGAAGAGAAGTGCATCGGTCGAAAGATGATCACGAAGTGATCCTAACTAAAGCCGGTCAAACATAACCCCACCGTGTTCAACTCCCGAATCCCTATTCGGAAATTGACAGTCACGGTACACACGCGGGTAGTGTATTGAAATATTGTGTCAAGTTATCTACAACCGGAATTAACAAGCTCCCATCTGCCACATAACCGCGGGCACGGCTTTCGAAAGTTCAAACCCTGCAGGGGTGTTCCAACTTGGCCCATCACAAGCCCACGATCCGCGAAGTCGCAACTCCATAGGTGGGAAGACCCGAGTGTTCTCGGAATCCCGTGCTCAAGTTAAACCAAACTAAGGTAAGGCTAATCCAGCAAATCCTCCCGGCGTGTCGACACCCTGATAGTAGCCGCGCGTATCTAAGTCTCAGGACACGACCGGATGGGCGATGCTACAGGTTATACCAGATACCTCGGGTTGCCCCAAGGCGGCCCTGCAGGACCCCCGTTTGGGACCAACACCATCAGCGCTGGCCCCCCTGCTATGTAGAATTAAGAATCCTCGGGGATGCGACCCCCTATGCAAATTGAATTATTTAATTAAGTTGTCATTATGAGGCAAAATAGTACCAAATGTTGGGACTTGCTGGAAAAGACTTAGCACTTAGCGGTTTATCAAGGGGGTCCCATACACCCCAACCGTGTTAGGAACGCATAATCAAGGAACATAACACCGGTTTATACGGTTCCTAACGGCATGAGTGGAACAAAACACCAAGCAAAAGGCTTAGCCTTCCACCCTGCCAATATATAGATAATTTCATTTTAAGCATTTATATAGTGTGATATAACCCAACCAAACTTCAACATGAAGCAAGCATCTTCAATCTTCACCTTCAACTAGCAATGCTATAAGAGGGGCTGAGCGAAGCGTACTTAGCCAAGCAACGGTTTGCGTAGGTAGGGTGGATAAACATGGCAATTGGTTACAAGTAGGAGGCTGACAAGAAAGACATGGGCATCGAGGCAAAACTATAGATCGAGACTACTAGCAATAGGCAAAGATAGTAATGGTATCCGGGTTCGATCATCTTGCCTGGGATTCCACAAGGGAGAAGAACGGATCCAAGAAGAAGACAGAGCAACACAGTCGAGCGAAACCTCACAACTCCGGAACGAAACCGAAGCTAACAAGAGAAGCAACCGGAAAGAAACAAACAACACGGTAAACACACAAGCTTAAACATGGCATACGATGCACATCCAAGTATGATGCATGTCCGGTTTAAATATGCAAGGCATGGCAAAGTGCACAAACAATACTACAAGTTAAGTGGAGATCAATATGCAACAAGTTGCATATTGACGAAACACCACATTTATTTATTTAGTTGACTCTCGTTATTTACAAGACAAGATTAAATGTTTTTAACATGGCAAGAGGTGAAGCATAATAAAACTACACTAACTAGGCAATTTAAATGGGGCCGGAAATAACAACAACATATCCGGAAAATCCCCATGAGCATGTTTAATAATTATTAAAGAAAACAACAATTAAACATTTAAGTGTTGTTAACATGATGCGGATGACATGATTAAGTTTATGCAAGTTTTATTAAAAGGTTGACAAGAAGAAGATAAGAAACATTTGTCACCGTGGTGGAACGAAAGGGTGCCACGGCAACGAACCGAAAATGATGCAACGGCAACATATCGGTGCCGGTAACTCGTTGAGAGACCGGTGCAAAAGATAAGGTGGAGTGAGCGAAACAAGATGATGGGGTGATCCCGTTGCCGGGTTCCCACGAGTCGGTGACGAGGCAACCGAGGAACATGACAAAAGATGGAATGGGCACGAAGCACACACGGGAGACATTTCATACAACACAAGCAAGCATCTCACGGGTCACGTCTCGGGGTTATACCTTTGAAGCGTGCGTTTCGGGGCGGTTCGAGACGTCGAGGGACGTAGTGGTTCCCGTTTCCGAAGGGGAAGTAGCCGTTCCGTCGGCGGTAGTTGTACTCGGGCGACGGTAGAGGAAGTAGTGGTACTCGGCGACGGTAGATGTACTCGTTCCGTTCGGTCTTGCCGGTCTCGTCTCGAGTCGTAGATGTACATGTCGTCGAGGTACTTGAGGGTTCCGATGGCTCCGGCGTCGGTAGTGGTACTTGTCGTTTCAAACGTTCGTCGTGGTACTCGTGCATGTAGTAGTCGGACTTGACGGGTCCCGTGAGGTAGTCGAACTTGGAGCTCGTTTTCCCGTAGAGGTTCGGGTCGTCGTGGTACTTGGGTCTTCCGGCGAGGGTAGTTGTTCGGGCGTCGATAGACGATCGGGTTTTCCGTAGAGGAACTTGACGCGTCTCCGGGTCCTGGGATACAACAACAGCCACAAAACAACAAAGGCAGCAAGGGCAGCAGCGACAAAGGAAGGAGGCAGCAGGTTGCTGTGGTGCACGGAGGCGGGGCCTCGGCCTCGGCGCCGCGGGGCTCGGCCCCTGGCGAACGGAAGGAGCAGCGGCGCCATGGCGCGCGGCCATAGCTGGAGGGGAAGGGGCGCTCGGGGCCGACGGGAGGCCTGGAGGGCGCGCGGGACTGGCGAGGGAGCGCTCGGGCGCTCGCAGGAGTTGGCGCGGGAGGCTCTGGCCTTGCGACGCGGTGGCGGCTCGAGGAGCTGGGAGGGGCCACGGTGCTGCGCTCGACCACGGCGCTGCAGGCGGACAGCGCGGCTGCAAGGGCGCGGACGCGCTGAAGGGAGGCAGACCTGCGCGAGGCTGCGGCCCTGGGAACGGGTGCCGCGATGGAGGAGAAGGAAGGCCCTCGGGGCCTGCGGCGGATGAATCGGGGAGACAGGGCGCGGACGAGGGAAAAACGGGGTCGAGGCAGAGGGAAGATCGGTGCGGGGGTAGAGATCGGGCAGAGGGAAGGCTCGAGGGTTCGGGAGAGTTAGCGAGAGAAAACTCCTGGCGGCGGCTCGGGGAAAGAAAGAGAGCGAGGGGAGGAGAGGAGCGAAGGCTAGGGTTCGGTGCCTGGCGGCTGGGCCAAGGGAGTTGGGCCGAGGCGCCCTGGGCCAAGGAGGGAGGAGGAGAGGCCTGGTGCGGCTGGCTTCTCTCCTTCTGCTGTTTTTTTTTCCAAAAAAAACAGAAAAAAAAACAAGAAGAAGAGGAGGAGAAGGAAGGTAGAGATAGGATGGGGCAAGCGGCTATTTTTCTCGGGCACGTAAAAAGAGCACGACCGGAGAAAAATACAAAAGGCCAGATCGGAAAATAACTCAAACATATTTGAATTTAATTCAAATAGTTTTGAACTAAGACTTGATGATTGAAGTGTCCAAAAATGTTCAAATTTTCGGAGGAACCTCGAAACAACGGAAAAGAATTATTGGCAAGATTTTTGTAGGAGAACTCGAAGTGGAAAAGACATGGGGAAAATTATGCAAGTGTGTTAGTTAATTCCAAACAACGGAATAATTATTAATATAGCTCCATAAATATTAGGAGGCTTTTATATGTAATAAAGAGAAGACATCTTCCCTTGATTTAAATGGACCGAAGGTCCACACGATTTATTTAGGTTGAGATGCAAAAAAAATTAATGACATGATGGCATGATGATATGATGCAATGCAAAAATAAATAACACAAACAAAAATAAGACACACGGGCAACCCAGAACATCTGGAATCTTCTGGAATCTTCTGGGACGTCGGTCTTCGGGCGTCACAAGTACACTCACATTTTAGTAGCTGTTGATTATGTGACCAAGTGGGTTGAAGCAATCCCCAGTGAAAGTGCTGATCACAAAACATCTTTGAAAATGCTTAAGGATGTAATATTTCCTAGGTTTGGTGTACCAATGTATCTCATGACCGATGGAGGATCACACTTCACGCACGGAGCTTTTAGAAAAGCTTTGGCTAAATACGATGTTAATCATAGAATTGCTTCACCGTATCATCCTCAAACTAGTGGGCAAGTTGAGCTCACCAATAGAGAGATTAAGTTGATCTTGCAGAAAACAGTAAACAGAAATAGGAAGGATTGGTCAAATAAATTAGGAGATGCTTTGTGGGCATATAGAACTGCTTACAAAAACCCCATGGGCATGTCCCCCTATAAGATGGTATATGGCAAGGCTTGCCATTTGCTATTATAGCTAGAGCACAAAGCTTTCTGGGCTGTTAGAGAGCTTAACGCTGACCCAAAACTAGCTGGTAAGAAGCGTCTCATGAACTTGACTTCTCTAGATGAATGGAGAACTGAAGCTTACGAGAGCGCTAAAATGTTCAAGGAAAAGGTAAAAAGGTGGCATGATAGGAAGATTTTGAAACGTGAATTTAATATTGGTGATAAAGTTTTGTTGTTTAGATCCCGTTTCAGGTTTTCTCCAGGTAAACTACTTTCCAGGTGGGAAGGACCATTTCATATTGAAGAAGTTTATCGGTCTGGTGCAATTAAGATTAATAATTTTGAAGGCACCAAACCTCAAGTTGTGAATGGGCAAAGACTTAAACATTACATAGCAGGAGACCCTGTCGATGTTGATGTGAATATAATATACACAACAACCCACGAAGAACATGTTGCAGCCCTGTTTCAGACGCCAGCAGAAGCAGAATAAAGAAAAGGTATGTAGTACGGTAAGAAAACACCGCAAACCATCATAAAAGTTCCGTATTACGAGTTTTTGTAAAATTAGTAAAATTCCAAGTCGAAGTGGAGCCGGAGACGACCACCAGGGAGTCCAGGCGCCCCCCCCCC